>OU898282.1:136905033-138105033 GCA_918026665.1 Diabrotica balteata
AATCTTGCCAGAATCCTAGACACGGCCAGTGCCGTGGATATAAATAATACTCTACAAAAATCAACAAAATAAAAATAAATAATATCTGTAATATTATAACTTATCTAAAGATTGTATGTTGGATAAGGTAACTCTGTATAGTCACCCTAAAAAACAAAAAAAAAAAGATAACATTTACAGTCAACCGGGATTCACACATAGGCAGAGAAAATTCACAACATCGAAAATGGCTGATAAAATTAATGTTGTTTCAACAGGTTTTCTTACCAGCAGATAACCCGTTGTCCTACACCGAACAATAAAGCACGAGGGACTTGGTACCAAGATTCATAACATAGTTTTTTAAGTGTTATTAATTATATACAATGACTAGACTATTCCATCCTCCGAATAAGTTACAAAAACTTACAGCCCCTGATGTTTTGATTTTATTTGCTTTGCATCCTTCATGCCGAACAGTAAATTGTTACTTGCTGACATCTAATGGAAACAAAAAAGCTAATAGGGCTATTGTCAGAGGTGGTCGCTGCTAGTCTTCCTTCATCGGATGTCCCTAATGTTTTGCTTTGAGCCGAATATTTGAGCATTTGTTCTTCGTAGTCAGTAATGTTGCGCTTCAATGATCTCCATGCAAGGACCCAACAAAACGTTCAAATGCTTCCACGTCCAAAACTGTAATTTAAGAGTATATTAAAAATGTGTACGCATACTTTAGCTAATTTGAGTCATATTATACAATTTCTTTTTAATTTCCCTTAGAGAATAGCTAGAATCTTGTCAAGATTATCATTTTATGAAATTTTAAAAATCGCCCAGTACTTAGATTTCTATAAATATTTTTCCACGAAATAATTTGAGCCGCTAATGAGGCTTAAGTGGCTTAAAATGTCGACCCGCACTGGGAATTCAAAAAAATTATCAAAATTAAAGACGCCAACAATAAGGAAGAGAAGGACAAATATAAAATAACAAATATTGTCGAAGACTTCTACACATCCTTGTACAGCTCGCAAAGCCAGCCTAATGAAACAACAAAGGAGAACGTCAAAAGAAAAATAAAAAACGTGGGATCAGAAGTATTACCGAAAATAAAGGGATTAGAAATAGAAAGAGCTTTAAAAGAGCTAAAAAGTAATAAAGCTTCAGGACACGACGGTATAATTGCCGAGCTCCTGAAAACAAGCAAGACATTAACAATCCCTGTACTAACAGAGCTATTTAATAGATGTCTTTAATAAATAGCAAGATCCTTAAAGACTGGAACGAGAGTCAAGTAATACTCATACACAAAAAAAAGAAACAAATTTGATCTACAGAATTAGAGACATATACGTTGCTCAGTCAAGTATACAAACTATTTATGAGAATTATTAACAACCGGTTTAACCGGTTAATCAGTTGTAAAATTTTATATCGACTTCCCCTTACTAATGTGTCCCAGATAAGATATTTTTCGATGTTAACGGTCTTTAGCAGTTGCTCTGTCTTTGTTGACGCTCCTTAGTACTTCTTTCATTAGTTTTTCTTGTTGTCCCAAGGTATCTTCAGCATTCGTCTATGAACCCACACTTCTGCAACTATATAAAAGTACAGACCAAACATAGCACTTAACCATTCTTTGCCCTAGTTCTAAACTGAGATGGTTATGACAAAGAATATGCCTTTATTTTCACAAAAGTAGTTTTAGTCATTGCTTATTCTACGTTTTAATTCTATGTCTGATCCTAGTTGGTCCGTTATCACAGATCCCAAGTATGTCATTTTGTAAACTTTCTCAACTTGGACTCCGTTTCAATTGAAGCTTTGCATCGGATGTGGGTCCACGACTAAACACCAAAAAGTTTGTGGTTTTGTTTGAGTATTATTTTAATGCCCATTTCCTCTCCTACCTCGTGAATACGATCAAGCAAGAATTTGAAAGACTTTCAATATTATCTGATAGAAATTAGTGTATCGTTCTGCATATCTAATCACATTAAGTAGTTCCCCGTTGATTTTATATTCCATATGGTTGTATCTCAAGTGCCTTTTTAAAATAACTGGTCGAGTAAACATTGAATAATGTTGGCGACAAAATGCAATGTGACCTTGATAGCAGTTTGATTCCAGTACAAATTTTTAATGACACTGAATATCCTTGTCATCTTATTCCGAATATTTTTCTGGTCTCCCTGGTTCCCATAGCATTTCTAAAACCAAATTGCGTCTAATTCTGTTGTGCAGTATTCTGAGCAAAATTTTAAGAGTGTGGCTTGTTAGGCTAATTAATCGATATTCTGTGCATTTTCTCGTATTGTGTTTTTTAGGTATTGGATAAAGATGGATTTGAGCCAATCTGGGGGAATCACTCCGGTGTTATATATTGAATTAAAAAGGTCTTACTACTACTTTTATGTTATCATTCTCTATTACTTTTCAGCAACTCAGTTGGTGTATTATTTTCTAATTTTAGCATTATTTATAGCATGTTCTACTTCGCATTTCACAATTTCAGGGCAGTCAGTACAGTTTTGGTAGAATTCGGCAATATTATTCCTGTCATATTCAAACAATTCTGATATATACAGCATAGGAAATACTAGAGATAAATCAAACTAAGTTGACTTTAATTTACAATGGTGATATACAATAAGAGGCCGATGCATTTAAAAATACTGAGCAAATAATTTATTTGTGTTTTAGACTTTAGACCCTATATGAGATTTAAAGAGTATTACCAAAATCAATAATTTTTATGAATATTGACAATTATTTAAAAAACTATAGCTATAACAAGCCGATACTTTTGTACCCCTTTTCAATTATACAGAGCGTTACGATTTTTTATTGAAATTTGGTTAGAATATTTTAAATACCCTGTTATAACAAAACACAACTTTGTATTCTTGTAACGAGCAAGTGAGGCAGATATTAAATTTAAAATAAAAATACTGTGTGTTTCATTAAGAAACACCTTTATGCAGTACCAGTGTTATGGACGACCCTGTATATTTGTAACTAATTTTAAAACTGTATGTAGCTTTCAGCTACCTTCTATTTTTGTAAAAACTCTATTTTGCATCTCTTATATCAACAGATATAACGGACTTTTGCACACAAAGATGATCACACTGTACGTCAAAAACTAAACATTTTGTAAAAGAACAATATTTCTGTCAGTTGTTTGGTATTATATTATTGTTACTAAATGCTAAACGGATTTACTCTTTCAATATTGAATATTATCCATTTTCTTTAAAACCATGAAATGTATTACAGAATTACTGCATCCTCAGCTATCTACGAACTTAAAAGATATATGATAATAATATACTTACATGCCACATCTAACTTCTCCATCGCAATAAGCAGAAGCAGCTCTAGGACGATGTGTAACCAATGCCAGCTCTCCAAAGTACCCTCCTTTACTAATACGATTGATCTCTACCTCTTTACCGCTATCGTCTAAAACACTAATGGCAACTTCACTTGTTCTACGAAGTACATACCGTCCGCTGCATCACCCTGTTTTATAATCCTATCTCCATCGTAGAAAACTCTAAAACAATAAAGAGATATTAGCCTTTAATTAAATTTCCTTTATCTATGTCACATTCTTCGAGGTGACTAAATGCGTTAAGTTCTTCTCACGACTAAAACTTCTGCGTTTTTTAAAAGCTAATTCAACTAGAGTCTCTGACCATTCTCCTACACGTATTTCAAGGTTTACCTTTCAACAGAAAGACTTGTGAGAAGACTGAACTGGATGGAAGAACTACTAACCGATATAAGGACCCAAACACTAGGAGAAGATTGGATTCGGAGACAAACCACCTAGGAACTCCTTTTACACTAAAAGAACTCCACGACGGTCTGAACAGGTTAAAAAACGGGAAAGCTGCAGATGTGGATGATAATATGCAGTGAACAAATAAAGCATTTAGGCCAAGGAGCAAAAAACTGGATCTTGCAATTTTATAACACGTGCTGCAAAACCTGCAAAATTCCAAAATCATGGAGGAAATCTAAAGTAATAGCCTTGTTAAAACCAGGAAAGGATCCAGAAGACCCCAGTAGCTACAGACCTATTTCGCTATTGTGTCACTTTTTTAAACTATACGAGAGACTCATACTCGCCAGAATAGAAAAAAATGTCGACAAGCACCTCATCCCACAACAAGGAGGATTCAGACCTGGCAAATCTTGCACCGGTCAAGTCCTCGCATTAACAGAACACATTGAAGAGGGCTTTGAAGAAAAACTTATAACAGGGGCTGCTTTTGTAGATCTGACAGCAGCCTATGACACAGTAAGGCACAAAACATTGCTCCGCAAATTATACGATACTCTCAATGACCACCATCTGGGAAAGGTCGTATATTCCTTACTGCAAAATAGACGTTTTTTCGTTATGCTGGAGGGTAAAGTAAGTAGGTGGAGAGTTCAAAAAAACGGCCTCCCACAGGGAAGTGTTTTAGCACCAATGCTCTTCAATATATACACAAACGACCAACCTACTCCGACCGAAACCAAGCACTTCCTCTATGCTGACGATCTTGCAATATGTGCTCAAGGAAATAGTTTTGAAGAAGTGGAGGAGAAACTCGAAACTGCCTTAAAAACAATGACAGCGTACTACCTGCAGAATTCTCTGAGACCCAATCCCTCTAAAACCCAAGTCTGCGCTTTCCACCTTCGCACAAAGGAAGCCAAGCGAAAACTCCAAATTGTGTGGAATGGTAATACATTAGAACACACAAACCAACCTATATATCTTGGAGTAACTCTGGACCGGTCCCTCACCTACAGACAACATTGCATAAAAACAAGAGGGAAAGTAACAACTAGGAACAGCATACTCAGAAAGCTAACGGGAAGTAAATGGGGCGCACGTCCTGGCGTTTTAAGAACAACGGCACAGGCACTGTGTTTCTCAACTGCTGAATATGCATGCCCGTTTGGAGCAGATCTGCCCACACCAAACAAGTTGATACTGCGCTAAATGAGACATGCAGGATAGTAACGGGGTGCATGAAACCAACGCCACTTTCAAATCTATATAGAGCAGCGGGTTTTGCAGAACCCTCAACACGCAGAGGCGCTGCAGAACACATAGAGAAAATTAAACAGATCGCGGACGATCGGCATGCCCTATACAAAGCTCGAACACCACGAAAGCGACTAAAATCTAGGAAAAGCTTCCTTGGAACAGTGAAGGATGAACCGCCTGAGTATTTTCCACTTCCCCAGGTTCAATGGACCGGCCAGACCCTAGACTTTAAAACGTGGAAAACCTTGAATAGGATAAGAACGGGGGTTGCTACAGTAAAATCAAACATGGCAAAATGGGGAAAAATAAACCAAGATGATGTGAACTGTGACTGTGGAGAAACACAGAATATGGAACATCTTCTTACATGCAGAAACTGTCCTCATCGATGTACCCTTGAAGATTTGTGGCTCGCCAACAAAGATGGAACCGACGTAGCCCGATACTGGGCCGAAATTTTATGAATGACATGTCCGGACACGATAAAGTAAAGTAAAGTGGATAGAAACGTACCCGACTAGTTGGCAATTACAGTAAAATGGGGTAACGAGTACTGCTAGATTTTGTAGAAACTTGGACCACAAAGGCTAATGTGATAAACCGATTGGAGGCCTTTGACATGTGGGTATTTAGAAGACTACTTAAAATTCCCTGGACAGATCACACAACAAATGTCCGAAGTATTTAACCGAATGGGCAGAGAACGAGAATTGCTGCCAATAACAAAAAGAAGAAAACTGCTTATCTGAGTCATATATTTCGAAATTCGCCAACATCCACTAATTGATAGGGCACCATAAGAAGAAGAAGGAGTAACGAGTCCCCTAACGTGGAAAAATGAAGTCAGTGTTAGAGATATTTAAATTTTCAATCACAAATAAGTCTGAAAGTATTAACGTTTCTAAAAAACTGTAGATTTTTTTCCTTACAATATATTTTCCTATCGATTCTTGATGTTATTTTCATCATAAACCAACCGCCAAGGTAATATGAATTACTCCAAATCATATTGGAAGGCAAAGTTCAGGGCAAAAGATCAGTTGGAAGACGCCAGAACTCGTGGCTGAAAGGCCATGAGGAGAAAGTTTGACCGCTCATCCAAAGAAACCTTCGAAAGGAGCAGACACAAGAAGAAGATAACAGTCACTTTTATAGATATAAAAGAAACAACTGAAAAACCATGTAAAGTAGATACCAAATAATACCATTCTAAACAGATACTTTTAAACGCCTTAAATTTTATCAACCTGAAACTGCCTGCTTCTACAATTTTATCACTCCTTTGCAATTCCGAAAACACTATAAATATAATATTTTTATATGAATGGTCCTCTCTTTTTACTAAATACCAATAATTATGTAGTCATTAAAGCCATGTTTTATTTAGTACCTATTTTAGAAATATATTTTAATTTATGCAAATGGATCTTTTTGATATTGTTCAATTATTCCATCGCTCGTCCTTCATTCCGTTTTTTCTTATTTATTTCCATTTTAGTTATATATAAATTTTATATTCTTATTTTTTACTAAATTACTACATGCGTTAATATTAATTATATAGGAAGCTTTTGAGAATGGTATGTTATTAAATGCAGCAAAAAAAGCTGATCAAACTCGGTCATCTTGGTTATTGGAGTTAATAAGAATTTTAGTGTCCTAAATTAACAGCTTGTCATTTCAGTTAAATCAGCAACTTCAAACTGGGGTAAAAGAGTAGGGTTGACAGGTCAGGTTAGCGCCCTACTCATCGTTACAATAATTAAATGTTTAAAGGTTAAAACGTTTCGATATCTGACAATGTTAATAAATAATGTTAAGAGACTTTTAAATAAATATAACAAAAAAGTATTTACATGAAAATTTAAAATGATGGCAAATAAGAAAGTAAAAAGGCACTTGGCCAAATAAATAGTGCAACCTGATGTAGTTAGTACATGTCGATACTTGTCGAGTGATATTTTTCCAAGGGTGTGAAAGAAAGAAAGACTAATTACGATTAAATTGGAAGTAGTGGAAGTTTTATCTTAGATAGTCCGGATTCTGGCTTTTAGCGAGATCTAACAAAGGTATATACAATTATGAAGGTTAAAGACAAGGAAATGCTAAACGATCAGACAAAAAACATATAATTTCTGACAGACTCAGTGAACAACTACGTAACGCCTAACAAGATACAGAGACTGAACAATAATTGAAGAAAACATAGAACACACTTGGAGATAGATTAAAATGGTAATTTCTGATGCATAAGAAAATATAACTATATTATATAACAAAGAATATCATAAGTCATGGATGACTCAAGAAATCTCTCTCCTCGAATGGCACTACAGTCCAAATCGAGCAAAACCTTCCAAAAAATCTCTACTCACCTGGGTACCAATGCATCAGCAAGATTCATACGTTCGTAAGGCTGAAGAGTTTTAAGCATCGGAACACTTTCTATCAACGCTTCGTACATCTTCCTCTTTTTGAACGCAGACTTGAGAACGATACGTCTGAAGGTCTGCCTATCCATAGCCCAAAGGGAACCTTCGCTATTCGCTTTGACCGTAGCTGCACGGGGCATGTTGTAGAGCAACGCCAACTCTCCGAAGCTGCCACTATTTTCGTAAGTGTGAATGTGATTGGGTTCTTTCGATGGATCTGGTGCGACAAACACATGGAAAGTTCCACTGAAAATTAAAAATACATATTAATATTAGTAGCTACTTATTATATTATACACGATTAACTTTTTTTATATATATACTAAACATTTTAAGGAAAAGCTACATTTTTAAAACGGGCGGACATTTTGTTTGTTTTAGGTTTTTTCTATGATACTTTAACACGATTTGACCAAAAAAAAAAATAATAAAATTATTGTGACTGATAAATGAAAAAATTATAATTTTTTCAAATGTCCTCCATTTTGTTTTTTTTAAGAATTTTTAATTTTTCTGGTAAACTAGCACATAAGGGCACTTCTGTTTTAAAACCGTTCACGAATTGTATATTTCAGATTTGCCGTTCTAGAGAACTGTCCACCATGAAGAGTAATTTTTGGCGTCATCTTTAAAATACAGGAGAAATGAAAAAAAAAAAAGAAACAAAATTTATAATCTTCAAGTTATATAATAATTTTTAAAAAAGTTTGATTGCTTTATATGCATAATAGATAAGATACAAAAAAAAGTTGAAAATGTGTCATTTTTTTAGCATTCTACACAGTAATAATACCTTAAAGCGAATGAAACAAACTTGAAATAGTAACCAGGTATTGGCTCAATACACACAACACAAAAAGATCAGTGGCGGCCGGTCAGGGTCGGCAGTGCCGACCCACACCTTTATAGATATTATAGATTTTTTTAATATTTAATTTAATCAGTATTTCACGAAATAATTGTGGCAGGTAATCAGTTGATGTCATTTGTTTTTGTGAAATAAAAAAATATCTGTGAGATAATAAAGACTAAATTTATAGTTTTAAAGAATTCGACCATGAGCAATTTTATTCATGGTTTAAAAGAATACGTCCAATCTGAGCATTAAGTGATCCCTGCGTAGACACTTTTCAAATTGATGATCCGATATCGGAGACATCCATCCGCCTGTGAATTCTTAAAAAGGCACGTTTTGTTTTTTCGGCAAGCCGATCCCAACTTTGACGATTTACTTGTAAAAATCAACGGTATATTAGTTGATTAGCAACCAAATATACATTTCTTTCCATATGAACTTAATTACCAAGTACGGCAAATTTAAATTTGCCGATGTTTCATTTGGATTGGTGATTGGTCGTGAACTCTCCATTGCGAGGGCGGGATGAAATGTTATTTCATATAAGAACGTAAGTAAAGTGAAGTGATATTCAGTGCACGAACTAGCCTTTCTTTTTGTGATTTATTTTTATTTCCTAAAGTAATACTGTGATACGTTACGTCTGCCGTAAATAGTTAAAGGTTAAAGGGTTTTTTGACATATTAGAAGTTTTTTTTTTAATTAAAGTGTAAACAAATTAAGGTAAATTAACCTAAAAAATGCAAGCGATGGGAGAAACTGTAAGTATTGATAAGTCTGTAATTGTAAATTATATTTTGCATAATGGGTTTTCATCTATTCCATACGAAAAACAAATTGTTATTAATGTATAAGGCGTAATTGTTATAAGGGGCGTCCTTTGCCTAAAATGTCCCGGCTTATAAATATTAGTGCGGGTAAGGGACGTAATAGATCATTTTCAGATAATTGGTACAGCAAGTACTCATGGCTTACGGGAGTGAAATAAAAAAAAAACTTTTCTGTTGGCCTTGCATTTTATTTTCGACAAATCGGGGCAAACATCAAAATCCGTGGTGTGAATCTGGTTACCATAATTTAAAGGAATTATTTAGGGCCTTATATAAACATGATACTTCGAAAGATCATACTTACAGCCAGATTAAATTAGATTTATTTGGAAAACAAAATATCTATGTTTCATTAGATAATGCCCAACGTGAAAATGCTATTAAACATAACGAAATTGTAAAAAATAATCACGCAGTTTTACGTCGTTTAATTGATATTGTAATTTTTGTAAGTTGTCAGGAATTATCTTTTAGGGGACACGATGAATCGGAGCATTCGTTAAAACAGGTAATTATAGAGAACTAATAAAAATCTTTAAGAAATACGATTTGGAATTTTCTAATTTACTTTCTGATTCGAAGACATTTAGCGGTGTATCTAAAACAAATACAGAATTAATTAATAGAATCAATTAGTTACATTTTGAGTAACGGTATTGAATCTGTATGAATGATTTAAGTCTTTATTAGACGGTATACCTATCTGAAGAGACAAAAAATACCTTGCCGACCTTGTCTCTCAAGCCACGAGCTGCCACTGCAAAAGATATAGGTCGATGGAGCTGAATATGGGATACTAAACAGCCTGACAATATACATATAGATACTACAATTTATTTATTTGGCAAAATAATGGAAAACCATTCATGGTTGAAATAATTGTTATATTAATGATAATTGGAAAAAGGTGTACCAAAATGTTTAGTATGTTTTTCACGAAACACAGACCCATAAAATATTGTCTACTTGATACTAATTTATGACCTAGCTTCATTTCATATTCAACTTAGCCCACGCTGTGTATTCAGCTCTTCAACAATAACAATTTATTCAGTTAAAATAATGGAGATACATGGCTCCTATTCATTAAAAAATATTAAGTCAAATATATTCGTATCTCTTTGTGTACATGGAATAGAAACATTAGTGTAATGAATATAGAATGGAAAAAATGTGTTTCGATAAACATAAATTTAATAAATTTCTTTTATGGTACAATCAAAACTTATCTACGTATACAAACAAACTTGTCTCAGAAATATAAATATAATAAAAAATTTATTAACTTTTCCAAATCCAAAAACCAAACTTTTCGATTTTCCAATAAAAAAACTATATGGGAACATCATCGCAGTGGTAGATCTAGTGTCTAGAGATAATGTCACAAATACCTAACTAATAATAGCGAGTATAATAACTAATATTATCATATAGCCCTTTGATAAAAATCCAAGGAACCATTACCTACTAATAATAGTTTCCTTTCTAGACCACAGAAATTAACAAATAAAAAGCCTTTTTCGTGACACTCCTTTAATTTATCGATTTTACTATTTCAAAAACAGAATTCATAGATTAAAATTTATAAAAGTCGCAATATCTTTAGTTCTAATCAACGAAAATTGATGTTTTTTTTTTAATTTGGGTACCTCGTAATACAGATTATAAAAATTCAATTAGTTAATTTCTGACGATGTGTTCAATATGTCAAACGACGAAAATATGTCCAATAAAATTTATCAACAGCCCGATTACATAAAAACAACTTGTTTTGGAGACCAAAGTACTTTCTCTCAGTGGAAATGTTAGCACACACAATGTGATGTATTGGAGTGAGACAAATGCTCACGTCTTTCGTGAAACAAATACTCAATTTCAAAAAAAAAAAAATTAATGTTTTGGCAGGTATTTTGCGAAACCACATAGTTGGGCCTGTTTTGTGTAGAGATTACATAAACAACTGAATATTGGACAGAAAAAAGGAGTGGTATAGCCAAATACGTAGATAGATTTATGCACAGACTCTGATAGCGTAGACTAAAAAAATAACACTATAGATATATTTTAACTAAATCACCAAATGGTCGAATAAGTACAAGAAGGCCTAGAAAAAGATAGAATGATAACCTGGACATCCAACAGCATCTGTAAGGAGTTTAAGGAATTTCAAGAACGAACGAATGCAAAGGTATTAAGGAAGTAGGACGAAAAATAACAATAAATTTGATGTTGTGTCCCTCCAAAGATATTTTTATTTTTGTATCAAGTATTTTTTTATTATTTTCATTTTCTATTTAATTCTTTAATAAACGTGTGTGTATGTATTATATACGTAAACTAATACGGTCCTGTAGACAGAGCTCCTAGCATACTTATGGGACGCGAAGCTATTTTTGACGTATTCACACTCAGTATTAGTATATCCGTTGTGCGATAAACAATCCTTCTTCTTAACGTGCCCTATCAAGTCCCCTTGACGTTGGCGATTAACATGGCGAAACTGTCTCTGTCTCGAGCTATTCTAAATAGTTGCTCAGCTTTCTTTATTCCTGTCCACTCCCTGATATTCTTCAACCAAGAGGCCTGCTTTCTACCAATTCCTCTGCGTCCTTCGATTTTACCCATCATAATAAGTTGAAGAATATTATATCGGTCTCCCCTTACTACGTGTCCAAAATAGGCCATCTTTCTACATTTGATGTTATCAAGCAGCTCGCGAGCAGCATTTGCTCTCTCAAGGACTGCCACATTTGTCAGCATAGCCGGCATAGCCGTAATAAAACAATCCACCCCAGTCTAAACAGATGAGGTTCAACCAGTCCAGTGCACTGGAAAGAAGAAGACGCATTCATTCATCATCGGAGGTGCCGTAATTTGATTTGCATTCACTCACAATATTGAAATTAATTTATAAATTTTACATTTAACTTTAACGGTTTTAGAAAAGGATTCAGTACAAGTAGTCGACTTCAAGGCCGCATACGACAGTGTCAAGAAAACAGTGCTATACCAATCAATGCATGAGTTTGGTATACCAGAGAAACTAGTCGACTAACGAGAATGACAATGTCTAATTTAGAAGCCACTGTTAGAATACAGGGAGAGAGTTCTAGATCTTTTGAGATAAAGGATGGACTCAGACAAGGAGATGCTCTGGCTTGCCTCCTATTTAATATTGCCTTAGAAAAGGCAGTCCGAGATACACGAATTAGGGATGGCGGTACTATTTACAATAGATCGATACAAGTCTTAGCATATGCTGATGACATTGACATAGTAGGGCGTAGCAAGTGAGATGTTGAGCAATATCTCCTAGAATTGGAAACAGCGGCGAAACAGGTCGGTCTAGTCATCAACGAAGACAAAACCAAGTACATGTTGGTTACAAAGGATCCGATAGCAAATGAGGAACGAGAAACAGTCTTTGGAAGTCATACCTTTGGACGTGTTGACAACTTCACATACCTTGGGTCGCTATTGACTGCTACCAATTAAAAACAAGCGAAGAAATCAAAAGACGAATAAATCTTACAAATAGGGCATACTATGGACTCCAAAAGCATTTCCACTCAAGAAACATTCAAAGAAGAACTAAAATTATTATATACAAAACATTGCTGAGGCCGGTCCTCACATATGGAGCAGAAACATGGACTCTAACGCAGAAAGATAAAAGACTTTTAGGAATATTTGAGCGTAAAATACTCCGCAAAATATTTGGAGCTGTAAACGGCCAAGGGCAGTGGCGTAGAAGATATAATTTTAAATTGTATCAGCTCTTTGATGAGCCAGATGTCATAACGTTCATTAAAACACACCGACTTAGATATGCTGGACACATAATACGAATGCCAGAAAATACCATTGCTAAAAAGCTAACCACAGGAACATCTGTAGGGAAAAGAAACAAAGGCCGACCGCGAATTAGGTGGTTAGATGGAGTAGAAACCGACTTACGAATATTAAAAATCAGAAGATGGCAACATGTTGCCAAAAACCGAACAGAATGGCGACGAATCTTAGAGCAGGCCAGGATTGTCGAGCCAAAGATGATGATGACAAGTAGTAAGATTCCATTTTGCTTACGATAAAAATATTAATTGAAACGGCCAACGAATATCAAACAGTTAAGCCAAACGGTTAAAAAACATTTGTGAATGGACTCAGATACCAAATGCAGGACAATTATTCCATATTGCAGAAGATCGAGAAGCCTTCGCAATGGTGATCACCAACGTCGAATAATTCTGATATGGCAGGCGAAGAAGAACGAATATCAAATCCCAATCTATATGGCATTTGTAGACTTTGAAAAAAAAAAGCATTCGAAAAGAGCCATGGAAAGGCAAATTCTGAACATCAGGCTATCAGACAAGAAAAGAAATACTTGCATCCGCAACAGAACAAAAATGACCGATGTATCAACGCAGATAGCAAAACTTAAGTGGAAGTTTACTGGTCATTCTTCTTCTTCTCGTGCCACTCCTAGCGGAGATTGGAAATCATCATGGCCACTGCGACTTTGTTAGCAGCGCGCCTAAAAAGTTCAATCGAACTACACCCGAACCATTCACGTTTATTACGAAGCCACGATATTTTTCTTCTTCCCACACTTCTTTTGCCCTTAATTTTGCCCTGCATGATGTTTCTTAAAAGTTCGTACTTTTCACCTCTCACAATGTGCCCCAAGTATTCTATGTTTCTAGTTTTTATCTCATTTAGAATTTCGCATCTTTTGTCTAAAGTTTGGAGTACTTGCGTGTTAGTGACGCGGTCCATCCATGATATTCTGAGAATGCGCCTATAGCACCACATCTCCAAAGCTTCGATGTTTTTTATGGTCAACTGTTTTAGTGTCCAAGCCTCAACTCCATATAACAGGGTAGAAAAAGACATAACACCGCAGCATTCGTATTCGTAACTTTATATTGATATCACAATTGCAACAGAGTTTGCGCATTCTATTAAAGACTGATCTAGCGATTTCTATTCTACATCTAATCTCTTTTGTTTGATCAGTATCGTCTGTGATCCAAGCACCTAGATATTTATAACAGGGCACACGCTCAATCGTGTTGTATTACAAGATTAGCTCTGATGTTCTTTGATTTCGTGATTACCATAAATTTAGTTTTTTTCAAATTAATTTTCAAGCCGTAACTGTTACAGTATATATTGAGACTTTGAACGAGATGTTGTAGTTCTACTAGCGTTCCCGTTAGGAGAACTGTATCGTCAGCATACCTTATATTGTTGATCGTCTCACCATTTATTATCAGACCAAGATCTTCTTCCTCGAGTGCTTGTTCACAGATAGATTCACTATACAGATTAAATAAAAGTGGCGATAAGATACATCCCTGCCGGACTCCTCGACGGATTTGAATTTCTTGTGTTAGTCTGCCCTCAACCTTGACATTTGCTGTTTGATTCCAATATAGATTGCATATAATTCGAATATCTCGGCTGTCTATATTTTTCTTTATTACTTGTCTTAGTGGTTCATGTTGTACTTTGTCAAAGGCCTTTTCGAAATCAATAAAGCAGGCGTAAATTTCTTGGTTCATGTCTAAGTATCTCTGTGAGAGAACGTTCATTGCAAACAGAGCCTCCCTTGTACCCAACCCTTTTCTGAATCCCATCTGAGTGTTACTGATGTCTACGTCTAATTTCCTATAGATCCTATTATGGATTATTTTTAAGAACAGTTTTAGAGCATGACTCATCAAAGCTATCGTACGATATTCGTTGCATTCCTTTGTATTTGCCTTTTTTGGCAGTAGTATAAAGGTCGAACGGAGCCATTCCCTAGGTATTATTCCAGTTCTATATATTGTGTTAAATAGATCTAGGAGTATTTTAATAGATTCATCGTCCATAAGTTTGAGCAGTTCTACGGGAATTTCATCAGGACCGGGGGCCTTACCACTTTTTGCTTGTTTGATTGCATATTCTATTTCTTCTCTGATTATATCAGGTCCTGTATCATTTGTATATTCGTTTGAGATTTCTTGTCTATCTTGTTACTGGTCATACCATAAGACAAAAAAGACGACAGATGGAATAATATGATTATACACTGGAGACCATATAGTTACAAACGAAAAAGAGGAAGGCCACAAATGAGATGGTCAGATGACTTGAAGTGGATACAAACTGCCTACAACAGAGAGACGTGGAAAAAGGAAGAGGAGACCTATGTCCAAAATTGGACAGCAAGGGCTGGATAGATAGATAGACATTTAACTTATTCCGGCATAAAAAATAATACCAGTACCTATAAATAAATATTTGAATAATTGATAATTCTCATACTTAATACAATTGGTATAAAAATTTAACCGTCCCATGTAAAAAATTATATCAATGTTTTAAACTACTTTATACATTGCTATTCCAGCAAAGGTTGTCATGAGATCAAGACAATTGTTGTGTTTTTTGGAACGTGAACTGTTTCTTGACTTTTATAACCCTTCTTTATTTATGACTTAATACCCCTTATCTGTTTATAGAGTGATGAAATTTTAATTATGCCGGTTACCTCAGATGTACGAAAGAGCGAGCAATTGTGATGTTGATTTAAGGATTTTTATCTAGACTAACTTTTTGAAATTTTTTATTTCTATTACAGTAATTTATACGTTTCCCGCTAATGTTTACTAAAGGATTAATTTCAAGTTTTTAAAACATTTAATCGATTTTTAAAACTTTCGTTTAAAAGTAAGATTATATTTTTTTTTTCGATGTGCACGTGGTTGTTTGCTTAATAAATGTGTTTGGCATGAGTCACATGACATTTGTACATTTACAAATAAAATTTTAGAATAGAAATTCCAAGAAAATGTTAAGTAAAGAGATGTACAGAGAAGAAAATCAAGGAAGAGTTTGTTGAATATTATGTTTATATGGACTAAGCCACAGCTGATTGTAAGAAAAGTACATTGTTAAATACTGATTTATGTTGAAGACTAATTCTGCGAAAATATATAACCAACAAATTGTTCATAGTAGGTTATGTTTTCTAGAATTGATTTAAATTGTTTGTAGTAATTTGTTTGGTCCTTTCTTTGTTTGGTGTAAGGTCCATTTATGGCCAATTCTTGAATTTTCTCCTGATATTGACGTTTGTCCGTAAATACAGTTGCGTTTACTTTGCATCTGATAGGATTATTATGGCCCCATCTTTTTTTAGAACATTGCTAGCTTTGAATTCCTCTTTACTAACACTTGCTTTAGACTTTGTGCTTTTCTCCAGTTCCTTTTTGCATAGTACTCTATATTCTTTCTTTTCGTGTGCTTGTAGTACTTGACAGATTTTTTCAACTTTCATGAATATATATTAAACCTGTGTTATTAAATCCTCTCCCTTTTTTTGATTGAATTGACTCTGTGCAAAATTCTGCTTGAATATGATTGCCTTTGCAAAGGGTTCTACGCCCGGCACCGGCGTAGGAACCTTTTTAAAGAGTGCTTGCTTTTAATGGAAAGAAGTATATGTGACAAAATAAAATGAAAAAACGCACTACTTTGTTCGCAAAAACCATCATATATATATGCACTCAGCCTGTGTGAGATATCAGGCTTATGCTGCGGTGGTCAGTGCATTCTCTAGAATTTTTCTTTTTTGGAAGACAAATAAATGTTGAGGTCAACCATTAATTGAGTATGTCACCCGACTAGAGTGGACATCTATGTACTCATTTTCTATTATTTTAAGGATATCAATAGGCAGTTGATCTGTCCCCAGGCTTTTTCCGTTTCTGGTGTTCTTTATTGCATACAATATTTCTTCCTTTGTAATTTATATACCTGTTTCTTTGTCCTCGAAAGATATTCTTGTAGGTTTCCTCTTTCGTCGTCGAAGAGCTCTTCCATATATTCTTTCCATCGTTTTAGCTTTTCGTCAGTCGTTATCATAGTATTTCCATTTTAATCTAAAAGAGTTGTACTATAAAAGACACTTGTTCATAATTGTTTAGTTAGGTGCTGGTATTATTTTTAATATGAAAATAAGTTGTATGTAAATTTATCAATTAATATAAATATGGTGTGTGTATGCAATCAAATTACGGTACTGTGATGTCGATCTATGTCTGCTTCTTCCACAGTGCACTGGGGGACTCAGGGTGGCTTCAGGGACTCTTCTTAGCCGCGTTAAGTTTACACAAATAATATTGAACTGTTTAGCGCGCCGATTTATACAAGACTCTCCGAAATTGATGTGTGTGTAGCCTCGTAGCTTCGCATCCCCTTAACTTAAGTATAGCAGGGGTAGACTGTCCAGGGCCGTATTAATTTACGATTGTAAGACATACACACACGTTAATAAAATAATTAATATAAAAATAAAATAATAAGAAATACTTAATAAAAATAAGAATATGTGTGGAGGGACGTAACAAGAGTTGTGCGGTGGTTTTTTTGCAACCCTTCCATTTCTTTAATTTTTTATGTAGGGTGAATAAGTCGTATTTGTTCTGAAGATCTCTTATCTCTTTACATTTTCCTCATAGTAAGTTTGTTTTGCCTCTCGTATCATTTTTCTGATTTCATTGTTAATGATATTGTTATTGTAACTGTCTTTGTTTTTGGCTTATCTTATTCGTCTTTGGTCCATCCTGCCGAGGGTTCTTATCGGTTTTTTGTTTATTTTTTAGCCAATAAAACATTTTTTTCACCTATTCTATACAAATAAGGAATGTCAAACACAAAAACTATCTACAAAACATATGCTCAACAAGTGGCACTGTAAATTATGTATGATAGGGCTGAGTATTATCACCCCTTCTATTTACCGTTAAACATGTGGCACATGGAAAATCGTGTCCAGATAATAACTCTTCACTTTCGCAGCACATATGTTCCAAGATACTACCACTGTTAAAAAAAGCAAATTTTGCAGAACATTATAGGGCCCATTTATCATTATATTTTATAAAATAAGCATATAATTAATTTTAAATACATCTTGATATATTCTAAAAAGTAGGTAATACACTCAATCAACCTCTTCTTTTTTATAGACTAAACGTCAAACTAAATGGGTTTATGGGTTAGCATAAAAACCGATGTTATGTTAAAGTAGTGAAGTAGTTTCCATTTATGTTACTAATTAATTGTAATCTACAAAATAGCTTTAACCCTTTAAGTGGTTCTGGGAAATAGTTTCTCACTTCTAATATCTTGAAAACATTTAGGAGTTATGGGAAATATTGTATCCCAGTCAATTGGATTCATTTCGAAACTACTGGCGCCATCTATCAAACGGATGTGTATGCACAGATATAACTGACAGAATATTGTAAATGACGGTGTGGGCAATAATCTTCCCAGTGTCAACGTGTGAATTAGTACTTTTGACAAAATTGAAAATTTTTGAGTGAACATTGTTTTATTCTTCTTCTTTAGGTACTGTCTCCTCTAAGGAGGTTGATAATCATCACAGCTATTTTCACTTTTGAAATTGCAGCTCTGAACAAGTCGATGGAACTGCACTTGCAATTGTTTTATTACTTATAAATAGTGCTTTTTACTGAACATTTAAATTTATTTGAGGATAAGTACATAATTTATAATAATATAATATATAATAATAATACAATTTTGTGTAAGCTATAACTTACTAACTCATTGGTTTTTGCAATATATATATATATTATATATATATATATATATATATATATATATATATATATATATATATATAACACTGTTTTTGATGGGTTGGAGTCAATAAAAGGGGCTATTTGTTGACTATTTTTTACTCGAGCTTTCAATTGTGATTACAATTTTTATCAAGAGCTTCTAAAAAATACAAAATGTCTTACAAAGTTGAACTAGAAATAAAAAATTTTTTGTTAACTCACCAAATAAAATTAGTTTTTTATATAAAACTACTGC
Organism: Diabrotica balteata; assembly: GCA_918026665.1. Classification (NCBI taxonomy): domain Eukaryota; kingdom Metazoa; phylum Arthropoda; class Insecta; order Coleoptera; family Chrysomelidae; genus Diabrotica; species Diabrotica balteata. The sequence goes on from OU898282.1 coordinate 136,924,081, forward strand.
TTACATAATAAATACAAAAAATATTAATAAAAAAATGGCTTATTCTAACAAATGTTTCTCTGAAAAATTTAGATGAATTTTCTTAAGAAAAAAAAATTGAAATTATAAACAAATATAGAATAGCTACAACCAGCCTAAAACGTCATAAATACTAACTTAAAAATTTTTATTTTTGACATATTGTCAAAAATAAAATTTTGTTTAAAAAATTCTTCTTTGTTTAGTAACAAAAAAGAAGAAAATTTATTCACCATTGATAGATGCCCGGAAAAATGTAACAAATACATGGAAAATTCAAAATGTGATATTTTACTGACTGCATAAATTAAATAGAAATTATATAATTATAAATTTTGCTTAAATTTTGAATTTCTGACCTTTTGTTTAAATTATTATCACTTTTGCTAATACAAACCATTTCCAAAAAAGTTCTTTTAAATTTATTACTTTCATTACATAAAATTTTAATATTATCAAAATCCATAATATGGTCTTTGTCTATTACATGCTCTGCCAAAGCACAAGATGGTTTCTTAATTCTACAATCACTCTTGTGAGAAATAATGCGATTAGAGAGATTTCTTCCAGTCTCACCAATATACTCAGCTTCACACTGAGTACAAACAATGCTGTATACTACATTTGTTTGATCTAATTTGTCTATAGGATATTTAGTTTTGGAATATAAAGATGAAATAGTTTTGATGTTCTTTGTTGCTATTTTTATATTGTCAATAACCTTTAATGTTTGTATTAATTTAGGAGTTAATGATGGTATAAAAGGTAGTGAATGATAATATATGTTTTGATTGTTGGATACAGTGTTTTGAGATTTAGCAAAAAATGGTGTTAAGTTATTTATATTTAATAAATTAGAAAAAAGCATCCTATGTAGCATATCAGGAGGATAAGAGTTTTCAATTAAAATATTTTTTAACAAATGAAGATCTTCTTGTAGGTAGTCTGGATGAGAAAGTTTTAAAACACGTTCCTTTAATCCTGTTATAAGGTTCATTTTCATTTTATTTGGATGATTAGAGTAATAGCTTATAAATCTATTACTACATATGGGTTTTCTGAACCATCTAGTTTTCAACATATTGTCTGTATTTCTTACAATTCTCATGTCAAGGAATGGTAGAGAATTATCTACCTCTTCCTCAACTGTAAATTGTATATGTTGATTATGATTGTTGAAAATGTTGACTGTTTCAAGAATTTTGTGTTTAGGAAGTGCCAAAACTAGATCATCTACATATCTTTTGATAAATGGAATGAAAAAAGTGCAATTATTGATACAATCACTAATAACATCATCCATGACATAGCTACTTAGAATGGGTGAAAGACTAGATCCCATAGGGCTACCAAAAATTTGTTTATAAAAAACACCATTAAATATAAAAATATTAGAATCAAAAACAAAGTTGATGAGTGTTTTAAAATGTAATAAGTCAATATTATTATTGACTATGCCCTCCAAATGGACCAATAGCACAGCTCCTCACTGACATCTTAACCAATGCTTATAATTTAAACAACAATTTTTACATAAAAGATTCATTTGATTTTAGTTCTTTCATTAATAATTTCCAATTACCACAAAATTATGTTTTAGTTAGTTTTGATGTAACATCTCTTTTTACTAATTTACCTTTAAATTTAATCATAAGTAGTGTTGAAAAACATTGGAATGAGATTTCGCAACATACTAATATTGACTTATTACATTTTAAAACACTCATCAACTTTGTTTTTGATTCTAATATTTTTATATTTAATGGTGTTTTTTATAAACAAATTTTTGGTAGCCCTATGGGATCTAGTCTTTCACCCATTCTAAGTAGCTATGTCATGGATGATGTTATTAGTGATTGTATCAATAATTGCACTTTTTTCATTCCATTTATCAAAAGATATGTAGATGATCTAGTTTTGGCACTTCCTAAACACAAAATTCTTGAAACAGTCAACATTTTCAACAATCATAATCAACATATACAATTTACAGTTGAGGAAGAGGTAGATAATTCTCTACCATTCCTTGACATGAGAATTGTAAGAAATACAGACAATATGTTGAAAACTAGATGGTTCAGAAAACCCATATGTAGTAATAGATTTATAAGCTATTACTCTAATCATCCAAATAAAATGAAAATGAACCTTATAACAGGATTAAAGGAACGTGTTTTAAAACTTTCTCATCCAGACTACCTACAAGAAGATCTTCATTTGTTAAAAAATATTTTAATTGAAAACTCTTATCCTCCTGATATGCTACATAGGATGCTTTTTTCTAATTTATTAAATATAAATAACTTAACACCATTTTTTGCTAAATCTCAAAACACTGTATCCAACAATCAAAACATATATTATCATTCACTACCTTTTATACCATCATTAACTCCTAAATTAATACAAACATTAAAGGTTATTGACAATATAAAAATAGCAACAAAGAACATCAAAACTATTTCATCTTTATATTCCAAAACTAAATATCCTATAGACAAATTAGATCAAACAAATGTAGTTTACAGCATTGTTTGTACTCAGTGTGAAGCTGAGTATATTGGTGAGACTGGAAGAAATCTCTCTAATCGCATTATTTCTCACAAGAGTGATTGTAGAATTAAGAAACCATCTTGTGCTTTGGCAGAGCATGTAATAGACAAAGACCATATTATGGATTTTGATAATATTAAAATTTTATGTAATGAAAGTAATAAATTTAAAAGAACTTTTTTGGAAATGGTTTGTATTAGCAAAAGTGATAATAATTTAAACAAAAGGTCAGAAATTCAAAATTTAAGCAAAATTTATAATTATATAATTTCTATTTAATTTATGCAGTCAGTAAAATATCACATTTTGAATTTTCCATGTATTTGTTACATTTTTCCGGGCATCTATCAATGGTGAATAAATTTTCTTCTTTTTTGTTACTAAACAAAGAAGAATTTTTTAAACAAAATTTTATTTTTGACAATATGTCAAAAATAAAAATTTTTAAGTTAGTATTTATGACGTTTTAGGCTGGTTGTAGCTATTCTATATTTGTTTATAATTTCAATTTTTTTTTCTTAAGAAAATTCATCTAAATTTTTCAGAGAAACATTTGTTAGAATAAGGCATTTTTTTATTAATATTTTTTGTATTTATTATGTAAGCAGTAGTTTTATATAAAAAACTAATTTTATTTGGTGAGTTAACAAAAAATTTTTTATTTCTAGTTCAACTTTGTAAGACATTTTGTATTTTTTAGAAGCTCTTGATAAAAATTGTAATCACAATTGAAAGCTCGAGTAAAAAATAGTCAACAAATAGCCCCTTTTATTGACTCCAACCCATCAAAAACAGTGTTATATTTTTTTCCAAACGAGTCACAAGTACTTCTTTTTTCTTACTCTTATATATATATATATATATATATATATATATATATATATATATAATATATATATATATATATATATATATATATATTATTAACAGTGTCTACAATATTCAGTACAAAGCAGTAAGATAATATTTCTTTCATTTTAGAGCCCCACAGAACAAGAACTAAGAGGCATAGTGACATCAATTGAACGTGGTGTATATCCTCATCAATTGATGAGGATTTTGACGCGGAAGACATTTTAGCGATTCTTTCAACACTGTACACCCAACATTACGCCAAATAACTAATGTTTCAACTTCCTCCTCAACTCCAAATGTCAGTATAAATCACATTAGCTACTTTTCTGTGGGACTAAGATAATAGCGTTGCAGATCCTTTTTGAAGTATGAAAATGAAAGAAGTATGAAATATGAAAAAAATATCTTCATTATACAACATTTACACATACTTCTACAAAAAACTTTGGCGCTTCTTTTTTAAGAATTACAATTCCAACTTATAATTAATTGAATGTTATTTTAAGTATATAAAAAGCACATTTAGTGTTTGTTATCTTGTTTTGATGATCTAAAATATTCGTTTTCGGCCTGATAATTTTTATATACTCCTCTAAATTAGTTCGGGACGCTGGCGTTATTCCTCTGATTTACGTTATTTTCCAGAACATGCGATGGGCTTTAGCCAGATTATTATGGATAACAAGTAGCAGATATCAAGAGAATAAAAAGATTTTCCTTGATTAGATCCAAGCTTTTGCATGTAAATAAAGTATCTTTATATTCAGATTAATGTTGATTATTTCAAATATACAGTGTGGTGACTTTATTTGGAATAAACTCAATAAAAATTAACCTAAAATTTTCCTGCAAAATTCCTAAGACACGTCGCTTTTTACTTAAAGTTTGTCACATTTAAAGATGCTTTTTACATTTTTACTCCTACATGGGGATCAGTAGGGAACGTTTTTTTTTTCAATTGAAATACTACGTATTTAGCGTTCTTATCCCGCTAACAAGACCATTTTAAGGGGATTAAGGAAATATAAAATAAATATAAAAAAAAAGAAAATAAATGAAATTTATAAAATATTTATTGTAAAAATATGCTCAAAACGATCATAATTTATAAGCTGGCATAACTCACGACGATAGTAACATTCATTTTTTATATTTTTTTAAAAGTTTTCGTTGCATATACTTTGTTTTTGGGTATTCCTATAAGCAACAGTCAAGTGGAGAAATGTCCGGAGATCGTGTCGGCTACTCAATGGCCAATCCATATACATATGAACAAATTTCTTCCAAGTATTGATGCAAGCCTCGAGCATAATATTGTGGGGCCCCGTTCGTGTAGCCTCTACATCCTATCCGTAAGAAAAACTGGATCCAGTTCATATTAACGAAACTGCTGATGCCTTCCTAAAATCCAGTTCTCATTGCAGAATATAAGTTCTATGACTTTACTGTAAATTATCATCATCATCATTCAATCTTCGCTTGTCCACTGCTGGACATAGATCTCCCTCATAATTTTCCATCTGTTTCGATATTGTGCCTCTTAAATTCGTTTTCTTTGGTAACGGTTTAAATCATCAGTCCAACGTGTTGGTGGACGACATCTGCTTCGGTAGGCATCATCTCTTGGTCTCCATTCCAGTATCCGATTGTCCATCTGTTATCTGTCATTCGAGCCACGTGACCTGCCCAGTTCCACTTTAGTGTTGCTATTCTCTCAGTGCTATCCTCTGTCAATTGTATCAGCTCCAAACTTAATTTTCAAAGCGAATTGAGTGTGAGTTCAACGCAACAATCGGAGAAGGTACATGAGTTCAAACAGCAGGTCCTTATAGTCTTGGAAACCCTAACAAACGAGGACAGAGATTGTTTGAATTATGTGAAGACATTGAAATTATCATCACAAACACCTGATATAACCTGCTCAAACACACGCCTAAAGACATAAAAAGTATTTTTGGATGTTAGCAATAATCCTGAATCTTCAAAAAATCAAATATATTACAAACTATGAACCGAATTGAAGCATTAGAAATGTGAATACACAGGCGAATGTTGAAGATTCCGTGAACAGCACACGTACCTAACACCGAATTTTTGTATTTTTCATTAAATTTATTCCAGGTAAAGTACACCCTATATATCATTAAAATATATTCACTTTCAGCTATTATCACTTTTTGTCAAAATTGAACGACACAATTTTTAAAAAGAACAACCTTTTCTAAGTGTATTATTTACTATACACAAATTTAGGATTATTCACCATATTTACGAATAATTATTTGTAGTTGGTCATTAATGCTTCGGCTTGACTTTAATACCAATTCGAGCGATCGTCTATAGACATATATATTTACTGTTTCTCGATATAGTATCCGGACAATGTACATATATAGACAAACCAGAGACTTTGTCGCGTGTACTGATGTTCTTCATTAGTGGTTAAATATAACTGACCTTGTTGAAGTCGCTGCTTACAGTTATAATTTTGGGTTATTAAAAGAAAAAAGGAGACGTTTGGACATTTTTTAACAGGAATCTCACTACAATTGTATTTCACTTTCAGTGCTGCAATTCGCATATCTTCAACTTACATTTATCTCAATATTTTTGGCGAAGAAACAGTGTTCCTAGAAGTAACTAGTCTCCAGCTGGCATATTTTTATACATATGATCCATATGGAAAGTCCATTGAAGGATGGTATATTTGACCGCAAATAGTTTTAATTTAATTAATGGTAGTTAATTTTTAAACAAAAATTTCGTAAATTTATTTTCAACTTTACTTTAATCAACGTAATAACAGTATAACGAACTTTAAAACTGAGCAATATCTGGCACTCGCTATTATCAAGCAGTGTGTTTGCGCGCAAGTTCCCTTTTACTTTATCTTTTATGCCTCTCATTTCTAACAGCTGGCAACCCTAATTTGCGCCATTATTTCTTAGACAACCTTAGGACAATCAGGATCAAAGTCGGAGATATCTTATCCACACCCTTTCCTAAACAAGCTGGAGCACCCCAGGGCTCAATTCTTGCTCCAACATTATACACAGTCTACAATAGTGACATCCCCGCCCACAGCATAGATCGGAGACCCTTCTACTGTACGCTGATGACACTGCTCTCCTAACGTCAGGACCACATAGAGAGCGTGGACAATTGTCTGTATTCGAAAGACCCCAAAATTATCTAGATAGTCATTAGGTGGTGCAATAAATGAAGGGTGACCATAAACCCTCCAAAACACAATTAATTTTATTTAAATCTTCAAATTGTCGCGATGTCCAAGGCCGAATAACTCTGTTAGGAGAGGACCTTATTCTCAGAAACTCGGTTTCCTATTTGGGAGTTCATTTTACTAGGACTCTCAACTGGAAAACCGATATTCAAGATACCCTTGACAGGGTGAGAAGGAGGTTTAAACTCCTGGCAGTGCTAGAAGGCAAATTGGACAGAACGTCATCTAAAACATTATTGCACATCTATAAAACTTTCATTAGACCTATCATTGAATACAAGGCATACATCTACGCCTCCCTTAAGACCTATTAAATCAATGCCATTATGGCTAGCGAAGGAAAAATCCTCAGATTCTGCATGAGGCGAAGCAGGCTCTACCCATCAGCACATATATACACACTGGCAAATATAACACCTATTAAGGACAGAATCCTATCCCTCAGCAGGAGGTATGTCCTTCGAACCATTACAGGCTCGAATAACCGAGCAAAGCAAATATTAAAGACACCTTGCAATCGCCGAGGGCAAATACTCACCAGGTTTCCTCAAAGAAAAGTTTCGTTGCCTCCAGGAAAACTTCTTCACAACACTGGACACGAACTTCCTGATGAGTATTTTGAAATCTTAGAAACATTCTCCATTAAATATCGCAGCTAAAAACTGCACGCCAAAAATGCTGATTAAGAGCCGTTCCTATTGTATGGCTGGTAACCCTTGAAGTACCTCCTTCGACATATTTGGCATAGCTCACCTAAATTCCTCTTGTGCGCTTCTTAACACATCGTCCACACAAACACGCCACCTTCTGAACCTCAGCTCCTTAGTAGCCCACTACTTCTTCACATATTACATCAATCATCACGTTTTGTCACACCCCTTACTCCGAAAAAAAGCAGTACCCCGTCCTTGAAGGGGCGTTAAGGCTAAACAAGGTTAAAACTCTGGATCCAGACAACCTTATATCATCACATAAAGAAAGCTTAAATTTGATATAAAAAACATACATATACGTCATGAGCAGCCTATTTTATTTAAAAAATAAATGAACAAAATAAAACTTCTGTTAAAAAATTAATTACTATTAATTGAATTAAACCAGATGGATGAAAGATGACAGAAGAAACCAATATAAAAACAGGGATATAGCTGTTTTATCTTAAGGTATGTCATTCATAATTAAATTATATATTAAACAATATAGAATTTGACATCCTAGATTCTAACTTGAGAGTTAAAATAGATAATATACTTAATAGATAAAAAATTCAATAAACAGTGTAAAAAACTAATATTCTCCCCTCCTCAACCTATTTCGTAAAGACTATACATTGTAAACACATCCAAAAATCACTCGAGAAAACTGTCGAAACAGGTTGTAGTGATAAAATATTATAATAAATTTTGTGGAAGATTTGAAAACAAAGTTTTCAGTGTTTTATTGTTACATAAAATGAATTTCCATCAAGTAACGGTCGAATCCACGATTGAATTAAACCTATTTACGGTCACTTTTTAACTGGCCACCTATAATCAATGTATTCTCATATGCTTAAGTGTATGTAAAAATGTGATTTTGATTGACTACGTTATGAACGTAGTGATCTTGCAGTTTGATCTTGGACTATTATCACTTGAAAAATTCTGATGTCACAAACAAATATGTAGCTCAAAACCCTCGGTTATGATTGCAGTTGCATTTTACAGTTTTCTTGCGTTTTATGTACGTACATCTTACAATGTCATACTGATAAAATTAATGATACGCGGATTAATATATCTCTTATTACAATGGCCGACTAATTTCAATTGAAATCTCTAATTTTAACTACGAACATTATCCAGGCATATTAATTATTACTTAAAATACATAATCTTGGGAACATTTACCTAGTTAATGTACATTACATAATCACTTCCATTTATTGTTTCCTTTTACAGTTTTATTTTTAATTTGACTTTTAAAATACGCTTTAATAATAAAACAAATTAAAATTTGTGGTTACGACATACTAAACTACTTATTTTTAATTTAGTACCTTCTCACGTTTTTTTTAAGATGTATATAACTGTTTTCGTTTTCAGCTTATCTCTAATATCCAATGAATACTGGTAAATATTTACCAAGATCCAATTAATTAACTTATTACACTAAATTTTGTTTTGGGTTAGTTATTTACAACATTAGTATATTATCAACATTCGTCATTATTTAGAATTCTTTATATCTAGTATGAAGCATTCTTTTTTAAAATCTTATATTTTTCTATTTCTATTTCCTCTGATAACTCTCACCAATGTTTTGTGTAATAAATGATTTCCAATTTAAAAGGAAACATTTAATGTAGGTCATATTATAAAGTAGATCAGTAGGTAGAAAACATAAGTAATGAGTGGGAAGAGTGCAGAAACATTATAAAAGAAGCCTTTGAGGGTATACAAGGCAACTATCGAACACGGTGATTAATTTAATCTTGCCCAAGTACTTTCGATCAATAGATCATCTTCAGGGGCATTTCGTCAGTTGTGGACTATCTGACATGAGTAGAATGTCATAAATGTAAAATTTGGACATAACAATACAAAAATTGTATTCTACTTATGTATAATACTTGTATTCTATTTATGACATTCTACTCATGTCGGATAGTCCACAACTGACGAAATGCCCCTGAAGATGATCTATTGATCGAAAGTACTTGGGCAAGATTAAATTAATCACCGTGTTCGATAGTTGCCTTGTATACCATCAAAGTTTAATTATTCGAACATTCAACCTTATATCGATATAAAAGAAGCAGCTGAAGAAGTACTAGGCATAGACTTCCACCCAGATGAAGATCTCGATTTCACCCAAGAAGTCGAGGAACAGAGAGAAAGGTCTGATGACCTCAACAACATTATAGATAGAAAGGGGCCCACGTCATTATGATTCAAAAACCAGGCAAAGACAGCAAGTTCCCGAAAAAATACAGGCCAATTAGCTTACTTCCAGCAATTAGCAAAATTGTGAAAAGAATCATCCTAAGCAGACTACAAGCCGAAATGTACAGGATTGAAATAATCTGAGAAGCACAGTTTGGCTTCAGAGCAGACCACTCCAACAAACTACAAGTACTCAGACTAACGAGTACTTAGTCTGAGCAAATTAAGGATAAAAACCAAAATAAGATACAGTATCATTCTTCCGATTTTCCCGGAATCGAAAGAATGATATGATACTGTTTATTATTATAGGAAAATAACAGAAAAATTTATAATATAATATATTATAGGAAAATAACAGCCTAAAAGTTCTACGTAGAAAGCTAACGAATGGGAAATGCGAAATTCATAAATTAAGAAACAAGCAAAATGAAATAATATCACGTAGAGACGAGTTAATACAGGTCGTCGAAGAGTTTTACGAAGACTTATATAGAAGTAGACGAGAAGATAAAACAGGAATACAAACAGCCATTTCAAAGAAGATCAAGAATCAAGGTTCCGAACTAATGCCAGAGATAAAGCTAGATGAGATTCGACAAGCATTAAGAAAAATGAAAAATAACAAAGCCCCAGGAGAGGATGGAATCGTAATAGAAGCTATCGTAAATGGAGGAGATATGCTATTAAATAAATTAAAGAAACTATTTAATCTATGTTTGAAGCAAAGAGAGGTGCCCAAAGAGTGGAACAATGCTACAACCATCCTTTTGCATAAAAAGGAGATAGAACGGACCTAGAAAATTATAGACCTATTAGCCTGTTGAACCACATATACAAGCTCTTCACTAGGGTAGTGACATCAAGATTGGAGAAAAAATTAGATTTCTACCAACCGAGAGAGCAGGCAGGATTCCGCTCAAACTATGGTACCAATGATCATCTCCACACAGTAAAGACACTCATTGAAAAATCTATAGAATATAACAAACCTCTTGTTCTTACTTTCATAGATTTTCATAAAGCGTTCGACACGATCGAATTAGACAGCCTTATAGAAGCAATGAATGACAGCAGGATTGACCATAGGTATAGTGAGCTTATTTATAATATTTACAAAAATGCCACTATGACTGTTAAAATAGACAATAAAACCCGACCAATAAAAATAAATCGTGGAATAAGGCAAGGAGATACATTGTCGCCGAAATTATTCATAACGGCATTAGAATATGCCTTTAAGATGATCAATTGGGACCACAGAGGAGTAACGATCGACGGCGAAAAGCTTAACCATCTCCGTTTCGCAGATGTCATTGTCCTTATCACAGATAATTGCATGTTCGAAGGTGGGCCTGAGAATGAACTTGACCAAAACTAAGTTTATGACAAATTTGGTCCCCAATAACCATTTGACAATTCAAGACAAAGTGGTAGAACTGGTGGAGAAATATACGTATTTGGGTCATGAAATAAGAATCAGCAGGGATAACCAAACATGTGAGATCCAAAGACGAATTACTTTAACATGGGCAGCCTTTGGAAAACTGCGAGACACACTTAGGGCCAACATACCAATCAGCCTCAAAAGAAAAGTGTTTGACCAATGCGTATTACCGGTCATGACCTATGGGGCGGAAACTGTGACTTTAACCAAGACCACGGCTTCGAAACTGAGAGTGGCACAGAGACGAATGGAACGGTCTATGCTGGGAGTGACGTTGAGGGACCGAATAAGAAACGAAGATCTGCGAAGAAGGACGAGTATTACTGATGTTGTGGAATGCATAGCGGAACTAAAATGGAACTGGGCAGGCCATGTAGCGAGAATGCACGATTCACGATGGACGAGCAAAATTACAAATTGGAGGCCAAGAGCAGACAAACGCAGTAGAGGAAGACCACCTACACGTTGGGCCGACGACATCAGGCGTATCACTAAAAATTGGCAACAAAGAGCACAAAATCGTGAGGAATGGAGGAGTTTAAGGGAGGCCTATGTCCAGCAGTGGACGTGATAAATAGAGGCTGGATGATGATGATGATCATTCTTCCGATACTTACATACGCATCTCTCGCATGGGGACAAACCTGTAATACTACAAAAAAGAGAATCAAGCAGTTCATAACAGCTGCTTAAGGAAAGCTGTCAACATCTCAATATATGTAGCAGAACGCTTCATATACAGGGAACTACAACAAATCAGGGTGATTGAAATAATGAAGGATAAAACCAGGATTAAATTTGCAGAACTATAAAACCACTCTAGTCCCCTACTGCGAGAGATCATGAGATATGACGTTTTCCACCATTGTAAACACAAGAGGCCTAAACAACAAATAGTGGAATAAATAAAGGAACAAAATAAGAGAGAAGACAAACAAAACAAAAAAGTAGTGAGAGAAAACAAAATAAATACAGGAGATAAAATCAAACAGGAATACAAACAATTGTACTAACGTTACCGAACGTAATTCTTAGGGTGAACATCTTCACAGGCTGGGTTTAATTAAATTGCTTACTCGCTGCTACTAGCACGGAAGGTAAAGAAAGAAATCCAAAATTAAAATAGCGAAATATATTACAGAATATCCAATTACAGCTTATTTTCATTTTCGAAACTTAAATACCAGACACCCTTCTAAACCAGAGTCACCTCATTTACCAATTTTCTTGACTCATATAGGGCAAACATCGCAGTGGTTAAAACAAGGAATAACGTAGCACAAAAGTGATTACAAAACAGAGACAAATTTAATTTTAAATTTCAAATTTAATTTATCAGATGTAAAGATCTTGGATATAGAAAACAACTATAAAAGACTATTTATTTTTTGACATGTACCACATAAACAAAAACAGTCAAAAAGTTATAAGACAGACACTTGGCAGTTAAGCGATATGTATTATATTTTAAAATTCTGATAACCTAAAAATTTCTAACATCTGGTTCGACAATAAAACTATATATTATATAATTTTTATTTGTACAATATTAAATTCCTGAACTGCAGAAGTGAAATTTAGTAAACATTGTAAATATAAATGTTTTTATATTTATTACTGTTATCACTGTCGCTCTATCAGTTTTGCTTATTTCACTATATCCTTATATCTACAACGAATTATTGGAAATAATTAAGCCAGGTAAATAATCAAACAGATTAGAATATGTTGTCACGCTGGATTTGGTCGGTTTCTTTTTTTAGATTAGGTATTTAATTATGATTGGTGTTGCATAAAATATCATTTGACAGTTAATTTATGTGTTTTTGTGTGCCAGTTTCATTAGATTTCTATATAGTTTAACTTGTTTTCTCTTCTTCCATTTTATTTATAATGGGAAATATTATATTTTGTTTTTTTTTTAATTTCTTGTTAGTTAATTGTTGTTATCGCTTGGTCTTTTCTTCCTCGGATATTCAATACTCCCAGAGTTGGGGTAATAACCACCCCCAGAGAAAAATCACATATTGCCATAATATTTTGTAGTATTTTAGAGTATTTTGATCATTTGAGCTATTTTATACCTACTGTCAAAATTTCAAGCAAATTTATATAAAAAAAATTCTGAGCAGAAAACCGTCATACCCCGGACTACGTCTTCTGGACATAGTTAGGCGGAATCACCAAATGAAGGGTCCGGTCGTAAAACATGTTAAGTAACATTACCTAAGACTTAAATGTTTTTGCATGAAAAAATTGTTAAGTAACCATATTACAGATTTCAATTTTCAAAATTGGGTATTTGACTAATACTGGAAGTAAGTACATAGAATAGAAAATATCTGAATTTTTTCTAGAATTTGATCGTTGTTTTTAAAATGTTCTGAAAGACCAAATAACAGTTTTTTCCAATAGTACATTGTTTACCGGGTAGGAAAAGCTTAACATTCCTGGACGACTGTGAAGATTGCTAAGTCGAGGTGCAAGCCGAGACTTAGCAACACAGAGTCCATGAATGTGGCTTTTCCTACGAGGTAAACATACTATTTTTCCGCAAATCGTTTAAAATTCGACAGATATTGATTGATTTAAAAAAAAACGCGATAATTTTATTCCCAAATAAATGGTGCTTTGAAATTCCTAATAAAATTACTTGGGTTACTATGGAAACGTATTGAGGTTGAAATTGTCAAACTTGACGCTTATAAATTTAATTGCTGGTGTTCTCGAAAGTAAAATGATAAGTGATGATGAAATTTCCATTCCTGGGACTCCTCCAGAGCTGGTTGAGGCAGTGAATACTGCTTCATTAGAATTATTGCCAAAGAAATCAAGAGAAAAGTACGAAAATGCATACAGACGTTTTATGGATTATCGCATGAGTAAAAATACGAGTTCTTTCTCAGAAAATGTTGTAATGGCATACTTCCTAGACCTTTGTTTAAAGATGAAATCTTCAACATTATGGGCCAATTATTCAATGCTGAAGTCAACCCTTGCACTTAAACACAATGTAGATATATCTAAATACTCAAAACTTCGTTCTTTATTGAAACGGCAAGCTCAAGGTTATAGGGCAAAGAAATCTAAGATTTTAACGAAGGAAGAAATTAAAAAATTTATCCAGGAAGCTCCAGATAAAGAAAATTTAATGATTAAGGTAATTTACAAGGTTTTAATTTCTATTTAGATTATAGCTTTATTTATTTTTTAGGTGGCTGTAATATTTGGTATTTCTGGGGCCTGTAGAATGGATGAGTTAGTCCGAATGACTGTACACGATATAGAAGACTTAGAATCTAAGCTTTTAATCAGCATACCTGATTCGAAAACCAACAAACCAAGATCATTTGTAATTAATCAGATCTACTTGAATGTTTATCGAAAGTATGTTTCGTTAAGACCAGAAAATATGAACAGTGACCGATTTTTCTTTAAATATCAAAGCGGAAAGGGTTGTAGACAAGTGGTAGGAATTCATCAATTTAGAAAAATGCCCAAAATAATTGCTACTTATTTGAACTTGGTAAATCCGACAGAATATACTGGTCACTGCTTTCGTCGGTCTTCTGCAACAATATTGGTTGACTCTGGTGCCGACATAACTAGTTTAAAGAGGCATGGCGGATGGAAGTCATCAAACGTTGCTGAAGGATATATCGAAGAATCGCTTAACAATAAGGTTGAGGTGGCAAATAAAATTTTCACAGTACAAAATATTCAACAAAATGACACTTCCACCCTGCATGTTGTCCAAAATGTTTCTCATAGTTCTAAGAGTGTTCCTCCAATGTTCAATAATTGTACTAACTGTCAAATTACTGTAAATATAACAAATTGATCTTAAAAATGTATTCAGCAATGACTTGATGTTTTCAAAATATAAATTAATTCCTTATAAGCAATGTGTTTTCTATCATTTATGTAGAACACTAACAACTGTACGGAAATATCATTTCCTTACAGTAAGGAAATGACATTTCCTTACAGTAAGGAAGTCCTGACTTTTTCTTCAAGAAATTTTGACAGGAATGTCAAAATTTCCTGGCGATTTGCGGAAATAGTACATTGTTTACCGGGTAGGAAAAGCTTAACATTCCTGGACAACTGTGAAGATTGCTAAGTCGAGGCGCAAGCCGAGACTTAGCAACACAGAGTCCAGGAATGTGGCTTTTCCTACGAGGTAAACATACTATTTTTCCGCAAATCGTTTAAAATTCGACAGATATTGATTGATTTAAAAAAAACGCGATAATTTTATTCCCAAATAAATGGTGCTTTGAAATTCCTAATAAAATTACTTGGGTTACTATGGAAACGTATTGAGGTTGAATTGTCAAACTTGACGCTTATAAATTTAATTGCTGGTGTTCTCGAAAGTAAAATGATAAGTGATGATGTTCCGTACTAACAACTGTACGGAAATATCATTTCCTTACAGTAAGGAAATGACATTTCCTTACAGTAAGGAAGTCCTGACTTTTTCTTCAAGAAATTTTGACAGGAATGTCAAAATTTCCTGGCGATTTGCGGAAAAATATATATGTATTACACATTTTATTGTCATAGAAGCAAATTTTTTTATTTATTTTTATATCATATTGATGATATTTATTTTCTATGGGCTATGAGAATTTCAACGGGGTCGGGTGAATATTAAAAGGGATACACTCCAAGTACGGTTTCCTTTTGTATAGTAGCAACTTGGGGGACAGATATACAACTTAATATTGTTCGAAACCAATTTTCTTGTGACGTTTACCTGTTATAATGCTACAGTAATATCCGTGGTTTAAAAGAAGTATAATTTAATGTAAAAAAAATGATTTGTGTAAGATGAGGTGACGTTTTCATGTAACATTAGCTTAAATAAATATGCCTGGTAAACTAAAGATGAAATATGTGTAAATTATTAAAACATAAAATCCAATAGCAGATATCAAAGGATGTTTGATAAATTGGCAAAATCGTTACATGACAAACAGTTGTAAATAGAGATTTGAGAATTTAAAATCGATAATTAATGGACTCAAACGCTCTTTGGCATCATAACTAATTGAATGTTTTATGGTGTTTGTCAGCGGGAAAATTAAGTCTCAAATGTTTTCGGGAGCAAAAAATAAAATTCATGACATGAAAAATAAATAAGTAATGACTTTTAGCAATTATATTGAACAAACCGCTTACGGGCGCTAAGGTCAATAACACGAAATGTATTTTTGGGAAAAAGATCAATAGGCGTATAGTTAGAGAGCTGGCCGTACAAAAGCAGTTTACGGTTCTTTATTTTCAACGAACAATCGCATTCTGATGGATCTAGCCTTTGTTTCAAAGTGTACAGACATATACATGCACACAATTGTTTTTTTAATTTTTATTTGGCATATAAAGTGCCATACAGCCAGTCACAATATGCTAATATTCTCTAAACAACAGAAGGAAGATTGTCTAATATAATATAAAACTATAATGTTCAAACTTAAGTCTTCTTCTTGATGTGCCTATCCGTTACGAATGTTGGCGATCATCATAGCAATCTTTATCTTATCTGTTGCAGAGCGGAAAAGCTGCACAGGTGTTGTATTGAACCAGATTCTGAGGTTCTTTAACCAAGATTTTCTTCGTCTTCCTGGACCTAGATTTCCAAATATTTTTCCTTGCAGGGTGACTTGAAGGAGAGCATATCTGAATTCATTTCGCATAATATGTCCGAAGAATTGTAACTTTCGAAATTTGATGGTGGGTTAAGTTTCGAGAGGTATCTACCATAAACCAATAGACCAATACAACGGACTATTTATTTATGGTTATATCTGCTACTTGCTTTTTTTAGTAATTCCATCAAATAGAAACGACTTAATAATGACCCGCAGATAATAAGTTCTACAATAATTTGGTGGCAACTGTGCACCAGTATTTCCTAGTGGTTAATGTATGCTGATGGCATGGTGTTAGTACGAAAACCTGAAAGGGATTTAGAACAAACACTGAAACAGTGGAGACAACATATTGAGGAAAAAGGTTTAAAACTTGGTAGGACAAAAACAGAGTATTTAATTTTAATTTCAAGA
Organism: Diabrotica balteata; assembly: GCA_918026665.1. Classification (NCBI taxonomy): domain Eukaryota; kingdom Metazoa; phylum Arthropoda; class Insecta; order Coleoptera; family Chrysomelidae; genus Diabrotica; species Diabrotica balteata. Next base: position 136,941,190 of record OU898282.1, read on the forward strand.
CGGAGTTAACATGCAGGAGAATTAGTGTGGGGTGGATGAAGTAGAGGAAGACAATTGGTGTGTCGTATGACAGACAAAATCCAAAGAAACTGAAAGGAAAACTATAAAACTATGATGATACCAGCTATTATATACAGAAGTTCATGCTGAACAGTTAAAAAGAAAGAGGCACAACGAATGCATGCGGCGGAAATGGGAATGCTCAGAAGAATGAATAAAGTGACAAAAAGGATCAAATTAAGTAAGTATTGCAGAAAATTGTCTGTTCTACAATAAGTTGTTCAATGAATGAACAATAATTGGAATATTTTCCAATCTCACTAAAGACATCATGGTATCTCCTGTGCCTGCCAGTTTTTTTACATTCGAGCTATTGATGATTTGTAAGTTTCTGATAGGAGTAGAAAAACATGACCAAAGAACACCTGGGGGACATGGTTACACAAGATATGTCGGTTAAGGGGATTGATAGTGCTATGACTAAAGATGGGAACTTATGGAGAAATGAAAATAGGGAAGAAATGTCAAATTAGAGGTACTGCGCAGTGTCCCATTACGTGTGTCATCCAAGGAGCATAATGTATGTATATTATTATTATTGCAAGTTTATACAAATATCTATTAAACTGGTGACTTAAACAATTAGCTACAAACAAGGTACTTAATTTCGACGACAATATATTCTTATTAGTACAAAAAATGAACGGTATCAATTAGACTACACAATGTTTTCTTACATCGTTGATTTTTAGTAGTATAAACAGCAAATAAGCATTTAATTATTCTTTAACTTTCGTTTAAGTTTCATTTAATTCGTTTAGTCGCCACCTCTCTTACTATTATATGGGGATTTCGTTGGCAGCAGCTCTTATTAAATTTCGTTTAACTAAAGACTACTAGGGTATAAGTTTTGTGCTAGCTGAAATTTTAGTCTGCGTGTGTGTTAGTTTTTAATCCGCCGTGCAAAATTATGATGGAAAGCCTCTGATATATTAATTTCTAAAAACGCCGCTTTGAGTAGACGAGATTATAATCGTCTTACACTGTGACGCACATGAATCTATTTAAAAAATAATAGAAAAACGTGACTAATTAAGGTGTAGAATTAAAACTTTATTAAGCAAGTAGAAAGATATTAGCAGACCATTTTGATAGGAGCTATTGTCTTTAATAACGTAAAAAGGGAAAATCACAGTGGGTGGCTGAACACCATAGTTTGAAAATTGAAAATGATATAATGCTATATCGTTTACTAAAATATAATTTAAAAATTTATCCAACAGGATTAGAAATCTTCAAAACGTTTTTGGTCCAGTCTGATCATCATCAGTGAAAAAACCTTAAAGTATATTTCCACTTTAAAATAACAAAAAACATAAGTTAAAATGTTGACTTAAATTATAAAACATGCGGAAAATACATTAAAAGTAGTTGAAACTAGCTAACTAAACAGTTCTTACGAGAAAATCATGGTGAATTTTAATATTTTGATGAAACTAGGTCATAAGATTTAACATGAAGGGAACATACATCTTCCCTGCTGGAAAAGGGGGGACAGCTTTGTCCAACTAATGGAGACAGCAGACTGATTAAGCCGCGAGGAGTAAAAATTTTTATTAAAATTGACAGGTCTTCCAGAAAGCGGAGAGTGGATTTTTGGCGACCATTCAACTAATAATTCAATAAGGATATTGTGTGTAATAATTGTTTTAAAGCAACAATTAATACACCTACTCAAACTGTAAGTGCTTTTTTTGTACAGACTTCATTAATTATTTACGCCAGGTATTGTCGTGATTTTTCAATTAATTGCTACTTTATTCGCAATCAAAATATTGCATTTTTTCGTTATCATTCTAATCATTAAAACAGCGACCTCAATAAGTTTTACACAAAACACCGATAAAATACTGGATTTGATGGGGGCCAGACGCATAGGCAAAAATAAAGACAATAAACATACTCAGTGACAATAGAAGTGTTACACCCAGAAGAAATAATTTCTTGAACTTAATTTTTTGGCAAAATAATGACTATATTTAAAACATGCTATGATAACAATACCCACGTTTTTTTTTAATTGCCGTATTGTCAGATTCCAGTAAGGGCCTAAGAAGGTATCCATTGAATTTGGATTTTTACGTTTTTTTGGACATCTACGGCCGAGTAGGATACTAGGCCAAAAGACCCCAGAGTAGTGCCGGATTAACCATGTTCCGGCTAAAACATTAACCACCGCTCCAGAGAGGTGGTCTTGCCACTCAATAAACAACTAAAATAAAAAACTAAAAATTTATAAATAACAATACCTATCTTTACCAAATCTTTCAGACGTTAGGCCATAAACTAATAATTAAAATTAACCATAAATTTCACATCCCTGGCTCAATTTCCTTCTCTGTCCTCCTGCTTCTTTTTCTTCATCATCCCAGAAATCAGACAGTGAACTTCTCACTTCACAAACAGTAAAGTCTGCCGAGGCAAATTTGCCTATTCTATTTGTGAAGGTACCAAAACTACCATGTCCGGTCAGAAACTGCATTAGGAAGTAGTCTAGTTTCCTGAACTTACATTCCCACCACGGTCTCAGATAGGGAATAATCTCCTTCGTCCACCTTGCCGTTCCACTATCATTCGTCCATTCTCCCTGCCACTCTACTATCGTTTTTTCTCTCTCATTCTTATCTATATTTACATCCATCCTCGCTCGCTCTTTACACAACAAAACGATCGGGATCACCGCTCCAATGACATATTGAGCCTCATTTCAAACTGTCCTATATGCGCTAGATGCCCTGAGATCATTCTTGGCGTCAAGCGGGATGAAGCTACCCATCTCTTTGTATCCTGCGTAACTTCTGTGACCACCTCTATGGTGGACCTTTTGGCCCTAAAACCATATTGGCGGTCGCTCAGCGCTAGCTTTTCTTCTAGCTCTCGCTCAAGGCAGCCTTTTACAAGTTATTCGTACAATTTAGCTATAGAACTAAGGAGGCAGATTGGCAGTTTGTTTGGCAGAAGCAGCTTGTTTAGCACTCTCCGTAAAACCTTTGGGTATTTTAGTGCGGCAAGTCTTACTGTCTCCGGCAGGACTCCATTTATGCCAGATGATTTTCGGATCTTCATCCGTCCAACAGCCTCGCCGAGTTCCAACTCAGTGAAAGGTTCCGCATCTACGAAACCAATAACCCTTTCACGCCTATCCTCCACCTCAGGAAAGAGTTCCCGTATTAAACGGAGTTTCTCCTTCTGAGGCAGGGGGTAGGGTGTCTTTTTCCCCTTTAATTCGGTACAGACAATCTTGAAGCCCCGCCCCTAGATATCCCTTTCGAGATCCTGAAGCAGGTTACTCCACCTTTCTTTCTTAGATCTTCTTCCTGTATTCATTCTGCAGTGATGTTTATGGGAGTCTGAATTTTAAATTTAATAGTTTGATAGTTTTAAATACAGCTAATTTGTTTCATACTTATGTTTATCGCACTTGAAAAGAATAAGGTTGATGTCACATTGTGATATATTATCGCATGAGTATGCCCCAGAAGAGATAATATTTAACTTGGCCAACTGAGCTAGGAATACGCCGTGATTAGTTTTCAGACATGTAATTGTCGCTGTTGACTTCTTTGGCATTGCATATTTAAAAATATAGGCAATATCTTGTGGTAAGGTAGGGTGGATAGTATAATACTGATTATTTGAGTTGGTTGCTATATAATTGATGGATTCGACCGTTACTTGATGGAAATTCATTTTATGTAACAATAAAACACTGAAAACTTTGTTTTCAAACTTCCACAAAATTTATTTTAAATCTTATCACTACTGCTGTTTCGGCTGATAACATTTCTCAAGCGATCTATTTTTGGCTTGGGTTTACAAATTTATAGTCTCTAATAAAATAGGTTGAGGAGGGGAGAACTGTTTGTCTCAAGTTGGTCATTCAGAATTATATCTGTGTTTTTTAATTTGTTGATTTTAATAGATTCTAACAAAGATAGCTTAAGGCCTTTATTTTGAAATATTGAATGTGAAGAATTTTAAATTTGTCATCAAATTAAATTTGGTTGCTATATGTTCATTGTGGTAAACTATTATGGTTTTTTAAATTTCTGGTTTATATTTTGTTATCAACATGAATAAAACATGTCCACCTGCCTGATTACAACAGCAAAGCTGAACCAGTTTCCGTCAATTCATTCAGTTATTCGCTAGGAAGCGGTTCATCCAGATATTCGTCATTAAAAGAATCGGTATAGACTGCAATCAAAGTGTATGGTGAAAACAAACACAATTTACTATAAGTCATTTTTATTATTTTTGTTTTCTGGTAAAGAAAAAAGATAAGCTGAAATTTTCTTAATGAATTATATCGTTCAAAGTATCCGAAGTATGACAAAAAGAACATTTTTAAGTATTTAGGTGAGCATGTTTAACACCCAAGAAACACGTTAAGTACCTAGGAGGGACATTGCACCAGAATGGAAAATGGGGGGGGGGGGCACGTGCGGGAGGTGGCTCGGAAGGCTGTAAATAGTGCAGCTGCGTTGAGGAGGATGATGCCCAACATTGGGGGACCCAAATCCGAAAGTAGGAGCGTCTTACACGGTGTTGTACAGTTGACCGTCGTCTACGCGGCGCCAGTCTGGAGCGGGGCGGTAGAGACAACGGCCTATGGGAGACGCATGACACGTGGACAGAACAAGTCTGTTGCGAGTGGCATGCGCCTACAGGACTGTATCTGCGGCAGCCTTATGGATCATCATTGGATGTATTCCGTTGCATGTTTTAACGGTGGAAAGAAAAGAGCTCTATGAGAGAAGAGGCCCAAATCATACAATAGCCGAGAGACGACACGTAAGGGAAAGGTCACTTGAAAGATGGCAGGACGAATGGTATAACACGGAAGATGTGGCACAGTAGACGAAAATGTTAATCCCGAACCACAATCCACAGTCCACCCAAACCAAGAGTTTGAGTGGACTGTGGTCACAGGCGACTTGATTATTTCCTGACGCAGGTGGTCACAGGTGTTTTAGGACCTACCTCTCTAGGTTCGGAAAGGCTGACACAGATGAATGCCTATACTGCGGATACTCGGACACAGTGACACACGGTTAGATAATAGAAAGGAACAGAATGGAAAGAGAGACTGTTAGAGTGAGAATGTTACAGTGAGAGAAATGATTGAGAGAATGATTGAAAATAAAGCAGGTTGGACTAATAGTATACACAACTATATCCATGGAGTTACCAAGAAAAAAGAAGAGGACACAAGACAGCTGGACCAACGGCAAAGGAAATATGCTGGAAGTTGACGGTAGAAAAGTGGGTGAGACTGAATGAGTTAGATGTGTGTCAGACTGTGGGGAAGGATGAAATGCCCGTCTGGGAGTGATACTGTACTAGGAGCTATGAGGCTCTTCCACACGCTAACTGGAACGAGACAGGAGCCTCCTTGCTGACAGTCTGTGGATGAATGAAGGTAGTGCTTCGAAAGCGATGCCGGCCTTACAGCGACCATTCCGCTTCCGGATGGCTGGATGACAGAGGAGGGTCTGGTTTAGCAGGTAGGCGTTCGACGTAGACTCGGCGACGAGAGGGCATTTTAAAGTAACTCGGGAACTATCGCCATGAGTACGAAGAACGAATCCTGCACTAAAGTTAGTCAGGCGGCATCCTGGACTGAGATCTCTTTTGAAGATTCCAGACCCCCCTCTATTAAAGACGAAAAAAAAGGGATCTAGGTGAGAGATGTATGCAAAAGAAATAAGTATAAAGAAGATTATTATTGATATATTATTATAAACTTTATAGGAATGTATATTTTGTTACTCGTCTTCATTTTTTTATGCCTGGTTTTGCCCCATTAACCTCGCGAGGTAGTCAATAATACAGTGCTTTAACAGTTCCAGAATTGGTTTTGCAAATGTTTGATGCAAAAAATATGATGGCAGCTTGCGACATGGAAGGTATTTGCTGCTATTTTTAGAGGTAGAATGTCGATGAAAGAAGTTGATGAGCAGATGCTTAACATACAAAATAAAAACAGTAGCTATTTTGTAGAATGGATACCCAATAATGTGAAAACTGCAGTTTACGATATTCCTCCCCGAGGGCTGAAAATGTCATCTACATTTATAGGGAACTCCACATGTATTCAAGAACTATTTAAAAGAATTTCTGAACAATTCACTGCCATGTTTAGAAGAAAAGCATTTTTGCATTGGTACACAGGTGAAGGAATGGATGAAATGGAATTTACAGAAGCTGAAAGTAATATGAATGATTTAGTGTCAGAGTATCAACAACATCAAGACCCAACAGCAGAGGAAGAAGGTGAATTCGAAGAAGAAGAAAAGGGAGATGAGGGAGAGAACTAAATTTTACATTGTATCCCTAAATAAATATTATAGGAATGTAATTAGGGAATCCGATCTATCTTATGAATAAAGTCAAAGGGATTGATGATAAACTTTTTATTTTACATTATTTAACATTCGTCATAGGGTTTTTGTTAATTTTCACTCTGTGGCTTACTACTATAACCACAAAACTCGTATGATTTACTCATTTATTCGATTCAAATAGACGATTATGTAGAATAGAGATAAACCACTGAACGGACATTTTATAAACGACTAACCAATACAGTTCGGTTATCTATTTGTTGGAAAACAAATTCGTATTTAGAAATCAAACCAAATCTATTTATATTGTTCATCGTGGTATTTATTATCATCGCAAAAGAGCCAGATGCGAGACCACACTATTAATTTATTCTATACACGTGTTATATCCCACTTAAATCCTTCGATAATTATACAGCTAATGTGATCGGGAATAATGTATATCATTATTTTTGAATTATAGTCAATTATTCCAAAAAATTATATATTCTGAGTTGGAAAAGCTATTGAATAAAATAAAAATAAAATAAAAAGTTCTCAAAGCAACCAACTGGAAAAATCAAGTTATATAATATTACGGAGTGTACCACACTTCACGCAGGAAAAACTTGATAAAAAACATATATTTATACTTTGGTTGAATGAATTTCGTTGATACGCGCTTAATTTTCTCCTCCAGGGCTAAGTATGAGCCGGGCTTGAGCATAAATCGTTGATAACCAAAAATCCAATAAAAAGTCTAACGGAGTAAAAAAGTCCTTAGCTATGAAATGAGTCAGGCACTAATTGTGTCGCTATCCCTTTCTGTTCTTTTTCAGTAATTAACAGATAGGAAAAGACACCGAATTTTAAAAATGGAATACGTTTATTATTAAAACATCGATAAAAATTGTTAGTAAAGTTATAACTATTTCATCAATTAAAAATACTATTCAAAAATCACATAATCAACTCTTCTTATTTTTATGTAGATATTACTGTCTGTTTTTCAATGCGCCTCTAGTAAGTTGTCGTTCCATCGTTTCCGTGGTCTTCCTACTCATCGTCTTCCCCTGCCGTCTTTACTACTCTATTTGTTGTCATTTGGCTTATATAATCGTTCCATTCTACTCTTCTAATTCTTACTCAGTCCTTGATGTCCACCTTGCATCTACTTCGTATATCTGTACTTCTAGCTCTGTCCCATATTGTCTTACCATCAATTTTTTCAAGTGTTTTCGTCTTTGCTGTTTCTAACATCTTTTTTGTCCTCTTTGTGTTAGGTCGTGTTTCTGCTGCACATGTCATTATTGGTCTGATGACTGTTTTGTAAATTCTGCCTTTCATTTCTTGCCCGATACTTGTATTTCTCCATATGTTTAAATCAGGCAATGATATCAAATGGCGTACCAAAGTGAGATATCTCACTTCACCCATCCAGTGGTTTGTAGAAGATGTAACGCCAGTGGTAGAATTGGAGAGCTATTATGCTATCTTCTGGAAGTACTTTACAAGTTATTTATTTGCACGTATGGCAGAGTTTACAAACCTGGTATGCTGTACAGAACCTAACGACTGTAGAGGAAATGCAAATTTTCGTTGGTATACATATACTTATGGGAAATTTACATTATCCTAAAATCCAATTTTATTTTAATGCAAAATTACGAGTGCCCAAAATTGCTGAGAATATGTCTATAAATAGATTTTACTCCTTGAGGTAAACTTTACATTTTGTGGATACAATGGATGACGTTGAGCATCAGGACAGGTTTTGGAAAGTTCGTCCATTGTACAAAGCAATACAGAACCGTTTGCTGTCACTTCCATTGGAGACAAATCAGTCAATTGATGAACAAATGGTGCCGTTCAAAGGATCACTCAATGTGAAGCAATATATAAAAAACAAACCAAATGCATGGGGAATAAAAATATTTACAATTTGCGGTGCAAGTGGACAGATGTTCGATTTTATAATTTATCAGGGAGCTAAAACGAAATTGGATCAAACACAAATGACAGTTTTTGGGCAAGGCGCAGCTGTTGTTTTGAAGCTATGTGATCGCATCACAGAGGATAATAATTGCAAAGTCTATTTTGATAATTATTTCTCCAGTTATCGGTTGTTACAAACTGTGGGCCAAAAAAATATCTTTTCCATTTGTATTTGATAAAATAATGACAAACCATGGACGTGGTACTACAGACGAAATAATCAGCAATGATGGGGAGGTAATTATGATTAAGTGGTTTGATAACAAACCTGTAATAATGGCATCAAATAATATAGGAGTTGGGCCGATCGACAATTGTAAACGATGGGACAAAACAAACAAGACCTATATAGAAATCAATAGACCACAGGTAATAAAGGATTACAATTATCAATGGGAGGTGTTGATAAATTCTATTTCTTACTAACATTGTACATGACCTTTATTAGGTTCATGACGTTGCACGTAAATGGACGTTGCGAATGTTCACACATGGCATATAATTAGCCTGTACTAATGCCTGGCTAGAATTTAGCAGGCAAGCAACAAATTTGCAAATACCAAAGCAAAGAATCTTAGATTTGGTGCACTTTTACGCAGAAATTTCTGAAATTCTTTAACAACAATGAACAGTCAATAAAAAAAGAGGACGACCACTTTCGATAAGGCCTGAACCGAAAACACCTAAAAGAAATAACATTGTTTAGAAGTATTTTTTTAAAAAAAGGAAGGTCGACTATTAACATCAATCCAAATGAAATAGGAATAGTGAACTTGGCCAACATAGCAAAGAGACATTGAAGGACGTAAGGAAGCTACTGGAAAATCACTACGGCGAAGAATGACAAAATGATCCGAAACTGGCTTATTACAAAAACGTCCTACAATACGAAAATTGTCCAAGCGTCGCTGAAGAAGACGACGTTTATTGCGAACCACTTGATAATGACAACGACGAAGAAGTCTGAAGAGTATAGAATTTTAGTATTAATAAATATTTTAATGTATTAAGTACTGTTATTAAACATTTGTGTTTTTACTACAAAATAACCAATCTCCTGGTCTGTCTGTTCATTTCAAAATAGCCAACATCCACTTGTTAGTTGCAAAGTAGCCATTCTCCAAATATTTTTCTTTAATTATAAGACTATTCTAATAACAACCAAGAAACTAGCAACGAAAAACTAACTTTGAGCGATCAAAGTTTATGGGTAACGAATTTTGTGGCTCCAGGTTTTACAAATATATTTACGCCAATTTTGTCTGGGTGGAGATTGGTTGTTTCGCAAATACAGGTCTCGTATGTAAGTTATATCGTATGGTATTGTCTATTCGCTTAGCTAGGGCATATTTTGACAGACTCATTGTAGGAAACCTACAACACAACAATTCCTACTTCTCAGTATTAATAGCTCAAGTATACTACTATTGCAGACTTCTTTCTTTGAAAAAAAGAAGAATTATTCTAAATAGTGGAAGTGTATACTAAACCCATCAAATTTTCCCTGTATATTTAAAATATAATATTTGAATTGTTACAATTTAAAATATTGTAGTAAATATTTGTATTATTCGCGTTGTTTATTTAATTTAATATAGTTTTATTGTTTTATTATTTTTGTTTAATTCTTTTGTTAGTTCTATTCAGTTAATGAGTTAGTTATATTTTAAATTTTATTATTATGGATAGTTAAAGTTTTCCATTTGTTCCATCAGCTAATGCGTTGGTAAGTTTTTCTTAATAAATATGATAAAATGTTTTTTAAAAGTTAATATTTTTAGATTAGTTGTTTCTAATTTAATATAAACTTGTTTATACCTACATGGAGGTTTTTGTTGTTTGTTTGGGTTTATATGACTGCAGACTGCGGCCAGGACACTGAATTCATTCACCATATGTGGAAGATTTTAACATCCTCAAATATGCTAATGAGCAAAAATTACTATTGAACCACGAATTTGCCTAGTCAAATTACTAATATTTGCTTTTAGCATATGGAAGTACACTTATTTTGTAAGATAATAAAACAACAGTTTATGTTAATGCTATCCAATGAACTGTTAATCTTTAATCATTGATTCTATTCTAGTCACAACATAAGGAACTTGCTGTGTCTTATTTAACCTCACTTTGACTTTTTAATTTTGTAGAATTTATTCCCACTTTTTTTATTTTGTACAATAAATAATTTTATTATTTGTTATCAATACATTATACGGTGTAAATAAATAAATATTGATTGTCGGCAAAGTTCTATTTTATTTACTTTTGTTTACATTAATATTGAATAAGAGCACGTATGCTTGGTTGTATAGTAATTTCCAGCCACTTCGAGTCTGTCAAAAAGTAACTAACTTCGCAAAAAAATAATTACTAAAATCACTAGACAGTTCGGACTGGGAATAGCGAACCGGGTATATGTGTGATAATAAAAGGATGTTTTTTTTAGTGCACTGGACTATGTAGAATCTCTGGACTTGCTATTTACACTGGAGTTGGATTATTAATCAAAATTGAAGTGTTTCTTACACAGTGGTTATACGATTACTGAGCTGTGTGAGGGGCGGTGTTGACAGGACCGTATTAGTTTACGTACGTAATACACACACGTTAATTAAACTAAATATAAAAGAAAATAATAATAAAAAATACTCAAAGAAAAAATATATGCGGAGGGACAGAACACTATGGGTAATTCCTGTGAAGGTTAATAAATAATACAGAAATGTCACAAGAAAATAGTTTTCGAATCATATCCTATTTTTAAAGAAAAGTATCGAAGTCTAAAGAAGGATGTACGTTTGATTTCTACTAATTTATACTTCATGCTTGTTTTTTAAACGGATTAAGAAAAACGAGACGGTCAGACAATGGATTACCCGGACATTAATCTGATGTATATAAATTGTGTAGTTCTATGTAATTCTATTGATTAAATAGCTAACATATGTAAACGTTGTAAAATGGAAATTTTCCGATCAACAAATTAGTTTACATCATTATATTTTAATGGTATAATTTCTGAATAAATTATTAATATTATTAAAACCCTCATTTATTTAAAAATTTTGTTTTTAATTGCACTCTTTTTAACGTATCGCTTTTTTAAATATATATAATAATAGTTTTTTCGAGCTGTAAATTGACTTGAAGGATACTAAATGAAGTTAACTAACAAGGAAAAAAAAGTTTAAAGAGAAAAGTCTGTTTAAAAGTAGATAAGTTTTAAAAAATAAACAAAACATTTGCTAAAAATCTCAATTCGCTTTTATATTGACATTTTTTTACCTAGCCACTAGATAAAATACTAGTTTTTAGCCCTCTCTTGAGAAAAGTAGGAGACTTTATGTAAAAACATCTGCCCCCCTAGAACGCCGGATAACTGTGATGTATATTTGTCTTTTTGTCCTTCTAGATATTTTTTCGACCTTAGTATTTAGAGAGTATTACAGAGATGTATACAAAGTGAACGTTTGGGTTGGAACGTTTGTTATCATCATCAGTAGCATTACAGCTCGTTATGAGTCAAAGCCTTCTTCAGAAGAATGTTCCATTCGCCCCTATCTCTGGCTACTCGTCTTCATGCTTTAACTCCATGGATTTTAGATAATCCTCTATGTTATCTTGATACCTAAGTTTTGGTCCTCTTCGGTCGAAAATTTTCTGATCTTGCATCTTCATCTAGCCTAATTACATGTCCTATCCATCGAAGGCATGCTTATTTAATACATTTTACAACGTCAGGTTCAACGAAACTTCTGTATAACTCTAATGCCTTAGAGGGGGACAAAGGAGTAGAATGCAAAAATATGGAGTTGATTCCAGTTTACTCCACTTAGCCTCTTCTACTCAAATCCGACTCTCAACTTCACGTTGGTGTCCCTGTTAAACCGAACAACCCAACTGGAGATTCGGTATCCAACCCGGGATGAAGGTTGGATCGGCAACTGACAAGAACTGGTCCTCCAGGTTGGGGATTGTGCAGTGGGGTAACACACACTCCTGTAAAAATTCTTCTATTACGGAAACTTCACAAAAAATCAGCTGGATGGATTTTTTGTCGACGACTTGGCAAACGAAGTAAGATAATGATATTGGTTTATTTAGTGGGTATGCTGTATAAAGAAGGTAAATTAAGAAGTCTGTCCAATTTCAATGTTAGTCATTTCAAAAAGAAAACGTGAAAACGTTAGAGAAGTAGTAAAAAATGAAAAAATCCCAACGATCTAAACCAAAGAAATAATGCTGAAAGGCTTCCAAAAACATGGAAACGGGTGTTGCAGAAGAATACAAAAAATAAATCGGAAAACAAGGCCGACGGGCCCAACTACCTATGTTATTACGTACAGGGACAATCACAACTGCTCATCATTTGGAAATGTGTTCATCAGACATCCCAAAAGAAAACTACCCTTCCTCCCGACAAAACTACTGGCCTCAGCCAGCAACAAACTCCCTGATAAATACATGGGCATCCTGTAGCTCTGCCAGGGACTGAGAAGGATTGTTTTTCTGTGGAAACAGCCACAGCTGCCCTCAATGTGACATCTAAATTCATCTTACAATAATTCCTGCATGTAAATTCAATCATATATCATTAACAAAATCATAAACATTATCATAATCATAAACAAAAAATAATTTTTGAAAACAACCGTTTTAGCACCAACCCTTTTAGCTCTGACTACCCTGGAGAGTTACCTCCTTCGCAGGAATCAACATTCACCGAGCCAATACCTCTGGTGAGACACAACGACCTGCCAAAACAAACAAAGCAAGGCACGTCCTGAAGAGGAAACAGACACCTAAAACAGGACACACACACACACATCGAAAGAAGCAACCAAAACGGAGAAAGACACATCAATGAAGCAGCTAGCGGGAGAGCCTCTGAACTGGGCATAGCCCGTTTGATCAGGGCAGGATATCGTGTTGGAATCCTTGTAGCCAGGACTTCTACACGACAAGCATTTAGCTGATAGATTGCGCATCAGATTGTTATAGGGGAGAAAGGGATGGTCTGGAGCATTAGAGTGTGTTTACACGAAACAATCCACCTCGCCCCAATAAATTGTAACACCCGAATATCATTCTAAGGGGTGTGCAAGTCTCTTAGGTTGGGTTCAATTAAATTGTTTGCTTTCTTGGGAGAGTCAGTTTACTTCTAGTACCAGCAAGAAACATTACTATCTGATATGCAAGTGTGACCTTGCCGAAACGTCGCTAAAATTATGGTTTTTCTCAAAAACAAAATTATTCAACGGGGCGTCAAACTCGGAAAACTACATTATGAATCTAACATTTTGATTATTGATTATTCACAGATTGACATTTGATATTTGATTATATCGTATTCATTTTAATTTAAAAAAATATCTTACCTTTGAATTACATAAAAATTATCGCCGTCATCTCCTTGCTTGATTACCAATTCATCCTTTTTGACCACTCTTTCGAACATGGCATCCAAGACATCGTTCATTTGATCTTTATCTAGGGATCTGAACAGCAATATGTTTTTAACAGCAGTGGCCAATCTCTGACGTTGCTCATCAGATTTTGGATACACCAATTTGGCGCCATCATCATCGTCGTCGTCTTCTTCTGGATCGTAAGTTTCTGCGAATACTGATTTACGCCTACCAGCAAACCGGATTGAAGGTTCTGAAACAACAAAAATACGATAATTTAATTTTTGTTAAGATTTTTTTATTAAATTAAGTTCAAACTTTACATGATAAATTGGTCTTATGAACATGGTTTACATGATAAATATATTATTGCCATGTTCGAGCCCCTTCCCATGTCAGATGGTTAAGATATACTCCATTTATTTTTAATCCCTTTTCGGCCCAATTTAGTTTTTGAAGACATTTTCTAATGCCAAAGTAAATAATTTGGGTGAGATGATGTCGGCCTGTCTCACTCCTTAGCCAAGGTCTATTTTCATAGTTTCCAGATCATCATCTACTTTTACGTGAAAAGTAGCATCATCGTATATATTCTTAAGGAAGGGCTGCATAACGCATCTACTCTGGCGTCGTCCAATGCTGTTAAGAAAGCCCATTTCTCGATACTGACGAATGCTTTGTGATAATCGACAAATGCCACATGTAGTGGTATGTTGTACTCTATTGTTTTTTCAATAACTGTCCGGATTGTTTGCAGGTTATTGATAGTGTTAAAACCCTTACGAAAGCCTGCTTGCTCCACTGGTTGGTATGTATCTAGCTTAGCTGTCAGTCTAGTTGTTATTATTCGGGTTGGTAGTTTGTAAAGGTGTGACAATAAGCTTATTGGTTGGTAGTTTTCTATATTTGCAGCGTCCGCTTTTTTATGGAACAGAATGTCTTCCGCATTTTCCATGCTTTTGGTATTTGTCCTTCCAATAGGCATTTATTCAGTAATGCTCTCATTGCCTCTTCTAATGCAGTGCCTCCTATTTAGCATTTCTGCAACTGTGGGTTCTACGGTGACTAAATAGGCCGATTCTGCAACCGCATACGCGCCCACAATCATGACATACCCAGTCTTCGTCGGCAGCCAGTTACTGGGGATTATTATTTAAGTATGTAGTTAAGTTCTGGTTCTTTCCTTCGATTTCTCTTATCAGATTCATGAGTTCGTCGCTGTTATTCAAAGTTTATTCAAAGCACGCTGTTCTTCGTCATACCGGGCGGTCTGTTACTGCGTCTTCCCAGAAGGCAAATTCAATGTTATGTTGTTTTTAAAGTATCGATCCTGTTGTTACACTCATAATTTAGGTTTCAAATAAAACAGTGCATACATGTAACAAAAAAAATCGATGAAGTTTTAAAATTACTTTCAAATTTCTAATTCTGTAGCTAAAAGAAAACTTTTGCACTTATTTTACTCTCATTCCATAAGAGTTAGTTAACAAGCCTTTAAAAAACTAAAATAAAACATAATTAAACGTCGTCTAGACTCATAAAAAAATTACACTAAATGTATAAACCTATTAGTAAAACTTTCATTTATATGTCTGCTACTTAATAATTCTCATATAGGTATATTACGATCAATATCAAGTAAGAACATAACCAGCAAGTAAATATAACGTTTCTTGCATTACAATAGCAGGTGCAGGTCAATAACACGTTTTGCATACGTTGGAAGGTATATTTTATCAATGGCATATTAAGTAATGTAATGAGCAATATTAACGACCGCAGTCACATGTACTTTGTTATATCACACGGATAAATTCATACGAATTGGAAAAGCAAATATTAGCATATACAGGAATGAAGACATCATTAGATTTCGAAGTGCTTTCTATATGTATAGTATTGTTAATTAGAACTGTGAGATGTTAAAAAAAATGTATTGCACTAATAGTAAGTACTTTGTTATGGGTATTTTCTTCCATAAACGTTTAAAAATGTTTTAACGTAAAATGTGCAACAGTTGTTCTATTTAGATTTAAAAGTTTGATGTATACTTAAATTTACAAAAAATCTCGCCAAATTCTTCTTTTATAACATGTAGATATAATTCTTCTTAAAGTGCCTATTCGTTCCGTATGTTAGCGATCATCACGGCTATCTCTACATTGTTTACTGCAGCGCGGAACAGTTTAGTGGTAGTCGTGTTATACCACTTTCGTAAATTTTGAAGCCAGGAAATGCGTCTTCTTCCCGGTCCTCTCTTACCATTTACCTTTCCCTGAAGAATCAGCTGGAGAAGGCCGTAACGTTCTTGATTTCTCATTACATGTCCTAGATATTCCAACTTTTTAGTTTTGACGGTCATGAGAATTTCACATTCTTTCCCCATTCTACGCAGGACCTCCACATTAGTAACTCTGTCAACCCAGGATATACGTAAGATGCGCCTATAACACCACATTTCGAAAGCTTCGAGCCGATTCATAGATGCAACAGTCAGTGTCCACACTTCCATTCCGTAGAGCAGAACTGTGAATATGTAGCAGTTCAATAGACGGCATTTTGTTTTTAATAATATGTCTCGACTGTTGAAAATGGTTCTCATTCTAACGAATGCTGCTTTTGTTTTTATTATTCGCTGTTTAATTTCTGTTGAGTGGTCCCATTGGCTATTTAAATTGGTGCCTTGATATGTATATTGCTCGACTCTTTCGATATTCTGTTGGTTGATTGTAAGTTGAGCGTTTAGTATTGGTTTTTTACTAATTTATAATAACATAATTTATAATTTATAATAATTTATGACAATTAGATATGATTCTTAGTCCGGCATATTTATGTTTCGTGGACCTTAAGAAGGCATTTAACCGGGTCAAATTAAAAGGCGTTATCCACTTACTATACGCAAGAGAGATACCTCTAGGAATAATTAAAATGATAGAAAGAATCTACAAAAAAACACAATAATAGTAAAAGTAGAAGAACTAACCGACCGATTGAAGATGGCAATGGGATAAGACAGGGAGATTCCCTAAGTCCTCTATTGTTCAACCTGAGTATGGATGGAATAATAAAAAAAAGTAAGATCCAACCAAATGAGCGAAAAACATGTATTTTCCCCAAAAAAGACAAAATGCATGGTTACAACAGCAAATTTACTAAGATGTAAATTGGTGCTGGAAGGTCAGATAATAGAAATAGTGATGGATTTTAAATATCTAGGCATCCATTATCTAGCTACGTAAAGCTCCAAACTGAAGTTGAAGATCAATTGAATAGAGCAAGCAAAGTCGCAGGCTGCTTGAATGAAACAATATGGAGAAATAAAAATATCGGAAAAGAAACGAAAGGCAGAATTTACAAAACAGCCATCAGACCAATAATGACATACGCGGCAGAAACAAGACCTGACATAGATAGGACAAAAAGGATGTTAGAAACAACAGAGATGAAAACACTTAGAAAAATTGATGGTAAGACACTATGGGAAAGAGCTAGAAGTCAAGATATACGACGTATATGCAAGGTGGAGAACATCAAGAACTGGGTAAGAAATAGAAGAGTAGAATGGAACGATCATATAAGCCGAATGACAACAAATAGAGTAGTAAAGACGGCAAGAGACGGTTCGCCAATAGGAAGACCACGAAAACGATAGAATGACAACTTACTGGAGGCACATTGAAAAACAGACAGAGTCATGTCTATACAAAAAGAAGAAGAAGATTCTTAGTCAGTAGATACCACAGTAGCTTTTATTTACCTCCGTATTCTCGTTAAATTGAGCGTCGTATCTGATCAGCAATTGACAATTGAAATTTACAACCTTCCACATATCTGTGATATGTGTCTACTATAAATTTCGTCAATTGGAAATTGATTGTTTCAGAGATAGCTGGATCAGCATCATTGTCAGCGCTACAACCCGTGAAGGGTTTCGGTCTCCTCCAGTGTATTCTCCCTCTTAGCCACATATCTTCACCGACTAACGTGTATCTTTTTCAAATTCTTCTCCACCTTCTGCAGCCATCGTCTCCTTGATCTACATCTCATCCTTGTCACTTTCATTGTTTAGTGCAACATTTTCATTCGAGGTCTCTCCGGGAGTATTGTTTCCACGTGTGTCCAAGTTAGGCCAGTCTTCTCGATTTTACAAGCCAAACTATACCCCCCTCAAGATTTCTAATTTCGTTAGGAGCAGTTTGCATGAGACTAGATATAGTCTGGTCATGGTTGCCCCTAATTGTAACAATTAGGTCATCTGCGTAACCTTGGGTTATAAAACCAGAATCAAGCAACTTAGTGAGAAGGTCATCCACAATCAAAGACCACAGCAGAGGCGATAATACTCCCCCTTGAGGGCACCCCTTTACCGCTGTCACAGTCACAGATTCTCCTCCAATACTAGCAGTGATGATTCTCGTTTTTAGCATTGACTGAAGCCATTGTATTAGTGAGACTTGCTCATCTTTACTAGTGCTCTTTTTATGGATTCAAATGAGGTATTATCGAATGCTCCCTCTATGTCAATGAAAGCGCAAAGAGCTATTTCTTTTGCCACTATTGTCTTTTCAATTCTTTCGACTAGCGAATTCAGAGCATTTATGGTGGATTTGCCAGTCTGGTAGGCAAACTGATGTTTGAGAAGTGGTTTCCTCGCTAAAGTTTCGCTTCTTATGTAGTAATCTACTAGTTTCTCCATTGTTTTTAGGAGAAAGGAGGTCAGGCATATAGGACGATAAGACTTCGCTTCGTCCGTAGGACCTTTCCCTGCCTTTGGTATAAATACCACCTTTGCGTCCCTCCAAGTTTTTGGAATGTGACCTAACATAAGGCGCTCTAGTTTCGGCTGTATTTGCATGAAGCCTTTTTGGAGTAAAGCAGGAAATATTCCGTCCTTACTAGGGGATTTAAAAGGTTTAAAGCTTTTAACGGCCCATTCGATTTTATTTTGTGTAAAGATTTTTTCCGCTAGTTGCCTGCTGGATCTGTTGAGGCCCCTTAGGGCCTCTGCCAGCTGCATACTTTGCGGTTCAAATTCTTGTATATGTTGAGAGCCAGGAAAATTAATCTTCAACAGCTCTCTAATAGTTTCCGTTAGACTCTCGGTATAGTCACCATTCGGCTTTTTGATCAGTCCGATTTCATTTGTGTGATCTTTTGAGAGAAACTTTTGGAGTCGTTGTGCAGAGGCTAATTCTGTTATCCCTTCGCACATTTTTCTCCACGAGTTTCTCTTTGATTTTCTTAGTTCTTTGTTGGACTCAGTAAGGGCATTTCTGTAGGAGTCCCAACTACCTGTAGATTTTGCCCTATTGAAGAATTGTCTGACCTTATTTCTAAGTTTAGTTAAATCTTTATTCCACCAGGTTTATTCCCTAGTGGTTTTCTGGTATTTAAATTTGACTAGCAATTGTGAATATCCTACAGGGTGTCCTTCAGTAGTCCAGTTCTATTCTCTGTCCTTTCACGAATGTGTGGGGTATTAAATAATCTTACTTATCTTTCTCTATCAAATTTATACTAGAAACAAACATATCTTGTTGCCAAAAGATCTCGGTGCTTACATAAATATGTCTAGGAATAGCTCGAGATTGCCGAGGAAAAAAATTATACAAAATAAAAACTGGTGACATTAGAAATAATAGATAATTTCTACTAATCACGAAACGTCGCAATGAAGACAAGGTAAAAATGTGTATTTTAGACCATTCTTAAGTTTTAATTTAATTATGCTACCTCTGTAAAACTAATAAAGATTTTAAAATCACTATATTGTTACTGAAAATTCAATTAACGAATATCTTTTAAGTATCGAGAGAAAACCAAATTTACCAAATGAATCTGGGTCGTTTAAAAGAGAAACTAAACTCCGTACAGTTAATGTAGTTAGTATGTCTGACATAATTTATTTAGTGTCACAAAGACCTGCTGTCGTATTAACACTGGTAGTGTAGTTAAAATGTTTTATACCAATAAACCGGTCCCTATTAGAAAACATGTAAATGGTAGGCAATAAAATACTAGAGGAAAAGTGTACTCATTAGAATATAAGTACTAAAATCAATTTCCAATGTTCTAGTAGCAAACCTTATCTATGCTGTCGTTAAAAATTACAGTGTCAACAAAACATATAATAAAGCAGTTAATCTTATTTTTGTTTATTACTCTCAGTGGTGTTTTATGAGTCAAACTGTTCTGAAAAAATTTCCTACAGATTAAAAATCAATTAAAATATGCGAACTATGTCAGATACGAACTGAGTGCATGTAATCGTTGAGACTGCAAATAAAAACCCAAAATTATCACAACAACAAAACGTTTGCGGAATCCATATTCCATCATCAGTGTCTAGAAGTACATCTTTTGAGCCACTAAATATCTGGGTAAAAACCCTGCGAATAAAAAGGTTAAGCGCCAAGGCGGACACGGGTGTCCGATTTCAAATTCGCCTCTTGGGCCACGACGGACACTGATGTCCTCTTGACTTTAACTTTTTCATCATCCTTACCCGGCCGTGAGGACACGAGTTTATGCAGTTATAACATAGGAATGTGTCTGCTATGGCCCTGCAATATAGAATGTTGAACCAGGTTCTGCGTAGAAATTCCGATTAGAAAAATCGGGTGTAAAAACTAACTTGAGGTCTTTCATGAAGTATAAAAATAAGAATACCTACAATTGATAAAAAAATGTATTAAATAAACAAGCTATAGAAATATACAGGGTGGTGAATCGTCAAACGGGCCATAGGAAATTCAATGGGAAATTCTGAATTGTTGCATTCCTGCTTCCCTAATTATTTTACATCAAAAGTCATAAGAAACTATTTGTAGAGATATGAAATATATATTAAAAACCAATGTTAAAATTGTTCTATGAATTAAATGTATTCCAACATTTTGTAAAAATATAATGAAATGTAAATAATACAAAAATAAACTGGCCGCCTTCAAATTTTAACAATTCTTCAATAACTGCATATAGAAAATCATTTATGGATATGTTGTTTGTTCGGCCTCCTTGTAGATGAAATGGGCATTAACAATTGAAGTACCTAATAAAATTTCTATAGTTATTTTTTTGTACCAATGGTACAATACTGCAGTTCGACATCTGATCGGATAAATCCCTTTGAAGTTGTACCATTTCAGTGTTGTAGCAGATGGATAAAACCAAAACATCTTTTTTGTCATGCCACTTGAGGACTTTTGGCATGCTCTTTCATTTTCTCTGCCAATTACTTCACCTTTTTTAAGTTTTTTATTTATTACTTCGGCTGGATTACCCTTGCGATTATTTCGCAAAGTTCCAAGTCATGGGTGTTGTTAACATAATAAGAGAAGAGTAAATTTTAAATTGTTTAAACAAATTACTTGGTTAAATAAGCACATCACGAATTAACTAATAGCATCTTCATAATCTATGCAACGAGGTACCGCAAATTTAAAAAAAAAAAACATCAATTTTCGTTGATTAAAACCGGAGTTATTGCGACTTTTATAACTTTTATAAATTCAGATTTTAAAATAGTGTGAATTTTTTGAAAAAGAAAGGCTAACTCGTTACTTTCCTGGTCTATTATATTTTATGCTTCAATAAAATATTGTTGAGATTGTGTTTGTGTTTAGTTATTGTAATATTGAATTTGAAATAAAAGTATGCTTTAAGGTGTTCGTTGTATCACTATTTGTTTGACACAATTTCTATGATACAAATAAGGCAAAGTTAAATAATAAATATGACAAATGTCCAGAATGGTAAATACGCTTAGGTGCAAAAAAATTAAATATACAAAGATAAACAAAATTATGTTAATATCATCTTTATAAAACATTCAGCAGTGAAATATACATTTTGAATGTCGGTTGTTCAAAATTATCATTGTGAATATCGCATGGAGTTTTTTGCTTTATTATAAACATAAAATGACATAAACAAATAAAATAAAATAAAAATAAAATCGAATCAAGTCGAAACTAATTTAATTGAATCGAATAATATAAAATAAAAAGCATTGCTTCGTGCGTAGACGATAAGGAAGGTATGCTTCCCCTCCTCGATCACCCCTGGAGTGCCACATCCCGTTTTTTTTTTCAAATCCATTATGATGAAATATAATGATAATTAAAATTAGGTAATTAAACATAAATACAAGGCAGTAATAAAAATGTAATGTGATGAATAAATTTTTGAAAATTACTAAAATCTACTATTAACAAATACTACTACTAAATGACTACTAATTTCACCACAGGGTACCCCAAACTTTAATGATAGGAACATAGTTTTGATTTTCTACATATAATGCGAGCATTACACCAACAATAAATTCACGAAGAAATTCATGAATTTATTCATCAATTTCTGGGTCAATGATTTCGTGAATATCTTGGATGTAAAAGTTTTTTTGACTTATAAATTTTCACATCAAGTGTCATTATTTCAGTAGTAAGAATGGTTTTACAGTAAACTCACGATTATCCGAGTCTAGGTTATCCTAGCCCCTCGGTTAAACGAGGAAAAATTTTGCCTTGGTTTTACCTTTATTTACCTTTATAGTCATACTTGTTGAATCACAATATCGAGTAATAAAAAAAGGGTCGATGGTCAGAAGTTATATCGGCAGCTGTTATAAGGGCAATCAATTGAAAATTTTGGATTATTGATAAGAAGAGAATTATTTGTAAGGCATACTTTAGGTCAAGCTGATGTGAAAGAGATTTCATACGCAGAAATTTCTGTGTGGTGTTTTGTCGACAACTTCCTGTTCCATTCTATGTTAATCAATGTGAATTGAACTATCACATCATTGAACATCATCGATTGGATGAATCTAGATGAAGAAGTGGAACTGATTGATGATGCAATTGCCAATCTAGGTCTAAACGTCACCCATGAAGAAGAAAATGAAGATACAGATGGGATAACTCAACAGATTTCTCATTCCGAAGGATTTAAGTCCCTTGAAGCAGCTCTCGTATACATTGAGCAACAAGAAGAATCAACATCATTAGACGTCCTTCATTTTCAACGTTGGCGAAACATCGCCGCCCCAAAAAGAGGAATGAAGTTGAATCAAAAATCAATCAAAGACTTTTGATTGATTTACACTTATAAATTAATTTTTTTATCTTTTATACTACTTTTATATTAGTTTTTAGTTATTAAAATAAACACATTAACCGTTATTAACATAGGTACACATTATTCTATCAGTATAACCAATCTCAGTGACCGAGTTCTTTCGGTATCCGAGGTAGTCACGGTCCCAATTACCTCGGATAATCGCGAGTCTACTGTATTATTCTTCTTCTTGATGTGTCTATCCGTTACGAATGTTGGCTATCATCATCGCAATCTTTATCTTATCTGCAACAGCGCGGAAAAGGTACACAGATGTTGTATTGAACCAGATTGTGAGGTTATTTAACAAAGATGTTCTTCTCTTCTTCCTGGACCTCGTTTTCCAAATATTTTTCCTTGCAGGATGGCTTGAAGAAGAGCATATCTGGATTCATTTCGTATAATATGTCCGAAGAATTGTAACTTTCGAGATTTGATGGTGATCAGTACCTCTCGGTTCTTATTCCTCTTCTGAGGACCTCCTCATTTGTGATTCGGTCAGTCCACGAGATCTTAAGTAATCTCCGATATAGCCACATCCCGAGAGTAGGTAGATAGTGTTCCTTCTGGAGCGGAAGTGACGTCACACGTCGATCGTCAAGCGTACGTATCCTCATGGGCCAAGGCCACGCCCCCCCTCGTGACGTAGGAACGTGCCTAGGTCTCGAGGCCACGCCCCTCGACCAATGGTGACGTAGGAACGTACCTCGTGTCTCTAGACCACGCCCCTCGGCCAATGGTGGCGTAGGAACGTCCCCCCATGTCTTGCTGACCAATGGTGGACGTTCTCGTGACGTCGGAACGTGTCGTCGACCAATGGCAGCATAGCAGCGTCAGTGGTGGGAATAGCAACACCCCCAGCGACCAATGACAGCTCAGAATTTGAATAAACATCATAGAAATGGCGGTCTAGCGATGAGGAACCAATGGTGACATAGTAACGCCCTCCTCGTGACGTCGGAACGTGTCGTTGACCAATGACAGCATAGCAGCGTCAGTGGTGGGAATATCAGGCCAATGGTGGCATAGTAAACGCCCTCCTCGTGACGTCGGAACGTGTCGTCGACCAATGACAGCATAGCAGCGTCAGTGGTGGGAATATCAGGCCAATGGTGGCATAGTAACGCCCTCCTCGTGACGTCGGAACGTGTCGTCGACCAATGACAGCATAGCAGCGTCAGTGGTGGGAATAGCAGACCAATGGTGGCATAGGAACGTCCCCCAATGGCCTGCTGGCCAATGGAGGACGTCCTCGTGACGTCGGAACGTGTCGTTGACCAATGGCAACATAGCAGCGTCAGTGGTGGGAATAGCAACACCCCAGCGACCAATGACAGCTTAGAATTTGAATAAACAACATAGAAATGGCGGTATAGCGATGAGGGACCAATGGTGTCATAGTAACACCCTCCTCGTGACGTTAGAACGTTTTTCTCGACCAATGATGCCACAGAAACGTGTCCTCAACCAATGGCGGACATCCTCGTGACGTTGGAGGCCAATGGTGTGCATCAACGGCCAATGAGAAAGACGTGCATCGACTAATGGTGGAGTCGTACCACAATATTAACGAAAAGACGCCCCCAGTCCCCCCCATTCCCCCCGAAAAGACGTTCCCAGTCCCCCCATTCCTCCCGAAAAGACGCCCCCCCAATAATAACGAAGCTACACGTCCAACGTAACCAATGAGAACGATGTACAATCGCTGGTCGGTGACTGCGTTCTATGAATTGACAAAGAGAAGAAGACGAATGACAGACAAAGAGAGCAATTTTTCCTCGTATTTTTTTGTAATTAAAACCTACAACCATTAGCGTAAAACTTCTAAATTTTTTCAATTTATATTTTACGAGTTACCTCGTATATATTTTATCGATTACCATAATAACAAAAATTCGTTTATTTTTCAATTTATACTTTACATGATCAGTTGAATGCTACTGAGAATAATGACATCATCGGATACGCCGGCTATTAAAAATGTCTCACGCGATCACGATATATAGCCGGAAACACGTGCACATTCCAATTCGATTATTTAATGTAAGATAAAATATATTCGCATGAAGGCAGGAAGCAGGTGCATAATCCGTTGTATTTAATAATTAAGCCCGGCATGTGATGCATAAATGAATAGTCTTACGAAATATTGCGCAACATAGTTTTTAGCGTGGGAGAGGCAGTTAGATAAATAGCAGACGCTATCAATTACTCAGTTATATTTCATGTTCCGCGCTAATACGTCAAATGTTATATAATATGCCACATCCTACATTGAATACTATAAGTCAGGTTGGCCGAGTGGTCAAAGGCGTTGGATCTAAGCTCCGATACCCGAAAGGGTGCGTGGGTTCGAATCCCACACCTGACACATTTTTTTAATAAACTCTTTATTCGTCTTCTTATGCCACGTCCTACGTTGAAATATGTCCTGCGTAGAATGTTACGATATCCCCACTTATACGTTGGAGTGGAGAGGTAAGAAGATATAATTAAAAGTTTTCATGTTCACAAGCTTTATTTCGCGAAACGTAGGCATTACAACATGAACAGTGTGGAAGTAAAAGCTAAAAGTGAAGTGATGCTGCTTAATACTTTGTATAATTTTGAGAATTTAAAAGTATTAGTTGGATTAAGTTCAGCTCAATCATTTGAACCAGGTGTTAAATTAAGCAGCGAGAATAATGAGATATTGTTCGGTATATGTGATTGGATCCGATTCATCGATGAACTTAATCGTAAATATAATCAGTTTTTTCCTCATGCCTCTACAATGCTATATGTGAAGATGAACCTCCAGAATGTTGTGAATTTTTAGCAATTGAAACTCAAGCTACAGATCAACTTAAATGGCTCAATGTTAAGAAACTTGGTGTTACTTTGCAGATATTTGAAAAAGATGTTAAGAATCTTATTGAAGGAAACGAGAAGTTAATTTTACACGCATTCGTTTCCTCGATGGCCTGAGATTTTTAGATTACTATTGTAATGCGTTGAAAATTGCTACTTCATTCAAAAACGATTTACAACCAATAGACATTTTATATTCATTTTGTGAGGCTTCTTGTGATACTAGTAATTTTAAGTTTAGCATTAAGGGAATATTTGTATTATTATAATGAAGATACAATTAGTGATTTAAATAACAGTATTTTTGAATAAAGGATTAAAACATTTATTCTTTTTATTATACCATGGTAGTGGGGGTGATTAAGGATATTATTTATATTGACCTATGGAGTGAAAGACATTTTATTTCATCAATGTCCACCGTACGGTGTAGATTAGAAGAGTTTTGGGAAAAAATACAAAAGTTGAAGGCGGATATACAGTGGTACGAAGATAGAACCGCAATCGAAAAAACAATTTGCAGCGTTCCATTTGTCAGATAGAAAACTAACAAAAACACAATACCCGTTAAAAAGAATTCAACCCACAAGATGTCTCAACTAGCACCATTCATCATTCTCACAGCTATTGCTAACAATGTACTCTATACAAACGTACCAAACAATGTTAAAGAACATGGCGATATGTTTTAAATGATGTAAAAACTGATTGCAATCGAAACTGAATGGACTTAATGGATCATGAAGTAGTGAATAATGGGTGGCTTCCAGTATTTTTCAAAGCAATACCAAAGTCAGGAGGAACATTCTACAAGATCATGCTAATATCCCCAAATAACACCGAAAGTGATTCAAAATGGTACAAGACTAATAATAATGATGATGATGATGTCAGCAGTCAATTATCAATTATACTCTTAAGCATTATATTCATAATAAATGTTTTTATAGCGAGTAATATCATTATAAAATTTTTTGTAAATCGCAAATGCGAATCATCTTGCATTAAAATAAATATGTAAAACTGTTAAAATAAAACTAAAATAAAACTTTTAATCTTTTATTAAAAAAAAAATCCAATTTATATAGGTAATATTTTGTTACACAGCCATTGACGGAGGTGATCCACATTTATCGAGGAGCAGGAAAATAGTCCAGTAGCGTGGCAGTTGTATTCATGTGGAGCAAAGCCTCCAGTGGAGTATGGAGAATCATCAAACTTGCAAACATCAATAATTATGGGACAGACGTCAAGCATATAACATTTGTATCTTAAAAATTCTGCTTGTTGTTCTCCGCGAACGTAGATGTAGTCAGCTGCATACAACAACTTAGATTCCAGTATTTTATTTATTTTTGAATATTTAACATCTCCATTAGAATAACCGAAGACCATGCACGTTTTTCTCCAAGTACACAGCAGTCTTCTTATCTTGATTACTTAATGTAGCAAACGGTTGTGGAGGTTTAAATATATAATGGCAATGTTTAAAGCCAATTTCAATGCTAAGTTCTTTGGGAACAAACCACCCATCTACGGTGAATCCTTGAATGTCAACTAATGCGATCCTCATGATGGCTGATAGTATACTGAATTGGATATGATTGAATAAGTCAAGTTAAATGATATTTTTGATAACTTCAGTTAGAGGAAAGTATTCGAGTAGACTGTCGTGGACAATTAAACAGTACGCTCGAGTGCCTGCAGGAAAACCTTCATCTGCTTCGATTTCCAACTTAATATCAACGGTTCCCGATCTAAATGACGTATCATCCTGTTTGGAGCAGTCGAAAGTAAACAAAGCATATTTTTTTAAAAGCATTATAATCCAAGATTGGATGTTTTGTTGACGAATGAGTATAACTGGGAAAGAATTGGGTATAGTTGTAGTGAGCTATAGCATAATCATTTTCGCAAAATCCAATTGCATTCTCTCGTTAGGCCAATATTCACCATTAATAACCACTCGTACGCTGGACACCTTAATGTTATCGAATAACGTTGGATTGGCGTGAATGTCATCTCGTTTAGAAGTTTGAAAAGCTACAATGACATAGCGTGGACGTTCAACAGCTGAAGTTGTCTTTACACTCCATATCTCACGTCGGGATCCAGCCGTAAGTGAAGGTAGTTCATTAAGTTCCCATTACGGAAAGGTATGGTTAATCGCGTATTATTCTAATCGGAGTCATTAGGTCAATTTTCCACATCGTCATTCGAAAGACATGTTTGACCTTCAGTTCCATGCTGGTAACAGTTAAAGACACTGTTGTTGTTGTGTGTGGCATTAGGTTCTTCTACTAAAATACTGTCTCTATCATTACGTGCTCGAACAAATCGAAACACTTGACGACCATAGGTTAATTTATTGTAATCGTTGAAAATGTTGAAAATATGTTTTATCGGAATCAGTAAACTAAAGCTGTCTCCCGATAAATGTGGATTATTCGGATAGTTCCATCCTGCAGTACTGAGAAACTTGGAATCTTCAGGAGTATAACACAGCAAACTGCGAATAGTGCTGACTACACCTGGATCTCTAACTATTTCCATGTCATGTGAACTTTGGATATATGTACATGTATCAAACAAGAAGGCTCCAGCATTCGTGCAAGAGAAACAGTTCCATTACCCACTTTTTTTATACTTCCTTTAATTTCCAAAAGTGTTTCGTGTATGGCAAAAAAATGCATCTGATTGATTTATGATAAACTCGACAACGTCGCTATTGTTAAATGACTTGATGTAAGGTGTATATGTACGAAATTCTTCTTTTCTAATAGTATCGTCGAACAGAGGTTTCTGGTAAAGATCTAAAATAGGTGGTTGAGGCTCCTGAACCTGTCGTCGAATGTATTGACGTTTTGACATCTTTTAGCTGTAATCCAATGGCAATAAGAAAGGCTTTATTGGCAGCAGATACGTCACGTCGCTTGCAAGATTTGCGTGAGACTAATGGATATTGATGTGTAGAGCTTTGTTTTATAATTAAACCCATCTATATCGTTTCCTTAAAATCCAAATGCAGCGTACTTTTCTCTCCTCTAAAGTTGACCCGGTCTTAATTCTTGATCAACTACACTAACGGTAATTTTGGTAATGTCACGTATGCTGTTGCTTACTGGTATGTATATTGGATTATGAGGACGTTCGTCAATAGAAAAACCTGGATCAACACTTATCGGAAAATGTAGAATGGTGTGCGCAGGTCTATCCTCGTAGAAGGCTCCTTCGTAATGTTGCATTCAAACAGTAGACTCGATACTTTTATAATGTTTACAGGTTGATCTGAAGAATGCATTTTTCCTGGTTCCAACACTCTATTTGAAGAGAAGCCCAATAATTTTCCAAGACTATCGTCTTTCCTCGAAAGTAATAGTATGATCTTGACAGAAAATTTCACATTTAAGCGTATTGTTGTTCGGTCTTAAAGTAAACTCTCGAACCGAATTGTATTTATGCATTAATTCATTTCGAATGTACGCTTCTATATCAGTAATTTCATAACATCCCGATGGAATTTCAATATTACGCAACTTTGTACGATCATTTTGCTCATAGAAATAAAACTTTTCACCATCGATGTTTGGAATTGAATTAAATGTATGAAATCCCAGCACTGCTACATAATATTGTCGAAACGGATCAAGCACAAGAGGCACTTGAGGAGTAAACGAAAACTCGTTTGTAGTACTTGTCAAGGTCAACAATCGAGACATGACTGATATGAGGTAAAAGGTGTAGTAATTTAAATACCAAAATATTTTAAAAACTTCTTTATTTTTTTAATCATACTGTTACATGTTTGTGTTTTATTTATATTTTTCTCATAATACGGTACTCCACAAAATACACATTCACTTTCCATAAATCCACAAACATCACACCATACATGTTTATCATAGTCTTTCTTGCAAGGTAAGTAATCTTCTAGTACACCACGAATATCTTGGGGCATTTCATACCAAACACCACTCGTTATATTTTCCATAAAATGCGAATAGCACGTCTCAAAAATTCGTTAGATGGTTCCATTGTAGAGAAACTTTAAACACAAATGTCCGCAGTTTATTTGGTTATAACTTTGATATTGATCGTTATTGTAGAAAATTCTTCCACCGTTCAAGTAGGAGACTAGTTCTCGCGGTGGCTTCAAGCAACCATATGAGTCAAAGTACTCTATGTCGTTGTTTATCTTTTTGTAAGCTACCCAATGTGTACCGAGGTTTGTGGAAATGTCGAGATTAATTATAGCACATTCATGTTTACGAGGGTTACGTGGTAAATTATCTCGCATAAAACACACCACGAAAATTTGGAATTTTAAAGTAGTTTAACAAATTTTTTCAAGTCCACGTTGGTTAAAGGTCTATTAGGTAGCTTCAGCGGGAGTTTTTTGACTTTTTAAATATAATCCAAAGCCACCTTTAGCGTTTTTTCGTAGGTATAGTCCTTTGCCTAGGTGTTCCATAGCTTTATTGTGACGTTTATCCTCTTCTAGTTTCTTTTGAGCATTCTTTGAGTCGATTACAGACTTGGCAATAGCGCTCGCTCCTCCAGCCAAACTGCCGAGAGCGGACAGGCCTGCGAAGATGGGGATTAAAGGTAAAAAACACCACCAGATTTTGCTTCAAATGGATGATTCTTGGAACTCGTACATTTTTCTTTCCACCTACATTCTTAACGGCTGTTCTAGCTGCTGCAAGTGCAAGTAGGGCGGATTTACGTAGATTTGGTGATGGCGGAGCACGTTTCAATGTTTTGATAATTGGTTGTAGCACATGTCGCTTAAATGAACCAACACCTTTACCACGTTTCATACCCATACCCAGTTTTCGTTTAGCTTTCATTGCTGTAGTAGTTAACCAGGCAGCGGTTTTTTCACCCAAGATGCGTCTTTTGCTTTAACTCGTTCCCACGCTTTATTTTCCAACACCCAATCTGCTTTATGTCGATCTTTCAATGAATTACTTTGGAATATGCGAGATCGTGATCTCTCGCAGCTCGATCTAACGGATTTATCCCCGGATCTCCACGAGCTAGACGTTTCTGTAATTTAGTTCCAGGTCCTAGATATTGGTAACCAGGAGCAGCAATTCAAACGTAGACTATTGATCAAGAATTCAACACTCCTTCACCTTGAACGACCAACATTGAAATGAATCGCTTTTTGCAAAATGTCTTTATATACCATGTGTACAAAATACATCTCAATCACAAGATGAAGGTCATTCAACAAGACAAGACACTAGCAGTGGAAAACTTGGATTTTTGTCGACAACGTGACAAGAACCAGCAAACATGGTGCATTGCTACCACATTCATTTCGTGCTATCATATGTGGTCCAAGCGGATGTGGAAAAACTAATGTTATGTTGGCATTACTTTTTAACCTGAATGGCGCTAAATTCAAAAATGTTTACGTTTATTCAAAGTCGTTGTTTTCAGCCCAAGTATCAATTTTTGAAGGAAGTGTTGGAGTCTGTGAAAGAAGTAGGTTATTTTCCATTAAAGATAATGATGATGTTTATAAGCCCAAGTAAAGCTAAACCAAACTCAATATTCATATTTGATGACGTACAACGGATCCACAACAAACAATACGTGAATATTACTGTATGGGTAGACATAAAGACATTGATTGTGCATACCTATGTCAATCATACAGTCGACAGGCAAACAACTTTTACGTGATAATGCGAATCTTATTGTATTGTTTTAAGCAAGATGAGCTCAATTTGAAACACGTCTTTGATGACCACGTATCACCTGATATGACATTTGAGCAATTTAAAACAATTTTGTTCCGAATGTTGGAAGGACAAATACGGTACATTCGTCATTGTTAAGGATTTCGATATTTCTAACGGACGATATCGTAAAGGTTTCGACAAGTTTATAAAACTGTAGGTATGATCGAAAAACACGCATTGTATAACAATATGTCAGACAAAGAGTAGCTGCGCGCACGCGTAAAGTTGCCGAACTAAGCTCGTGTCATTCGCAAAAAGTATTTGGCATTAAAGTTAGGTAAAACAGAACAAGATGAGTCGCTAAATAAACTCTTTAAGCCCATAGCTAAACCTCTAACAGATATTGCGCAATCGTCAAAAACGTTGCATCATGCTATTAATAACAAGCTTAGACACGTTAAAAAAGAAGAGGTGAAAACGGAGGAAGAGATAAAAAAAGAAGCCAGAGATGATGATGTAATTTTCCGATGCAGTATCAATCGATCAAGTTAACGAACAAGACATATTTGATCCTAATAATGTTTCGAAAGAGGCTATTGATGAATATATCGAGCAATATCCTCCAATGAGCCATAAGTATATAAAAGAATTTTGGATGAAAGATAATAAAATTGATAAAAACTACGGACCTATTTACAATGATGAAATTGGCTGGATGTTGGGTAAACGACGAATAAACTTTAACAAAAACAAAGGTAGTATACAAGTTATCAGTGATGGTAGTGGGGAAGGAGGATGGGTGCCGGGAACGCCAGGTCTATACCAACTAATTTCTATGATAACCCGAAGATTATAATGATACAGATTTAAAGTACTATAAAAGTTTATTAAATAGTACAGAAGTTCATCTGGATTCCAAAGGTCGTCTTAAAGGTGCAACTGGGAAAAAATATCATCATATTATCAAACCGCTATTTAAACCTACCGATGAAACAACAAAGAAATCGCCACCGAAAACTCGATCTACTGCATTAAAGAGACAACCTTTCGAAGGTCTTGTTCGTTTAGCAAAAACGACTCGTTCATCATCGATGACAACGTCTCCTCGAACATCGTTATCTTCACCATCTAGCTCCAAAGGGTCAGGGCTCGTCGATAATCTCATTTGATCTACAACGATAATCCTATTGAATATGTATATTGGATGATCCAAACGAACTATGTGACAGACTCAAATTGCTGGTTGCTTCCCAAGAAGCAGGAAACACATCCCACAATAACGAAATTGTTGCCATTATCAACGAATTACGTGAAGCAGATAATTATATAATAAGTTTGGATTATTGGAACATCATTTCCAACATGAGTGTTGACAAGTTTGGTCGTCATCATTACCGTTCTAATGAACAAGTTGTTAAAAAGCTACGTGAAGGCTTAAAGCAATCCATTTTGGATTTACAAAACCAAATACATGAAGTACATAAAGACATTACACGAGATCCTCCAGTAGCAGGTAAACATCTTTCCAATAAGAAATATGTAGATGACAGCATTGTTTCGTGCGAAAACTTTTCTAAGAAAAGAGATTAATTTGATACAAAAAAATAGAATTCAAAAAGATACTCAACTCGAACAAAAAAATCTCAAACTCCATTAGTAAAATAGAAGTTAATTTAAGTAAAAAAAGTTAACGAGTTGTCTGATGAGAATAAAATGACTGCTTCGAAAATATCTGATTTTATCAAAACAAATGCATGAATTTAAAAAATGATCTTGATATATTTAAACAAGAAATGATGAAGAATATTACAGATGCCGCCAACCAAAATGCACAAATTATGATGAAAACGTTGGAAATAGAAAAAAAGATTAAAACGGCGGATCTTAAATCACATGATTTAGATGAGCGTCTTAATGTAATGGAAGATTACCTCTTACATTATAAAGCTAACGGAACAACGAATTAGCGTTAGTTCAAAGAATCGAATCGTTGGAAGCTAGACATGGCATTTACCGAGGAGAAGATAACAACTAGTTAACGAGCTACACAAGCCTGCACGAAAAATTAATCCTCGTCGACGAACAATCATTAAAGGACTAGACGATTTGTGGCAAATGGACCTTGCTGAGATAGAGGCCTTATGCCAGTCAAAATAAATCTTACAAGCTACATTCTTGTTGTAATTGATTGTTTTTCAAAGTTTGTGTGGACTCGACCATTAAAGAACGAAAACAGGTGAGGAAATTACTCGAACATTTTTGGATATTCTCGCACATACTCGACGATGTCCGAAAAATTTACAAACAGACCAAGGCACAGAATTTTTTAATTCCAAGTTTCAAATCTCATGAAACAGCATAGTATTAATCACTATAATACCTTTAGTGTTAAAAAAAGCATGCCATATGTGAACGTGTTATTCGAACATTGAAGGAAAAACTTTACAAGTATTTCAGTCTTAATGGAACTTACAAATGGATTGATATCTTGCCTCAAATTACAAAAGAGTACAACAACACGAAACACAGCAAAATTCGACTTAGACCTATAGATGTTAATAAATCTAACGAAAATGACATTATACGAAAATATTATACTCACTTGAAAATTGCCGGTCCAAGAAAATTGAAAGTTGGTGACGTGGTTCGCATTAGTAAAAATAAACACATTTTCCGATAAGGGATATAAACCCGAATTAGACAACAGAACTGTTTAAAATTACTGAAATTAAAATAACGAATCCCACAACATACTTGATTGAAGATATGACTGGAGCGCCTATCAAAGGAGCATTCTACGAAGAAGAATTACAGAAAACAAAAAATAAAGACATATATTTTAGTAGAGAAAGTACTGCCGCAGGACGTGGAAATAGATTTATGTTCAATGGTTGGGATTCGATAGTAGCCATAATAGTTGGATTAACGTAAAGATATCATTTAGGATCTACTTTTAACATACACCGCGTAGATATACACTAAATGAGTGGGGGGTGACAAAAAGTATAAATTTCATAAATGCTGCAAGCTCATGCCCAGTTGTTCCTGCCAGTTCATCAATATGAGTTCTCAAGATAGTGGTTATAGTTCATCAGACGATATGGGTGGTAGCTGCTGATTCACCATCAGATGATATCGATTATGATGCTGAATTAGATAGAGTTTTGGCGAAATTCGAAGAAGCAGCCAAAAATGAACCATATTATTTACTAGAAGCATCCTTTCCGCTTGTCAACTGAATAATCAAAGTTGGCCTTTCTCCAGCTCGTCATTTCTCATCAGCCATTATTTTGTGTCAGCACAACAAGAATGCAAGAATTAGTTTAAACACGTTCGAGTGGGGATGATATAATCGGAATTTATAAGCAGAAGATTTGCGATTTCTTTAACAGCACCTCTCAAGATGATTACAATCCTATCGAGTTTCAGTGTGGAGGCTATTGTAAAATTAAACAAATAGTGTATGATTCAACCAAGTGTCCTTGTTTATTCAAAAGCAATGGTCCTGGAATACTATCTAGATGAAAGTGATGTCAACCAAATCCTAGAAGTAAAACAGCAGTCTGGTGTGTCATCGTGTATCGTTATTGGATAATTTACACTTTTATGCTTATTATAGAAATGTTATCGATTTGATACAATCAAACTTTTGCAGCAGAAGCAGTTTATATGGACCACTTGAAGCTCTAACTGCGTTTTGCGAAATTTCCACAGACTCTTTGTTAAGTAATGCTTTAAGAGAATATTTATATTATTATAAAATTAAAGTTGTAAATGATTTTATGTAATAATCAAAATAAATGCTATTTATGCAAACATGTCTTTTTTTTATTTTCACGTTGAATGTCTCACAACGCTGGAAAAGATAAGCTGAGACTTAAAATTACAGGAAAACAATGTATATTTTTTTAGAGTTTTTATTTTCTACTTATAATAATTACAAATGTTGATTTTCACCAAATTACAATTATAATTCTACAAATTCATTTAAACAAATAGCCAGTCCATTTTCGTGTGGAGATTATAAAGCTATAAAAAATTGGTATGTTTTCATTTATTAATTTTTGTTTTTACTCCAATCATTGTGGTTTCATAATGACCCCAAGGTAAAGTGTCATGAGAATATTTGTTGCAAGTAACGTTTATATCGTCATAGGGACTTAATGCAATTTTTTCTTGTGTTATTGTAAAAAGATCATGGGCGTAGGAACGAAACGTTGATTGGAAACACTTTTTAGTTGTAAATTCGTTTAAAACACTTAACATAATCATCGAAAGTAATGTCATTTTTTACCGTTGAATATTTTAACACCTTAGATTTTTTTGTGACAAACCTAAATTATTTACAATTCTTTCAATACTAGCATCATCCATATTATTCTTGTATTTATCCCATAATGCCTTTCGATCCTCATCCGTCGTACTAATCTTAAAACGAATACATTTTGGATCTAAGTCCGACAAAATGAGTCATAATGCGCCCGTATTGCCTCATCTTTCATCATTCCGAGAACTTTTTTATTGACTTGAGTATTCCATAAATATATATTCTCACAATAGTCTGATGTATCGAATTTAGATAAATTTGCTTTAAATAACATCTCTGTAAACGTCATCACATTTTTAATTCATAGATAAAACTGTCAGTGTCCCCATACATTAGCTTACAAATTTTCAACTCCCATAATATGGTAGCATAAAGTTATAATGAAAATCGTACATACACACTTATGGATATACTCAAAAATTAACATGCCGATGTACAATGGTTTGTTGAAAATGAGCTCTGTTTTGTTAAGTTCCAATCGCCATTAAATTTTCGTCAAACACGTTCTATTATGAAATCGTGGACTAGCAATCAAATTTTTGGCTCCATATCTTCCATCCCATTTTGATACAAGTTATTACAATGCGATGTTTCCTAATGTTTTCCATCGTTTTACCGAAAATGGCGTTGTTGGCCAACTTAAAAAGATCTTTTCTCAAATGCCGTTGTTGCTGCAGTTCGCAATTTTGTATTAAGATCGATATATGGCTTAAGCCAAGCGCTCTGTTTGAATTTCAACACTTTATGGATTTTTGTTAGTTTGAGTCCTGCATTCAGAGCTTGTTTTAGATTGCGATAATGCAAAGTGTACTCTTTTTTATGGTACAAGGTGGTCATAAGTTTTGGAAGCTTACTTCTTGGTGGCACACACGATGTATCGCAACAAAACGGTAAATCTCGATGTAAGTCATGCAAGTGTTCTGGGTATTCCAAATCTACTTGTAGTATGTATCCTGTATCTCCATCGTCAGGAATAGACAAGACATCAATATTGGTATCGACCCACTCGAAACCCCCATATGGTAAGAATTGAGACATTGCCCAACCATACAAATTGTTGACATCTAAATATAGCACATAATTTACTAGGCTTTGATGGATCATAATTATGCATGTATTTGTTATTTGCCTCAGAATACCGATACTTACTTGACTTATACCACCTCGGATAGCTTTCCAATAAACATGATTTTAATCGATATCATTCAGCAGTTCAAGTTTACATCCAGTATATTTAAGCATTGCATCCCAAGAAAATCCCGGCATGGTATAGTACCATGCAGGATCAAGACTGTAATGTACTTCGACATTTTTGTCGAAAATTTTCAAAAAATGCAAGTCAGTAACATAATATCAGTTTTTCATGTACAACATACTATATTCCAAAATATTTTTAATACCGAATGACTGCCAAACATTCTGAGCATGATGATACATATTTTTGGAGATGTGTTCACACCGATAATGAGCTGTAAAATTATATCAATTGATGGTAGTTGCGTTTTCATTCAATTTATTGAAA
Organism: Diabrotica balteata; assembly: GCA_918026665.1. Taxonomy (NCBI): domain Eukaryota; kingdom Metazoa; phylum Arthropoda; class Insecta; order Coleoptera; family Chrysomelidae; genus Diabrotica; species Diabrotica balteata. Next base: position 136,978,497 of record OU898282.1, read on the forward strand.
GACTCAATATATTCGTATGGGAATATGCCATTTTCGTTTCATATAATTCCATTTGTTCGGGAGTGGATTTGGAAATTCGCTAGCTAAATACTTAAAATCCTCAGGTTGCAATGTGGCAGCCAACATGTCCAATGATGAATTTAAAAATCTCAGTGAATCAACGAACCTCAACTATAATACTGACCTCAGAATCGTATATTGTAAATGAAATATACTTTTCCTTATTTATTGGTAGTAAGCTGATACTACCATTTTTTTCGCAAGATCTCTAATCATCATAAGCGAGTACGTAACCGCTAAGATTATGAAAAAAAATTGGGACAACGAAAAGTTTTTTGAAATTTAAGTTACACACTTGGTGTGCGAATCCTCGAAAATCTCCGGTAAAAATGATCATGATCACGAACAATTACATCCTTATCTGAAAACGTTTTTTTCGCAAATGTGACAATTAGATGCATATAAAACTGGTGTGTGACATTCATAGGTACAATATCTTTAATTTTTCCTTGCACAAATGCCGCCAACAACGTCATTTCCTTGGCAAACCACTCCATGCAAATCTTCACCTGCGTAACTTCGGTAAAACGACAGAGATTCATCGTAAGAGCATTTTACGTAATAACCTGCACTAAAGGCTTTATGCTGCTGATACTTAATTGTTTTGCATTTTAATGGACAGTTTTTAAACTTTGTTCAACAATTGACACTCAAAATCGGCATAGACTACAAAAGGAGTTGTTTTGTTTATAAAATATGATTTTTAAATTCAACATTCTGATATGATGGAAAGAAACTTTAACATTCATTAATTTTCTCACAGTATTTTGCATGACATTTAATCTGTCAAAACTACTAAAATAATTCAAACACCTATCACATAAAAATTTTTTATTACGGTTCTTACTTAACTGCCTGGACATAAGTCGAGACATATCTTTAATCATGCAATAATGATACTTAATTTCTACAGATTCATCGTGAGCCATAGGTGCTTCGTAGTCATTCAATTTTGGAAAATATTTATCTTGTACAATCAATAAATTTACATGTTTAGTTAATTTGGTTTTGCATAGCCTTACCGGCGTTGTTACGTAAAATGTTCTCATCTTTAGCAACATTCATTTCTAACCCGTACACGTTTACAGAAATATTATTTAACTTTTCAAATTTTGAAATACCCTTTATAGTCATAGGTGTCTCTAGCCCATCGATATTTAAGACAGTCGCATAATGTGGATATGAAGATGTACGATCTGAACTGCATTTAGCTGGATAAATCGCTGAAACTATGCTCCAAAAAAAGCATGCTTCATCATCGTTTTTGATATTAATACATGCGTGCTTCTTTTGGATTTGTTCTGGTAGTCTAATGAACGACGAAGCTCCATTTCCCACTTCATATTTATTTATATTGACTTCTAAAGAAACTATTTTTTTCAAAGCCCACCCTGATCCGTTTCTTCAAATTCCGATAGCTAGACATTAATTTATCAACTATGTTTGTGTGAAACCATAAAACCAAGTCCGTTCCTGCGTCTATGGCTTCGTTTTTTGGTATTAAAATATTTAAATTGGTTAATATCACCTCCTTGATTTGATTTTCTAATAAATTCTCCACATAATGTCATATACATTTTATCATATTTAATTTTTTTAAAATGTTTTTTAATTCGAATTCTAAATAACTTAAAACAATCTCCGAAAAATTGCATTAAATCTTTGTGTCCTAGATTAATAATTATACCTGTTCTGATTCTACTCTTGAATGCGGAATTTACATCTTCCCATTTAACCCCGACGATGTTTAGTAATTCCCACCACCCACGCGAAGACCGAAATTTTGAATTTCCGATTTAATTGTCTTTAAATGCCCCGCGTTTGTCTGTAGTTGCCGTAATTTAGCTAATTCCAAGTCCCCACACCGAATCGCTTTAGTAAACAAAGTCAAATGCCTTTTAATGTGATTTTAACCAAATATTCGCTTCTCGCGGTGTATAATTTCGAAACAAAACATCACGCGCTTTAATTAAATGTTGTACAATGTCATTACTAAGATCACCAATGTTACTCATGATTAAGTAAAAAGCAATAAAATCAATAAATGAAAAACTCACCAAATATTTTTTTTTATCCTCTAAATTTTCTATTATTTCAAACGAGGGCGGCTGGCTGCACCTTTCCAGTGGCAACGTTTCCTCGGAACACCAAGCAGTACTTTCCCTCGCTGAAATGTTCCAAATGCGGCCTGTAGAGTTCAACCACCCTTTGCGGCAAGAACGTCACCTCCTTTTCAAATTCAATAAGGATGGATTTCCCAAATTTCGTATCGACTTCTCTTGCCGCAATTATCTTCTGGGGGTACTCCTACGGGTAGGCTGTTTAGCTTTCTAATTGGCTTGATTGTCTTCTCTGTAAGCAGAGAGGATGCATTAATCTTTTTTTAGGTCCATCCTGCAACAATATATATTTTCTTAATTTAACAGTAACATAATCTTTGACTAGCAATTTCTTAATTTAACAGTGAAATATCTATTGAGTAGCAATATTATTTTACAAAATTCTATCTATTATAATATGTATATTTTTTAATTTAACAATGAAATAGTTTTAACTAACAAAAACTTTCATAGAAACAAAAAATTACAATACCGCACTATTTACAAACATTTTTTTTTTTTTTAGAACGGGAGAATAATAACCAAGTAATTTGAATAAAATGTTTAAATCAGAAAAATTATTAAGAATTGGAAATTAGATAAAGATAATGATGAATTCTAAATGATATAAAAAAGGTTAAGTATTATAAAAACTTACTTTTGTATATATAAATTGCCGACACTACACAAACACAGAACTTCTCCGAACGGTACTTTGTATAATTGCTGACGCTGCACAAAACACACAACTTGTCTGAAGGATGATCAGAATTGAACTGACGATATGTAGTGCATCTGCTCTTTATCTAACTGCCTCTCCCACGCTAAAACTATGTTGCGCAATATTTCGTAAGACTATTCATTTATGCATCACATTGCCGGGCTTAATTATTAAATACAACGGATTATGCACTGCTCCTGCCTCCATGCGAATATATTTTATCTTACATAAATAATCGAATTGGAATGTGCACGTGTTTCCGGCTATATATCGTGATCGCGTGAGACATTTTTAATAGCCGGCGTATCCGATGATGTCATTATTCTCAGTAGCATTCAACTGATCATGTAAAGTATAATTGAAAAATAAACGAATTTTTGTTATTATGGTAAATCGATAAAATATATACGAGGTAACTCGTAAAATATAAATTGAAAAAATTTAGAAGTTTTACGCTAATGGTTGTAGGTTTTAATACAAAAAAAATACGAGGAAAAATTGCTCTCTTTGTCTGTCATTCGTCTTCTTCTCTTTGTCAATTCATAGAACGCAGTCACCGACCAGCGATTGTACATCGTTCTCATTGGTTACGTTGGACGTGTAGCTTCGTTATTATTGGGGGGTGGCGTCTTTTCGGGAGGAATGGGGGGACTGGGAACGTCTTTTCGGGTGGGAATGGGGGGGACTGGGGGCGTCTTTTCGTTAATATTGTGGTACGACTCCACCATTAGTCGATGCACGTCTTTCTCATTGGCCGTTGATGCACACCATTGGCCTCCAAACGTCACGAGGATGTCGCCATTGGTTGAGGACACGTTTCTGTGGCATCATTGGTCAGAGAAAAACGTTCTAACGTCACGAGGAGGGTGTTACTATGACACCATTGGTCCTCATCGCTATAACCGCCATTTCTATGTTGTTTATTCAAATTCTAAGCTGTCAATGGTCGCTGGGGGTGTTGCTATTCCCACCACTGACGCTGCTATGTTTGCCATTGGTCAACGACACGTTCCGACGTCACGAGGACGTCCTCCATTGGCCAGCAGGCCATTGGGGGACGTTCCTATGCACCATTGGTCTGCTATTCCCACCACTGACGCTGCTATGCTGTCATTGGTCGACGACACGTTCCGACGTCACGAGGAGGGCGTTACTATGCCACCATTGGCCTGATATTCCACCACTGACGCTGCTATGCTGTCATTGGTCGACGACACGTTTCCGACGTCACGAGGAGGGCGTTAACTAATGCCACCATTGGCCTGATATTCCCACCACTGACGCTGCTATGCTGTCATTGGTCAACGACACGTTCCGACGTCACGAGGAGGGCGTTACTATGTCACCATTGGTTCTCTCATCGCTAGACCGCCATTCTATGATGTTTATTACAAATTCTGAGCTGTCATTGGTCGCTGGGGGTGTTGCTATTCCCACCACTGACGCTGTCATGCTGCCATTGGTCGACGACACGTTCCGACGTCACGAGAACGTCCACCATGGTCAGCAAGACATGGGGGGACGTTCTACGCCACCATTGGCCGAGGGGCGTGGTCTAAGAGACACGAGGTACGTTCCTACGTCACCATTGGTCGAGGGCGTGGCCTCGAGACCCTAGGCACGTTCCTACGTACGAGGGGGGCGGTGGCCTTGGCCCATGAGGATAGCTACGCTTGACGATCGACGTGTGACGTCACTTCCGCTCCAGAAGGAACACTATCTACCTACTCCCGAGTGCTTTCAGTTTTCTGCACATATCTTCGTTCAAGGTCCACACGATTCAACACCATAAAAAGGACAGAGAAGACGTAGCATCGCAGCGTTCTTACTTTTTTATTAAAGAGAGAGGTTGTGACTCTTGAAGAAGGCCCCCATCCGATTGAAGATGGATATAGCTTTTCCGATGCGTGCTCTTATCTCCTGGTTGTTGGTCCATTCTGCATTTATTATGGTGACGAGGTAGTTGCAGTGGATCACTCTTTCTACAGAGGATTGGTTGACGTAGAGTTGACTTCTGTTTATCCTTTTCTTGCTAATTATCATAATCTTTGTCTTCTTGACGTTTATATTGAGTCCATATTGTTGACTGTAATACGTAATTTTGTTCATAAGAACTTGTAGGTATTCTAAGTTTGTCCGCAAATACTAAAGGTGTCATCTGCATATCTGACGGTGTTTAGCCGGGTAACTATTTAGTAGAATACCTTTTCCAGTTTCGTGCAAAATCTTCGATAAATATTCTTTCAGAGTACAAATTGAAGATTACAGGAGACAAAATACAGTCAATCTTTGATGTATTTAGAGCATTTATTGTAAATTTTGAGAATTTCATGATACGTCCTTGATATGATTTGTATACTTATGATTTGTATAATGATTTATAACTCTGTCTTTTTTGCAAGTTGCTGTTTTTGAGAATCATGAGCGAAATCTGACAACCTAGGTACTATACCCATGCCACTCCATACTTTTCATTTTGCAATCTTGCAATACTTGGCAATTTAAAGAAAATTATCTTTGCCTGTTTCAGAAATCTTCTTTAATCAATAGCATCCATATCTCTGGGAAAACTTGATTAATCTATTTTTAAACTTTCAAGATGATAAAAACATTTACCTACTTAAAGCTAATGACTAGACCAAGTAAAAGATAGGAGTGAAGAAAATGGTAGAACACTTTTATAATGTTTTATTAACAAAAATTTACTATATATTCTCAAAGCATTAAATAAATAATATTTGAATAAAAAGATATAAGAAAGGGAAAAGTAAACAATTTTTAATAAAACTATAGTTTTCTGCATCGAAATTGTATGTTTTTCTAAAAAAAAAATACACAATCTTATTTTCTGTCTTTTATTATAGGATAATAAAGTAACCTTTTTTCCATAATTATTTTTTTTAATCTCAAATAAAAAACTATTTAAAAACTCTTACTTCACACACGACTTAAAGTCTTTCAATAATCAAAAATTACTTTCAATAATCAAAAACAAAATAATTATTATCCCTACTTCGCGCCAAATCTACACAGGTTGGTGATCCTGAATTCACGTCCAATAAATGAGAAAAATAGAAGATGTTCCATTTGGTCAATGGACAGCCGGAGTGTGGCGTCACGGGGCCATATTGGTATTATTACTTTCCAAACAAAAGTTGAAATGCCCAATCTCAAGACTATTTAATTTCTATAAAATTAAACATTTTGCTTCTTCTGCTGCTTTTTTCAAGTATAGTGTTTTTACGATAATATCATCATAATTCAGTGTTCTTTTTCTATGAAATATAGTTTAAAAAGTTTAAATTAAAGTAATTCTAACCTTACTTTATTGATACATGTATTTTAATTGCTATTTTTTATAAAACAACATACTTTTTTATTTACACAACCTTGTAAAATTGTTGTAGCAACTATTAGAATACTTAGATATTGCAAAAAGCGGAAAGATTCTGTAAAAAAAAATAAAAAAAAATATCGAAAAATACAAATTATCCACACTAAAACAAGGTTTGTTTTGAAAAGTGGAACTGACAGATGTCAAATTGTGCTTTACACACGTCAAATTTGACCTTGAAGCGACTTCATGAATTTCTTCGTGAATCTATTGTTGGTGTAAAGCCGCATAAGGCGTATAAATGTTTATTTTTGTCTTCTCTTATAATATGACCGCAATACCCCTATTATATGATAATTTATCACAGTTGGATTCAATCTTTTTTACGAATGAAGATTGTTTTGTGAGTGGTTTAATAAAGTCGACGATTTCGTATTTATGGCGTGTTTATTTTATAATCCATAACCTAATTCTACAACTGAAAATACACGAAGCACATGGCACACACAAATAGAAGGATTTAGGGACGGCATTTGTGTTTTTATTTCGTTTTTTATTTGGTCGTAAATTTTTTTGCCCTTGTTCTTCGCTTTATAGCATATCTATGACATCTCAAATCGTGCTGTTTCTGTACCTCTACGCTAAAAATTAGAATAGTCACTTTGTAGATAATATAAATCTATTGTTGTTAATACGTTTTTTTATAAAATTTATATTGTAATTTATAGGATTAGAACAATAAAATAGAAAGTCTCGTGTTATGAAAAAATTTCACCTCTAGTGTAAATATTAATTCCCGAAATGGCGAAAAACACAAACTGGCAAACCTTGAAGGTTAAAATTTATCGGTAAGGTTATTACCATAATCCCCAACGAGGCACGATTGCTGCTAATACCGCGTATATGTGAAAACAATGTATACCGTGTTTTCTAAAGATTAGAATTATTTCTGGAACGAGGCTACAAGAGTAGAGTAAATAACTGGAATATTAAAAAGCTAAACAACAGGTGGGTAGTCTAAGGGAATATTGTGTAGGTAATATTAGGTTCGCAGTATTATTAAAGTTCTAAAAATGGGCCACACTTCGAATTATGTGACGGAAAAATTTATCGGAGGACATAATGATTTTTCTTGAGGAATTGGCTGTCACAAAAAAGAAGGAGTCCTGGCCCGAGAATATTTTGAAGATTACTCGCAGTTCGGTTTTATAAAGGGTAATGATGACAAACCATTACATATTTAAAAAATTTAATTAAAAAAATCCTTTGTAATAGGGTATATATTTAAGCCCAAACGGGCTAAGTTAAAAAGACAAAACGTTTTCCGGAAACCATGTTCCATCAACAGTGTCCTAGAAAATAGTTAACCACTTAATTAAAAAGAACATAGGTTTAAAAATTTTGACTAAGGTTTAATGAAAAATGTGGTTAATACTTACTAGGACTACATGAATGTAGCCACCAAGATTAAATATGTGGGTAAAAACCCGCTAACAGATGTTTAATTACATTTAGTTTAAAAATATGTTATAATAATTTAAGATTATAGAGTTACCGATGGATTAGGTAACATGGCGACATATGACTCCACGTTGAAGTTGCTAGTCCTGAGACGGTATGTATTCGGAGACGGAGTGATGGAGGTTTATTTTATTGGTTATATATAACCAATAAAAGTTTAATAAGTACTACCTATTTGCAAAATAAAGTTTAATTCTTTAGATAAAATAAAACGTTTTATTTTATCTGAAATGAGTGCATCCACAAAGTAAGGGTTTCAACAATCAACATTTAATTCTTTAATTCAGGAATCTACGACAGTAATTGACTAGATAATTACCTTCTAAACTTATTCCACAGAAAATGTGATAGTGGGTTTTTCCATTTTGTAAGAAGGTCCAAGTGGCGTATTCAAAATTCTTAACAGTTCACTAAAAGTAGGTACTCTCAGTTTGCAAGGTGCAGTTTATTGTGTATACTAGTGTTATGGAAAATTTGGAAGTGCCGTGTAAACGCCGAAAAATTGGTTCCTTTAACAGTTAATGAAAAAACATTAATATTTAATTGTTTTAAATCATTTACAGACAAACGTTTATGTGAAAGTGTTGATGAGACCGTTGAGTTAGTTAGCAGTACACTTGGTGTTGGAAATCTACGATTTACAGAGTTATTAAAGAAGAGAAATGTGGTAGTTTTCAAATGCCACGTAATGCTCCAGGGAAACCAAAATTTCAAATAGAATATCATTTTAAAGAAGGACTTCGACGGAAAGTGCATGAATTCTTCTTTAGACAAGAATTTCCAACATTGGATAAAGTTCTTGTCTCAGTTCGAGATGATAAGGATTACCCAGAAATGAGTCGAAGTACGTTATGGAAACTTTTAAAAGAAATAGGCTTCCGCTGGAAAAAGAATCCCAGAAAGTCTATTTTATTAGAAAGAAGCGATATTGTCATATGGAGAAGACATTTTCTAAGAACCATAAAGGAAATGAGAAACCAAAAAAGAAAAATATTTTATCTTGATGAAACATGGATCAACGAGGGTCATACACCAAATAAATTTTGGCAGGATGAAACTGTTACAAGTCAAAGGCACGCTTTTGTAAATAACTTATCTACTGGTTTAAACCCACCATCAGGAAAGGGACGCAGGCTGATAATAGTACAAATTGGCAGTTCAGAAGGTTTTGTTGAAGGTGGTTTATTAACTTTTGAATCAACTCGTACCGGTGACTACCATGAAGACATGAACGCTGATGTCTTTCAAGAATGGTTCGAACAAATGATAGATCTTCTTCCTAAGAACTGTGTAATAGTAATGGATAATGCAAGTTATCACTCCAGACTTATAGAAGGACTGCCCACAACCAAGTGGTTAAAAAAGACTTGCAGAATTGGCTGAGTTCAAAAAATATTACGTACGATCCCGGATCTATAAGAAAGGAACTTTATTCGTTGTGTGCCCTTCATAAAGAAAAATTTAAAAAATGCGAAATTGATGAAATTGACAAAAATCGTGGAATGACAGTACTTAGATCCCCACCATATCATTGTGAATTAAACCCGATTGAACTGGTATGGGCACAGATAAAGAGTGCGAGTTTCAAGAAAAAATACCACTTTTAAAATTTATGATGTTAAACAGTTGTTTTTGGAGGCCGTAAATAATGTAAAACCTGAAAACTGGGAAAAGGCAGTAAATCACACTATTAAAGAAGAGGAAAAAATGTGGAAGCTGGACAATATTACTGATAAAATGATCGAGCCAGTTATTATAAATCTTGGTTCTGAAAGTTCATCTTCTGAATCTGATTTGGATTTGTAACAAGTAGCTGTAAGTTTTATATTAATATTTTTATTCATCTATTTAACATACCTTAGACGGTTTTAAAAACTCTTTTTCTCTTTTGTAATTTTTAAAAATTCAAAAAAAATGTGAATTTTTTAAAACTCTTTTTAATGTAGGCCAGTCAGTTCTAATATAGTGTGTGATAAAAGAGGTCACTTTTGTTTACATACACATAACACTTTATAACACTGAAATAATTCATTTATTTTTTACAATTATTCAAAGTAATTTTTCAATTAATCTTGAGCACGCCCATGGAGTGGTCGGAGATACCAGTTAAAATTATGCTAATTACTCTCTCGTTCACAAAAATAAAACTATAGTCAACCTCCATTGAAAAGAGGGCACTTATAAAGAAGAAATATTTCATATTGTATATGTCAAAAGCATATTTGTCAAACTCACTCTTAATAAGGTTTGATTTACTTTAAAATCATTATTTTTGTTAAGTTAACGATACTTTTTTGGTAATAAAGTTTTGTTTAGTAACCATTACCTTATTTTGGTTAATATGGCCCAACCGTGGTTGGGTCATATTGACCGTGGTTGGGTCACAGTCAACCATGGACGTATCAGTCAACACATTTGTGCAGTTGACTCGCACGGGCAGCAGGGCTAATCTGTGGTACCATAACTATACAATACAAATTCAACAACAATTTCTTCAACATTTGAATATAATACGTTTGTCAAGATGTTAATAATCACTGTGTCATGATAAAAGTACCATTAACTAGAACTGTTCGTACCTTAAAGTATAATAAAAAATCTCTACATAAATTCGCCTCCTTCCCGATAAGTTTTTTAACAATAGATGTTTTGAAATCGTATCAAGAAAATAAATCATTTACAACTTAGATTTTATTTCGAAACACCCACGGTGAAATGCCACTGCATGAATGACGTTCGTTTATACACACAGGAGTAATATTATAAATTGATTGGACCATGAAAATATTTTCGTTTTATTATTTTAGTATATACCGAAATCTTAAATATAAGAGTAGGTATGCTTACTGGCACAAATACTTTGTAGTAGATATTTTATGGGAATATTGAGAAATGGAGCACATCGAATGGGTAGTATAAAGAAATAATATGTCAACTGATAAAATACAGGGTGTTTCAAAATGGTATGTAATAAATTAAATTACGCATTCCGGGGACAAAAATAAATTGATTGAATCCAACTTACCTTAGTACAAAAGTGTACACAAAAAAGTTACAGCCCTTTGAATTTACAAAATAAAAATTGTTTTTTTTTGCATTATCTATTATCTCCTAAACTACTTGACAGTTTGTAATAAAAATGGACACGTTACTTTCTTGTTCTGAAAGTATTTTTCATACAAAAGAAACAACATAATCTAAGCGCACAGAAAAATTTTAAGGGGGGTGTGCAGCCCTAAATCCCCCCAAACTTTTGAGTACGTTCAAATCAAATGAATATTGTGGCATCATTAGTTTCCTCCCTCGTATAGAGGGAGTATAATATATATATATATATATATATATATATATATATATATATATATATATATATATATACAGGGTGTCCCAGACTAATTTACCTACGCTATATCTCTTAAACGAATAGAGATTTTCGAATGGGACAAAAAGTGATCTATTCTACGTGTAATACACTTTAATATGGCGTAGAAAATATCATCCCCTAAATATTCATCTCTTAGTTACAACCCTTAACTTAAATTTTTTAATGGCACCCTGTATATTTTTTTATAGTTTTGGATGTGGTCTTCTATCGTCTATTCAATCGATTTTTTAAAAATAAAATGGGTTTGTAGGGTATCAAGAAAATATCAGTTTATTTTTTATTTTTGTTAAATTAATCAAGATAGCCTTAAAAAATAGAATAGAAAAGAAATATTATGCTTTATTATCACTGAAAATTTTACTATTTTAACTACGTAGTATAACTTCTTACGTGTGTACGAAGTACACACTCTTTTTATTTAAACATTATTTTTAATTTTTCAAAATTTGGTCTTTGTAGGAGCATACGTTATCTTCCAGTGTGCAAAATTAAGTGTGCAAAAATTAACAAAAAATCTCTATAATAAAGTCACAATATTTGAAAAACTTTTGCGGTTATTTTACGTCTTGGATATTACCCTTAAATTCAGGTTGCCATGATTTGATCTGTCAAATCAACAATTATTATTTTTGACGTTTCGTATTAGACCAGTAATAATTATATTTGTTGTAATTGTGTATCTATAACATTTCAATATGCCTTATTTATTTTCGCCTGACGAGTACGTTGATATCATTTTGATTTATGGAGAATGCCTAAAAAATAGGAGAATTTCCCGACAATTATATCAAGAAAGGTTTCCAAATCGAAAACATTCCAAGCGAAAAAACCTTTAAGAATTTGGAAGCTCACTTAGACAGGGACATATTCCTAATAATAAAAGAGGTACAATTGAACGCACAGTAAGATGTAACCAAAACCTTATTAATGTACTAGCATATGGTAATTTTAATCCCAAGGTGTCTGTTAGAACCCTCGCCAGTGAATGTGACATTCCAAAAAGTTCTATGCATAGAATTTTCAAAGATTTTAAGTACCATCCTTTTAAAGTGCACCTAGTTCAAGGATTACAGCCTGGTGATGACCAAAGACGTCTTAAGTTTATTGCAAAAATGATGTTAAAAATCAGTGATGATCCACTTTTTTTATCAAAAATATTCTGGAGTGATGAGGCTAGATTTCACAATAATGGTGTTGTCAACCGTCACAATTCCAATTATTGGTCTCCCGTAAACCCCCACATTGGATGATGGAAACAAGATTTCAGAATATTTGGAGTATAAATGTGTGGTGCGGTTTATTTAATGGCCGTGTTATAGGTCCTTACTTTTTTAACGGCACTCTTACAGGTGTTCGATATTTAGACTTTTTAGAAAACATTCTACCCGATTTGCTAGAAGATATTCCTCTTCATGAGCGTCAAGAAATGCGGTGGCAACAAGACGGAGCTCCTCCACATAATGCGAGAATCGTTAGCGACCACCTACAAAACCGTTTTGATAACCATTGGATAGCAAACAAATCTCCAGAAACTGTGGGTCGCACGTTCATGTGATTTGTCACCTCTTGACTCTTTCTTTTGGAAAGCGATAAAAGATATTGTTTATCAATCACAATCGCAAAATTTAGAGGAATTAAAAGAAAAAATAAAACAAGCATGTCGCCAAATTACTCCTGAAATAATTCGAGCCACATGTACCAGAAATCTTCTGGAACGATTCGAAATGTGTGTTGCAGCAGGTGGGTTACAATTCGAACATTTAATGTTAATAATATTAGTTAGTTAGTTGGTATCTTGATTTATTTTTTCATGTAATTTTTATTGCATTTAATTTTATTCTTCCTAAGGTTGTATTTTATTTGTACGAGTAGTATGTTCAATTTGCAATTTATTTAAAGTTTGCAATAAATTGTTTTTGTTTTACTTTCATTCTTTTATTTTGTAATATAGACGATTTATCTAATTTCAGTGATAATAAAGCATAATATTTCCTTTCAAAAAAGTTTCTTAACAAAAACAATTGAATTTGTAAACAAAAATTGAATAGCTACAAAACAGCCTCAATGTCATAAATTTTGTAGCTATTCAATTTTTGTTTACAAATTCAATTTTTTTTGTTAAGAAACTTTATCAAAATTTATTTCAAAGAAACATTTATTAGAATAGGACATTTTTTTAATAATATTTGTTGTTAGCAGCAGTTTTGTATAAAAAACTAATTTTATTTGGTGAGTTAACAAAAAATTTTTATTTCTAGTTCAACTTTGTAAGATATTTTGTATTTTTTAAAAGCTCTTGATAATAATAGTAATCACAATTGAAAGCTCGAGTAAAAAATAGTCAACAAATAGCCCCTTTTATTGACTCCAACCCATCCAAAACAGTTTTTATATATATATATATATATATATATATATATATATATATATATATATATATATACATATATATATATAAATATATATATATATATATATATATTATATATATATATATATATATTTGAATTAAATTTCTCAATTTCATGTTTGGATAATCGTCCAACTAAAGACGCTTAGATGCTTATCCTACAGCATAAGATTATCATCAACTTCAAACTAAAAAATATTCAGAATCTTCATAGCATTGCACCAACTTTGCAAACTTTAATACATTTCGCGAATTGGCACTAGCTGTATCTAAAACCAATCAATGCATTGATAAGTAATTTTGTTTTATCCGTTGCAGTAGAAAGCTACACAACATCGAACGGGCTGATAGATGGAGGAACAAACAATGTGGATTAAACATACTAGAAATTACAAACCTTTCACATGGCGTCGACTTAACAAACAAGCTAATGAACTAATATAACTGGGCAAATGGATGAGCCTAAAATCTCTAAGAGGATAAACAATCCGAACAATGGGATCAAACTCGAAAGAAAAGCAGCCGTTGAATTAAATCCATTCCGATAATGTATTAAGGTTTAAATTGATATAGTATTTTCAGTATAACTTAAGGCCGTATGACACTATGCATTTTCTAGTATCATTTCTTATATCGTTTCTGATATAACAAAAAAATGGATAGTGTCATACAAGCGTATAGTTTCTTATATCAGAAACGATGCAAGAAATTGTGTCCGCTGCATTTTTTTGTACAAGAAATGCGCCAATTTGTGCGCAAAGCCGCAAAAACGTAAAACTTCTGTCTTCTGTTATATTGGAGGAGATACTGGCTGAAAAATAGCCGTTTTGAAATGTGTACCTTTTTCAATCGGGAACATCTTAACGCCAGTTTTTAGGAAAAATCTGAGTGTCCGGCTAATTTTGCACCAGAGGGTATTTTGATGGATAATCTTTATCCAGTTCAAACTTAAAAACACTATGATATTATTATCAAAGTTTATTGGCCATTTCGACAAAATATAAGGCGTCTGGCTGAAATCCAGATATTTTGAATTAATAAACTTGATGATCCTCTGCATACGAAAAAACTATTATAGTTTGGCACTTTTGGCAACTATACCATTATTTCTTTATATATGTGACTCCGTTGGCGGCTGTTCTTTCTCGATATCCTAAATTTATTACTACATCGAATAGCTTAGTAGTTTACTAAGATTTATTAAGTATTGTTACGTTTATAGAGTCCACTGCATTATATTGAATACCTTGGGTCTTTCGCTTTAAGTATATAGCAAAAAGACTAATGCTGGCCATTACTGATCACTCATAAAACTAATGACAACTGTAAATAGACACGTAACTATTATTTGTTTCTACACCGATGCCGTTTATGGAAGAGAAATCCGATGTTGTTCATCTTGTCACAGAATAATGTGACTATCTTAATTTGCAGATGGAACAAGTTGATTTTTTAATTGCCTTATTCAGAATAAGAGATCTAAATAGTTATTCTCCGCGAATCGCTTTTATTATTTACAAATGTTACTAGGAACAAGCACACATATGGTATCTACGAGGGGTATTACTTGTATTTTGAGCCTTGACAACTCTGAGTGTTGTAATGTGGAATTAATTAATGAAACAATTTCGTGCAATGATTTAACTTAAATTGTAAGTTTGATCCAATCTTTAAGAAGTTTCTTTAATAATACATTTAGTATAAAATTAACCATCGATTGATCAAGCTTTGACCTTTATTTAAAAAATTTTTTTTTTAATTTTCTTGAATTTTCTTTCATTGACTTCATCTAAGTAGAAAATGTTTGATATTTTTATTCTTCTTTATTTATTTTATTAATAATATTGATAATCAATAATAACTACTGAACTTTTAACTTAGCAAATGATACTTCTCCTTGGTTCGTTTTCATCTACTTTCTTCTACTTGGTCAAACTTTAAAAGTTTTGTTTTTTGATATTTTTGATAAATGTATATTTTAAATTTTCACGTTGACTTATCAATTTAAAATATTTAAATTTAAATTCTATAGTAACTAAAAGTAATAATCAATAACCTTCAGACGTCAGTTTAGACATTTTCAGTTTTCAATTAATAATTTTAAATACAGACGTCGCTCTCGGATTTATTTCCGTATATTCGAGCTTCCTCCTTCATCTTACTTCAAAAATGTAAGTCAAAAACAGCTGTTGTCGTCGCTGTATGTGGTAACCATGTTTTCTATTTTAATTATTTGATGTGAATTATACATATGTATAAGGGTTAGACCAAGTTCTGTGGCCTAGAGAGCCCGATCTTTGTTTTTTAATATGTTGTTTGTCCACAATTTTCCTTCTATGAAGTATTTATTGCCTAATTGACGTAAGTTTTTTCTTTCATTGTATTGTAAAAAAATTTACTTAACGTTATTTTAGGATAGCTCTGATGATGACATTTATTATGTCGAAAATATACTCAGCTTAATTAATAAATTATTTTACACACTATCAATTTTATTGAAAACATACAAAACCTGCTTTCCAGTTAGACCTATTTCGAAGTGTGTACAAGTCTTACAGTCTTTTTCAATTCATCTAAAATGAGACGACTGCTAGAAACAACAGAGATGAAAATACTCCGACGAATATCAGGGAGAAGCCTGTTGGATAGAGAGAGAAGCGGAAACATAAGAGAAGAGCATGCAATATAGAAGACATAAATGGAAGGGTGACAAAACGGAAACAGGAGTAGAACGAATACATTAGTAGAATGACAGAGGATAGAATAGTACGAATAGCACGAGATAAGTCACCAAATGGACGAACAAGTATTGGCAGACCAAGAAAAAGATCGTGCGACAATTTAAACAATTTAGGAGGCTAATACTGAAGAAGAAACAGGCTTTAAAGCCTGCATACAAGAAGGAAGAAGAAGAAGAAGACAAATTGCATTTTTGAGATATTATCAAAATAAATACTGACTGAACAAAAACTACAAATTTTAAACAAAGGGGTAAAAAGGGTGAAAGTGTCGCATCTTTATAATACATGTATGCAGTTGGCAAGCAAATAATACACGATATCAATCAAAACCTACAACAAAGAAGTGAAACTACAAAATTTCATACCTCATAGTCCTTTAAAAATATTCTGCAGGGAAATCATTTACAGGATTGACGTTCACAACAACTCAACAACTCGATGAAGGACTTTCCAAACGGTTTCTACAGAAATGATCGGAGGGCGTACTAATATCTGGGCCAATGTGTGCCTTTGATCTGAGATTTTTCAAGAGCAGTTCAAAATTAAAAAACCTTTCAATGCATCCATGTTTGGTTACATCAATTTAAAAACGTCATGGGATTCGTGATCTTACCATTCAATGCGAAAATCTCAATGGCAACGGAGAAGCAATGATGGAATTTAGTTACGAACTGGAAACCGTACAGATAATAATCTAAAACTTTCTCGAATTTATAACGCTGACAAAAGGAAACCTGGCGAGCAATATTTACAAAATCCTTAACTGCAAGTTGCTGTGTCGATGCGTTTGACATCCATAGACCAAAATCAAAAACTTTCACCCTTTTAAATTTGAAACTGCAGAAACTTCCAGTTCACTATTATAACTAGCAAGCCGTTTGGATAACTTATAACATCTTCCAAGACTGGTTCATTAAAAAGTTCATTCCTGATCAGATCTGATTTGAAGAAGGAAAACGTGGCACAAAAGGCGCTTCTTCTGGATAATGCAAGTTCTCATCCTAATGAGGCAGTCCTAAGTTATTTTCCTTGTTTATGGACTCAACATGGATTACTCTGTACATGGATTACTCAACCACTGGATCAGGGTGTTATTAAGACAATGCAACTCTTCTACCGAAGAGAATTGATGATGAACTTGCTTGATGAAGTTTTGGAAAGCGTTTACCATCAAAGATGTAATCTTTACAGATGCAAACGCATGGAGTGAAGTGATAGAAAAGATTTTCAAAAGAGCTTTTCCAAAATAATGTCGCTAGGGATAGATGAAAGCATCATGGAATCAATGAATTAAAGACTTTCCACAAGACTGAAAATTTACGAAAAATCCTTTTAAAACTTAACGATACCTGTGGAATTGGTCCAACTGAGGTGAAACATGATATCTGGAACAAAGATAAAATCGGAGAAGACCAGGCAGGTTTCACAGCGGAAAGCATGCTTAGATCACATTTACACGGTCGAACAACTAATAGAAAAAAGAATGGACAAAAATAGATCCGTCCATCTGGCTTTTGTTGATCTTAAGAAGGCATATGACTCAATACCTAGAACCAAGCTATGGGAAGCAATGGAAGACATCGAAGTTCCAAGAAGATTAATAAACGCGGTAAAAGCACTCTACAAGAATAACGAAGTAGCTATCAAAACAGGCAATAGAATATGCAGTCCATTTAAGACGATCAAGGGACTACTACAGGGTTGCTCCACATCCCTAATCCTGTTCAAAATATTCCTGGAAAAAACCCTGAAACCATGGAAAAGAAAGTGCGAAGGAATGGGTATACCAGTAAGGAACGAATATCTCTATACGCTAAGTTTTGCTGACGACCAAATAGTGATCGCACAAGACGAGGATGACCTCAGTTTTATGTTGAGAAAACTGGAGCAGGAATATACAAAGAATGGGATGGAAATAAACCTAAAGAAAACTGAATACCTAACAACGGAGAATACAGAAATAAAACAGCTGAAAATAGACGAAGGTAAACAAATCAAAGGTACAGACAAGTATAAGTATTTAGGTTTCATAATATCAAACAAAGGAACAACGGAGGAAGATATAAAAAATAGACTAGGACAAACAAGAGACTGCATACGAAAATTGAACCCGGTACTATGGGATACGAACATCAGCATGAAAACAAAGAAAAAAGTATATAATACCATGACAAGAAGTATCCTCACTTATTGCTGTGAAAATTGGACAATAAATAAGAAAACCAAAAACAAAATAAGAGCAACAGAGATGGAATTACTAAGGAGAAGCTGCAGAGTAACAAGAAGAGATAGAATAAATAACATGGAGATTAAGAGGAGAATGGGAATCAACTCCGACATAATAGACTACATCGATCAGAAGAGGTTAACCTGGTACGAACATGTCAGAAGAGCAGACCAAAATCGGTGGATAAATAGAATAACAGAGTGATGATAAACCTCGTATTTCATGATTTTAACAATGAATTACTACGACAACTAATTTCCCTTTTTATTCAGATAAATATGGTTTTTATACGCATTAACAACTGTATTCATAATTTTTTTAATGTAGTATTTGCTAACTGACCGATAGCCAGTTCATAATATGAGCTGTGTAATGAAATTTGTTAACATACGACGAAAAAGAATTTTCAGGAAAACAGACAATGCTCTTCAACGAAATTTTAAAATCGCCCGTAATTCCCGATGATTGGCAATCACTCTTCAAAATGGACAAAAACAAAACCGGAAAACAGTAGATGTGTAACATTGTTCCCCACAATGCTCGAGTTATTAATTAAACTGATAAAGTTGAAATTATTCCGATGAATTTCAAATGAAGAGGAACAGCAACATTTGGGAAAAAATAATTTTAAACAAATGCAATGTTTGTAACTACTAACAGCTCCAAGAAAAAATCGTTAACCACTATTCGGCGGCTTCAAGATTACTCCAGTAAATGACAGTTTTGGAGTGTAATTTACCTCGTCACGACGGATTTGTTTTAAAATTTGGATTTAGGTTCCTCTCACCCTCTACTTCACTTTTGGACTTAAGCTCAGGTTGTTTTTACTTGGGGGGTAAAAGCCACTCCTCGAAAGATCTTCTTACGTCCATCACTTCTAGGATTTCTTCTGTCATCCATGTTTTCTTTTTCTTGTGTTGTCTTGTAGATGTTGTGTTTAAGTTAAAATACTTTTACTGATTCTTCTGCTACCGCGGGTGCTTCACTGAATTTTTCTTTCAGTTTATCATTGAGTATTTTCTCTATCTCTGCCTGTACTGCTGGATCTTTAAGTTTTTTAAGGCTAGGTTTTATCTTCTCTCTTTGATTTTCTTCAGTATAATTGAGATTTTACCGATAACAGGATTGTGGTCGGAAAAGATATCCGTCCCGGGATATGTTTTAACTGCCCTGATTCCATTTCTGTAACGCTTTCCGATTAATATATAATCAATCTGATTTCTTATTATGTGGTTTTGATTATTTCCAGGTGCTTTCCATGTTTTGGAACGGTTTTCAGAACGGTTTCGAGAAATGGTATACATGATGATGGCCAACGTCCGAATACAGACACGGCACCTAAAGAAGAAGAAGAAGGTTCAAATATTGATTTAGGCATTCCATAACAAATATAGTAATTGTATTTTATTAAAAAGTTATAACTTTACCCTTACAATATTTCTAGTTTGTAGCGATTTAATGAACAAAGTTATTGGCCCGAGTAACAGATATTACAACTCGAACTTCGCGAATTTGCGCAAAGTTTTAATTATTGGACGAACTAGCATCACTTCTCTTTCTTTCTCAAACACACTCAACCCGAAAAACTATCTATTAGTTACCTGGTATCTCTTTTCGTATCAGTTTTCGTTACCTAAGGGATATGAATCCGAGTTTCAAGTTTTTGCCCAAAAAATAACATTTTTGGTCGATAAGAAAGTAAATAATGCCGTACGCCTGGGGCATCCAAATGAGATTTTTGTTGATAACACGAACGGTAAAATCCATAATATCTTGTAGCAGACTAACTGACCCAGTTTCGGGAAAAAATGAAAAGAGGTAGGTGAGCAAACTACGAGATATTTTGTGTCAAATTGGATCTTATTTTTCAATTTGCTAGATTTTAATAAATTTCACTTACACGGTTTTACCACCGATACGAAAACCGAAGCACATTTCATACGGTAAGTTATCAATATATTAATGATTTAAATTTACTACATACCTACTTAACTTAAATAAAATATACCTTAAAAATTAGACCAATATTTAGTTGTATAAATTTAAAATAATTTGCAATGACAATACCGATGTAGAAAGGTCAAATTTGCCATCAGCATCGTAAAGTCTGCCGTTTTAATGGTACAAGTGTGCAAAATATATTGTACTGCGAATTTTTACCTCTTCTTTTTGAGGAGGAAGATTTGCTATGAAAGGTTCAAACAATGTTTATAATGTTCAAAAAAGCTGTTCAAAAGAAAACGTCACTATGATGTTTAAGTTTTCAGCAGACGGTTTTGCGTGCCTATGGTTATTTTTCTTTAACAACGTATTCCAGCAAACGTTGCTAAAGGCATCCTAAATCATAAATGGGTTGCGGGTAGAAGCGATAATCTTTGGATGACAGCGGAGACATTCTATCAGTATATTGCGAATGTTTTTTACCCCCAAATAATTGAAAAAAATATTAAGCTTCCAGTTATTCTTTTTGTAGATGGGCACAAGAGTCACTTAAGTTATCAATTAAGTCAATTGTGTAATTAACAGAAGATTGAAGTAATTGCACTTTATCCTAACGTCACAAGGATTTTACAAACAATGTGACGTTTCTATTTTCCGTCCACTAAAAGAAGCTTGGCAGCAGTCAATGAGAGAATGGAAAAAAAGCATACAAGAGGGGAAGTGAATAAGGTTGTATTTGCTTCTATATTGGAGCAAGCTACAAAAAAAGCTGTAAAATTGAAACAGTAGTAAATGGTTTCAAGGTTTGTGGTGTGTTTCCATTTAAAGCAGATGCTATTGACTATACAAAATGTTTAGGTAAAGATGTAAAAAATTAATCATTTCAGATCATCAAAAGAAACCCAAGATGAACTATAATACTTTTGTAAATATCTTAGGTCCTGAAAGAGTTCATAGCTTCCAAAGAATAATCAACCTAGCGACGATAATTTGAATTTGTTGTTCAAAATTTGGAATTTTTTTTTAACATGATCCAAAACATTCGGATAACTCAATGGTTCTAAAAAATAGAGAAACAATCATTAATATTATTCAAAATATAGCTATAACATCTCCTGTTAAAAATACTAAAATAAAAAGATCAGAACAAAGTGGTATTGAAAATGTACATATTTCTGAGAGTAGTAGTACCAATGATATCCATATTCAACAATATAAAACTAATGTTTATGACTTAAGCTTATCGCTCACTTATGCACTGCAACGCGAAGCGAAGCGCGGAGAAAAAGGTTGTTATGAATTTTCTTCATTTATGTTAAATATACTCGCGCGTATCTGTGCGAAGCAACGCGCTGCACAGAGAACAGAAGGGACACGGATCGCAACCGTAAAATCCTAGGCGAAGAAATTCTGTTCGGCGTGCTTCGCGTTGCAGTGCATAAGTGAGCAACAAGCTTTACCCTCTACAAGTAAAATTATTATTAAATACGAATTGTTGGGTAATTTTTTAATTTCTTCTACTGTACCGGAAAGAAAAATAAACGTAACACGGAACGACTTCCTTTTCCTATTGCATCTGCACGATATCAAGAAATGTTACGAAAAAAGGAGGAGTTAAAAGAGCAGGAAAAACAAAAACAAGAAAGGAAACGGAAAAGAGAAGAAAAATGAACCAAAAACCAGTGTAGCAACAAAAAGAATTCAAAAAAAGTCAAATGTTCTATTTGTTCAAATGATATTCAGTCGAATAAATTAAAATGTGATGATTGTAGTCTTTACTATCACGAATGTTGTATTCCTGTTAAGCATAGACAGCATATATCTAACGGTGGTGATCTATTTATATGTCACAATTGCTTCAATCTGCAGGATAGTGATTATGATGCTAATAACAGTAACCGAGACAGTAAGGTTGAAGACATTGACGAACTTTTCACTCAATACAAAGGAGCACAGAAGCAATTATAAAGTTTAATTGTGTCAACTGTATATAGGTACCCCATACCGCAGAGAAATCTTTGGTTTATCTTATAATTTTCATTTGTTTCTAGTTTTTTGTAAGTATCTTTTTTTGTAACTATAATTTTTGTAACTATTTTTTTTGTAACTATAATTTTTGTAACTATTTTTAATAAATATATATTGACAAATACGATTTAAGACTTTCTTTAAATCCTTTTAGCCTTATTGTAATAAACTGTTTAGACTACGTTTTGTATAAATTTCAATTCAATCTGCAGAGAACAATATAATTTACGAATTTTTAAAGTTGAAAATTTCTTAAGTGTCCAATAACTGTATGGTTTACCCTATCCCTACTTTTTCAAGGCAAGTAATGTCTTTTCTTATGCAATTTTTTATATGCACATTTCGGTGGAAATGCGTTTGATATTCTAATTACAATTACCTGTAAATATTTGGTGATCTTGCAAGTCTTACCTGAAACAAAAAGAATACAATTACTAATATATTGAGTATGTACAAATATAATAATATGCAAAAACACCAAGAGTATCCTAAAATATCTATATTGAAGAGCAATATTTTTAATGATCTCGCTAGTAAACAAAACCGTGTATACTTTATTCGACATAAGTCAGTATAGTGCGCTCTGGCGAGCTTGACTTGTTGAATTAATAGTATATTATTTGTTTTTGTTCTTTTTAACACTCAGCCGAGCGTATTATTGGTTCCCACAGAGTCAGGCACAATTAACCAGAGAAGCTACTCTTGATTTACTATTATTACACATTTTGAAGTTTTTAAAACGCAGACAAGATAAAAAAGAAGTTTTAAATAATCGTTAAATGAATTAAACCCCTGGATTACAGAATTAAATTTTAAAAAAATATTAATTTTCACATTTGGAAATTAATTTTTTTAGAATCATTTTTACCACCACATTTACAGCACATGGGACACATAAAATCAGTGCGTGAGAGGCAGATAACATTATGACCTTTTTCCATGCATAGTTGGATAATCTTATGACAGTCTCAAAATTTTACCGCTTCGTCATTCATTTTTGGTCATCGATGTTATAGAAGCTTTTTAGTTTTTGTTGGAGGTGTAACTGAATACAATTTTACACCGTTTTATCACAGATCGTATGATAAGCAATATCTTTTTCAACAATTCTAACCAGTTTTCCACATGTATGACTTAGAGATTGACTTTAACAATCAAAATTGTTTACCAAAACCAAATTTTTTATCTTGTCTATCTTGAAAAGGGAAAAACTATCAACGGAGAGTAATATACGAACTTATCGCAACGTTTAAGTAAAAAAATTCAGCAAAGACAGCCGTATTTGACTAAGAAAAACGTATTGTTTCATCAAGACAATATACCAGTTAACAGATCTGTTATTTCAATTCCCAAAGTTCATGAATTGCTATCTCATGCACCTTATTCGCCAGATTTAGGTCCCTCGGATTATTTTCTGACTAATTGATTATAGAAAATGTATATACCATTAAGAGATATTCATTGACATAAAAGCTCAACGAAAATTGCAACACAATCGTCTGTACTAAGACTGAAGTAAAAACAAGGGGAATAAAATCTTAAAAATGTTACGAGTAAACAAAATTTTCAACGAAAATAATATGGTCCATATTATTTCGTATTCTATATAGGTGTACACATATGTATTATTTTATATTATTATTCAGTTAGCTGTTTGCGACGTTATGTTCCGTTGTCGTCATAGCGTACACAAGGGCGTATATATCAGAGTTCAAGGAATTTAAAGGTCGTCAGCGAATATTTCATTAAAAACAAGGATAATGCAGAAAACCAACGGGGAAATAGCTT
Organism: Diabrotica balteata; assembly: GCA_918026665.1. Taxonomy (NCBI): domain Eukaryota; kingdom Metazoa; phylum Arthropoda; class Insecta; order Coleoptera; family Chrysomelidae; genus Diabrotica; species Diabrotica balteata. Next base: position 137,002,752 of record OU898282.1, read on the forward strand.
TCCGCCGGCTTGAATATGTTCTACTTTCAAAAGTAATATATAAAGGTTTTTATTTGTTTTCGCATTTCATAACTACAATTGGAACAAACACGAAAGAGATAATATTTTAAATTAAGTTGCGACTAAATGCGACGTTACAGAAAATCTTAAATAAAACTAATAACAATCTCTCTTTATAGCGCTAGTGCATTTAGTAGTAGAGCAAGATAGTCTTCCATTTCTTGGACATAAGAAATTACTTAAAATGGGTTTTTGCACACAAATATAGTGTACAAAACAAACAATTTAAACACTACATCCTTACTCAAGCATTCTCTAGAAAATAGCCATTCTTTTGATTTTGAAAATGTACAGATTTTGAAAACAAAAACGAAACTAAAACAAAAGATGCATATTGGATCTGATTCACATAAAAAAAGATCAAAATTCTATCAATAATAAGACTGATATCATAGATCTTTAGAATATGTATCAATTTAATAAACTCAGTTGTTTTTTAAATGTACTGTAGCGAGATTACATAAAACAAGCGGTTCGAATTTATATAAATAGATTTATTTATAGTTCGGTAATATCTTAACAACTAAAACTCAACTCATAACATCGTTACAACACACACACACACACACACACACACACACACACATATATATATATATATATATATATATATAAATATATATATATATATATATATATATATATATATACAGTATTGGAAGATTCAAAACGGAACATACGAATTATTAATACAATTATTAAGATCCCCTGACCTGCAATTACCCAGTGTAAATTTCAATATAACGTCGCGATGTCTTATAATTAATTCATTTGTTCGACTGGATTGCTACTCATTGGCGATTTCTCTAGTAGCGTATTCGATAGGTGTACGTCGACACTGTTGTCTATCGTCCACTGATTTTCTGTGTTTTTGTGCAGATAATAACAATGTTTTATTAATAACAATTTTTTTGTGTTCATTAGATATTATTTGAATTGGTTAGTGTATAGTTTAATATATTTATTATTTCAAATATTGTTGATAATTTAAAATTTAAAAGGATGTATATGATACATCAAAATCCACAGATTTTTGCCGAAGGTATCTATCGATTTGGCAACAGTCCCAAGGAACATCACTGGCCGAGCAAAACAAATACATGCCCTTTGCTTTGCTTCTCATTATAACGCCATAAGCTGAAATAAAAGTAGTGTTTCTAACCATAAACCATGTATACAAACAAAGAAAAAGTACAAATTTTAAAATGGTATTATGGGGCAACTCGTACCGTGATATTATAAATTTATTTACTTGTGCGTATGAAGATAGGCCAATACCGACACAATCAACTATTAGTCGTATTATTAAGGTGCGCACGTGCGCAGCAGTCGAAAAATATCGACTGGAGAAGGAGTCCAGTCGAACAAATGAATTAATTATAAGACATCGCGACGTTATATTGAAATTTACACTGGGTAATTGCAGGTCAGGGGATCTTAATAATTGTATTAATAATTCGTATGTTCCGTTTTGAATCTTACAATACTGTATATCAAAGTCACTATGTTCCAAAACAATCTGAAGTAGCCCACCTCTAATTCACCTACGTGACGGGTTGTTCTCTCTCGCATTCGATATCGCCGGAAACTTCTAGGCGCTTTCGAGATGCACGGGTCACGCTGAATGCATGTTCGTAACACTGCTCTACTCTTAGATCTGAGCGTCTCGATCAACAACTCTATAAGTAGGCCCAGGATGGCGGAATCTACAGGACTCTCCAGCTCTGCATGAACCCCTCAGAAAGAAATAACGGTCTACTGTCTTTGAAGGACACGATCTCTTCGGATTAGTGCAACACACAGTAATTCTTACGCCGGTTTCTCGGAAGATCACTTCAAGCATGCTTCTGACACTCTTCCAATCCAGATTCTATCTAGTGCATGGCCTATCTTGGGTAAGGCCAAATTCTTGATGTAATTGCAGACGATTTTCTTCAAATTAGTTAGAGCACGCCATATATCCTTGTAAGTTCCCTGTCTGTAGATGACTTCCTGGTCACCATATACAGCAAAGATCGAGGATCATCTTCTAATCTCAGTACTTTTCCAAGTTTAGGCTGATTTTTTAACTCCAAACGACCAAACTTCTTATAAAATACGGATGAGATTACTTTAGTCGTCTCAAGATCTTGGACAACACAGTGGGCTATAGAGACGTTATGCGGAACACTAAAAAGATCCTGCTGAACTTCTGTGGTCACGCCGAATCTATCACTCTTTCTCTCTGCGTAATTTGACATGAATTCATTAAAGCTTAGAACCGTTCTCGAACCTTTTGTAGAGTCTTTGTAATACCAAAGTGTCCACCTGATGCACCCTCGTCTAACTGACGCAATACTTCTGACACTTTTACTTTTAGGTACAATCAACTGAAGCTTAGATTCTGTAGGTGCCATCGTCGTTCTCAAAGGTTCTATAAAGAAGATCATCTTTTAGCACTAGGCAATTCCATTGGCTCTAGTAACATTTGACTACAGGACTACATGCACTCATGTCTTGCCAAGGTCTTTCACTTCGATGCATCCAATCCAATACTCTTTTTATACATGGATCATCTGATTGAGCGTCTTGTAGCCGTTGAGGCTGCCATTGATAATTAATAACGGTGGTTCGTCTCACGGGGCAAAGTCTTTCTTCTAATTTAAGACAGTGATTACAATTTGCACTGCACGGCCGTCTTGACTGAGCATCAACATTTGAATGGCTTTTTCTAGCCCAGTGTTCGATCTGTTCTAGCTTTCTGACTGCTGTATTATTTTCTTGCAATTTACGACGACTGTGGCCTACGTTGTTACCATTTCAACATCTGCGTTCACGTCTCTTCGGCATCATGTTACGAACTACTTTCCGTACGATTTCCTCCGGACGTTTATCGTTTTGTACGTTGCTCTCTTCAGAGGTTCGTACTCGATAGCTCCGTGAAGCTCAACTAGCTGTGTCGTGTTCCAAGGCAATGGCGAGCGCCTCATCTAAAACTTTCGGTATTGCTAGTCGTAAAGCTTTCTGTAGTTCACTGTCTCAACCGATTGATGAAGGTATCTACAGCAATTTCTTCCAATATGTTGTCTGGTGCCTCTGGATAGGCCAACAGCGCTATACGAGCAACATCTGCTTCAAATTCAAAGCTTTATTAGAAATTACTTAAAACAGTTTGCTTCCTTTGCGTTTACGTTATAATCATAATAAAAGTTTAAAAAGAAAGAAAGAAAGAATTTTAAGTTTTTAACAAATGTCTTACGCTGAATATCATATCGTATCACTTCTTTTGGTTACACTTCCTTATTAATATCATCCATGAATAGTATAATAATGTGGTATGAATAATGTGAATGTGTGGTAAGAGTTCAATCCGTTTTTTAAATCTTTTTCAGTTTTAAAATAATTTTTCGCTTTCTTTAAAAGTAAATGCAATTCTTTGTTACAGTCATTATAGTCGTTTTTCAGTTATGTAGCGTTTTTTTTTTTTCACGCAATAGATAGTTCTTCATGTTTCATATATTTAGTAATAAAGGAGTCATCTCCAATAATACATATTTATTATCTTTCCGTTATAGCAACTTTATTATTTGAAAAATGTAACTTAAATTTAGTTCGATTCATAAGCATCTCTATACAGAAAGCCAACACTAGATAATAATAAATACTCTTTATCTCCTTTTTCAAAAACTTTTATTTAAATTGAATACTCTCCAATTATCGAGTTTAACTGAAATGGAATTTTCCCATCTGTAAATGAATATTTACTGGATTGAATCAAAATAAGGCATTGTGTTACAAACAATGAAATAATATTGTAAAGGGTAAAATAACCCTACCACCCTTCTGCAAACACCCAATATTCTGAATAATATTGTATTTAAATATATAAGAGTGAAGATCAGATGGAATTATTAATACATTAATATGTAATAATAATATTCTATCATATATTAATTACTAATTTTAGTCCAGTTCTAGGCCGTTTTTGCGTGGAAGTTGGCCCAAGTAGATTTTCTTGAAAATTTAGATTTACCTAGACCTATCAATTTGTCATTTTTTTCTATGGGGGTATTTAAAAAGTCGACGAAATCCTGAATGTTGACCGAGCGATGTTAGAGAGTGCTATGGAGGATTTCATAAAAGGAACGAAAACTGCATTCAACGTGATGGTTACCATCTTGATGACATTATTTTCCATACTTAATTAGATTGTAAATGGCATAATATAAGCTTCATTTTGATGTTAATAAAATAACATTTTTTTGCAAATTTCTTTTGTACCATTTAGTTCAAAATCGTCCTTTTGCCAATTGTCACCCTATATTTATCACCTTCTTCAAAATCTATACAGTCCCGAAGTGCGCTTTCGTCCTAGGAATGAAAGCCACTCCTTGTAGAGGGTGAATAGTTTTATTCAAAATAAACATGGAGGTTAATACTTTCCGAGTTATTCACGATTGAACCTGTTCATGTTTATAAAGCCCTCATTACATCTAAAATAGATTAGGGTTTCACAGTTTATGTATCTGCCAAAGAATCCTTATTACATCACCTTGAAATTATTCAAACTAAGGCACAGAATAGCCACAGGAGTATTCCGGACTAGCCCAATCAAAAGTTTGAGAGCAGAAACTGCAGAGCCGTCACGTAAATATAGAAGAATGCACTTAACTCTCGCATATGCATTTGCCGCTAATTCTAATCCGAACAATTCAACTAGAAATAACATATTCATTGATCAATTTAAAAACTCATATACCTACTAATAATAGGAACCACCATTCTATGACGGTTAGGATAGCTCTCTTTGCTTTACAAATTCCGATACCAATTCCTCCTCCTTGGACAATAAGCGTTACTCAACATGGCACATCTTTAAATATCTTTAGAAAGAAGGATACTTTAGTCCTTAATAAAAATACCATTATCAACAAACTTTTCTAACTTTTACCACGTATACACAGACGTATTTACAACAGCTACTGGAGTTGTGGCAGCTGTCGCTATTCCAAATATTACACTTCCTATACAAACTTACTATGGCTTTCATAGATTTCGAAAAGGCTTTCGACAGTGTCGAACATTGGGCAGTGAAAAGTTCTTTGATTAACAGCCGAATTGTCCACAGATATAAGGAACTAATAACCAATATATATAAGGAAGCCAAAACAACAATTAAAGTATATGAAGGAACAAAATCATTACAAATAAGTAGAGGCGTGAGACAGGGTGATACAATATCACCGAAACTTTTCAATTAGGCTCTTGAAGATACTTTTAAAAGATTAGAATGGGAAAAAAAGGCATAAAAATTTGTGGACAACGCTTGAACCATCTAAGGTACGCTGATGACATCGTATTGATAACCGATAAAAAAGAAGAATTATTTGAAATGATGAAAGAACTGGACGTAGAAGCTGGAAAGATAGGCCTTAATATGAATTACAGCAAGACCAAAACTATAACAAATACAGATGAAGACATCACAATGAGAATCGGACAAGATGAAATAGAACAAGTTAAGGATTATATATATCTTGGTCAAACTATAAAACTTAACAAAGAGAACCAAACAGCAGAGATCAAGAGACGAGTTAGACTGGCATGGGCGGCATTTGGAAAACTAAGCTACATTCTTAAAACCAAAAGATATCCACAGCATCTTAAGACCAAAGTATATAATCAATGCGTACTCCCTGTTCTTACGTATGGCTCCCAAACGTGGACATTTACAAAAGCAAACATGGACATAATCATAAAAACCCAAAGAGCAATGGAAAGACAAATGTTGCACATAAGACTAATGGAAAAGTGAGGGATGTTAGACAAGAAGTTGCAAAATTGAAATGGAGATTTGCCCGACACAATATAAGACAAAAAGAAGACCGATGGAACAAAATTCTTATAAGTTGGAGACCGTGGGAATATAAACGAAGCAGAGGAAGGCCCCAAATGAGATGGGCAAATGATATCAAGAAGCACGTGGGCTCTAGGTGGATGACTGAAGCGACAGACAGAGAAGAATGGAAAAGGATTGGGTAGGCCTATGTCCAAAGATGGACCGAAGAAGGCTAATTAGATAGATAGATACAAACTTACATCCTTGGGTACCCAAGAACGACTTGGGAGAAACCGAAAGTACACACCAAATTAATCAGGGACGTAAAATTGTCGGATGTCTGAACTCCTTATGGTGGGATCGCAACATTTCCAAAAGGAACAAAAAAACAATGGTTGAATCAGTTCTTTGTTTTGGCTCTGAAGTATGGACAATTATTGCAGACCTGAAGAGAATATTGTTGGAAGTTGAAAATTGATTATTTGAGAAGTGCTAGAACATTAAGGCTGGAAAGGAACACCAACGAATCTATAAGAAATATCATGAATGCTACAGAAACGATCATTGAAAGAAGAGGTTTTAAATAGTTTAGACGCCTATTGAGAATGCCTGACGAATCTTATCACTCATAATAACTCATATATTATCACTCATAATAACTCCAGTAATAAATCCAATGCTCCTACAATTAACGATTCCCTTAGTTCCATCAATACCATTAACCATCTTTACACAACATCTAATTGATCTCCTAGTTAAAAAAAAACTAGCTACCATACAAAACAGCAACCATACTGTACAATTCCTGTGGGTTTCATCACATATTGGCCTTCAAGGAAAGGAAGAAGCGGATCACATAGCCCAACAAACAAGAAACAGTGAAACCACGACGGAAAGTGAGAAATGTAGTATTAAATGATTTAAAATCACTTGTTAAAGTGAAGGTCAAAAATGTATGGCAAAACCATTAACGTAACTTTTCGCAACAAAATTTCACGAAGTAAAAACATCTGTAAATTCGTGCAAATATCAGATTTTCAACAGAGCTCATCAAGTAAGTAGTTGTTACTTGACTCCGTTTAGGACATACCCGACTTAACCACGGGCATATAATCGGTCACACTAATCCCACTTTATGTCATCATCATCAATGGTGCTACAGCCCTATGAAAGAGCCTCGACCTTCTCAAGTCTATAACGCCAGGCAGTCCTATCCATTGCCGACCGTTGCCAGTTTGCTGCGCCTATCTTTCTACCATCCTCATGTACACCATCCTTCCATCTGAGTTTTGGCCTACCCATTTTTCTGCTTTCCACGGGTTGTGACATAAGGACTCTTCTAGGAGGGTTGTTCTGCTGTGATCTTGCTAGATGTCCTGCCCATCTTAATCTTCCTATTCTTATAAGAGATACTACGTCTTTACCACCAAATATTTGTTTATATCTGTGGTATACCTCGTAGTTGTATCTCCTCCTCCAAACACCATTTTCACAGATGCCACCAAATATTCCTCTCAGGATCCTTCGTTCAAATATAAGCAAAAGGTCTTCGTCTGCCTTGGAGATGGTCCATGTCTCCGATCCATATGTCAACACTGGCTGTATAAGGTTTTGTATATAGTTATTTTTGTTTTTTGGCTTAAGTTTCTACTTCTCATATGTCTACTCAGTCCAAAATAGCATCTGTTTGCCATTACTATCCTTCGCTTGATTTCTTCCGTTATGGCGTTCTCTTTGGTGATCAGGGAGCCTAAGTATGTGAATTTGTCAACCACTTCAAAGGTAGAGTTATCAACCGTGAATTGGGGACCGATGTTCCTGGCTCTATTGTTATATTTTTTACGTGTTTTTACGTGTTGATGCATTCATCTTAGTTTTCTCCTCATTTACTTGCAGGCCCATAGATTTTGAGGCATTTGAGAAGGTGGTATACATTTCTTCTAGCTTGCGTGTTGTGCGGGCAACTAGGTCCACATCATCTGCATATGCCAACATTTGGGATGATTTATTAAAAATATTTCCTCTGTTGTCTATTCGGGCATCTCTGATCGCCTTTTCCAGTGCTATGTTGAAAAGGAGACACGCCAGCGCGTCTCCCTGTTGCAGCCCAACATGCGTTCCAAACGCCTGTGATTGTTCGCCCTGTATTTCGACTTTGCAAACCACATTACGCATTGTAGCCTTAACCAATCTTATCAGTTTATCGGGAATTTGGAATTCATTCATTGCTTCATACAATTTATTTCTTAGGACAGTATCATAGTCAGATTTGAAGTCTACAAAAAGATGGTATATATCGATATTGAATTCATTGGTTTTTTCCAGTATTTGCCTTAGCACAAAGATCTGATCTGTTGTTGATCGACCAGGCCTAAAGCCACTTTGATATTCCCCGAGAAGTTCCTCTGAATATCTACTTAGGCGACCATATATGATCCTCGAAAATATTTTGTATGCTGTATTAAGGAGGGTTATTTCCCTATAGTTTCTACATTCCAATTGGTCACCCTTTTTGTGTAGCGGGCAAACGATTCCAATATACCACTCTTCCGGGATTTGTTCCTCATTCCAGGCTCTCAGTATTATTTTATATATTTGATTAGTCACTTTATGTAGCAACTATAATAATCCACTCAGTATTAAGCATTTCCTTGTAGAGTGTCCAAAATACCAGTTGGAAAGACAGACCAACCACACCAACGGAACAAGTGAAATTAAGAGAAAATTGTAAAATTGAGCATTTGGTAAAATTCTTTAGAGACATTAATATACTAAACAGAATTTAATATTTATAAATAAATTATCTCTTGTATATGTATATATATGTCACTAATAACATCGGAGGTTGATGCAAATATGTAAAATAAAAAAAATATTGTCCATATTTAAGCCATACGGCTTTCCCTTCCTATAAGGAGAAAATGATACCAGGTTATTAAAGGGACTGTGATTGAGGGGGTTGGGGATGGAGGAGATTTCACCATCTGGACACTTTCCATTCTCAATTGTCCCCCTTATTTGTATTTCAAGATAACTATACCTAGCTATTTTCTCGTTGTATATAATACGCAGATTATTGATTATATTATTAATATATAGTCACATCAATAAGCGTTGATTGTGTGGGTTATTAACTATTACGAGATCCGGCCTATTATGCCACTGATTATTCTATAAGCCCATAATGGTCCAAATATAGCTTGTAGTTGTCATTTTTAAGCACAGTATAGGGCACATATTTATAATTAAAGAGATGGTTTGGAGAGATCCAGTTTTTTGGCTAGTTCTTGATGAAGCTTCTTTTCTACAGAGTCACGCCTTTCTGTCAAACTTTACGTATATATAATATATATATATATATATATATATATATATATATATATATATATATATTATTTATGCCGAAGACCAGTTGGTGCCGATTTCAAGAAATGAGCACCTCTGCTTTTTATCTTAAGCAAGATAAAAAAAAATATAATATATTTTTTTGCATGTTCTGTAACAATAAATTAAAAACCATAACCAATAGAAACGTTTGGCATTTAAATATTATCCAAAAACTATCTCACAGTTTATACATACTTCATAACAGGTATTTTAATCAAATAGTTGCACATTTGCTACTCAATTTAGATTTCTCTTAAAAGATATAATCGATTTTAATTTTAATTCTTTAGCTAATCCATTAAATACTTTTGATATTTGATATGTAAATGAATTTTTGAATTGTTCTGCTCACTCCCTTACAATTCCCGACCTCAGATCGTCCGTACATTATTTTTCCTTTTATTGCTGTTATATTTTCTTCCTTTTCCATCTTGTTACGTTTTTTTTTGGTCTATGAAATTATCGACCATGGCCTACTTGATGAAGTCATTTTCACAAATAAACGAAAGTTCACTTCAGATAAAATTTCATGCAACATATCACTGTTTATTCCCCAATGTACTTTATGAACATTTATTGATTTATCATTAAAACCATGGCGGGAAAATACTTAATTTAGTATTACTCGAAAAATCTGTTAAATTTTATTAAAATCCCAGTTAGATAAACTTTAAAGATCCAACACATATAATTCGATTTAAGTTCCATTAAGTTATTTATAAATTCAGCCAGATATGAAATTCCGGTCAAAATTAATTTTGTCGCCACTTCATTAGGTTTCCAATTTACCACTATGAGAGTATCGAATGCTTGTTGAAAGTGACATCAACAAAATGCACAGTTGTAGCTCTGTCACTGCGCATTGTAACTAATTACAAGAGATATACGTCTAGTTGGTCTCTAGAGTGCAAATGAATTTACGTGTCATCGGTGCCTTCAAAGCAAACGTATTAGAAGGCGAAATGCAATCATAAATTCGAAATCAGGTTTGTGTGTACTAAATGTAATACATTCTCGAACAAACACTACCCATTATGGTAAGTTTACATTATACTGCTGCACCAAATTAAAATGAACAATGAATACGAGTTCATAACAACAACACAACATGTTCAACAACAGTTAATTCGTGACATTTCATTGAAATATCTTCATATAAAAGGGAAAACTTGCACAGATTTAGGTATTAGCTTTAAGACTTCTACATGGAAATCCACAATGAAAAGACAGTTGTTAAAAATGAAAATGAATAGTAAACCAATATTACCACAATATTCCAATCGTAAATATGATTCAATAATAGACAACTACAGGGGGCACACTACGCAAAACATGTTATCTACTAAAAGGGATCATGTTTTAAGTCCATTATCATTTAACATATTATACAAAACACTTAAAAGAAAACTGCATAAGGGACGGAAAACATTTTTCCAAAACTGTGTCATGGATTACAATTTTATAAGGGTATAATGAAAATCAATAGGAACAGAAATTCGTGCCCGTACAAATCATTGGTTTAGATAAAAGATAGCTACAGTATTGTGCGAATTATTGGAATCATAGGCTGTTTTAATGAAAAAACAGTTTATTTAGTAAAAAATTATATTTTGACAAAACTATAAAGGTAAACTTACATCATTCAGTAGGAAATATGGCATAGATTCTATGAGTTTCTGGCAGTTGTCAGATATTCTTTCATCTTGATACCAAACCTGAATGGCCGCTTCTATCATTTTTGTTTTAGTGGTACAGTCGATTTTTCGCAGTCTAGCTTTGCAACTGGCCCATAAATTTTCAATGGGGTTGAGGTAGGGCGAATTACCGGGCCAATCTAAAACATTAATCTTCTTATTTTTGAAAAATGCCATCATTTCCTTTGATTTATGACAGGGAGCAGAGTCCTGTTGAAGAATCGCTCCTCCTTGGAGTTGACATTTTTGAAGTTGTTTGTCCAAATACTTTTCCAACATGGATTTGTATTTTTGGCTGTTCATCATGCCTTCAATTGGCACCAAAGATCCAACACCCATGTATGAAAAACATCCCCAAAACATTTTCTTGACTGGATGTTTTACGGTTTGATCAATATGAGATGGTGTAAGCTTTTCATTGTCAGACTTCCTGACGAATTTCGACCGCTGTCCCTGAACTATAAAGTGGGTTTCATCTGTAAATAGTACTTTTTTCCAGTCGCCTACAGTCCAATTACAGTATTTTTTGGCCCACAGTAACCTTTGTTTCTTCATTCGTTCAGTTAGAAGCTGTTTTTTCTGTGGACGAATTGCCCTTCTACCATTCTCCAAAAGTCTTCTACGAACAGTTGAGTCATGAATCACTATAGCTGATGCTGCTAGATCTTGTTGTAGGTCTTGGCTTGATTTTCTTGGGTCCAATTTGCTCTTTTGAAGTAAAAATCTATCATCTGCTGGTGTTGTTTTTCTCTTTCTTCCACATTTTGCTAATCTTTTCACATCCACTGATCCCGTTTCTCGTTTACGCTTCAAAATTTTGCTTACTACCCCCTGACTCACTCCACACGTTCTAGAAATCTCTCTTTGTGACATACTAGTGTGTTCACTCAACGTGACAATCTTTTCACGCTTCCTAGGCGTAATATCCATGTTGGAATAAAACCAAAAACAACACAAAATAGTACAAAAACCCCCAAAACAACACAAGCTTGGTAATAATGACCTAAAACACACTCAAACACACCAATACACAGTAAGGTTATGTTTTCAATGCTTGGTCAGCTGTCAACTGTGTAGGTAGTGTTGCCAACTGTGAATATTGAAAAAATGAAACAAAATTCACAGTGATTCCATAAATTCGCACAATACTATATGATGGTAACCAACGTTCTGAAAGGACATGGTACATGAAGAAGAAGACAAGACAATGTAGAAGACATAATGGCGCCTTATTAACTATAATAATAATTAATTATTAACAACAAGGAAAAATGTATTGAATAGATGGGTGGAACACTTTAACCAGGCACTTAATATAGAGGAAGCAGAAGAAAACCTGGAAGACGAAAGAGATGAGGCAAGGGGAACAGTTATAACAGGATAATTCTTGAAGTTAAAGATGCGGTTAAAAAACTAGCCAGAAATAAATCACTCGGAATAGATAATCTCCCAGCTGAAGTATATAAAGAAGTTGGTCATCAGTGCCGGATTTAGTTCATGGACCGCCGGGGGCTAAGTCATACTATACCGCCACTCATTATCAAAGGTGTTAAATGAAGAATACCAGAGGAGAGACAGAGGATGCGGAACACCTAGTCCTTAATATTAATTTTTAATATGTATCTTATGCACATCATTCATATTTATTATGATATTCTGACGTGTCTCGTCCATTGATAATAAAGCAAGGAGATAAATTGTACATTGGTCCTATATTATGTGCACTTATTTGAAGTCTTGAAAATAGAAATGGCGCTGTTCAGGTCACGTAGCCCGATATAATGACAACAGGGGGAGACGTAGAATTCCAGAATGGAGACCAAAGACGACAGCAAGAAGCATGGGAAGACCTCAAAAAATATGGGTAGATGACATAAGAGCAGTGGCAGCAAGATTGACGCAAGATAGAGAAATATAGAAGCAATTGGGAGAGACCTACATTCAGGAGTGGATGGAAAATGGTTGACAAAGAGACAAAGAGAATAAAAAACTCTTTATTCCAAAAGATCGTCAGGTCAATTATATAACATTAATGGTAACCTTTTTTACAAGTTTTAAAATAGAAAGATGTGGCTTTCAAAGTACTTATTACAAATCTATAAATATCTAAAATATTGGGTTGTTATTTGGTACATATGTTCATTAGATAATTTCATGATACAATACGAGTTATTTTTAGCTTTATGAGAACCATATGCATAATGATATTGTATTCACAAAAAAATCGAACTTTGATTTTGTTTTAAGTCAAGGCAAACATTAAATAAAACATAAAAAGTAAGAATTATATAATGATGTAATCTAAAAATTTAAATATATAGTAAAACATCTAGAAGTTATGGAAAACATGTATTTCGTGTCTAAATACTAGACAGATACAGGCTATTAAATGTCATATTTTAATGAAACATAAAACACAGCTGATAGTTATCGGGACGTTTGAGTATAAATTTTTAAAAAATAAATGTTTTTAGGGGAATATATTTTCAGGAAAATTTATTGTTTTTTTTTCAACTCTAACTGTCACCAATATATAAGGGAAATATAAATATTTATAAAAATATCAGCAGAATGTAATAACAAAAATAATATATTGCCACAACAGGATCACAGGCCCGAATGTAATTCAACAAATTTTGCAGTAAATTTGTCATATTTATAACTGGGTATGTTTTGCGAGTATGTTTTTTGCAGTATTATAGCTTACAGTAACGAAACGGGGCATGTAATGACTGGCGCAGAGGGTACCTCGATTTAAAACCTATACATCAAGGGGAAAAGGATAGCATTCAAACTTTAGTTCCATGAAATCGTTTGTACCCGGCACTACTAGCAAAGAATATAGACGCGTATATAAGCGTCTATATTCTTTGCTACTAGATTCTACTCTATCGTCTCATCAGAGATGGGGGTTGAACCGCCTTTGTATCCTCATACGTTCTGCAGAGGGTTTCGACCGTCACAGGTGAAGTATCTTCTGCTAAGCATATCTTTGGCTATGGACTATTCGAAGTTTTGGTGTAGCTAGTATTGAAAAAGACATAACAAATAAAACACCAATACGTAGTTCAAGTACAACAGCCACAGCCTCTTAAAGGTCGAAGAAGGCTCCCAGAATGCAGGTAACTCTAGGTGAGCCCGTGGAGGACTGACTTGTCTGATTGCAGCAGTGCTAAAGAACGACGGTGGTCAACGACGACTGGACGCCTACCAAGTTCAGGGAAGAACAAGAGAGAGATCCAGTTATACAGAAAATCCGAAAATGGAAAGAGGAAAACCGTCGACCACCTTGGCAAGAAATATCAAACCTAGGCTCAGTAGTTAAGATGTATTGGGCCCAGTGGGACTCATTTATCATGGAAGATGGCTTGCTTAAACGAGTCCTGGAAAATGATGACGGTTCAGAGAAGACAAGACAGTTGGTGATCCCAAAGAGCAGAATAGCCGAAATACTTCGTCAGTTACACGACAGTCCATCAGGAGGGCTTTTGGTGTAAAGAAGACCCTTCAGCGAATTCGGGAACGGTGTTATTGGATGAACAGTTCCGATGATGTAAAAGACTGGTGTAAGAAATGTACTATTTGTGCTACGAGTAACGGGCCTTATCGAAAAAGGAGAGCTCCTACGAGACAATATAATGTCGTAAGCCCGTTTGAAAGAATAGCTTTGGACATTGCTGGGCTATTTCCAGAAATTGAAAATGGAAGCAAGTACACTTCCAGACCAGAAGGCCGCCACCGTTGCGTATAAGTTGATCCAAGAATATATCAGCCGATTTGGAGTGCCTTTGGAGATGCCATATATCTGCTATAGTGACCAAGGCAGGAACTTCGAAAGCGATCTATTCCAAGAAATATGTGATAGACTAGGCATGAAGAAAACATCCGCAATCGGATGATATGGTTGAACCGGTGAATAGGACAGTTGGCAAGTATTTGACAAAGATAGTGTCCGATCATCAGCGAGACTGGGACCAATATCTTCCGTTCTTCACAATGGCCCACAGATCTGCTTTTAACGAATCAACAGGCCAGCCACCAGCCAAAGTCCTATTCGGGCGCGAGATGCGACTACCTAGTGATCTAGAGTTTGGGTATCGACCTGGAGAATATGTAGCAGGTGAATATTATGTGATCGAATTACGAAGAAGAATGGACGATGTACACGAGTTGGTCCGTTCCCATCTCCAGATCGCTAGTGACCGAAGGTTGTTCTCCCAAGTTGCAGCAGTTTTGGTCCATACCTCATAATGGAGAAGATCAATGATGTCATTTACCGAATAAGCAAGATTCCGAGGGGAAAGCCGATGATAGTACACCATAACCGGCTGGCGTCTTTCGAAGGTGACCACGACATAGATGAAGAAGTGGAAGTAAACCATGTCTGATTTTAGGGATTTCAAGGTCAATGTGCCAATGGAAAGGGTTTGAGGTTGGGCGATACACAACGAAGTAAGCACTAGTCCACAGACTAAAACACTCGATGACAACTCCAACCCTCCGGGAGCATTCCATTCACTAATCAATGTTATGGGTCACAACAGTTGCTGGTGAACACGCGCTCCAAAAACCAGCATGTATTTATTTCCTTTAAGTCGTGAATATAATACTTGAAAGTGAACCAACCCAACTATTGAGGTCACACATGATGGGTAGCATCCCAGACGGTAAGTTTATCACATTTGTAACCCTTGTAGTGAAGTATTTTGGCTTAAAATCAGCAACATAGAAAGAGGGCAGAAAAGAAGAAGTCTACCCAGATACTCTCTTCATTTAACTAAGTTACTAACTCCATTGCGATACCTATGAACGTGACATAAATATTAGCGACGAATGTTTTACAGCAATAGTGAATCCGCCATTTTTAATTTCGCATTTTCGACATCAAATTCGTAATCAGCGACCCAAAAATTTGTTTTTTAGTTTTCCGATTCATTTTCTATGTTCAGATTTCAGAACGAGTTAGCCCTCTGTGCGGCGGGATCATCTGCTTCTAAGAGATTTCGATTCAGATATACTGGGTAAAAAAACAATTTGGCAGTTTTGGCGTTCGTTTAGAACTGCATTCGGACCAAGGGCGAAATTTCGAATGAACAGTTTTCCTAAAGGTTTGCCCACTGGTTGGTGTCAATAAAAATAAAACGACATTCTTGCCTCCTCAGTGGAAAGGATTCATCGAACGATGAGTACGATCATTCCAAACTTGTACTAAAACGTCAAGGAGATTGGGACCAATACGTTCATTTGTACTACGACAACAAAGCTTAAAGCGCAAGTAAAGCAAATAAAGCGGCGGGATCTTTTAACGACACAATCTGGAAGAATTAACACCTAAGACAAGACACAAAAACAAGAATCTATAAAGCAGCAATTAGACCTGTATTAACATACACGGTGGAGACAAGATCTAACACATCTAAAACGAGACGCCTACTAGAAACAACAGAGATGAAAATACTCCGACGAATATCAGGAAAAAGTCTATTGGATAGGAAGAGCGAAAACATAAGAATAGCATGCAATATAGAAGACATAAATGGATGTATGATCTGTGGTTCGACTGCAGTCCTTCGTAAGAAGACGTCACAGACGAAGAACAAGTCGACCAAATATAAGGATGAACAACATCCATGACTTCGCTCAACCACTTATCCAGATAACCAGTAAAAGGATATAAGATACATATTATTCTCGATTTACGAATCGAGGCTTCTAAGTAGCTGTTCTTGTCTGGCTATATAATATACAAGGGACGGCGCATAAGTCAGGCATCGCTCTCGAAAAATCGGCAGAAGTCCGTCAACGCTCATAAGTCTGACAACGCTATCCAAAAAGATTAAAACGAAGCATATTCGTGCTCCAGACAGTTGCATCGGCGTCATGAAAGCACGTGGTGGTTTTAGTCCCGGGCGAAAAGTTTTATTTTTGAAAGTTGTTTGAAAAAATTATCAAAATCTTAACCAAATCTCTTGAGGATTTGATATTAGGGACTAATTTTTGACAAGCTTGTACACTTATCTAGTTTTATCGTTTTTGGCCGATATCTCGATTTTCCGTTTTCGAGTTTTTGTGGGTTGGTCAATGTACCAATCAACCACAATGAATTGATATGCTAACTTTACCGACATGTGTGTTAGAAGTGTTATCTATAGAACGTATAATACATTTTTATTATTAACTAAAGAATGTAATTTTTATTTTTCTATTGTTCATCTTTTAAATACTTTCTTTAAATGTTCGCCAGAACAAAATCATGTTGAAAATCAGATACTCTCGTATGCATGTAAAGGTTCCGGAACACTTATCCCGTATTATTCCGTACTAATACCAATTTAAATGCCAGCTTTCCTACACTCGGTTCCGTTATTTATGCAAAGATGTAAATTGTCTTGTTTATAGTTCAGACTTAATTTACGTCAACTACTTCTGTCCCTCTAATAGGTAGTAGTAGGCAGTTATCTACTCGTAAATGCTTTTAAACTTCGTTGACCTCAAAAGCAATTGAAACTATTATCAGTTGCAGTATACGGTGTGGTGATAAAACTTCTAAAACTGGAGGAAATACTCAATTGTCTTAAAATATTTCAGTTCCTACAGCACATGTGAGCACATTTCCATTGTTAATTGCAACAACAATTTTCATTGTAAGAAAAGGTGTTTAGTTTAGAAAACAACTAACAATAACTACGAGAAGCTACAGATGCCTGAGGAAACGAATGACAAACGTTAAAACGTTTAAAACAAATAGAAAAGGACAATGCGAGTGAATAATAAAGGTAAAATGTAATGAAATATCTCGTAAAACAAAAAACAAATTAGGTATATCGATGCAAGGCAACTGTAAATATGTATTTCTGACTATTTGGTCGTCATCAGTATGGTGCAGACAAGTAACAAGGAGCATGTTAACTTGGGAAAGGATCATCTATACATGTATATCATTAAAAAAGTAATTCGCCTTTTCATTAAAAGCCATCTTTATTGTAGAGCTTTTAAAAACACATAAAATTTTTGTTGTTGTTTTAAACATTTTTTCTCAGCGTGTGCCCCAGTCTGTGCGTGGTTTGATTTTTGGGGGAGCTTTAGATAAGGGAGCCATCTCCATAAATCAAGCACACTATGTAATTATGTTTAATATCCAATTTTATATGTGGCAAAAATTTTCATAAATTAAACTAGATTTAATTTCAATATGCATTCGCAGGAAATGGCAGAATATATTATTTGCATTACAAAACAATGCAATATTGAAGTACATTGTATCTGGTTGTATTGAAAATAATTTAGAGACTTTTTTAAAACAAATTCGGAAAACCGAATTAGCTGCAATACGAGTATTTCCAATAAATGCAATTTTGAGTTAAATAACAAGCACATTTAATTAGGAATTTAGGAATAATTAAAGTAAATTCTGTGGAAATTTTACGCAAAAGGGCTAATTACTGTTGAAAATGTTATCGTGTGACTATTTTGGTTTTCAAATCTGGGAGTATTATTCTGTTGAACTTTAGGTGGCTATCACACGACCACCTTGGCTTCCAATCTGTGTTTTGAACATTAGACCACACGGTATCTGTTTTGGGTTGACTAAGTCATATATGATCCTATTTTTGTGCTTTAATCGCTTCGAAATCTTTCATTAAACAATTTGTGAAAAAAATTGGAATTTAAGTCTGATAATTTTTAAACTTAAAAACAAACAGGACTTCTCCATATTTCATAAACCTACCCATACTGACACGACTATACACAATTCATCATACCATCTCACACAACATAAATTGGCAGCCTATCATAGTATGTTACATAGATTAACAGAAATACCGATGTCAAAATACAACTTTGCAACAGAATTGAATATCATTAAGCAAATAACAATAAACGATGGATACAACGAACAAACAGTTTATAAAATTTTAAATCAAAAACTAATATCCAAACACATAAGAAAGACTTATAAAAGTTCGACTTATGCCCTTTCTCCTTAAATATAATATTTTATCAGTTCGGCTTTTTGTCTAATAAATGCACTAGTGATGCCATATTTTCTGTGTTACATGATGTATATCTATCACTAAACAGTAACCTCTCCTCCGCCACCGTTTTCTGCGACTATTCCAAAGCCTTTGACTGCGTAAATCACGACATTCTATTAAAAAAATTAACTTTCTACGGAATTCGGGGTGTGTCTTTGAACTGGTTCAAAACTTACTTGGTAGGTAGGAAACAATTGGTTAGAATAAATGACACCGACTCTAGTTGTAAAGATACTGAGTGTGGAGTACCGCAAGGTTCAGTATTAGGTCCCATTCTTTTTTACTTTTCATTAATGACATCACTTACTTGAAAATTAAAGGGAAAATTTTTCTATTTGCTGATGATACCAGTATTACTTGGAGCAGCTCTGATATTTCAACGCTTCATTCAATTATAACCGATGATTTACTTATAATCAAGGCTTGGTCAGACTCCAACTTACTTAGCTTTAACGTGGATAAGACTGTAGCATTATCTTATAAAGGAGTCATGCAACCCTTGCTTTTGAATGAAAGCCAAATCAATATCGTAAATTCCGTGAAATTTCTAGGTATTCTCATTGACAGTGATCTCAAATGGTCCTTGCATACTGACTCCTTAAGGAAGAAACTAGCCTCAGCATGCTTTGCAATAAGATTTGTTTCGAAGAAACTAAATTTATCTTCTGCCAAAATGGCATATTTCTCATTGTTCGAGTCCCATCTTCGATATGGGCTTCCATTTTGGGGTTCTAGTACAGCGGCCCAATTTGATACTATTTTTAAGTTGCAAAAAAGAGCAATCCCTTATCTATTTGGTCTCAAACAAACAACTCATTGCAAGACCTACTTCAAAAATCACGGAATTTTGACGCTTCCCTCTTTATTTATTTTGGAAACGGTTTGTTTGATTCGAAAGCATCTAAACATTTTTCCCGATAGACCTGACCATGGCTACTCCATTAGAAATTCCGATTTTAACGTTTATTTGCCGATCCCGTCCACTCAGCTAGTAAAGAATTCTATTCTATATCGTGCAAAGAAACTTTATAATCATCTTCCAAGAGAAATTAAATCCGCAACATCCTTCATTAAGTTTCGTAAGGTGACAAAAATCTATCTCTCAGAAAGACCATATTATTCAGTTGACGAGTTTCTTAATGTATAACAAAGAAACAAAATTAGTATTGTTTATAATTACATTTGGGTGTCTCAAGCAGTGGCTACAATTTGTCTGATTTGTTGTTGTTTGTACAAATTATGTAGGTTATACAATAATTTTACTAATTTAAAATTGTGTTATTCTGTTTTTTACTATATTGTTTTTGTTTTATACTTTTTGTATTATTTGACTGATTTATTTTTTAGCTTTGTCCATAAAATTGTTCAATAATTTTCAGTGACAATAAAGCATATTTCTATTCTATTCTATTCTATAAAACTAAAAAAGAAAGGAATCACACCAGCTTTCAGAACAAATAACAACTTGGCAAATATATTAAAAACAACAATATCCAAAATAAAAAGCACTTACACAGTGGTGTATACAGACTTGGACAGACTTGGTGTATACAGACTTGGACAGACTTGGTGTATGTATACAGACAATGTGGCGACTGTCCAAAAACTTACATCGGTCAAACTGGTAGAAAATTTAATAAAAGAATAGCAGAACATAAAAGGGCTTTCAATAATAGAAAAACAGATTCTACATACGCACTTCACCTTCTAGATCATAATCAGTCTTTTAATGACGAATTTAAAATTCTTCACATTAAAAATAAAGGCCTTAAGCTATCTTTGTTAGAATATATGGAAATTAACAAATTAAAAACACAGATATAATTCTGAATGACCAAGGCACACTCAATCCTAGGTGCTTTTAAATAGGAAAAAAAAAACTAGTTGTCACACTATCCCTAATCTTTGTCACAGTAACTCCATAATGAAGGGGTAGTGTGACCCCTTACCCTCTTAAATAAAACATAATGTAAAATGAATTTTAAAAATGCAACATGCCTATTCACTGTGCAATGATTGTGACACTTGACCAGAAAATTCATTAAAAATCTGAAACCGTTCTATATACAACCGAACAAATATATTTTTTTATTTTAAAATCAAATTTGCATATTTTTACGTCACAGTAACTCTAGGTTAGTTAGGGTTCTTTTCATAATAAAATCAAACCAAAAGACCGGTTGTCCTGTTTTTTATTAATATAGTACCACAGAACAAAAAAGTTTGTAGTTCTAAATTATTTATTATTTCAATACAAAACAACTTAACGTCGATTATGTTACTGTAAAATAAAATACAGAACATGATTTACGACTTTCTTTAAAAACATAAAGCTGCAACATCATTTGATGATTTTAAAGGCATTCTACATTATGGTGTACAAATTAAGAGTACTAATTTTGATCTAGTACACAACAAAGTGAAAGTGACTTACGCCCTTTCAATTCTAACGAACAGATACATGGATATCTAAAATCAATTAATTTTTTAAATCATTTCACCGACCAAAGTTGCCAGCTATTTTTCGCAGTAGCTCTATCTATAAATGAACATTTTAAACATTCTGTTTTTGTCTGACTAAGTTTCTTTAAGAGTCTGCCTTCACTATTCCAGTAACGCATCTGGAACGTGAGTTTACTATCCTATTGATAGATTGATTGGCATAGAATGATGAGTTGATTGAGGCGCACGTCAATCGACTGGCGTAAACGTTTGATCAAAATAATTGACCGTCTTGAAGTTCCTTTACGCTCTTTTTCATTTATCGTATTGGCTCTAAAACGTGAAATTCTTAGGAAAATATTTATATCGAACGTAAATAAAAGTTATTTTGCACTAGAATTGTATTATTTTTAAAGGAAATGCGCCAAATCAAATGCCGCAAGTAAATTCCTTTCGAAAAATGCTACAAAAACTCGAATTAAGCTGAATTTTTGATAAGACAAACATTTCAATTTAGTCGTTTTGCAACGTACCTATTAAGTCATGTAGAAACGTAGACAATAGTTTAGACAATTTAAAAACGTTTACTGTAACGAAACAAATTGCTACGTTAATTAGCTTATCAAATATACGTCTTCACATACAGATTTGTTTCAATGCATGCATTATAAACTCGCTGAATCGGATCCATTTATTAAAAATTTTTAACAACGTATATTCTCTCAGGAGCCATGCATCACAAAAATATTCAAGATCTGATAAAAATAAAATCCCGGATTATAATGGGCTTCGCGCTCTACAATTCTTACGGGAATACCTATCATTAAAAGGATTTCTAGGCGGCTAATATGCTTCATATATTGAAATAAGTACTTTGAATTTTCTCCAATGCGTTTTTTTGCATCTGAGTGTATACAGGGTGGTCCTTGAGTAATTGTACACAAAGAAACCGTAGATTCTACAATTAATCTTAATCTGTCGTTCGAATAGTTGAGTAATATTTTTTGTTGCAGCTGAGTTTTGTGAGAATTCTTACAGTGGCTTCCCACGATCGGCGATTCTACAGATCATCGCGGACAGCCGATCAGCACGGACGAGAACGCACCGCAGACAGAGCTCTTCCTACGGTCCGTGACAGTCTGTGTAGGTCCGTGACAGTATTGTTTGATTATATCATAAAAAGGCCACTCAGGCTTGTAAACATTAAATTCGGCATTAAATTATTTCTCTTCTTTTTTAATTCTTCTAATAATCGAAATAGTACTATTCTTCAATTGATTTTTTATTCGGTTCCATACATCGTATATATCGGTTCCGTTTCTTATGCTCTGGTGCCGTAGAATTCCATAAATTTGTTTCATTTTGATACAAATTTAAAAAATCAAAAGTAACTTCGTTTGTCCATTCCATTTTTTAGCAAAAACAAATTTTGACAACACTACAGACAACTACTCGTGTCAGCGAATGAAAAACTTCTGACTTGCACTTGTCTGTTAAAACACAGACGCGCTAGGATCGCGTCGCACGAGCATGTACCGCACCTTTGATGTTACCGACTGTAGATGGATAGGACGGACCAGCACAGACGTGCCTGCGCTACCACGGACGAGACCCTTCCCACGGTGCGTGGTGCGTGCTGGTCCGCTTACGTCCGTAATATCGCCGACCGTGGGAAGCCGCTATTAGAAATACGAGAGTGTGACGGTTTTGTGTACATAATACACGGCGTGCCTTCTAGTATAAGTATTTTATCCATTAATTATTTTACTTTATAAAAAATTGTAAGTCGAAATTAAAGTCAAATTAACTTTAGTTTTACTTTATTTTAGGTTGAACAGGATATTGTAACATAATTGAGAAGGAATATAACGGCTACGCTAAGAGAATATTATGTAAGAATTTAGTTGCATTGTTATATTATTTGTGTGTTACTTTTTTTTATTTTTGCAGGGCTAGAAAGAAGTTTTTAACTGAGGCTGAGTTATATAAAATTCTTAATGAAGACCCAGAAACAGAAACTAGTGAAATAGAATATTCCGATAAATATGAGACAGATGAAGAAATAATACACCATGATGTCGACAATTCTGAATCTGAACAAGAACAGAATGACCACGACGGAGCCAGTAACTTCGAGGATAATACTGCAGTAAGTACGACTGCTTTCGAATATTTTCAAGGTATTGATGAAAAAAACTGCATGGCGTAAGACTCTGCTGTCGTCGCAATCAAAAATTAAAAAGAAAAATATTATCAAAATACCTCAGAACTTTCAGCTTTTGAAAAAATTATAGATTCTGATATATTAGAGAACATCGTACAATTTACTAATTTGTACATTGATAGTACAAAAAAATCTGTTCAATATAAAAGAGAACGAGATATGAAACATACTTCAAAAAGTGAAATAATGACGTTACTGGGAGTGCTTTACCTCCTAGGCACTAAAAAGGCTAACCATACTAACGCACTTGAACTTTGGACATCTGATGGAACAGGTATAGAAATTCATAGAGCTGTAATGAGTTACAAAGATTTTTATTTTTGTTACGTTCAATGCGCTTTGATGACAATACCACAAGACAAGAACGGAAAATATATGACAAACTTGCACCCATTAGAAAAATATTGGACGCATTTGTTAGTAACTGTAAAAATTCCTATAATCTTGGTGAATTTGTTACAATAGACGAAAAACTAGAGGTATTCAGAGGACGTTGTAGTTTCATCCAGTATTTACCAAATAAACCAGCAAAATACGGTATCAACCTGTTCATTTTGGGCGATGAATAAACTTACTTTGTTGGAAATTTAGAGGTTTATTGTAGACGGCAACCTGAGGGGCCTTATGATGTATCAAACTCTCCCAGTCATATTGTAGATAGGCTTATTGATTATATAAAAGGTTCAAATCGCAATTTGACAACCGACAATTGGTATACCAGTTATCCTTTAGCTATTTCCCTTTTGGAAAATAAAATAACTACAATTGGCACTTTGAGAAAAAACAAAAGGGAAATACCTATTGAATTTTTACCCCAAAAACAAAAAGAAGTGGGAACGTCACTCTTTGGATTCCAGAAAAATGTCACTTTGGTTTCATTTGTTCCAAAAAAAAAGTAAGTCGGTCAAGAGCGACAATGCGATATCTTCCTCAGGATATTCAAGGTTTTCTAATGAAATATAAATCATGCGAAGAACCTACTAGAACAGAAGTGCAAAGCTCTAGAAAACGTGGACGTTGTGCAATATGTCCAGGCTCAAAGAATACCAGCACAACAGTTAGATGTGGGCTATTTAGGATATTTGTATGTAAAATGCATTCAGAAACCACAATTACCTGCGTAAAATGTAAGAACAATGAACGGCAGCAATCAGAAGAAATCGAGTGAAGGAACCCGTAGGTACATGTTTTATGTTTATTATTTTATGTAACAATAAACTATTTTTGTAAATCGTGGTTGTCATTTTGTTAAAACGCACTAAATTTGGTAAAATCAACTAAAATGTGTTTTGTGTACAAAATACACAGCGCGCCCGGTTATGAAACGGTAGTCGGCGCGCCTGCTGTAGGGTTAATATAGGCATTTTATACCAAAATTTAGAAGTATTCATATTTTTGTCTAATTTTCTTTCGTTGGCTGGAGTAATTGCGTTAAATCTGAATTATGTAGTTGATTTGTAAAATGCGATAATCTCGAAAACTGTTAAGTTTTGAAGTTATTAACAAGTACACCTTTTTTTTTTGTTAATATAATGTATCTTTGATAATTTTTATCACAAACGATGGTAGCTTAAAGAGCAAAAAAGTTAAGTGCAAATGTATGCCACATATGTGGCACCCTCTATCAGCTACATTAAAGTATGCATCAAATTATAATTCCTGAGGTTCAATAGTACCCAGCTATGAATTTTGATATACAATTGTTCACAAACACGAAAGTTATAGCGAAAAATATTATTTTAAATTTCAAATTTAACACCCTGTATCTTTCTTAATATCAATATTTTATTAAAGCAAGTTGGCTTAAATCGTAATATTTTAAAGTAAAGAATCTACGGTTTCTGTTTGTACAATACCACCCTGTATAAAAACAAGGCTGCAATTCATAATTATTTGGTGGAAAACTGTTTCTCCTATATTACACTTAATTTTTTGCATTTTACGTAAAAACGTAATAAAAATGCATGCTTACTTGGCATTAAATAGTACTAAAACATTCATAAACACTAAACTGAAAACCATTGGCTGCATAAAACAATACGACATAAATTTTTAATGGCTAGCAATTCTTTCAAGATTGTATAAAACATTTTACAAAATGGGAAACAAATATCATTGCAGAACCTAAATAAGTACGGAGCTTTGCAAGAAAATAAAACAGCATTTTCTAGTCTCACAAGACAAGAATATTTGAGTTAGTAGTAGAGGTTGTTTAGCATATATTTTGCAACAAAGAAATAAATACGTCAAAGGTAGAAAGACGATGCACAACTTTATTTAATGTTCTAATCAAAATTTCCGCCTGAAAAAGACAATACAGCTAGGAAATGAAATGTAACGACTTTTTCTCTTGTTATTAAACCTAGATAGGGACTACATACGAAAGAAAAAAATTTCCAAGAACAGAAATTAATATTATACCCACAGATATAATTCTGAATGGCCAACTTGAGACAAACAGTTCTCTCCTCCTCAACCTATTTCATTAGAGACTATAAAATGTAAACGCATGCCAAAAATAGATCACTTGAGAAAGGCAATCAGCCGAAACAGCTGTAGTGATAAGTTAAAATAAATTTTGTGGAAGTTTGAAAACAAAGTTTTCAGTGTTTTATTGTTACATAAAATGAATTTCCATCAAGTTACCGAATCCATCAACCATTGGATTATTTTGCTGAGCATTTTTGGTAAAATTTGTCCTCAGCAAGTAACATACGAGCTATGCAAGCAAACGAAAAGAAAAATCAAAAAGGTCATGAGAGTCTAAGAGAACCGGAGTCATCTGAAGATGACGAGCCCATAATTCATGTAAAAAGATCTAAAGTTGTCCAGTTACCGCCTATAGATGTACGAAAACCAGTAATGACCAATTGTCAATATGCTCTGTCAGCAATAGAAATTCTTACATGCGTTGCCGAAACCCTGAATGCACTTAGAAGACGAGATTCTTTTGTACAAAATGCAAAATGTATTTGTGTATTTCTCCTGAACGAGAATGTTTTTTTCAGTTTCATACTTAAATTATATGAAAGTTAGTCCTGGTGTCCAATATGCTGGACCTGTCATATTATGTATGTCAAATAATTTTTTTTAGTTTCTATAAATTTTCGTTCATTGTTTTCACAAATGAAGAGAGAAAATATAAAATATTGTTAAAATAATAAAAACTGTTTTCTTGGGACTGGGGAGGATATCTTAAAAATGTACACTTATAGAATCGATTTCGATTTACACAATACCTTTGAAATGAATGTCTGAGCAAGTACAGTTGTTTAACAAATAGCTCTCTGATATAAGTAAATTAAATAACTTTTAAAATATTCGTTAGATTTATTCGAAATTAAACTCACTTTAATAACGCATTAATTGCCATAATTTTAAGTAGTTATATTTCATGCCATTATGCAAAAAACAAAGTTATTAACATTTATAAATTACTGCAAAATTAAGGGTTTTTTGCAACTATCTTGGTTAATTTTTATGTATTTTAATTTAGAGACCCACAAATTGAAGAAAATTTTCAGATCTACAAGTTTTATTTGAATCATTTTTCTCTAAACTGCATAAAAACCGTTTTATAGGCAACGAAATGACTTTTTCACTTTTAAGATTGTTTAAAACAAAAACAAAGCAAAATCAGCTGTAAATCTTCACAAATTTTTCATCATCTACCCCTCATATTCTTTTCGAATCTTCAAATATCCGTATAAGATTTTTACGTGAAATCAATGATTTTTTTCCAGATCGTCTAACAAACTAAGAACCAACAAAGAAGGAATACATTAGAAGTTTTTTTGATATTCTAATCTAATCTAATAAAAAACCACAATCAAAAAAGATTGCTAAATATACCTAAATACTAATTTTTCTTCAATAAATTATAAAATATGTGAACGAAGGACATTACTGCATTCGTCTATAGTTACAAGTCTGTGGCGTGTTCACTACCACACTGTAAATCGGGTCGAACATACCTGATTTCACTTTATTCTAATTAACACCAAAAACAGTACATGCGAGGTGTTAAATATTTATTTTTTTCATTACATAAATTTAGTCACATGACTACAATTTAAAAGCAACGTAAGTCTGTCGTTTTAACCGGCTATAGCTGAATCTGAACGTGTCGTTGTCGAAGGGGAACTTTCTGAAACTAAAAAATAAACATTAACCCGTTAACTTCAAGACTGAATTACTTTCCACGAATTATATTACGTTTTATTCACAGATCCACAAAAAAAAACAGGTATTTTAAAAATGATCTAACGACACCATGATATGCAGCAAAATGTAAAAACTGATATTCAAAATCGACAGTCACTTCAAATGTTGTTTATGAGAAAACGGTTAATTCTACATAAAAAGTGCCAAAAAACATTTTTTTTAAACGTATCTCAGCTACACTTTTTGGTAAATCGATGCCCTCCCCCCCAAACCCTAGACTAAAAAGGTATCCGCATATCACCCCAGAATATGCGTTTACTACTATACATCTAAAAATCTAAATATAAACGATATTGAGGGAGTTTACAACATAGACAATCAACAAAATCTACAACGTCAACTACACAGTGAATACCCAACAAGAGAAGAAGTGTCAAATGCTATCCAAAAACTCAAAAGACAATAAAGCCCCAGGAATCCATATAATTTGTTCGGAAATGTATAAAAAAGGTGGTGATCAACTTTTTGCAGCAATCCATAAACTAATAGTACTTATATGGTATAATGAATTGGTGCCAGAAGAGTAGCTAAAGGGAATAATATAATCCGTTGCATAAAAATGGTGATCAACTGGAATGTAAGAACTATAGAGGCATTACTGTTAGCATATGCGTACAAAATCTCGGCAATGTATTGTTTGAAACACTTAAACATTTTACAGAGGATATTGTTGGTAAATATCAATGCGGATTTACTGCTGGAAAGTCAATTACCCCTTGACCCATTTCCATTATTACCCTCACAGTATTAATGTGGTCCATGCAGGAGGATTCTGGTCTAAAGCCTGCTTGATTAGCTCGAAACTCAACCTTGTTTGTTAATCTTTTCAGTATGATGGTCGTGAAAATTTTATTTATGACAGGATGCAAGGTTATTCCTCTCCAATTTTTGCACAGTGTGAGGTTGCCTTTTTTAGAAGCTTGATAATGTTACCTTCTTTCCAGCCCGCTGGAATGTGGTTTGTTTCCCACACCTCTCGGATTATGGAAAGCAAAAGTTCAGCAGTTAGATGCGGATCCACTTTAAGTATTTCAGCAGCAATGTTATCGATTCCCAGTGACTTGTTTCTCAGAGATTTGATAGCTGTTATTATCTCCGTTTTGGAAGGGGCCTCGCAAGAAATATGCAAGTCTATATTCTGCGGGTTTTCGACAATTTCATCTGCGTCATCTCTGGGAATACCTAGCATCTCCTGAAAATGCTCTTTCCATCTCTCTACTTGGTCATCTGTTGTAGTAAGTAATTCGCCTGTCTTGGATCTTACAATGTTCGAACAGTTGACCCATTTTTTGTTAGTCGTCTAGTAATTTGGTAAAGCTCCCTAGTTCTGTTGTGTTGTGCAGCTGTTTCTGCTTGTTTTGCCAGTTCTTCGGCCCACCTTCGTTTGTCTCTTCTTGCTTTTCTTTTAACTGATTTATTAATTGTTTGATATTCCTGTTGTCGGTGTGCTCTTTTTTCTACAGTTCTTGTTCGCAGGATATCTTTTTTTCGTTGTTTTCTTTCCTCGAAAAGATTCCATGTTTCATCTGATATCCATTCCTTTCTATCTTTCTCTTTTTTACCCAGTTTGTCTACAGCTATTTCTGCCAAAACATCTGCGAAATCTTCCCAGCTATTTATTTCACGTTCTCTTGTTTTGAGTTGAAGTTCCTCTCTAAACATATGTCTTCCTGTGACCGTTTTTAGTTTATCTAGATTGTATGTTGATATGAATGATTGTATGATTGTATTTTTGTCCATGAGTACATATAATATTTGGGTATCACATGCAGCAACTTAAGCGTATTAGTTCGTAAAGTTTTATTATGCAATTTGCAATTTATATAAATTTTGCAATGGATTGTGTATTTTATTATCTTTTATTTTGTGATACTGACGATTTATGTACTTTTAGTAAATTTTAAATTGTTATTTTTGACTTTTTGTCCCAAGCTTTGTTCATAAAATTGTACAATTTTAAGTGACAGTGTCAATAAAGCATATTTCTATTCTATTCAATTCTATAGCGATATGCCTTATAAAAAACAGAAGCAGACTACAAAATATAAAAATATCTAGCAGAGGAAACCATTTAAAAATAGAGGCATATTTATCAATGTTCGCATTTTTGCCATAATTACTACAGTGAGATAAATGTTGGTAAAAATTTGTAAGTACTAATCAATAAGCCTTCTATAATATTCATATTACTGTATTAATAGCCACTCTTATGTAATACTGCAGTAATTAATATTAACAAATTTACATAATATTGTTACGCGTAACCTTACTTCACAGTTCAAAGTATGCTGATTCATGAATTTCTAACCATATTTATTTATAAACTGCAAGCTATTTATACACAAACCTAGAAATAATGACAAAACGATTGTAGCGTGATAAATAAATTCGTTCAATAGCATCGTACATTAGCATATAAACCGCAATACTCACGACACAAAGCCAAAACTTTAAGACAAACAAAAAAAAAACGAGACGAAAATATTGACACACACTCTTACCTAACAATTTTTTGGACATTTTCTGCAGATCCTTTATCAACTCACTTTTAATACATACTGATTTAACATAAACACGATTTTTACAAAATAAACCGTTAACCAGGATTTTGGCAAATCTTTTACGAAGATTCGTTGGGAAACGTTTGGATTGATGCCAAATTACGAAAAAAACATAAATATCCCTTTTGATAAAAATTATTTATGCAGCTATTTTCATATTAATTAAAATAATAGGCCCGGTCTTGGCAGTTTTCGCTTTTTAATCTGGAAACCAACCTGATTTTCCTTTTTTTGTCCATCTTTGGTCCAGAAAAATTTATTCTTCTTGTTTCAGATGCAAATCCACTAATGGATGTTAGCGATCACATTTTCCATTAATTCTCTATTTCTTGCAATATGTATCAGAGATTGAATGCCGTTAATCACTGTCCATTGCCTTATGTTTCGGAGCCAGGACATTTTCTTGCGTCCCATTCCTCTCTTGCCTTCAATTTTACACTCGATTATAAGTTGGAGGAACTGGTATTTTTCATTTCGCATGATGTGACCTAGATACGCCGTTTTCCTTTTCTTGATGGTTTCGAAAAGTTGGCGTTCTTGGTTTATTCTTTTAAGAACATCTATATTTGTGATTTTCGCTGTCCATGGTATGTTTAGGATACGGCGATAGAGCCACATTTCGAAAGCTTCTAATCTGTTTATATCCCTCGTTTTGAGTGTCCAGCTCTCTACGCCATATAGCAGCACTGACCACACGTAGCACTTAGTAAACCTTAGTCTTAGTTGAAGATCGAACTCTGAACAAGTCAATACCTTCTTGAATTTTACGAAAGCTTGCCGAGCTTGCTCAATGCGACATTTTACTTCCCTGTCCGATGCCCAGTCTTCAAAAAGCCACGATCCCAGGTATTTAAATTTACTCACTCTTTCTATGGACTTAGTATTCAGTGTTATGGTGGAGTTTTCAAGTGCATCCAAGTTTCTGGAGATGATCATAAATTTGGTTTTTTTGATAATTAATCTCTAATTCCATTCGCTTACTGTATTCTTCGATTATAGTGACAAGTTGTTAAAGATCGATTATGTTGTCACAAATTAAGACACCATCATCAGCATATCGCATGTTGTTGACCAATACTCCATTCACTTTGATTCCCATCTTTGCATCCTCCAAAGACTCTTGAAATATGGCTTCCGAATAAATGTTAAATAAAAGAGGGGAAAGCACACATCCCTGTCGAATGCCCCTTCTTATATGTATGGGTTTGGATATAGAATTGTCTATTTTTAAATGTGCAGTTTGATGCCAGTACACGTTTTCAATGCATCTTATGTCTTTTTGGTCTATATCAACTTTCTTGAGGATCTGCATTAACTTGAGGTGTTGGACACGATCAAACACTTTTTGGTAATCTAAAAAGCAATTTTTACAATTTGTTAAAAAAATTGTTTAAATAACATTGGGACCACTTTTAGCATGGGCGACTTCTTTAATCCTAGTCAGGGGTGTCTCACGAATATGATTATGTAAAAATATTTCATGGGAATATTTCTGTCATCAAAACTGAGCTTTTCACTTTATCTATGATATACTGGTTCTCTATTTATCTGGCGTTTGACCCACTTCCATAATTCTTTTAACAAATCTGTTAAACAACTGGTTCCTACCTCTCTTATCTACCAGTGACATAAGATTGCCAAAATCAGGAAAATGTATTATCGAAAATCTGAAGATCCAAATGGAGTAGACTTTATCGTGAGTCCAAAAGTTCAAGTTGCATTCATAAACTTCATACCATACACAGACTGATTAACACTCTGACGATTGAATGCAGATCCAAAAAATATAATGTGATCAAGTACTGTATTCTAACACCTGATAAATCCCATATGGAAATCAAAGATATATATTCAGATCTAAAACACTATAATCTCTTATAGATTTTCTTAATGACAAAGGAGGCAGAGGAAGATATGAAGACATATTATATATACATAAGAAAATATGGCTTAGCAGAAAGAATAACCCAGATAAAAAGTGCTACATTTAAAAAACTATTGGCATGTCACTAAAAAGCCAAGACTACTTATCAAGAAAACCAAAAAATCGAAGTTATGACATCTCCAAAGAGTCCCAGAATAAATTTTTGCCAATAATTTCAGGAATATAATTTTAGCGAGAATTTTAGGTCAAAGAAAGTTGTTTCCAGCTTAGATGGTCTGATAAAATCAATGTTTACAGTGGAAATTGGAAGGAAATTGATTGATACTTAACCCCCTCACACAATGTTCAGTGACCCCTCAAACTTTACTTTCAATGATATTTCTAATAAGTTATTCTTTGTAATGCAATATTTGCTGTTTACAGAAATGGTCCAGATAACTAGACATCAATATAATCTCATAAGTACTTGATGTGTCAGTTAATTAAGCAGGTTTCCTTTTATAACAAAAATCACTAGAAACAGGACACTTGACTTTCAATAACAAATAAGTGTTATCTATCAATGACCTTTATTCTAGTTGAGTACTTCCTTAAAACTTTCAAGTGCAAATGATATAAAAAAGATTAAGTGTAAGTTAAATAGATTAAACATGTGGTTCATAGAGTATGGGTAGGGACCCCCTGAGGGTCACATTAAAGAACTGAGGGAGCCCTGAAAAGATTTCCAGAAAAAAGGAACTTTTCTGACAAGGATATTTATTTTATAACATAAAAACATGTCAAAGAAAAATATAACATCCTGATTTATCATAATATTTTTATCATTTATTTAAGAATATAAACTTTTAACTACCTTATAAAACATAAATAATAATTAAATATATTACAAAGTAAAGAAATACATATTAATGCGACATATGTACTTTCAATCAGAAACAATACCTCCCTCAAATGAAAAAATTAAATATTATTTTGGACTGTTCATTACTTAAGCAGTATTTAATTTATTATTTAACTTTAAATGTCTTATAGAACCATTAAGAGTATTCTTTAATAAAATAGTGCTAAGAGAAACTAATTACCAACATATTTTTTTAAGAAACAATTTATGTATATTCTAATGACCAATAAAAACAACATAAACATTTTAATTTCTACAGGAAGCATCTAATAATCATAAATTATGTTTTTTATTAAAATAATTCCATTTTAATGTAAGATTTAAATAATAATGGACATGGCACAAAATTGCTATGTTCCTACACATCAAATCTTTTCAAGAAATATTTTATACAAAAATCTACCAATGATAGATGGAAACCTAAGCATAGAGGAACACTGGTTAAAAAGAAAAAAAGCAATTCACACATGGCTAAAGATGTTTTGAAGAAATGAGGACTGGGTCAACAAAGAGTGTACTGACTAATTAGCAGAAAAAAGGAACATACAAGAGACTTCAGTGCGGATCACAGTTAACATTGAAATATGGTAAACCTTAGGCGAGTAGAAAAGGGAATATTAAAAAAATAGAAAGAGAAGTATCAAAATGCTTTAAATGAAATAGTCAACCATCATAATAGAAAACTCCCATGAAAACAGATATAATAGCAGTAAAAAAGCAATTCAAACCTAGAATAACCATCTATAAATATAAGTATGGCCTTATAATTAGTTACAAACAACAAATGTTAATTAAATAATCTCATCATTTTCCATAACTGCCAAGTGGTGATCATGATGAAGACCAGAGAGCGAAAATTGATTTAAATGGTCAAGGAGACTTCCAATTGAAGAAGAAGCAACTACACTACATCAAAAGACTAAAGGGTAGGCTCATGAAGACATGGGATAATAAAATATTGTCCATCCTATGCAAAAGAGGATTTAGCAGAGAGCAAGCCAGAAATTAGCAAGGGACAAGAAGAAATGAAGGAAGTTTGTACATGAGATTTGAAAATACTACTTATTTTTTAGATATAAATCCTAGTAGATAATTTATCTATGGAAAACAAAAAAAAAAAGAATTTATTATTTTAAAAAGTACATGTTAGGTAGGTACTCTAAGTATTTATATCAATAAATTTTATGAAATATTGCTATTCATTGCAGTTTTTCTTATATATTATAACAAAAGTGTAATGGAATTCAAATTCATAGGTAAACAATAAATTTGGGTTATCACCATTAGGATTTTTTAAATAATACATACATTTAAGTCATACATATATCAAGCTATACAGCACTTTTAAGAGAGATAAGTTAATGCTTATTTGTTAGATACCCTATTGAAAGCTACAGATAAAATGTACATTTGGAAACATTAGTTCTTTCCATTTAAGTAGTTGAATTATTATTATTATTATACAACTTTTTATGTAGGTAATAAGAAAAAGGAGTTATTAAAAACTTATACAAACAGCAATCTGCTAACGTGCAAAAATCTAAATTTGGAGATCAGACTATGTACCATTCGCTGTTATATATTTTGAATATTATTATATGGAGCTGAGACTTGGGTCATTAAAAAATTCAATTTAAAAAGAATCGAGGCTTTCGAACTCTGGTTATACTGCAGAGTATTGAAAATATCATGGACTGATAGAATTACAAATAAAGAAGTACTGGAGAGGGTTGGTAAAGAAACAGAACTAATAACCACTATACAAACCAGAAAACTGGAATACCTAGTACACATGATGAGGGGTCCAAAATATGAAATTTTGAGACTCATAATATAGGGAAAGATTCAAGGATGAAGATCTGTTGGCAGAAGGCAGAACTCATGGATGAAGAATCTATGTGATTGGTATCTAAGAAGAAAAATGAGCTAGAACCTACAAGATTTTGTAAAAAAATTGTTTTAATTTGAGGTATATACAACTTCATTCACCAAGCTTGTGCAAACTGCTAAAAGGCCTGTTGAGCATTTATATAAATGTAGGTCACATGATTATTTACATAAGTATTACCATTTTTATTTTAATACCATAAATTAATGATTATAAATAGTTAAAATTGAAGCAACAACTCATAAAAATGGTATTTGGGTGTGGATTTAATCTGGGATAATATATTTTTCCCAAAATAGTAACGAGTTTGATTCTAAAAATTAAATGAATAAAAGTGGTCATAATTTTGTATTTACCTTCATCTTTGGACATTACAGATTCGTCAGGTGATACAAGTTCTTCCTGCGAGGCAGCAGCTTCATCATACACTCTGGATGTTACCCTGGTTTCCCTCAACCTCGTAAAGTATTCGGCGGCGTAACTAATAACATCTCCAGGTTGTTCCAATAAATAACTAATTGTAAATTCGAGGAGTACTTCTCTTAATTCGTCTGGAACGTGAATACGGGGTCCTGCGTGTCCGCGACTCATTTTCGATCTACTTTTACTGCCGGTAATTCAATACAGTAAATATGTAAACACTCGAAATTTATTTACGAAACGGCAAGCTCGTTTTTAGCACCGTTTATATAAATATGTACAAAAATTTGAAGATATCTATCGAATTATATTAATTACAGCTTACGCACAATACCGCAATTCCTAATCGAATAGTCTAGTTTGAAGAATAATCTAAACGCAATTCTTCATTTTTAACATATCACTTAACGAGTTTAATGTCAAATTTATTAGCACCATTCAGTTGTTTAAGCCCGCAGTTAATATCGATACGCCAGTACAAAAATTAACCCCAGCCAGCACTTCACTAAAATGGAGGTTGTTAAAATAGGTATGTTATTTTAATAATTCCTAAAAATCCGGTTGAATATTTTTACAAATATATTCAATTGTGGTACTGCATTTTATCATTTCGTTTAAAACTAGCAAAGAGCACCCGCTAATTTCCTCATACACCACAATCAATGATTAATGATCGACTGACACGGTACGAACTCGGACTGACAGACCAGATATCAATTGATAAGCTACAAAAGCTCCTCCCGTTTTGCAGTGCAGTCGAAAAAAGTAGATTTACGCATGCGATTTTCTATTAATTCGATAGTCAGGATTGGTCGATCTTACAGTTTGACATTTAAATAAAATCGCGGAATAACAACGTCCAATCAAAATAAAATGTCAAATGGTAGACCAGTCCCTTGCAAATTGATCTTAACAGATCTTAAGGGGCGATTATACGTGATAGTTCTAAATGTTAAGCAAAGATTAAACTTTTCTAAAATTATTTTGTGAATAATAATTTTTGTATGTTGCATAAAATAAAAAATATACAAAAAATATTACTTTTATTATTATTTTCAAACTATTAAACATTAGGTTTCTAAATTCAGGTCTAGGATTGAAGTTATATTGGTCAAAAATTTCTAAAATATTTTACTATGTCAAAATTTAGCTTAAAAAAAATAAGTGTAATGTTTAGGAAATAAATTTAAAAAAAACTCAACTTTTTTATGGTCATTTTTTGGTTTTATTACTATCATTTAGAAAATAAAATGATAGAAACTATTATCAAAGAATATAGACGCTTTTACTCAGTAGTAAGCAGATAATCACTTCCATTTAGATCTTAACGGAATTATTGCAATCCATTTTGAGCTTTTACTTTTATCATTCTTAGTTTCAAAGTTGGTGTCCTATAAAAAATATATTTCTCCATTTTTCCTGCTTTTTCATTTCTTCAAGTGATAGTTATTCCAATATTAAGTTTTTGTAAATAAATTGTAGTATTACGATTCTTGTATAAGGCTAAATTAGTTTATTAGTTGTAGTGAAATAATCAGCTATTCTTGACAATAAAAGAAAGATAAGCAACGAGGACCAGTAATTCTTATAATACGACATCGATGTTTTCTTCAATGAGCATCGACTTCTTATTTTCTAATAAATAATTTCATTTTGCTATTTTAACGTCTGCAGTTGAGATGCATTAAATGATATATTTAACAATATTTATGATATATTTAACTTTAAAATTCAGAGATAAATAGAACTGACTTGGTTAAACTTATAATGTCAGTCACACTTAAACGAGTGATATAGGTATATTTCTTACAGATAATAATTGCCTAAAAATCAATTATTGCAAAATTGCAAAAATTGCATTTGAAAAGCAGCGCTTCTGTGACTTCATTATTAACTCTTTTCTAAGATGAACCCCAATTGATTTTACAGCTTGCGACATCTAGTTTTATAAAAATGAATCACTCTCAAGAAGCAAAATCTAGTCAACAAAAATTTAATCCATCCAACTGTCAACTCAACTACTCAACATGTCAATAAGATTTTATCAAGGTCAGAATATAATAACACTTTTTTGAGGAAATCCTTTCACGAAATACGAAATAATGATATTAATACGACTACAGCTATAAAATTGGTAAAGTACAAAATAAAATAAGAATAAACAATTTTTATATATAAATCTGTTACATTTTTAGGTTAACTTTCACTTACCTTGAAAGGTATTCGGCGGTAAATTTGAAATGTCAGAAAGGAAAAGTAAATTTGGTCAGAAACAACTGTTTAATTATTTGTCAAAAGATTTTCATGAGTTAGTCAATAACAAACAAGCGATGAGAGCTGCAATGGAAACGTTCTTGAACAATTTAATAGACGAATTAACTTTAGGAATAATATTTGATGTACATAGGAAACACAAAATAAATGCTTTTGATTTAGATGTAGATGAAAATAGTGAAGATGTTGATGCAGTAGACTTTGAATATCTGTCGGTAATTACATGTAACATAATATTTAAAACCTTTGTTCATGATTAAGTGAAATGAATTTAAGAATCAATTAAAAGTCTATACTCAATGTAAGTGATACCAGTTTGATTTAAATTTAATTAGCATTCAGTGATGTTCTACTACACTGAAATTTATAAATCTTATTCTTATCTTAGATCATATCTTCATGTTGTTTTTAATCTCTTAGTATTATTATGCCTTGTAACAAGCTGTTTGTTATTTAACAAAGATGCTTCTTTGGCCCCAGAAACATTCATTCAATCATTTACTCTTGTTTTTTCAGAGTATACTGAAGTCAATATGTAATGTTAAAACCTTAATTTTGCTAAATCATCCCAACAAATTAAACTCAATATAATTGTCATTGTTTTGTAAAGTATTACTTTTTTTCTACAAGAGAGTCTATGACATTACCTTGGGCATTATAAGATGTCATAAACATTTTACTATTAAACATTTTCAGAGTATCATCAAAATTTTATGAAAATATAATTGTAGAAAAAA
This sequence comes from Diabrotica balteata, assembly GCA_918026665.1. Classification (NCBI taxonomy): domain Eukaryota; kingdom Metazoa; phylum Arthropoda; class Insecta; order Coleoptera; family Chrysomelidae; genus Diabrotica; species Diabrotica balteata. The sequence goes on from OU898282.1 coordinate 137,041,303, forward strand.
TGTATGTTAAATGCTACAAAAATAAATATGGTTTAGATTTATGTAAAAATATTTCTTCCTTGTGCTCTAATTACTACTTGCATGCATTTTAATATGCTACTAATTAAGAATTTGAATGAATGCGAAGTTCTTCTATTGTACTTGGACCAGGATTTATTTTCCTTATGCACCATTTTAGCCTGTCATTTATGTGCTCTATCAAATCTAAGTCTGGTATCAGATATCTAGATAATCAGTCACTAAGCTACTATTACATATATGGTTGAGCAATAGCAAGTCATATTATTATGAATCTGTATCAATTACGCCAACATGAACAGGATCTTAGATTGTATTGGCGGCAACATACCTATCTACAGGTATTCTTAATATCATTTCCATGAATATATAACTTTCTTCCCAACTAATATCTCTTCAAAACATCACTAAAACTATGAACAACTTGCAATTGCCATATTATTTCACCAATCTTTGGTGTATTTTTCCAAATCTACATTTTTTAATGTCCTCTTTTAATCTTCTGTTCATTTTGTCACTAATGCTAATTGTCTTAAGAGTATCAATTTATGTATGTAGAATGTTTTGATCAAGTGTATCAATTTCGTTGCATAAATTGTGGTAATTTGCCAGTCTTTCATCTCCTAGTTTAGTCTTTAGTTAGACTTGTTTATTCGGCTATCTGTAAGATGTCTTTTATTGTTAATGATTTGAAATATTTTGACTGTTAACCAGTGTTTCTGCTTCTTTATTATCTTTATTTGTGTTTAAAGGATTCATTGGTGTTGTTAAATAATGTTATTTAACATTACAGCTTTATATTATCTACAAATTTGATATCTGTATTTTTATATATATCTGTCGATATTGTATTTTAATTAATTTGTCTATATTATATTTTGTAAAGGTCCTTCCTTGCAAACCACCTATTAGAACAGATTGAGCAATAGATGAGACAATAATTTACTAAAATCCAAGCCAGTGGTATCATTCTTTTTATTTTCTCTATAAGATTTTCTTTACTTATTGATATTTATCATATAAATTAATTGAGAATATAAACAGTTTTTAATAGAGGTATTTTCTCAGCATAATACAAAAAAGAACCAAGACTGCGTGTGTCCCAATTGTGATCGAGCTGTGGCTGCCACGAGATTCGCCTCACATCTAGAAACCTGCATGGGTCTGGGCCGGACATCGAGAAATGCTTCACGACGAGCTGTTTGCAACAGCAAGGATAATACAACATATAGCGGATTACCAAGTGATGATGACGATGATGTCAATTGGGGTTCAGTTAAACAACGGAAAAAGAAAAAGGACAAAAACGGAACTAAAAAGAGTAGAGGTCAGTGTATTAAAAGTGACAGTGTCCATCTGCCTCTTCATTAGTAATATGTCACGAATTATTAAATGCTTACTAGTCAGTAGAAGTTAGGTCAATTGAGATATTTGTTTGAAAATTGCCACTCTCTCACTTCTTTTTCCAAGTTTATGTTTGACCTGTACTTATTCTTAATTATTGCAACTGCAGAAATGCCCGTTTCGTACAAGTATGAAGTCGCAAATGGTAGTAAAACCTTTAATGAAGCAATGCTGATGGCATGATATGCATGGGAAAGTGAGCTCCAAAATTTAAACAGTTTGTCCTTGTCTTAAATAAGGTTTAGGCTGGAATCACAGGACAATTCTGTCAGTTGTTCTTCTTCCTCTGTTGAAAGTGTCGATGCGTAGATGACAGGAAAGGGTTTCTGACCCAGTCATAATGCTCCATATCTTCGGGAAAATATTTCTCAAAGTGTTCGCTCAATGATAACATGTGTTGTGTATTTTTTACAAAGGGATCAAGGATTTCTATCGACTTTTCTTGTAGAATACCTTATTTAATGGTGGTGTTCATGCTTTTTACATTACATGTAACTATTTTCCTCTCTTCAGAAAATGTATTCATCCTTCCAGCTGATCGGGATATTCTTATAGTGCACCCTTGCTATAGCATGGGTGCAACTTATAGATTTTGGAAACGCTAAACCAAGTTGTTAATTATACCATTATTATAATATTAAAACGAACTATACAAAATATATCAGGATCCGGATACTATAACATTCATTAAAATAGGACGGCTGCATTGGATAGGATATGTAGAAAGAATGGAAGAAGGCGAAATACCAAACAAAATATTCAAACAGATGCCAGTAGGAAAAAGAATAAGAGAAAGACCGAAGCTGAGATACTTAGAACAAATAATAGAAAATGATGTAACAACCTTATAAATAAAAAACTGGAGGAAAAAAGCACTAAACAGATTAGAATGGAGAATAATCCTGGAACAGGCCAATACCCAAAAAAGGTTGTCGAGCCAGGATGATGATGATAATAGCAAAAAATCAGCATACTCTTAGTGCCATAACATGAAAGGAAGTAATATTAAGCTGATATAGTACATTAATAGAGACATTTATATTGAAGACATAGGGGAATTTATCTTTTGTATGTAAAGATGATGTTGTATTAATCGCAGATAACTTACATGATACAGTTACTATGATGCATTCGCTTAAAAGTCTGTCTGAAAGAGCAGGATTAAAGATAAACTTTGAGAAATATAAAATTATAACAAATCTCGTAATGAGTGGAAATATAACTATTGACAATAATACCATACAACAAACAGACACTTACAAATATCTGGGACACGAAATCAAAATAAGCAGAGACAATCAAACACATGAAATACAGAGGCGAATAGGTCTAACATGGGCAGCATTTGGCAAATTAAGCCATATTCTAAAAAGTTCAATTCCCATGTGTCTCAAGCGAAAGGTTTATAACCAATGTGTTTTACCTGTACAAACTTATGGAGCAGAGACTTTAACACTCACGCAAAAATCTGCGAATAAACTTAGAGTTACACAACGAGCCATGGAACGTGCAATGCTGAACGTGAGCCTTCGAGACCACATAACAAACCAACAAATCAGACGAAGATCAGGAGTTCAAGACGTCATCGAAAGAACCACGACGCTTAAGTGGAACTGGGCAGGGCACTTAGCCAGAACACAAGATGGACGGTGGACAAGACGTATTATGGAATGGAGGCCCAGAAATTATAAAAGAAGCCGAGGACGACCACCGACTAGATGGACCGATGACATTAAACGTGTAGCGGGAAACTGGCTACAAGCGGCCCAGTGTAGAGAACACTGGAAAGAATTGAGGGAGGCCTATGTCCAGCAGTGGACGCGATTGGCTGATTGATGATGATGTAAATTTATATTTCATGTTTCTCTTATTCCTTACTATGATAAACAAATTTAAATTTCCGTTTCTTTATAAAATGTGTTACAATTTATTTTTTAGGTACACCTAAGAAGAACTACGACCAATCTGATTCAATCGACTCATTAAACGTTGATATCGAAGGAGAAGATGAAGAACTGACCAATCTTAGAGATATTTTAAGACTTCAGGACCACTCAAACAGTACCTCTCCAGCTGATTCAGCTTCTAGTTCCGGATCGACGAAGAAAAAAGAAAAATCGAAAAACAAAAAGTCCAATAAAAGGGAGAGACGCTCCCCTAGCCCTAATTCAACTTTAGACTAAATATCCTATATAGTATTATTGGTTGTGATTTTGTTTAGATGTAAATTCATTTTTATTACATGGTTGTTTTATTTATAGCCACATTTTGTGATCCTGGATAATATCCTTCTTTTCATATTTGTGTGAGGTTATTTGCGAGGAACCGCAAAGTGGGCGACGCCTGGTGGTAGATTTCAAAAGCATCCACTTCGGGAAAACTTTGAAATTGTCATTCATGTGTATACATATTAGCCAAGGTCATATTAGCAGCCGGTTTATACTGTAATTAACAATGACTTCGACTTCAAAAAACTATTGCAGTGTTCCTCAATGTTCATCATATTATAATTCACAAAAAAATTCCATACATAAGCGTCCGCTGGATGAAAATATGAGAAATGTTTGGCAATGCATTTTGCGAATTGGCAAACCTATAACCAAGTACATGACTGTGTGCAGTTTACATTTTACTGAGAACGATTACTTTCCAAGTGTTGAATAAAATATTATTTATATTTTAATATATTTATACTTAAGTTACTCTATAGTAACTCCTGAAACTAAATTGAGAAGACTCAGGAAAAATGCTTAACTAAAGATCTCTACCGATATTGCAACCATATAAATAATTGAGATAATGTAAATTTTACTTCCCGTGTTACAGACAAACTGTAGAAAAACAAACATTTAATTTTATTTTTATTCAGGTTTGGGAGTCAATTAGCTTATGTATAAACTCGAATCACAAACAAATAAACTTTGAAGAACGTACTCCAACTTTTACTTTGGCAAAACACACGTGTAAATGATTTATATTAAACGTTTTATAGCTTAAAGATAAAATGACAAAATTATTTGTTTTCCCGAAGTTATCGTCCATCTTTGAAATCTTCAGTAGCGCTCCCTGTCGGAATTGGCTATCGCGAATTCAAAAATGTAAGTTTTTATATAGGTATTATTATTATTATCATTAACAACCAAAAACAGTATCTAATAAATTTAATAACCAGAGAGAGGGTTGCGTTAATGCCCAAAATGTTTAAAGGATCTTTAAACGTAGGGTATTGGCCCAGGGAACATTGGACTGTAATTTTATAATGTGTCTATTCATTTGGAACATATTCTACATCGTTTCCTGTCACGTACTGGTTATATTTCAATATTCTTAATAGTCTGACAACATTCCATCCTCTCTTGGTTGTATGTTCAGTCAAAGAATTGGCAAATTTAGAAGATCCTTTTTCCCTCCTCGTAGATTCGCCACTGACTACCCAACGCTTAGCTACTCTTTATACAATTTGTACTATCTTATCAAAAAAAATGCTTCGAATAATTATGCAAGGAAAAATAGCAGGAAAAAGGTCCATAGGAAGAAGACGAAACTCCTGGCTAAAGAATCTACGGGAATGGTATAGCTGTAGCAACAACGAATTGTTTAGGTCAGCAGTTTCAAAAATACGTATAGCCCTGATGATCGCCAACCTTCGGAACGAAGATGGCACTTGAAGAAGATGAAGATAAAAAAAAACAAGAATTTGCAAGAAAATTGCACTTTCATATAAAAAAAACGAGTTACCTATTTATCTCATACTTTTTTTAAGCAAGGTGCAATATTTAATTACTTAATATTATTATTAATATTAAAAGAATAAGATTAAAAGCTTTAATAAAATTAGCAATATTAAAAAATTTAATATATTATCATCATCACAGTCATTAACATCTTAGTAGATGTGTTGTGGTTCATAATTGGGCTTCAGCAGCTCGGACAGTTTGATTGATAATATTTCTCCACTGGTCGCGGTCATCAGTTATATGTATTGCCTCAGTATACTGTTTATTGAGAAGCTTTTTAGTAATATCCGCCCATCGCTGTGGAGATCTTCCGCGTTGGCGTTGAGTCTGAGGCCTTCCTTGGACCACCAACCGCTCCATTTTGTGATCATTTCGATGGATATGGCCAAAGAACTTTAAAATCCTAGAGTAAACGGTACTAGAGAGACGCTGATCCGGTTTAATTTCATCCAGAACCGAGATATTTGTACGGCGAGCCGTCCATGGAATTCGAAGCAGGCGTCTCCATGTCCACATTTCAAAGGCGTCTATACGTCGTCGATCTGATTCTTTGACTGTCCATGTCTCGCATGCATAGTAAAATATGGCAAAGACCAGAGTTGAAACGAGTCTCTTTTTGTTTGTCATAGTAATGTGACGATCACGCCAGACCCCGTTTAGTTCACTCGTTGCTGCTCTTGCTAGTTGAATGCGTCTTCTAATTTCGGATTCACAACTGCCTGTGTTGTTTACTAGAGCTCCAAGATATATCATAGATGAGACTACCTCGCATCCCGCAATAGTTTGGGTTTCAGGAAACTGTTGTTGGCGATCAATAACCATGATTTTGGTTTTGTTGTAGTTAACCATGAGTCCAAATTTAGCACTTTCTACCTCGAGTTTTTTTAATAATTTAGTAATTTCTTCTGGAGTAGAAGCTAGAAGTGTAGTGTCGTCTGCGAAACGCAAGTTAGATATCTTAACACCACCTAGGTTTACTCCTCCCTCCCAACCATCCAAAACTCTGCGCATTATGAACTCCGAATAGATGTTAAATAATAAGGGAGATAAAACGCATCCTTGGCGTACTCCCTTCTCCAAAGTGCATTTGTCAGACAGATATCCGTGCATTCGAATATATGCCAGGTTATCTTGATACAGTTTGCTAATAAGGTGAGTCAAGTGTTTAGGTACACCCATTGTCGTCAATATGTTCCATAGTAATATATAATATATTATACATTATAATATTAATATGAATGAGTAGAAACGATTACATTTAAATTTGGCAAATTATAAGACACATATATGAGCAGATTTTATAAGACACGCTCGGTCTGTAGATCCTTGTTAAAGGTTGCTAGGTCATATTTCATTTCTTCAGTCGATTGAGAATAATGGATGTATATCAATAAATTTTTTTTTTCAAAATGTATAATTGAACACTGACATAATAATCATTTTTTGAACATGATTTTATCATTACATATTTTTAAGTAGATCAATATGGTATTTCAGTAAATTGAAGTTCATTTATATTGCTTCTAATGCTTTTAAGTTTTTTCCTTTAGTGACCATACTTCACTTCCATATATAACAATGCTTTTTATAATACATACTGTTATAGATTTTGTGTTTGTTTTCTTTGGGAATTGTTTTGTCCCACAATACACTGTTTAATTGTCTAATGGCTTGTCTTCCCTGGTTATTTCTATGTTTAATTGCTTCGTCTAATTTGCCATCGTCGGTTTTTTGCCAGATTTTGTTGAATTCCCGCATTATACATGTATTTCGTTTTCTTGATATTTGCAGTTTCTTTCCCAGCTTTCCTGGGTAGTGTGGGTGTTGGGTACCTACCTGATTTGGTGTTGTAAAAAAATTAAAGTTAAACTTATATACAGAATTTATTTTCATAAATAACTTAAAGACAGCCGTATAGGTTAAACTGTACAAGAAAATACACACTATGAAGTCTTATAATTAACTTTCTAATCACAAAAGGTTCTTATAAAATGGCATATTAATAATTGTTCTTCAAAATTATTGTAGTAAGGTACTATATTACAATTATTGCTAGTAACATCCAAAGAATATTAGGTGTTGCTTATGCTGGATTTTGTTTGTAAGAGTCCTTTTTCGTTAGGCAGCTCAATGTATATTGGTTGGTTGGTAGCTGTTATAAATCTGTTTTCTGGGGGAATTTTTTGCGGATTCAAACTGTTGGTCATCTAAAAAGTAAATATTCATATTATATATAGGTATAGAGGATTCATTGAAAGGATGAAAGGATTCATTAAGTCATGAATGTGTTGCCTGTGTGAGTCCATTTCAAATAGGTAAAAAGAAATCAAATAAGACTATAATCAGCACCCTAATGTGGGCTTTTGTAATTTCAGCATTTAATTTACTTGATACCGTTAGACCTGAAGATGCTTAGCAAAGTGTAGTAAGCGAAACTGGTCGTTTTGGTGGTAAATTTAAATTGATTGTGAGTATCTAAGTCTTATTTTATTTCTTTTTACCTAAATTTTTAAGTATTTAAATAATTCTAGTAACTAAATACGGCAAAAATGTTAAGGAAAGCATAGTTCTTCACTGTGGGTGGTACAGATAATAATGTAGTTAATAATGGTGATGGTAATGAAGATGATGATCGTCGTAAGCATTGAAGTAAAAGATATTTCTTACATCTCTTCAATTAGAAGTGCATACGAAGTTATAATGACTTACTTTTCTTCTATACAGGAGCACCAAAAGAGTCAAAACACAAATAACAAACGCGGAAGCTGCTGCCGTTACAATTAGCGCAGTGTGGTAGGGAACAACAACAGATACCGGCGATTGAGCAACAACTTCCCGTTGTTCCAATGCGATCAGATTATCTGAATTATTTCCGTCTTGCGAAAGAAGTTTGTGAATTACTCTGGATCTTGTTATGTCTGCTGTCAAGCCTGGTAATCTTTGTTGCATAATCTAAAAGAAAGAAAATAAATGAATTAAAATATTCTTGGTAATATATATGTATAAGCTTACCATTTGTTCAAGTTTGTATGCGATGTCAACTTTATTGCTACCAATTAGTGAGAATTTAATATACAGAGCATCAGGTGTGGTGGATGCTTTTATTCCTTCGCTGTTAATGTTTCCATGAAGACTTTTGATAACTTTTGTTATTTGATTGACAACCGGAATGGCTGATATGTCATCGAATTCTCCTCTAAATCCAAGCGTTACCTCTGCCTTTTCCACGGGTGTAGTCACTAAAAATATATTTTGTATATATTATATCTCTTACATAAATATATAGGTATATATTTTGTTGAATAAAAAAAGTAAAAGAAGCGTTATGTAAATTTAAGCAACATTAAAAGTGTCAAATTTAAATTGTATTTCCTGTTACAAGTTTAAGACACAATTTTCAAAATATATTTCTCTACGAAATATTAAATGTGGTAAAAATGTTCATACTGATGCTGATTCGTTAAATTAATAAACATAATAACAAACAGAAGCCCAATACCGACATAACTGAAAGAAATTAGGGAAGGCTTATGTTCAACTTTGAACTCAGAAGGCTGGATGATCACTTCAAACTACTTTTAATAGGTATACTTGTTATCAGATAATCTTAAAGGCTATAGCGGGATAATATGGTCAAAAGTGTCCCGCACCGAGCAGCACCGCGACTTGTGCTTTCAATAAAGCATATAAAAACATGAAAACCTTTTATAAAAATTTTTAGCTTCCCAGAGCTCATAGAACCTCTTAAATCTAAAAAATAAGCTTTTTTCGACTTTATTTTTTTTCTGGACGCAATTTTAGTTTAAAAAATCTGAAAAAATTCATGAAGATGTATCTTTCGAATACAAAATAGCCTGATTTTTTTCAAATTTTTATATTGAAAATTGAGCTCAGGAAAAATCATTGAAATTTTCAATAATTTTTTAGGTTATGTTAATAATTTTTGGCTAACTTTTAAATAGTAATTTTTTATGTATTTTTTTCGTTCTTTTAAATGGCCAAGGCAGAATTTTCAATTTCTGAGCGGAAAGCATCGAAAAATCAAAAAAATTGTTTTTTACTCATTTATTTGCACATAACCTCAAAACTTAGTTGGTAATTCAACATTTTTCAAACATTTTTTCTTCCACATTATCAAAATCTATTCTAAAATTCCCCATTTAACTCTTTCATAAAGATAAATTTCAAAAATACCACGTTTTTTATCCTTTCGCACTTTTTTACCTTACCTCAAAATCAGATAGTTAGATGTATGCTTTTCCATCTATTTTCTTACGGGTTACGAATAATCATTGTTAAAATAATCATTTTTATATTACAAATTCTCAAATTGAACAAAAAAGACAAGTGGTATAACAAAATTAAAGGGTGCGATCAAAAATACGCGGAAATTCGATCAATTAGCTACTAGATTTTAAGGTGATGAGCCAATAAAGTGTGAAAATATTAGAAAAAATCGTGTTTTTTTGCAATTTGAGAATTCGTACGTTAAAAAAGATTATTTTAACAATGATTATTTATAACCCGTAAGAAAATAGATTGAAAACCATACATCTAACTATCTGATTTTGAGGTAAGGTAAAAAAAGTGCGAAAAGGATAAAAAACGTGGTATTTTCAAATTGTATCTTTGTAAAAGAGTTAAATGGGGACTTTAACAATAGATTTTGATAATGTGGAAGAAAAAATGTTGAAAAATATTGAAATATTAACTGAGTTTTGAGGTTATGTGCAAATAAATGAGTAAAGCAACAATTTTTTTGACTTTTCGATGCTTTCCGCTCAGAAATTGAAAACGAACGAAATTATTTATTCATTTAAAAGAACGAAAAAAAAATACATAAAAAATTACTATTTAAAAGTTAGCCAAAAATTATTAACATAGCCGATTTTTTCTGAGCTCAATTTTCAATATAAAAATTTGAAAAAAGTCAGATCATTTTGTATTTGAGAGGTACATCTTCGTGAATTTTTTCAGATTTTTTAAAGCAAAATTGCGTCCAGAAAAAAATAAAGTCGAAAAAACGCTTTTTTTTTAGATTTAAGAGGTTCTAGTGGGCTCTGGAAAACTCAAAAATTGTATGAAGTTATGTTTTTATATGCTTTATTGAAAGAACAAGTCGCGGTGCTGATCGATGCGGGGACACGTTTGACCATCTTATCCCGCTATAGCCTTTATGTAATAATTAAGGACTGTCTTTTTGAAAACATTTCACAAGTTAAAATAATGATGTACCTATTTTTGTCACATGACATCGTTCTTAATTTCACTATATCTAAATTGTATAGTATAAACCATACAAAACAATCTTACCGCACAATCTTTCTCCTTTTATAAAAGTGCTGGTATTAGGTAGTTGGTTTCCAGCCTCATCAACACACCAACATGTTTCTTCTTCACACTGAGTAGGTAAGAATTTTCCTTCATCGTCACATTGACCACCAAGAGATTGACATCTACCCTTAGACGGTACCTCCCATTTCATCATTTCGTCATCGAGTTTCATATCTGACGGTTCGTCTTCATCGTCAAATGATCCAATTTGCATCATTAATTCTTCCAAAACTGAAACAGATCATTTGAAACATCATTGCATTGAATATATTTAAATCCATTATAAATTAAGAAAACTAAATCCCAATTGTAACTCACCCAAGTCAGCTTCTGAAACGAAATCGGACCTATCCGTCGCCCAATGCCTTGCTTGTCTAAAGTTACACTCTGGTTCTGCTCCTCTGGTTAGAGTACCCTTCAAGGGCTCTCCTTGTGGTGTGACACACCAACAAACGCCAACGTGTTCCAGGCATTGAACAGCTTGCCAAGCTCCAGTTGTGGGTTCACACCTAGGAGTGAACGTTGGTTTCTTGTAATGCTCAGCAGCTTTCTGGTTCTTTTCTCTGAGACGTTCGCACTGAGTTAATACTAAAAACATAAATATTTATATTGGAAAAAAATTCTCATCAAAACGCAAAAAAATATTACAACTGTAATAAAATTTTATTGTATCAAAATTTGACAATTTTTTTCACTTTCTACAGTCCTATGAACACCTGTCACAATGCCAATGGCCAATTGATAATATAAGGTAAGCATCATTTTAAAAGGCAGTCACAAAACATATCTGGCTTGAAGTTTAACATGTTTAATATCATCTAAACGAAAACAGACAATGAATATATTCTCTCTCTCATTCACCTATATTCTTTCATTAAATATTTATATCGCAGAGTCAATTTTTGTTAATAAATATTACTCAAATATTAGTGGAGACGGAACAAAAATTAAGTAGATGAAAAGAATATATATAGGATTTATTATATACCATATATATACCAAAGACAGGAAAATATATATGAAGATAATCAGAATAAAGATATGTAACGCTGAACGTTCAACAGTTCGAACCGTGGAAGTGTCGATAATCACGCATCCATTTCCACGACGAGACGATGAGGTGGGGTCCGGAGAGGCTATTAAAAGCGAGCGACTGGCGGAATTAAATAAGTCTTGTGAATAACGCTCTAGGCTCCCTGGCTCACTAATGTATTGAAACTGAGAGCCAACCCGGACAGAGAGACTTCCGCAGTGAGGATTGAACGTTAAGCCGACCACTCACGATACAGCGGCGTTGTTCAACTTCGTCGAGTTCGACGAATTGATAAGGATTTTGATCGTGTGTGACCGTGCATCCAATGAAATCGTACAATTTGACCGCAGACCGACTGGCCTGTCTGCTGCAGTACTGCAGAGTTGATCTCATCAATTTGTTGAGCGTGTGTGACCGTTTACAATTTGTCGATACTGCAAAAATACATTTTTAACTACACACTTGCTTTGATCATATAGAAAATTGATATGGCTTGATTTAGCGAGAATTTTTTAAGAGAGTTTTTTGAAAGAGAGTTTTTTATATAAAGAACAAGAATGCTTATAGCGAATAAAAGGGAAAACGTATCACGATAGAAACGCCCGAAAACAGGCAATGGACATTCTAGTTTTAAAGTTCCAAGAAGTAAACAAAGATGCGAATGAAGAGTATATAAGAAAAAAAATTAACAATTGTAGAACATCCTATAAAAGCGAATTAAAATTAGCATTGTAGTCCAGTAAATCGGATGCAGGGGCAGACGAGATTTATTTTGCACCAAAATCTTGGATTCTTTGCACCAAAATCTACGTTTTATTTTAGGTTTCTTTTTACGCTTAGTTATACACAAAGTAAACGACTAAAAAGATTGTTTAATTTGACATGGTCGAGAACCGAACAAATACTGCGGCGCAGTATGGTGTGTGGGCGCACCAGATATACCAACAAATTGAACAACGCCGCTGTCCGATTATGTCGAACGACACCGCTGTACCGTGAGTGGCCGGCTTTACCGTCAACTCTGACTCAGAGTATAACGTGGATCTGCAGCATCGAATATTTTGATTGCGAGAATGTTTGGCGTTTCCGCTGGACTGAGGTGAAAGCGAGTATAAGTCTTCGTGCGATCGAATTCGCGTATTTCATTTTTTGTTAGTAATAATAATTTTTTTTCTTTTACAGACGTCCGCCGGGGAATTTACTCTCGCGGGATCCAGGCGGGGATACAGAATATATTTTATTTTTATACATACGTTAGAATTAATAGATTTATTTTTATGTCAACCTGTGTTTTACTGAGTCTGTCGCTTCAAAAGAGCTACCAGTCACAGACGAGTGACCCGAAATACCAAAGTCAGAAGTTATGCACGCAGTAAAGTCCATGAAAAATAATAAAGCTGCTGGTCCAGATGAAATACCAAGTGGATTGCTAAAACTGGTCAATAAAAAAAAACAAAGATCTTTTAGTCCAACTACTGAACACAATATATTTCACAGGAATCATTCCAAGTGAAATGCTGACATTAACAAAGCACGTGGTGGTCGTGTGTATTAAGGTATCTTAAAATTTTTTATTTTAAAGAAGATCTTTTCGGAATTGAATCATTCCATCATCAGTTAACTAAAAGAGAGAGTAAAAATACCAATATTAAAAAACAAGTAAGTTAAAATTTAAATATGTAAAAAGAACACGTTGGTTTTTTACTACTTATATAAAAAGTTGTCAAAAAACATTGTATGGCCACATGAAAACATGAAGGAACTCCGTATTAAAAAACAATCCTCATAGTGTTTATGAAGGTAAATTCAATAGACTGTTAATTTGTTGATTACCAAAAACTGAAAATGGGGACATCTTACATGACCCCCTGTAGTTGGTGAGGTTTTATTGACTTACATTACCTCTGATCTGTGCTGAGTCTAGGGCTAACTGATAGAAAGATCACAATACATACCCAAGATCACAATACATACCCAAGGGGGGTATGTACTATGTAGACAGATGGTAATGGTATGAAAAATCAGTTAGTACCCGTCAATGTCAAGTGGAATGATGTAGTGGGAGCAAAAGTCATTGTGCTTAAGTTTGTGAATAGGCCGTTTTTAGTGAAGAATTGTGTTTAGTGTGTAGTAGAATCAATAGCAATTTTTGGTATTTTAAAAAGGTGGGAGAATGTAAAACAATGAGTGACTGTGATGCAAAATACATTTGGTATACCAGGGCAAGGCAAAATTTAAGTTAGGTAGTTGAAATTAATAAATCATTTTACAGGCGATAAAAACAATGTTGTTACCTAATTGTTTCCTTGTATGAAGTAAGTATAGATAAAAGTTGGTTTGAAATTTATGGAAGATGAATCAAGGAAAAAGAAATAAAAGAGAAAGAAAAGGAAATAGGAGATGAATGTAAAGATGTAAGCTGAGGATACTGAAACTGATTGTGATAAGAGATTGATAGATGTAAAGTGAGTATTTATAAGAAAACCTGTGTGATTAGTTTGATGGTAGTTATTGGAGAGGATAGGCTCTAGATGAAGGAGAATAGACAGAGAGAGGGAAATGGAAAATACAATAAAAGAAAAAAAATTGCAATATCTCGGACATGTGATGAGAGGCGAAAGATACAACATCTTGAGATTCATAGTTCAAGGAAAAATAGAGGGTAGGAGAAGCGTAGGAAGAAGACGTGTTTCCTGGTTGAAGAATCTGAGAGAGTGGTTTGGTTTGGAGAGATTTTATGCAGCAAAGATCTGACATTGGCCCTCAGAATAAGGCTAATTAAATGCTATGTACACAGTGTACTCTACTATGGAGCTGAATCATAGACATTAAACCAGAATACAATAAATCAACATAACGCGTTTGAAATGTGGACCTTTAGAAGATTGTTAAGGATTCCATGGGTAGATATAGTCACGAATACAGAAGTGTTAAGGAGAATATGTAGAGAGAGAGAGAAATGGAAAATACAATAAAAGAAGGAAAATTGCAATATCTTGGACATGTGATGAGAGGCGAAGGATACAACATCTTGAGACTCATAATTTAAGGAAAAATAGAGGGTAGGAGAAGCGTAGGAAAAATACGCGTTTCCTGGTTGATGAACCTGAGGGAGTGGTTTGGTTGTAGCTCAAGGCAATTGGCCAGAGCAGCTGCCTCGAAGGTCAGAATAGCCATGATGATTGCCAACCTTCGTCGCGGAGATGGAACTTAAAGAAGAAGAATTAGAGAAACATTCGGTTTGTTGGATCTATATATCATATACAATATACTTCAAAAAGAGTAAAAGAGATTTTTTCCTGAGAATTGAGAATTGAATTGACTGTACGAGTATACTTAATTAATTAACGTTATAAAATTAGTGTTTATTAAACAATACTGCTGTACCTGGACAAACTATGTTGCACATATTTTCTGTATGGAAATTATTATGGTTCCCTTGACATCCTTTAAATATAAATTGTTCACATTTATTAGTTTTTGAGTTAAAGAAGAATCTCGTTAAATTTCTGACTTCGGTTTCATCAATACATGCTCCTGCATCTAATGGTTCAAAGCACACATCTCCTAAAATAATATTTAAATTTAGACACTCTTATTACCCACTTTATGTAAAGCTAAATACTTACTCGGTTTGGGGCAACATACGGCATATTCTCCAACAGGGCTTAATTGACATTTGTGAGACGACGGACAGTTTTCATAATCAGGTCCACAAGTTACAAGTTCTTCGGTACTTCCCAGTTTTAATGGTTCACCATTTTGGCATGGGTTTTCTTTTTTGGGAAGACACATTGGCACGGGAGGACAAGGCAAGTTGACGCATTCTACTGCTACTAGCCTGCATGTCTCTCCTTCTCCTCTGCATGTTATCTTCGAACATGGATCGATGCACTCGCAAGTTCTACAGCCGTTCTTGTCAATTTCGTAGCCTAAAATATATAAACCATAATAAGTTAGAATATTCAGCACCATTAGGAAATTGACTGGTCTAGGCCGTAAACGTCAGGTGATCTATTTCTGGCTGCAGTGTATCATAGCAAGATAGGCACCTTTAGATGAAGAACAAGCATATTTAGTAAGACAGGTTTAATCGAAATTATTCTATTCTTTGAAATTTTTATGAAGCAGTCCTAGAAGTAATAACGTACTACTCTGACAACTCACCAGTCTTACTAAAATAAACAAAAATAATGTCTAATTGAAAAGAGGAGAGAATTATCCAAATACCTTCACTCCAGAAGTCAAGCGAATGGCAAATACATATGGCAGTTCATTGGTCAAGAGCCCATAATTTATGGTTCTAGAAAAACCCGACATCAAGGATTTGTCTAGCTGGTGGCATAATAAGTCAATAGTGCCTTAAAACATCATTTTTGTTTCAATCAGCAATAAAGAAATTTTGGTTCTAGCATAGTTGCTTGGGAGTCTTAGGCACCCAGGGTTGCTATATTAGCCCAGGGAAATAAGCATTTTTTCATGACACTCGTCCGGCCAGGCAGACGACAGTTGTTTTGAGTAGTATGGACCTCTGTAACAAAAACCTATATGTTTCCTGCAGTCGATTTTTTGGACTTAATTAGTTATTAACAAATTAAGGTCAAAAAAGGGAAAATTTTTGCTTTTTTCGTCTATCAGCAAAAAGTGAAGCAATTTAAAACAAATTTTAGAGGAGGAAAAACTTATAAGTTATATAAAAAGTTTCTATCCTTATTTGTTGCTTAGAAAGTTGCAAAATAAGTCAAAAATTTCGGTTTTTTTTAAATGTTAATAACTTTTTTGAAAATAAACTTATAATATTTATATTTTATGGAATGATGTGTCTTGTAGTGCTTAAAATAGGGTTTAAATTTCAAAGTGTTCGGTCTAATAGTTTAAAAGTTATTTTATTTGTTTATCCCAAATTAACATTTTTTGCAACAATATAAGTCAGAAATTTATACAGTTTTAGAAATTGTAAAGGTTGTTTCTGGTAGAAAAAGACTTGTTTTATTATTTAAATTAAAAAAAAATTAAGAAAATTAATTTTAAATATTGCAAAATAATTTTGCAAAAACATGTCGATTTTTTTGCTTATAAACAATTAGAATAACTTTTGAACCATTGACTGTAAAAATATTATTTTTACATATTTAAAAAGCTTGAATTTTTTGACAAATTTAAATAAAAAAAAGTTTGTCCCAAAATAATTTGGTACAAAGTTAGCCTCTTTTTTTATTTAATTCATAGCACCTTTGTTTATAACAATTAAGAAATATAATTAGCGCTATTTGAAAGAATATACATTATAGTTTTAAACTACTAAATTTTAAAATTTCAAAATGTATGTAAAATCCGTCGGCTTTGAAACTCTCGGGAGCTGAAGGGAGGGGGAAGGCGCTGTTAACTGTATCTCTGTTCCTTTTTTATGTATTTCAACGTTTTTTTTTTGAACTTGTATGTACTTTTTGCGTACATTACGAATATGCATTATTTCAATAAATAAATTGTCAAATAAACCACATAATTTGTTTAAAAACAATTTTTTTAATTTTTTTTAGTAGTATTTAAGTTAAGTTTGAATGTAAAACAGAAGTACTTGTCATTTGATATATTTTGGGGAATAAGCCACAATTTAAGTTTATAATAAGTTTATTTTTGACATTTCGATTTCTACTTCGGAAATCTTTCTCAGAATACAGAACATTAATAAATTAATCAAATTTTGTTTTTGGTTACTTGGTAGAAAATTTGTTTTGAAAATTTTTCTGATAACTCTTCTGGGTGATTGATTAGTGTGAGGAAGCTCAGTACATCTGTTTTAGTAAAAATTACAAAAAAAGTTATTAACAAAACTTGTAGACAGCTTTACACTCGACATTTTAAAATTAGTTACAATCTTACAGGGTGTTCTATAAGATAGTGGCAGACCAAACTTATATTTTTTATTTTATTTCTATATTTTTCATTAATGTAAATAACGTCTAAGTCTTCTTCTACCAGAAACAACCCTTACAGTTTCTAAAACTGTATAAATTTCTGACTTATATTGTTGCAAAAAATGTTAATTTGGGATAAACAAATAAAATAACTTTTAAACTATTAGACCGATCACTTTGAAATTTTAACCCTATTTTAAGCACTACAAGACACATCATTCCATGAAATATAAATATCATACGTTTATTTTCAAAAAAGTTATTAACATTTATAAAAAACCGAAATTTTTGACTTATTTTGCAACTTTCTAAGCAACAAATAAGGATAGAAACATTTTAAAAACGCCATTTTGAAGGTTTTTATGTAACTTATAAGTTTCCTTTCTTCTAAAATTTGTTTAAATTGCTTCACTTTTTGCTGATAGCCGAAAAAAGCAAAAATTTTCCGTTTTTTGAACTTAATTTGTTAATAACTAATTAAGTCCAAAAAATCGACTGCAGGAAACATATAGGTTTTTATTACAGAGGTCCACACTACTCAAAACAACTGTCGTTTGCCTGGCCGGACGAGTGTCAAAAACAGGGTACTTTTTTTGCTTAGTTCCCTGGCCTATATCACCAGCTATGCATTCCAGTAATATATGGACAATAGAGCAAATTCAAAGAATATAAACAGTAAGTACCTAGTATTTTAGTTTCAGAATTTTGTTTTCCGTTATTGTATTTCTCATTTAATAAATTATATTACCTTTGAAACGCTTTTTAAACTGTTAGTGTTGGAATAAAAAACTTATCTTTACTAGAAAACTTAAGAAAAGACGAACTAGAGAAACGAAACCTTAATAAATACGAAGGAAGGATATATGATACTTTTTTTCCTAATTATCTTAATTCTAATTATAATTTGGATACTTACCATGTTCACAGTTCTCTTTACATTTGTACATTGGGCATTTAGATTCCGGTGGTGGGTCACAAGATAGTTTTTTAGTGGATTTGGTTCGCGTTTCAGATAATTCGAAACCTGCAGAATCAACGCACCAACAATCGCCACTACCAGGATTACATTGTTTTGGTTGGTAGTTACCGTCGTCCTTACAGACGGGTATGTAGACTTTTCCGGCTGGTATACCTGATTCGTGAGCCTGGTGTTGCGCTAGGGCTTTTTGATGCTGGCAACCTAAAATTCAAATAATATATATATATATATATATATATATATATATATATATATATATATATAATCCGCGTCGATTATCATTGTACCGAGCTTTCGACATCTTCTTTGATGTCTTCTTCAGGGCTTTCGAGGTTTCAGTCTCCTGAGCCCCCAGATACTACTACACTGACCAATAACCAAAGCATTCCTTTAATAGCAAATAATAAATTTTTCACCTAGGTCCCTTAGTTTACAAAATATCTATTTCAGAAGACATAAACCCAAAATAATTACTAACATTCTATTAAGAAGTGATTTATTCTCGCGGAAACTGTACATAAAATTTATTAGGTATTTAACTAAGTTTTAAATTATTGCAGAGGAATGTCGTGGACTCTTTATTTTATTACACATTTCAAACATATCGCTCTGTTTAACATAAATCAAATTGATTTGTACCAGTGGTAAATTTATATATTTACATACCTGTTAGGAGGAGAGGTTCAATACACTGCGTTCCACAACCATTCGAACAACATCTTTTATTTCCACTACATGCCATATCCGAATTGCATTCGAAATCGCAGGAAGTTGTCGATGCCGGAACTAGATAAGGGCATTGGCCCACCTTTTTCGGCAAACCTGAAAATAGAGAATAATTGATGTATAAAAGTAATTAAGTAAAATCCTAAAACGTAAAAATAAAGTTTATTGAACAAATTTTTTGTTGATATTGCTTCTTTGTCGTACAGTAATTTAAAATCTTTTATAAAATCTGCCAAATTAATTAAAATTTAGAAAAACCGAAAATTACGAGGAAGACAAAACTCACTTTTATCAATGCTCTTATTTTTCCCACGGTTACATACCCGGTTGAAATATGGACTCTCAAAAAATCGATAGAAGTAAGATTGAAGCTGTGGAAATATGGGCATACAGAAAAAAAATTACGCGTGTCCTGGATAGAACATAGAACCTACTTGTCAATTCTGGAAGGCCATAATATAAAAGACAGGATATTGAAAAAAGTAAACCAAACATACCTAAATTAGTTCGGTCACGCCGAAGGTACAGCCAAAAAAACGAAGACTATGGAACTACTGGCAGTACAAGGAAAGGTAGAAGGCCGAAGACCGAGAGGAAGATCTTCAACAAGGTGGACAAACTAAATGAAGACACTGGTGAGAAAATCTCTAGATGAAGCTGTCCACCTGGCACTAGGTAGCATTCAATGGAGGCAGCAAGCTTGTCACCACGACCTGACAAGGGCTCAAGGAATAAGGAGAAGTATATTAGGAACAACTTATAAAAGGTAAACTACAAATCAAGAAATAAAGGCAAATCACATTGGTTTGATGACAAATATTGTATAAAAAACTGTAATATCTCTAAAATATTAATGAATGGAAAAGTACCTTGTGGCAAATTGGTACAGTGTGGCAACTTTGTGGCAAAGTGGTACAGATTAAAGAGCAAGTAGTGAAACTTAACATGGGGTTCAAAAGGAGTAGTGAGGCGTAATACAAGATGCTGTTTCCAGTTAGCATCTTAAGCCTATCCTACTCAATTCCTATCCTCACCTGCACGAAGTGTGGTTTGGGCTGCACGAGCGAACCCCGGAGAACCTAAGCAACCCTGCACGGCAAAGAGGTGCACGTCCAAAAAAGGACAGAATAGCGCATGAATAACTAATACTTTATATATACTTACATGCTGGTACAGGCGGACAGTAATGATCTTTGCAGCTAACTTCTACTAATTGGCATTGTTCGTCTTCATTACAACCGATGCCATTGCAAGGATCTCTGCACTGACATTGAGGACAACCACTATCTTCATCTAAGATGAACCCGTATTCGCAGCCCATCCTGCAGGTTAAATCTAAACAATCCATAGTTTCTCTCAACTCCGTACAATTTTTGATTGGAGATTCTGAAAGAATATAAAAACTTATGTTATTAAAAATGATGAACGGATATTCAGAATTAGTAATGCATTTAAATTAGATATCAAAATAATTCTCACAAAGGCACTACAAAATCATTGCTCGCAGAATTATAGCATTTTTCTATTAAAAACGGCCCTTAAAATTTTTGTTGTGCTGTACCTATAATATCACGTAGACTATTTTTATTGCCTCTACGTACTTCAGTTTCCTTTCATAATTAATTTTTTCTGTGAGTAAATAAGTTAAAAGTTTAAAGTTAATAGAACTTAGTACTTCCCATGAAACTAATTACGTATTATAAATACAGACTCACTTATCTACTAAAAATATTTATAGTGGTCTGGTAAAAGGGTATGTAAAAGCCAGACGCCAAGTTTTGGGCCATTTCAGTTTCGTATCACGATGGCAGCAGACGTTAAATAATTAGTTTTCTTAAATACAGTTTTTGTAGTGGAAAGTCGTATTTTGCTTTATGGAAAATTTAATATTTTTGTCTCTATAGAGAGTTTACCGGTGTCGCTGCATGAAAGAGCAGCCCAGCTGCCACTCCCGTTATCATGTCATCAATTCTTCTGCTTGATAAGAAGGGAATTTATGATCTTTAAAACCTATCGCATGAAATTTCGGTTTTGATTTTTGGCAACAAATGTGATGCCTAAATATGCCTAAGAAATGACAAATTTAAATTTTTATTACAAAAAGAAATTCAAAGTCTATTCATTCATCTCTTTCTACTGGATTTGCTTCCATTGTTAGAGATTGTTTAGTATTTAATTTTTTTAAGTCTGTTAGTCGAATCACTTCAGTCAAATAATTGAGTGAAGTAGAAATTGAAACGTCAATAAACGTACTTTAACCTTTATTAGTGGCTTATTCCCATTTAAATAGTAAATAATTAAGTGTTTCGATGAACAAGTAATATATAAATGCTAGAAGACTGGAATATCTATATTTATATTTGATGCAGGGAGACATTAGGAACTTTATTTTTGATATATCTGAAGAGTGGCCCCATAAGTGTAATAAAGGTGTAAAGAATATATTAACTGGTTAAATTACCTACCTTTGCCTTTAGTTTTGGGTATTTCCGTTCCAAAATTGTCAACACACCAACAATCTCCTCGTGAACATTGTGTTGCGATGTAGTTGCCATTTGAATCACACTCTGGTGTAGGAAGAGCCAATGACATTCCTTCTCTGGTACCCTCCATACTCTCAGAAAACTCATGAAGATACTCACACACTAAAATTAAAGAACATTAATACGAAAATATATTAAAAACTAGAACAAAACCTCTTACTTGTTTGTGGCCGCATATCCATTTGACTATAATCTTCAGACGCATCTGCCTCTAGTTCTTCTTCAGCAATTGGACAGCAAACAGCTTGGGTAGATCCAGCAACAGCAGTACACTCATACGTAGAAGGACAGATAATTCCATTTTCTGATCTCAGTGCGCATGCTACTGGTGCTCCTCTAAGATCATCTGTCAGTGGAGTGCCCGTTTCGCAAGGATTGGCGTAGACTGCTTTTGGACGACCTAAATTATTGAATGGTTTTAATTATGCACAAAATTCAAATCGTTTAGAGACTAAGGACTCAGTTATAAGGAACAATCGGACATGAACACTACCATAAAGTAAATTACTACAAACGGAAATGTTTTTAGTACAATTTACACTATGGTAGTGCCATAAAAATAAAAGCAAAACCGAGCATATCTAATTAACTTCGACCACATAGGTAGAAGAACGGAGACTATGGAGCTATTGGTAGTAGAAGAAAAGGTAGAAGGCCGAAAACCAAAAGAAAGATCTCTAACACGATAGGTAGACCAAATGAAGACTTTGGTGGGAAAATTCTGACATGAAGCCATCTATATAGCACAGTATCACAGCCAATGGAGGCAGCAAGCCAATAATATTTAGAATGTCATCACGGAGGAGGAGGAGGAGGAGGAGTACCATTGTAGCCAGTGAGCCAGTCTGTTGGTATTTTACCTGTGTCATATATCTTATTGAATAGTGCTGTTATTAAGTCGAGGCTTTTACTTTCGTTGTCTGCAATTAATTAAAGTATTTCGACATTATATTTTCTGGACCGGTGAATTTTCCGTTCTTCTAAACTTTTACTGCATAAATACTTCTTCTTTTGTTATTTTTGGAGCTTCTTCATTTATTCTATCATCCGTGGATGGTGGAGAACAAGGTCTATCATCGTCAAAAAATGTTTATGGATAATAAAGGTCGTATCTTTCCTGAAATTGTTCAATTTCTAGGCATTTGGTTGATATACAGTTTTCTTTAGCTTATCTGCATTTTTTTCTAGTGATTTTATTGACTCGTTTGTGTTCTATTGGGTTTGTTTTATGTTTTCATCTAACGTCCATAAGGTTTATGATCTCTTGCGTTATCCATTCTTGTTTACTGTTGTTTTTCGTGAACCCGATATCGTCTTTTTGTATCTTTGTTATTTTACAGCAGTCCATGTTACTTCAACATCTGTCTGTACCAAGTTTTCTAGCGTTTCTATTTCTTTCTCAACCTTGATACTTATTTCCTTTTTCTTTTCAGGGTTCTTCAGTTGTTACATTTTTCTTGAAACTTTTTTCCTTTTTAACTTTAAGAAATCTATAGACATTATAACTGGATTGTGATCGCTATGAATGCCAGGCTCCAGGATATGTTTTAGTAGATTTTATATACTTCTTGAAGTTGTTATCGAGCAAAATAAAGTCAATTCGATTTTTAACAATTTTATCTTATGTCTCTGCAGGCGATTTCCAAGTATATAGCCTTCTATGATGTTTGAAGAAGATGTTGGCTAATAACACGTTGTTCTCTACGCGGAATTGTACCAGTCTATCTCCCTTATTGTTTCTGGTACCGAGACCCTCCGTCCGGCTCGCGGAGATAAAAATACGGCTTCGTGCGAGGTGGTATTCTACCACCTGCGTGCCCTTCCGCCCCCGAAGAAGGGAATCACGGGAGGGTGGCATACCCGCAACACAGGTACTACGGGGGAGGTGGAGCCCCACGATGTTTCGGCATCGTGCCACCTCCAATTGGTCTCGGACTAGTAGGGGCAGTGGGAGCGCTAAAGGTCGTATGCCGAAAGGCCAGGCAGACCAAGGTTCTGCCAATTTTATAATTGGGGGGCACAATGCTTCGCAATGGTACCGAGTCTGTATGGTCCTATGTTGCCTCCTTCGGCGACCAATTTTGACATTAAAGTCACCCATAATTATCGTTATTTCGCCATTTTTGATTTGTCACTTATTGGAGCATAGACTTGAATAACATTTTGGTTTCTAAGGGTTCTTAATTTCAACATTACTACTCTATAATTTAGAGGGATGAAGTCTATGACTGCGCAATTTTGTCTGATACTAATATAGCCGTTACATATTGATGTTCTGGATCGGTTCCTCCTGACTAATAGATTTATCCATCTTTTGTTTTTTGGTTTCCTGAACCAGGCCATCTTACTTCATACATCCCCAAGATGTCTATTTTTATTTTTCTCATCTCGGCTTCAGTGTTTACAAGTTTTCCAGACATGAATAAGCTGCGTACGTTCCAGGTGGCAATGCGTACTATCCTGTCATATATTCGGATTCTTTGTCCACTTCCTTGTACCTCAATAGTAGTTGACGAGGGGATTCTTCGCACCCTCTAGAGGTGAGAGGTATGTACAAGAAAAATTCTGATAAAAAATAAAGACTGATGAATATTGGACAGTTAAAAATAAATATGAACAACGAATATATATGGTTAAAATGAAAATGCTTACATGAAAAAGTGAAATGACAAAAAATGATAAAGTTAAGACTGGATATATTAGAGCAAGTCTAGGTGTGGCTCCATATTTATGTGAAACTGGGAGAACATAAGTAAGGCATGTTAAAACATATTCAACGTCGAGATGAGAGTGGTCAACTGGCTTAACCTCCAGCCTCTGAATTTTCGGCATATAGAGAGAAGGAATGATAGATACGGAGATAGAACCACCGATTCTTGAGGAAGTTAATTAAGCATTACGAGAAGGAACATCAACAAAGCACTGAGAATCAGTAATCTGCCCTCTGAACTGTTGGATAACAAGTAACAGTTTAAGTTAGGATGGAAAGGTTAGGATAAAAAAGTAATCACGCATTACTTAATGTAAAAAAAAAACAATTAATGTATTCTTATTGGCTAGTCGTAGATGCATCCACATGGACCTTCTCGTAATTATTTAATAATAATTTGCAACTTACGCATATTTCTTAAAAAAAATTTAAATACTTACATACTGGGACTGAAGGACACAAAAACTCGCTACATGATGCTTCTTTAACGTTGACACATTCCTCATCTTCCGGACACATAAATCCATCACACGGATCATCACATTTACACGTGTGGCATCCATCTTCGTCCAGTTTAAAACCGTATTCGCAAATTTGTGCACATTCCAATCGTTCGCACTCTTTGCCGTTTTTATCTAAGCTTCTTCCCATAACCTCGTATCGTGCTAAAATGAATACATTACCAAATAGCTGTAGTAGAATGATTAATATATTTTGTACGTATTTAAGGTGCCATAAATAAGGTGAAGGAAATATAACTTTTATTGTGATCAAAAAAATTCCAAGTATTCACTAAAAACAAAAAATACAGCCACTCCAAAAGAGTGAGATAGAGATGCGACCCTTTGTTAGTTTAAACATCAAGAATCTATAATATAAAAGAGGCAAAATAGCTCCCAAATGTGATACAGAATAATTAACAAATGAGGTAGCTTCATCTGCTTTTTATATGACACGATAATTATAACGAAAACAAAGGACAATTTACAGAAACATATTAATGTCATTACGTAAATAGCGAATTAAGAGAATAGATACTAATGTACAAAATATCTAAGACTCTTTCACGAATCTGGTAGACATACACCTCAAAAATATTCCAGTAACTTTATCATCAAAGTTGAGGCTTTGTTCTCAGTGTAAAACTTATTCAAGAGATGCAGAGACGTCAACTGTGACGTATACGCATGTCTCGTTGGTTACGCCAACATGATGCCAATACTAAAAGAGGTAGGAATTAACGACTGAAAATGATTAAAAATCTTTACTGGAATCAGACAGCAAATCTCAGAGTTGAAGGTGAACACACTGACTATGTGAAAATCATGTGTGGAGTGAGGCAAGGCTGTATTTTGTCTCCTCTAATCTTTAATCTGTACTCTGAAAGAATATTTATCAAAGCTTCGCACGAAACTGAAAAAGGTATTCTACTAAATGGTTATTGACTAAACAACATCAGATATGCGGACAACTTAGAAGACCTACAAGTTCTTCAACCAATCAACAAAGTATCAGATGTATCAGGATATTTAAGATATGTAGGAGGCTTGTTCAATTGAAACCATCTTTGACTCAGAAACATCTTAAGGTACATATCCCATTGCTTCACTAACCGATGTATACCCTGTCATAAAACCGTCATATCCTGAACTAAATCTTCATTACAAGAAACATTACAGTGTCAAATCTGTATTAACATAAAAAGATCTCAAACCATCAGAAGAAAGTTTGTGAATAAAAGTATAAAAACTTAACATATGAAAATGTAGAGATGTAAACGATTCTTACCATCAGTAATTGAACAATTTATATCTATGGCCGCACCCATTGATCCTTTAAGTTTTCTTCCCAGTCGATCGACGCACCAGCAAACTAGTCCGTTTCTGCTACACTGTTTTGCTTCAAATTGACCATCTTGCGTACATTGTGGAACATATCCTCTACCAGCTCGTTCGCTTACTGATAGAACTTCTGAGAGAGCTCGTTGATGGAGACATTCTATAAGAAATAAATCTCCGTCAATTAACTATTTTTTTAAATGTAGATGCTATAAAACAAAAAAGCTACAAGAATGTAACAGAAAGCTAAAATTTTAAAAGGATAATAATGCTCGTCTAGTTGTAGAGTAAAAATATAACCAATGCATATCTGTAGATTATATTCAATAAACTAGTACTTTAGGAGTTAAAAATATCTGGTTGTGTTTCATTTACATACTTGAAAGAGCTGAGCGGTGCAAGGGGTAATTCGTTGCATTAAAAATGCCCAATAACAACTTATACTTTTAATTTCTATAATTACTAAAGGGTAGGCAATTCATATTACCTACCGAATAGGAAAATTGAAAATTCTTACTTGGCACTATCTGTCAAGAATATAGCTTCACGTCGACGTCGGCACAAACCGTGTTCGCCACAAAACCTGTTCTTGGACTCCTCCATATTTCCTAAGAATTTTTCTCTCGAAACGTTTAAACAATTCTTGGTGTAAGTAACCACGTTTCTGACGCATATGTTAACACTGGATTTATTAGTGTTTTATATATGGTAACTTTAATCTTTCTAGATAGTTTTGGGGCCATCTGTTTCCTCAAGCCATAATATTCTTAGCACTTATTCTCAAGAACTATTCTTCTTTTAATTTCTTAGCTGACATTGTTGTCTTTGGTCAGCAGCGAGCCCAGGTAAACGAAGGTATCCACACCTTCCACTTCCAGATCATCAATTAATAGTCTAGGTATCTGATCTGGTTGCCTGATCTAGTACAATACATATACTTGGTTTTCTGTGCGTTTATTTTTCATCCCATTCTTTTTTTTCTATTTTTTTTGTGTATGTTTGGCTTGGACAATTGTCATTCAGCCAGTCTCAATCAATATAAGTTTATTAATGTAGTGTGTGTGTCTGTGTTTGTGTGTGTGTAGAGTAATTGTCTTGATACTTAGCAAAGTCGACGTCATTGTCTTTGCTAAGAGACGCTAATTGTATCCGAACGTCTGCGGTCCCTCCGGTGAGTACCGATCACACAAGGATAGAAATTAATTTCATTCATTATTTTTTTTATAAACGAAAATTTCCACCCAGGTGGGATTCGAACTCACGACCTTTAGGTTTAAAGGTAGGCGCTCTTACCACTGAGTCACAGAGGGGGTTAATCCCATTCTCAGTGCAGATGCTCTTAATGATCAAAATGCTTCGATCAGAGATTCTGTAGATCTAGCAAAATTATATTTACCATTATTTAACTAATCATAAACTTACCGGTAACGTTCTTTGGATGAATACACGAAAATCCGCACTGTTCAGTATTGCAACATTTTTGAACTGAAGGACATTCCAAATCGTGTGTACAAAGTTGACCGCATTGTCTACTATCGTCCATTTCTGTAGGACAGGTACCAGTCTTCTGTATTTTTAGCGAAGCTGGACAGCACACTCCATAATCATTTCCTAAAATCATTAATAAATCATTATCAAACTTCTATAAAGTTCTTTTTGTAGTGTTAAAAATGTAATTTTTTTCAGGATTCACTCTGTTGGTGCAGAGTTATGAACTCTTAATAAACGTTGCCTGAATAAATTGAAAGCTTTTGAAATGTGGACATAACGAAGAATTTAAAAAATATCTTGGCCAGATATAGTTAAATCTGTTGTTATTGTTAATTAAAAATTAAGAAATGTTTATGTTCCAATACTTGGAACATATAACCTGTGATGAAAAATGAGACATCCCACAGTTGATGATACAGGGCAAGATTCAAGGTGAACCTAGCAAAGGACGAAGAAGAATGTCTTGTTTGAGAAATATCAGAAAATGGTTCGAATGGAATTCAATATAATTTTTCCCTACAGCGACCTTAAAGATAAGGATAACAATGATAACTGCCAACCTCCGTGGCAAAGAAAGTATCTGGAGAGATGTGCCAATTAGACTTGCCAATTGGTCTAATTCTACGCTCTACATAAGTGGGAATGAACCTTACAAATCTCCGCTACTATCATAAAATTTTTTCTTTAACGGTGGTGGTAATAAAAGTCATAAGACAATCGTAAAATAGTTTTCGAAACACAATTCAGATTTCTGCTTTATAATCTGAGCCTTCTAAGAATTGCAAGGCAAACAGACGTTGATAAAAGATGTTAAAAGAGACATGGGGAATCTAAAATTTGCATTCCACGACATGTCTTTTACAACTAAGCAGAAATCCTTAGCGAATTGTGTTTCTTGTACTCCCACAGAGTAAATCCGAACAAAATGAGAAAAGGCAGCAAATATTTGATTTCACGCAAACAAATCTTATGTATCTCTTGATACGTATTTCGACCTAATAGGTCTCGTCAGAAGAGCTATTCATAAGGTTTCTCAACGTGAAAAATCAATATTCTCTGCCTTTTAAGAAGCAACAATAACATGGCTTCGATACGGACGCAGTAGCGACATCTAATTAAACAATCGTAAAATAGTTTTCGAAACACAATTCAGATTTCTGCTTTATAATCTGAGCCTTCTAAGAATTGCAAGGCAAACAGACGTTGATAAAAGATGTTAAAAGAGACATGGGGAATCTAAAATTTGCATTCCACGACATGTCTTTTACAACTAAGCAGAAATCCTTAGCGAATTGTGTTTCTTGTACTCCCACAGAGTAAATCCGAACAAAATGAGAAAAGGCAGCAAATATTTGATTTCACGCAAACAAATCTTATGTATCTCTTGATACGTATTTCGACCTAATAGGTCTCGTCAGAAGAGCTATTCATAAGGTTTCTCAACTTAAACTTAAAGTTTCTCATTCATTCTTAGAAGGCTCAGATTATAAAGCAGAAATCTGAATTGTGTTTCGAAAACTATTTTACGATTGTTTAATTAGATGTCGCTACTGCGTCCGTATCGAAGCCATGTTATTGTTGCTTCTTAAAAGGCAGAGAATATTGATTTTTCACGTTGAGAAACCTTATGAATAGCTCTTCTGACGAGACCTATTAGGTCGAAATACGTATCAAGAGATACATAAGATTTGTTTGCGTGAAATCAAATATTTGCTGCCTTTTCTCATAAAAGTCATAAGGTTGTACCAAACAACAGACTGTACAACATTAAGTTTGCTTATCGTTAGCAAAATGGTTTAAAACATATTTTTTATAAAAAATACTTTTGACAATTGACATAAAAAAAAACAAAAAAAAAAATGTAATTAAAAGACTTATTAAAACTGCATAGATAGGGTAATCAAAATTAGCTTTTTATTTATTATGTATTAGATTCCTTAGATTATCGTTAAAGTAGATGATATGCCTAGTCTAAAACGTAATCTAATGTGGAAAAGTAATATGCTCAACTAAGAAAATCTAAGAGCTTAGCGCATTCTTAGTTTAACTTACCAGTTTGAACTAAGCACTGATACAACGGCGGACACTGTGGCTTTCCAGGATCAGTACCACATAAGAAAGGACGAACAGTGTCACTAATGCGAAGTGGATCTCCTACAGGACATATATTTTCAAGACTTCGTCCACGTTTACCTAGAAACAAAAAAAATATATAAATAGCAATTGAAACATGTATCAACGTTTGATGCAGGTAAAGTAGCTATTGCCGGATCTTTCCAAAACTACTCTGGTGTATTGATTTTGATTAAATATTAAAAATATAATTTCGTTATCTTGTCTTACGTGCATTTTATGGATACACGGACATAAAGTAAACTATTGTGTGGCTACTGGCCACAATAAAAACTCACAATAATGAACCAATATGACAAATAACCATTTGTGTTCAATATGATGTTTACCAACACTATATAGTATAGTATAACAGTTTGTCTACCGTTAATGTAAAGATAAAGTGCCAATTTATTACATAGTCTTGAAGCATAAATTTTTTCCTTTGAATATTTAAATATATAAAAAGAATTTGATACCCCCCTGGCTGATAGGTAACAGCGATCTGAAGTTATTATTAATACTAAACTAAACATAATTTTATTTAAGATTGCATGAGGTCACTCTTTGTCTTCTAAAGCCTCCCACAATAATTTTAAAAGAGGTTTATACTTCCAATTGAGATTGATCTGTGTGATTAAGCAACAATTAGGATTCAGTTTCATTTCTTTGGAGATCTCAAGATCTTCTAAAGGATTCATAAGTCTAAAATTTTTATTTGGGATGTTGATTTATCTGTGTTATTGAGATGTTCTTTGATTCTTTGAGGCAGTGTTCTTATTGTTCTATCCACATAAATCATGTTAAAATTACCATAAGACAACATTGGTATGTTGACCTTCTAATGACCTTATCTACAGTAGAAGGAGGAAAACCACTGTTGTTTGCTCTTTGTTTAATAATTGAGATTTCTTGATTGAGATTCAGATGGCTGCCATCTTATGTTGAAAAGGATGAATATATGATGTATAGGTATTGATGATGATATGAAGAAGAGAAAGAATTCTTTTTAATGGGTAAATCTAAAAAGCTGATAATGTTGTTATTTTGTAACTCTAAGATAGAATTAATTGCAGGGTGTAAATTATTAATTAATGCCAAAATGGTGTGTGATTCTGAAGGTGAGCTTTCTATAAAATCTAAAATATCATCTACATATCTATACCATAAGATTATTTGT
This sequence comes from Diabrotica balteata, assembly GCA_918026665.1. Classification (NCBI taxonomy): domain Eukaryota; kingdom Metazoa; phylum Arthropoda; class Insecta; order Coleoptera; family Chrysomelidae; genus Diabrotica; species Diabrotica balteata. The sequence continues at coordinate 137,072,326 of OU898282.1, forward strand.
GTTTGAGAATGAACAGAATAACTTCAAGAGAGTCGAGAAAAGGATCTGCAAGTAAAGGCGATAGTGAATTTGCAATTGCTAAACCTGGTTGTCTATAAATTCTATCGTTAAAGATAAATAAGTCTTGGAAAAAGCAGAATTGAAATAGGGAGGTAATTTGGAACATTTATTGGGGTCAATGGTTTTTGCGAGTAAAAGGATATTGATGATTGGAATGGTGTCTAATCTGGAAACATTAGTGAAAAGATGTGTTACATCGAAAGAGTAAAGTTATTTGGAAGAGTAATTAAAGAAATTTTGGAAATTAAATCTAAAGTGTTGGTGACAGAATATTTGGGAGTGTAATTAATTAGATCTTGGAGAAGAGTGTTGATAAATGTGGTTAGTGAAGCTAGTGAAGTATTGAAAGTATTTATTCCTCGAAACTCTTCCATTTTTTCTTATTGCTACGTCCTGTATCTATCTTGGAGTCAGCATGCAGTGGATAGTACTGGTGACGATACTCTTTGGCTCCAGCTCTTTGTCAAAAACGTTTCGAATAAGTTTATATGACCATATTATTATTTATCTCACTACTACAAAACGTCTATTTTGTTTTTATTGAAGTTATTATGAGAGGAAAATTAAAGATATATTAGAGAATATTGTAACAATTTGCAAAATATTTAAACAACAGTGAGTGATCTCCTAGCCTTATTACGCTTTACTAAAATTAGTAATCGGCTACTGTGTTGCACATTTAAACACGCTATATACTTTTATATCATAATAAAATTACAGTAATAATTTTTCAAAAGACTTAATGAGTACTTTAAGTACCAAACGTTAAATAGATGTTAATGTTTGTCACGTGAAAGAGATCACAAGATATAATATGTAATCTCAAATCATACATTTGTATTTCTGGCCTAGAAAGCGGCAGATATCTGTGACAGGAAGTTCAGTAAGTTTTATTTAAATTCTCTTCATTCAATTATGAGTGGGTTGATGAGGATAAAGATTAACACAAACTGAATTTCTGCTCACCAGTGTGTATTACGTATTGGTAAAGGAACCAAATTTTCAGTTTTATGATAAACTTTAAAAATCCCGTTTTTATATCTTCTATATTCGATATATTTCAATCTGAAATAAAGGAAATTAACAGAATAACAACCGTATCGGTTTTAGATGCGGTTTTGGAACTCGAGAGCCCCTCTTTGCAATACAAGTCTTGATTCAAAAATACCTGGATCAACAGAAAGATGTTTATGCCTGTTTTATCGACTATGAGAAATACTATCAAACATGACAAACTCATAGAACTATTACATCTTACAGGACTTGACACTAAGGACATCCAGATTATAAAAAATCTATTGGAATCAAACAGCCCACATGAAGAATGGACATATGGTGAGGTTAGACAGGGCTGCATTCTTTCGTCACTGCTTTTCAACCTGTACACGGAACACATATTAGAGTACAACGAGGACATCAAGATCAATGGCGTACCAATAAGTAATTTTCGATATGTAGATGATACTGTTATACTGGCCGATAACATCAAAGATTTACAGATGATGCTAAATAGAGTAAATACAACAGGCAACCGATTTGGACTGAGAATCAATAGAAAGAAAACTAAATTTATGGTGATCAGTAAAAAGAACATTCAACATATCGACCTATATATTGAAGCCAAACTAAAAATGTATACCGCTTTAAATATCTGGGATATACAGTAAATGATAAGTGGTACCCAGACGTAGAGATTAAGATCCGAATTGAAATAGCAAGATCCAAATTCATCAAAATGAGAAAGCTCTTAAGCAACCGCAACCTAAGCGTTAACCTCCGATGGTGCGAAACGAAATGCTATGTACTCTCTACGCTACTTTATGGAGTAGAAGGATGGACGTTAACAGCAGCAACTATAAATAAGTTAGCGGCTCTAGAGTCCCTCTAGAGCGGATTTAGAGTTTCGATCAATATAGAGTGCTTAACACGATCAAGTGCCTTTTGGAAATCAATAAAACAACAGTATATGTCTACAGATATATATCTTTGAGCAAGTATGTTCATTCCAAACAGTGCCTCTCTCGTTCCAAATCGGTTACGGAAACCAAACTGAGTGTCATCCAGGTATTCCTCGCATTTATTGTAGAGTATTTATTAGAGAGGCCTACACGAAGTACAAAACATTCAATACCCCAGTAATAAAATACGTGGGTCCTCCATTTTGTTTTACGGAATAGTGTAATAAAGGCATACTTAATATATTTTTACGATTTCTAATTTGACATTAAAATTTGCCTTACACGTACCTAAAAATAACAAAAACACATTAAAACTACATAAAGAAACTGTAATAAATGATTTACTAACTGTGGTACAGCTTGATTGATACAAATCAGTTGCGTTGCTTCTTTAGTGAAACAGGATTTTTTCAAATTAAAGTCGAGTTCCTCCTTCTTTAGCAATACACACCATAACGATTAATGTTCCATTGTTGTGGATTTAATCCAGTAAAACTGCTTTAATCGAAAACTATATCTTACATCACATCTCTCACGCCGCTTCCTGTTTTTGCGAACAAAGAGGCTAAGGTGGTGAGGTGGTGAAACTCGTCAACTTCGATTCTGACATTACATTACAATTCGATATATAGTTAAAGGATTTTACCTAGATATGCACTGAAGCAAAGATGCGCGTAATAGCAGCAATTATCAGGTGTATTAGCCTATAGGTGTTACAGAGGTGTACTAAGAAAGATGTCCAATTTTTTATTTTGTCTATGAGACAAGAAAAATGTCTGTAATAGATATTAGTTATGCTCCTTTAATAATTTTATTGTTATTGACAACATGGAAATACAAATAAAGAAAAACAAATATATAAACCTTTTCTTTAGATGATTGAATTTAAAATAATGGTCAGTTCTTTATCAATAGTATTTCGTAAACTATGACTTCTTCTTCTTAAAGTGCCCTCTCCTCAAAGCACTTCTTCGTTGAGGTATGCGATGTCCATGAAATTTTGAGTATTCTCCGGTAGATCCACATTTCATATATATATATATATATATATATATATATATATATATATATATATATATATATATATATATATATCGGTTTTAAAACGTTCTCCTACGTCTTCCGATGCCTAGTCGCCATTCACTTCGGTCCATCCAAAGGTCTTCATCTAATTCTCTTTCTCTCATACTTCGATTTATGCCTTCTCTCCAACTAAGGCGGGGTCTTCCTCTTTTTCGTCTACCATGAGGGGTCCACGTTAGGATTTGTTTCGGGAGTCGTTCTTCGGACATTCTTTGTACGTGTCCATACCATCTAAGCTGTTTGGTACTAATGTCATCTACTATTGTGTGTTTCACATTCATTATTTCCCTAATTCTGTTGTTGGTTACCCTTTCTAATCTTGATTTTCCTACTGAGCGCCTCCAGAAATCCATTTCTGTTGCTTCAAGTTTTCTCTTGTATCTTTCTTTTATTTGCCATACTTCACTGCTGTAAGTGATTATACTCTTAACAATTGTATTGTATATTCTATGTTTGTTGTTGTTTGATATTGCCTGGTCCCACAGTATGCTATTGAGAAGGGTAATTGCTTTTCTTCCCTGGTTGTTTCTTTCTTCTATCGTCCGGTCTACGTTTCCTTCTTGTGTGATGGTCATACCCAGGTATTTATATGCGTCGCAATGTTTAATAATTTCGCCATTCCCCAGTGTAAGGTCCTGCTGTGTCCCACCGATACACATATATTCGGTCTTTTTTATGTTTATTTCCAAACCACCTTTTTTGTACTCCTCTATTAATTTCCTTGTCATATATTCTATATCATCGTAGCCTTGCGCTAGTACAAGTTGGTCGTCTGCAAATGACAAAGTGTATATTGTATTGTTGTTGATCGGTAATCCCATGTTTTTGCATTTGCGTTTCCAAAGTTTTAGAGTTTGCTCGAGGTAGATCTTAAATAATGTCGGTGAAAGGCAGCACCCTTGTTTTAGGCCTTTGCTAATTTGGAATCCTCTCGATAGCCCGCTTCCAACTTTCACCCTTGCTGCAGTTTTGGTATACAATTGTTTCGTCGCTGTTATTAAATTTGCGCTTATATTGGTTTTCTCTAATGCTTCCCATAGTTTGTTTTGTGGGATGCTATCATACGCTTTTCTCAAGTCCACATATAACAGATGCACCTCCTGGTTGACGGCCAGTTTCTTCTCAATAATCTGTGTAATACAAAACAGATGGTCTACCGTTGATCTCCCTGTCCGGAATCCTGCCTGTTCTTCAACTTCTATATCTTTATATTCGTTTTCGATTTTATTTTTAATCAGTTTTCCGTATATTCGGTTGATCGAGTTCGTTACAGCGATGCCTCTGTAGTTGTCACATTGATCCCGTCTTCTTTTTTTATGTATGGTGGATATCCATGATGTCTTCCATTCTTCTGGGATTTCCGCTCCGTTAATGTATCTTTGAAAGAGTTTAGCCAGGTTTTCATATAATTTCCATATAATCCACATTTCAAAGGCCTCCAATTTATTTACGGTTGTTGTTTTAAGGGTCCACGTTTCAACTGCATATAGAAGAGTCGACCAGACGTAGCATTTTGATAAACGTAGTCGAATTTCGAGTTTTATTCGAGAATCACAAAGCAGTTTTTTTATTTTTTCGAAAGATTTTCTAGCCTGTTCTATTCTCGATCTTATTTCTTGATCAGGATTTAGGCTGCTATCGATCCAACATCCCAGGTACTTAAATCTATTGACCTGTTCTAAGATGTGCCCATTTATTGTGCAAGGTTGAGGTACGTTTTGGTTTTTTCGGATTGACATCACTTTGACATCACAACTATGACTACATCTGATTTTTAAGTTCCCATGCTATTGATTTTGTCTGTGTGTAATTCAGATGAAGGATTAGTATTTTCAAATGCAAGGCAGGAAAAATACCACCAAAGTGGCTCAAATTGGAGTTCGTACCATTGCCCAAAAAACCAGGGACAAAAGTTTGTAAAGACTATAGGACCATAAGTTATCCATGCATGAGCATTCAGCCAACCATGAGATATCTGCTGAAGTTGGTTTTAAAAATCATCCCCAAAAGAATTTACCGGAAATACGAGGAACAAATTACGCCCAATAAACCCCCCCAGGACCCTATTCCGACACTGTTGGACTTAAAATGATGAAAGTAGTATAAAAAAATTTCGGTGCCCAACCAAACCCCCTCCAGAGGAAAATTCTAGGTGCACTACTGAGTGTCAGTGCCGGATTTAGTTCATGGTCCGCCAGGGGCTAAGTCATACTATACCGCCACTTTCCAGTAGGTATAGATGCGTCTTAGGTTAACAATTCATTAAAACTATTTTAATATTATTGGGTAATTTATTCTTCTTAGTCGTTAACCTGATGCAGGTATCGTGATATCATGAAGCTGTTAGGTAGTTTTTCCAATGTTCCTCCACGTTTTTCTATCTTCTGCCAATCTAGCACATTCTGACAATGGAGCGCCAATGGTAGCAACAATATGGACCGTGTATCGTGTAGGAGATCTACCTCTACTTCTTTTGCCTTCTACTTGTCCCTGGATGGTAAGTTTTTCAAGACCATTTCTTCGAAGCACATGTCCAAAATAGCTTATTATCTGTTCTGTTATTTGTGTTCTTAGTCTTTTCTTTATGTTTAGCTGGACCAGTATAGATTCATTCGTTCTTCGGGCCACCCATGGTATTCTCAGCATTCGTCTCCAGCAGTATATCTCAAATACATCTATGTTCTTTTTATCTTTCTCAGTAAGAGTCCAGCATTCCGATGCATAAGTAAAAACTGGAAAAACTAGACTTCTTACTAGTCTCATTTTTGTATCGGTAGTAATTTCATGGCTTTACCAAATTTTTGTTAATTTTGCCATAGCGCTTTTTGCGATTGCTGACCGCCGCTTTATTTCTTCAGTACAGCCTCCTTTGTTGGTTATTAATGAGATCAGATACACAAATTTATCTACAACAGCGATATTGTTTATCCTAACCAGATGATTTTGATTGTTGTTAGCTCTGTCAATTATCATGATTCTCGTTTTATCCCTGTTTATTTTAAGGCCCATCGTTAAGCTTACGTCTTCTATCAGTTATAGCAGGTAAATCAATTCAGTTTCAGAACTAGCGAGGATAATAGTATCGTCTGCATATCTCAAGTTGCAAATCTTCTTCCCGCCAATAGTGATGCCACCGTTCCAGTCCTCAGTAGCTTTCCGCATTATCCATTCACCATAGATGTTAAATAAAATTGGGCTTAGTATGCAGCCTTGTCTCACGCCCTTTGTGACCCTGAAACTGTCAGTTAGTTCCCCATTTATTCTAACTCTGGCATAATTGTTATTGTACAGGCTTTTAATTAGCAGTATCAGATGATTAGGGACTCCCATTTCAGACAAAACCTGCCACATTTTACTCCAGTTGACCAAATCGAAAGCTTTACTATAATCTATGAAGCACAAATATGTTGTGATGTTGAATTCTCTGGATTTTTCTACAATCTGCCGTACGTTTAAAATTTGTTCTCTAGTACCACGTCCTGGGACGAAACATTATACGAAAGCTTATTCCTCCGCAATGTTAGGTAGTAAAAAGGGCTTTATCCTCTCGAGAATTATGTGTAAGAGTATCTTACTGCAATGCGCAATTAGAGCAATTGTGCGATAGTTGCTACATAAATCTTTCGCTCCCTTTTTATGTATGGGAATATATAGTGATTGTGTCCAGTCCTCAGGCCATTTACCTGTCTCCCACACTCTTTGACAAATTTGATGTATTATATCCACTCCAACGTCAACGGGTAATTTATTACAAATATACAAAAAAGTCACAACGACACAAACTCACAACTTATAAGGTAATTTAACATCATTATTTACAAACAAATTTTCCTGAACTTCCTACTTGCAAACAGGTCGATGATGTTATTAAAATCTAATTTTGTCAGCAGATCGTTATTATTATTTCATTCATCAAGTCATCGTTTTTCTCAAATAATTTTTGATCCGTTTTAAAGTGGAAAATGATCTTTCACCAGTTGCGTTAGTAACCATCAACGATAAGAAAGAAGATTCTTAGTACTATTTCTACGTTTGGAAAGGTTGCAATTATATTATTTTTATGCTAAAGCTCCATCATAAAAGTAGCACTGTGAGTAGTTTGATTTTTATACTCAACTTGACCCAGTAGTGACGTTATAAAATGTTTAAATTGAATACACTCACTTGCTAGAGAGGTATTCAAGCCATTCGAATAAATATTCACTAATACCGACGCTTTGTCTGAAATCACGTTATTATCTGAAAGAGGTAGAAAAAATAAAAATGAGAAAGTGATGGCAAGATCTTTATAAGCTTTTCCTCTAGATTTCAGATTATTTACCAAATAATCATTTATTTTATACAGCACTTTGGTTCTAATCTTATTTTGCGGTGTAAGGGTCTCTTCTGTATCTGCTTCGTCAAACTGTAATTTTCTCTTGTTACTTCCAATTTCTTTGCTGTATTCCGTTTGTTGTGATAAGAACTGCCCCTGTCGTTCAAATAAATTACATTTATCACGAACATACTCGTAAAAATGTTGTAATGCGCTTTGTAAATATTACTCGCTAGGTCAGTTCTTTCCAGTACTTCGAACCAAAAGGCAACATAAATACCAAATTGTAACATAGCCATCTTTTCGTGTAAATTTGCTTGACAGCGAACTAGCTATGCTATTAAGATATACTAAATACCATAAATTAAAAGCTTTTTTCCATAGCTAATGTTAAAGTGTTGCTATAACTGTTTTGAGTAGATAAAGTATCACTTTAACCGCAAGGGTAGATAAAGTGACACTTTAACAGCAAGAGTAGATAAAATGATTTAACTTTTTTTATTCAATAAAATTTACAAATTCAAACACATTAAGTATTAAAAACAATTGAAATTTTACAATTAATCTTATTAGAATTATCTATTTTTGGAGAATCACAACTTGTATTCGTTTGATTCGAGGTACTGGATTGATTTTGTGTACCATTTGTTTGACATTTGTTGACAAAGTAATTCATATCCCTAGCAAAGCAGCAACACGATTGCGATTTTTGTGCTAAAAATTACAATTTTCTTTGAAATTCTATTTTTCACATGAACTTGAAGTCTTGCTATAGAAAAAAATGTTGTATTGCACACGATGATAAAACCGCATTATTTTCTCGAGCATAATTAGCGTCTCGACTGACGTCTCGACGCTTAAAAAGGCTCTCGAAGATAAAGTACAATTTTATCGTCTTGTACAATAAATAACTATTAATGCATTAAATCGTCCTGACGTCATTGTCAAATCTGTACGATAAACATGGCGGCTGTTGGAAAGCCCTATTATATAAGTCTTATGTTTTATAATTTTTTTAGAACTGGTGCTATACTTTGTAGAACAAAATGGAAAATAATATGATATTGTCTGACAGTTCAGCAAAATCACTTTGACAAAGCTTCTTTGAGTCATTTGATACTTTCGTTTATACGTATTGTATGATTTACCAATCTAGCATTATAAATAACCATACTTTTGAGTTAATTATTTAATATCTAAATGTTGACTGCATCTATATACGGCAATAATGTAAATACGAAATACTCCTCTGTATATATCTATAATTAATTGCAGTAGTTGAAATAATTGGCAAGAGGTATTTCATTGTAGGCAATTCTTAACGAAGAAACAAGAAACCTAGTATAGAAAAGTCAAGATGTGCTGACCGATATATTCACATAACCTTCTGAGTTTGGTATTTCGATGTGTTATAAATTATCCGGTGAAAGTGAAGACTCGCCTGCGTTTGTTTTACAATAAGCTGACACTATGACTCACGCAGGGTTGGCTTTCAGTTGCAATTAATACAATAGACAAGCTATGGTCTGTGACCGAGACCTGATATCGCATTATGAATAATATATTAATTATTGCTAGTTCTGTAATAGATTCGAAGTTATCGTCCAGTGAATATATCTGCTAATTACGAGGTGAATAACATTGAGTTTATAAAAAAAATCAAATGGTACCGTACTACTTATAGATATGGACATGGAAGGTCCCAACAGTAAATAGATTCGGTTTTTCAATTACGCCAATTTTTTATAAAACATTTACAGAATAAAGGATTGGTTTCAAGATTCGGATATAATAAATTCTATTATTTAGTAAACATTGAGTAATTTTCTCCACTGAGCTTATTATGTCTAATCTCCGAAATCATTCTCAAAATACAAACATTATTATAATAGTTTTTGTATTTGTGGTATGTTTTATGAATGCTGTCGGGACGTTTGTGCTACCACACCAGGATTAATTTTACCCAGAAAAAATATGAAGCTAATGGACAATGCATCCATAGAAGCTGCAGGATTCACCCATGAAAATGAGTAGATGAATTCTCTAGAAGATTTTCACTCAATGGATGAAGCATTTCGTAAAGTTTGTAAGGCCAACTGAAAAAAAGTTTTATTACTTTTAGATGGACACGGTAGTCATAAAGGTCTTGAAGTGTTGGAATATATGAAATCTAATGGTGCTATATTACTTTGCTTTTTGCCACATTGCACTTAAGGGTACAACTGCTTGATTTTAGCTTTTATGGACCATTAAATACTTATTATAACCAAGCACTAAATAACTTATTTAAAAGCCACCCAGGAAGGACTGTGACTCACTACCTAGTTGTTGCTTTATTTAAAGACGCCTATGTCAAAGCTGCAACATTGAAAAATGCTTTAGGCGGTTTTATTTTAACAGTAATATGTCCACTAAATGCAGAGATTATTCCTGATTATTAATTTGCACCTACAGATACTACCGATATACCCTACACCCTATACCTTACACCTACAGATACTCCAGATGATCCAAATGTAGCTAAACTTAATTTTAGTATCGAGAATTAATCAAGTAATAATCCTTTGCATAACAAAGATATTCCTAACTCAATAAATGTAGATATGCCAGATTCATCAAGCTCCAAAAAAGTAGCCGAGATATCACCTCTTCCAGCTGCCAGTCAGACTAAACGCAAGACTAACAGAAATCGAGATAAATAATAGAGTTCTTAACTCCACATCTGAGATTGATGTAGCCAAACAGATAACTGGTAAACAAGAAGAAAAATACCTGAAAATCTGCCATGAAAATGAAGCGAAAAGTGTTCATTGAACAGAAAGCAAACAATGATAGTTCAGCATTATTTGCTGATGACGTTGACGATAAAGATGAAGCTTGTATCTTCTGTAATGGGCTATTTTCAACCTTTGAATTTTAAAAGAAACAAATCAGATGTCAGATTTGTGCAAAATGGTTCCATATCGAGTGCGCGGGTGTAGACGACAAGATAAAAACATAACATTGCGATATCTGTAGAGTGTAGGTTATCTTTTTATTTTGATATTCCGTCTTGCCCTCAAATATTTGGGTGAGATGTCATTTGTAAGAGTTTTTTATTTATTTTTATACTTGCTCTTGCTCTAATTAATAAATGCTGCTAATAATATTTTTTGTTCTTGGTTTGAGTTGTAAGTTATCGTTTTTCTTAGCTGGAATTCTTCAAATTTCATTTCGAAAAAAAGTGTGGACTAACTAAAAAATGTAATCATCTCAACATACCTTCCCTATCTTGTCAGGTAGGCTTCCTTAGGCAGTATTTGTTCTAAATGCCTCCTTATTTTCACTTGTATATAGTTTAGCAGAGCAAATGAATGAGAATTAACTTTGAAAATAAGGCTATTATCGAGCACAAGTTAATTAAATCTAGCCCAAGTACTTTCGCTTAAAATAGCATCTTCAGGGGCATTTCGTCAAAATAAGAACTATCCGGCAAGCGTAGGATGTGGAAACATTAAAAATATCATAAATTGTACAAAACACTACACTAAAACGAGGACAAACAGTTTAAAATTACTTGTAGCGTATAACTTGCTGCTCTAAACAAATCAATCGATCTGCATTGGTACCAATCACGTAGATTCTTTAACCATGAGTTCTGCCTTCGGCCAACAGATCTTCTTCCTTGAATCTTTCCCTGTATTATCAGTCTCAAAATTTCATATTTTGCTCCCCTCATCACGTGGCCTAGGTATTCCAGTTTTCTGGTTTGTATAGTGGTGATTAGTTCTGTTTCTTTACCAACCCTCTCCAGTACTTCTTTATTTGTAATTCTATCAGTCCATGATATTTTCAATACTCTGCGGTATAACCAGAGTTCGAAGGCCTCGATTATTTTTAAATTACATTTTTTTAATGTCCAAGTCTCAGCTCCATATAATAATATTGAAAATATATAACAGCGAATGGTACGTAGTCTGATCTCCAAATTTAGATTTCTGCACGTTAGGAGTGGCTTCAATCGTATAAATGATGATCTGGCAATCTCTATTCGTCTGTTTATTTCTACAGTATGATCATTGGTTTCATTGATCAAAGTTCCCAAATACTGAAATTTTTCTACTTGTTCTATCACGTTACCATTTATTGTCAATAGGTGATGTATATTTTGTGGCCTTTTTGTAATCAGCATATACTTCGTTTTTTTAGCGTTTATAGTAATTCCCATCTCAGCACTATTTATACTCAAGCTTTCGATAAGATGTTGTAGATCCTCTATACTCGTTGCTATGATCATAGTGTCGTCTGCATATCTTAAATTATTAATTAATTTTCCGTTAACGGTGACTCCCGCTTCGATATTATTGAGCGTGTTTTGGAAAATTTCTTCAGAATATAAGTTAAACAAAAGTGGTGATAACACACATCCCTGTATAACTCCTCTACAGATCCTCATTTCTTCTGAGTGTTGCCCATCAATTTGAACTATGGCACTTTGGTTCTAATATAATGTTTGCACTATATTTATGATTTTACTGTCAATGCGCTTGTTCATAAGTATTGATATTAGTATTGATATTAGTTTGTTAGTTGTGATAGTTGTTTGTTATTGATGAAATATTAATAAATATTTTTGGTTTCTCATTTATTAATATTTTTCCACAAGATATCGTAAACCTGAGATATGAGCCCCTTTCCCCTTTCAATATCAGTTGGCCTACGTATGGAATTTGCAGTTTAAGTAATAAACAAATTATAAATAATAAATAATAAACAAATTATACTCTGCATGCAAGTATGTAAAAATATTACTCTTATGTTTCTTTTTTCGACAATAAAAAAAATTTCACTAAACCCTGGCTATGCATTCACTTATGTCAATATACGATGATTTTTTCATTAATACGATAAATGCAGAGGTGGCTATGGAAAAATGACATCAAAACTATAATATTATCAGTTAATGTCAAATGTATTTTGTAGTACTGTAGTGCCGTTTGTGGCACTGCAAATTCGGCGGAATTTTAAGTGGTTAAAAAACTATATTTTAGGCAGAAATTAAGAAATTCTGTATTATTTATCATTTTTTTCAATCAAAATAATAAAACACCTATATTTCAATCAATCCGAAGTAGTTCAGTAGAAACTCTATTAATCTATTAAAATGACTTTTTATTGCCAATTAAAAATTTATTATGTTCCGATTGCTAACGTTCTTACAGGAAATTTTTAAAATCGCTCTCATTGTGACGTAATGCGCGAACTCGTCCCAATTTTGCACTCGGGAATATCATACCTGTTATTCTTTGTACCATGGACCATGGCATACCACTTCTGAAATGGGTTTCTAACAGCCCCGATAGAGACTTTGTGGCGCGAAATGAAAAAAGTTTTGAGAAAATATCCTGCCAGGCCCGTCAACGAATTGAAAGAAAAATTGCGGGAAATATGGGATTCGTTTACATTAGAATTTTGTCAAAACTTAAAAACTAAATTGTCTAAAACTAAAGGTAAAAACTATGCCTCGAAGAATTGTGAATGTCACTAAAAATAAAGGGGATGTAACTCAGTGGTAAACTTTCACATTTTTTTTTGTTAATATTGCATATTCTATGCGTTTTTTTAAATTTATTATTATTTTGTTTAATCAATAGTTTTCATCACGTTATAAAATATTTTCTATAATCATGAAATTCAAAATTGTTGTTCGATGCATTAAAACTTCTAAAAATTACGCTATGCTTTTATTTTTGTTATCTTAAATTTAATTTTCTTATAAATCTAACGTTTATCCAACTGATATGGGAAGGGACTCGTATATTGCTAACAAAAAGCACTTGAACAAAAAGAAAAAAAAAAGAGAGAAAACTACTATTATTATTACTATAAAATTAAATCCTTAGACAAATAATTTAAAACATAAATATCAGGCTCTATACTCTATAACATTTAAGACACCGTAATGCAATCTAACTTAATGCCCTACCTAGTAACAAATGATAATGAAAGTGACTTCGAACCATCTCTGTCCATAAATAGTCAATACTAAAGGTGTGTCCAAATCACGAAGATTACCTAGTAGTGCCTCGGGAAACAAAAATATTTTTGTGTACTTTTGTCTTTCGGTTCGTTTCCCTTCTACCGTAAAGTTCACGGACTTTAAGTATCGTCTTTCGTAATAATTTGTGTGAATTCACTGAAATCGTTGAATGCCACAAAATTCTTTAATAACTACAAATGCGCAATCGTGATGGGATAGGACGAAAAGGTGTTAATTCAAAACGTGAAAAAAGGTGTGCGTGTTTCTGTACGTGCTGCCTTGACATTAACAATAATTTTGAAATCAATGTCACAATATATAATTTATCTGTAATACAGATGATGAGCATGTATATAACATCCTGGTATTTGTCAGATATAACCAATCTCTTTCTAATATATAACATGAAAAAAATATTTTATAATTATTGCGTGACTAGAACTAAGGTTAAATAGGAATATTTTATTGGTGTGTAATAATTCCAGCGCTGGAAACTGAACCCTGTACAGCAGATATAGAATAAAGTATAAATATATCCAAATGGCATTTTCAGGAATCAGATTCTATCCCAGTTAGAATATATTCCGATGCAGATATAAAAGCGGATCACAATCCACTGGTGAGCAAATCTCGTGTTAAACTGAAAATAATTAAAAGAACTGAAAGAGGACAATCAGAAAGGTCCTTATTTTAAAACAAAATATTAGAAAAGATTACAGATAAACCACTGGTTCAATGAAGAATGCAGAACAGAGTTAAAAAAGAGATCAGATTTGAGATTAAAAAGTTTACGATCGGAAAAATAAGACGACCTAGAAAAGTATGGCCAATAACGAAAAAAAGTAAAGAGAATCCTAAGGGAGCGGAAACGAAAGTATATGGATGATAAAATTAGGCCCATTGAAGAAAATTAGAAAAAAAATGAAATAAACATTTTTTATAAAGAAGTAAAATACATTAAAACTGGGTACCAGCGAAGAACGATAAACGTAAAAGATAAGCAAGGAAACCTGATATAGTGGCCGAAGACCAAATATGTGAAAGGTGGAAAGAATATTTCGAAGAGATGGTAAATGAAGAAGTGACTACTGAAGAAAATTGTTATGTTTCTAAACCTCAAATAGTAATAGAAGAAATACCAAAGCCCTCAAGAGAAGAAATTGAAGAAATAATAAAAGATATGAAAAATCAAAAAGCCCAGGGGAGAGCGGCAATGTGGCAGAGAATATGAGAATATGAGAATATGAGAATATATGAAGGAGAGGCCTTAATAAATAAACTTGGTGAGCTAATATAATTAAGAGCCAAAGATATAACTCGTAATACAAAAATAAGAGTATACAAAACTATAATTAGACCCACAATGCTATACGCTGCCGAGACATGGACTATGAACAAAACCAAACAGAATACATTGGAAGCATGGGAAAGAAAGATACTTCGTAGAAAATTTGGTGGAAAATTAGTAGAGGGAGAATGGAGAAGACAAACTAATGCAGAAGTGTATCATTTGTATGCTAACCCTACAATAACAAAAGTGGTGAAAAAACGTAGACTAGAATGGCTCGGTCATCTAGAAAGAATGCGTAGGTGATAGACTAGTCAAGAATATTGCTTGGAGAGTACCTGATGGTAAAATAAAGAGAGGAAGACCAAAAAAGAAATGGAGAGATGGGAATCAGAGATTGGAAGCTGTTAGCTAAGAATAGAAAACGATCGAAATTATCCATTCAGCGATGGGCCTAAAAGGCCTGTTAAAGCTGTACATACATACATACAGATAAACAGCAAATATAAAAATGGAGAAGGAAGACCCGAATATCATCGGAGTATACGGCTCAAAAAATAACAAGCCTTAAACAACAAGCGAAGCAATAATGAGATAGATTCGTTATATTTTTAGATAGCAAAAGTGCTCTAACTAAATTGGAGAAGTGGACAGAACATTACAATCATATAATTATAGAAATAATTAAAAACTTTATTGGGCTCAAATCCAAAGGTAAAGAAATATCATTCTGTTGGATGAAAGGCCATTGCAATTAAAAAAAAATGAAATTGTAGACAACCTACTCCGTACCAAAGAGTGCTACAGAATTAGATACTAACTATGAATATGAGTTCATACTAAATTCCTATGCGTATATTAATATTAATAAAATCAACAACTGAAAAGAATATTATATCAATTCCAAAAAGGGACTGTATTATAAAACTATCCAAACAGAGATCACATCTAAAAGCTGGTTTAGTGACTATCAACACAAGACGGTTCTTATATATTATTATATCATATATATGTAGACTTTTGAGGTTTGGTCACTCTTTAGTTCCACAACATAAATATAAAATAGGACTGTCAGACACAACTTTTGTGAATGTAGAGAATTATGATCCGCAGAACATATGATATTAGATTGTAAATTAAAAAAAAAAAGAAATAGATTATTTTATAGATCAAATTTATATTACACACTATATAAGACTTTTGTCTTATATATTGTTAAACAGAATTAAAAAAAAAAAAAATTAAAAACGAACAAAGAGGACCTAAAACTCTGAGGTGTTGAACCGTGTTTATGCCCTAGCGCTGCTCTTAATTAATGCAGCAACAGCTCCAACATCACTTGAAGAGAAAAAATTAACTAACACTAACATATCAAACAGGCATACAACCACTATAAACGAATCAGACTGAAACGAATATTTTTTTGATGATAATGATACTTTTTAGATATTTGTATTTGATACCTTCCTTATAATAATTCCCTTTTTTACATTCTATAATAATGATAGACATTATCCTATAATGATTAATAAAATATTAATAGATTTGGGATTCTATCAATACTTTTGTGAATATTGATTTATAAGTAGTTTGCATCATATCGTGGAAAGTATGCCATGATGTGTAATAAAAGAATATACTTACATGTTGGGACTGGAGGACATGGAGGATCTGCACAAGCTAGCTCTTCAAGATGACATTCCAGTGCGTTAGGACAGTTTATGCCATCACAAGGATCTCGACATCTA
Organism: Diabrotica balteata; assembly: GCA_918026665.1. Lineage (NCBI taxonomy): Eukaryota > Metazoa > Arthropoda > Insecta > Coleoptera > Chrysomelidae > Diabrotica > Diabrotica balteata. The sequence continues at coordinate 137,088,797 of OU898282.1, forward strand.
CACAATGGGCAGCCGTCTTGTGTCAAAGCAAATCCGTGTGGACAGAACATTCTACAGGTGTGATCAGCACATGGTTTGGGAGCTGAAACAAAAGTTAATTTGTGTATTCGAAATATTTGGATAATAAAATTTGAAATAAAAACTAAAACACAAATCGTGGCTACAAGAAGCCCTTTCCGAAAGTGAATTAATAAATAAAATCTTACAAAAGTGATCTATAATACCTGCTGCTGCTAAATATATCAAGCAGTGACAAAAATACAAACACCCACAATAACTTAGAAACTGCTCTAAAAGAAAATACCAAATTATAATGGATAACCAAAAACCATTTGTTTATCTTGGGTACTGTCAAATCTTTCATAAAATCTAAATTTACCTATTAAATATGGAAGTACAAAATTACTGTTAAATTTGTTACTGGACAACCAACATACTGGCTAGCAGATAACAACAAAATTCCAGATCTAGAGTTTGCAATATATAAATTTTTAACTAATACGCATTAAAAAATAGAGCCTAGTTTTGACCTAAGTTCGGACCATAGCGCCAGAATAATAACATTAAGCACTACTATAATATACAATCAACAGCCATTAAGACTATCTAATAAAAAAAAACAAACTGGGAACAATTTGAATCCATCATTAACCAGAATATAAAGTTAGATCACCAAATAAAAGAATCTGGTGAACGGAAATAAGCAGTACAAAAGCTAACAGCTGTAATACCTAACGCTACTTGGGAATCTACTCTTATAAATAAAAGTGGTAGTCCTGAAGACAACAATGTGCCATTACATATCAAAGAAATTCTAACCAAAAAAAGGAGAGTGTGTTCAAAATGGTAACGGTCCCGAAATTCACTCGATAAGACACAACTAAATAGACTAACATACCAACTAACGTCAGCTAAATCAAGCTCGTAATAAAACCTTCAATTTCTATATTAACAATCCCTTTCCAGATGACCACTCTAGATGGAGAGCAACTAAAAAACTTAATAAACCAACAATACCAATTCCTTTAATATGAAAACTTGGTAGCAGTTGGGCACAGATATAATGAAAATCATTATCTATGTAACCGCCATTTTGACAGAAACAACTTTTAGAAACAATTTTCTACAGTTCACATGCAGTTCATGTTGGAGGCATTCTTTAACGTTAGGTTCTTTAAGTTTTCTTGTGTCTTATAAGATCAGAAAGAGAGAATTATTAGATCAGAAAGAGCTAAAAAACGAAAACATAAAAAGTTTTATGCAAATATTTAAAGCAAATGAGAAGATACATATAGATATTGAATAGATTAGAAGTCTAAAGATACTCATATTTATATATGTCATATATGTCATCCAAAATGTGACAATAATTTATTTAAAACTGTAATACTAATATTTAAGATAAACAGAAAATAAATGTCAACCTATATTTGTGTTTAAAATTCAGGTAGGTTGGTACGCTTTTCTAGGTTAAGCCAACAGTATGATTTCATATCTCATTTTTTAAAATATGCGTAATATTTATCCGATCGATTACAGATTAAACGAGATTGATTGCACGGCTAATTGCATTGGACCAATAAATAGTTCAGTTATGCGAGCTATTAATGACTATAATTTAATGTTTCATCTAATTATCGAAGGCGAAGAAAGGTGTTCATTTGGAAATAATATACCTTTAAAATGACTAGTTTTTGTTTTAAAGTAAGTACATGGTCAACGGGTTGGTACGAAGATATAAATTTTTTATTTTGTTTATGAATCTAGGTATCAATGTCACCCTAGTTCTTATTAAACATTCCTTGTCTAAACATCTTAACATAATATATACATACACTGCTTGAACAAATCAGAGAATAATTTTATATAACTTTTCTCTTTCTTTAACTATTTTTCTTATTTTTAATCATCAAGCTTCAACAAGTATTTATTATGGTAAAAATTGATTAGGATTTATTGATCAGGATTGATCAACATTAACATTAATTTTGAAAGATTTGTATTGGCTTTTGATTTATTCGGTGGATCAGGGGATACATTGTAAGTTCCACTAGCAGTAACGTTTAATGCTGAATGATGTTTAAAATATATTACAGAGAAGCTATTTTATCAACGCTATCAGATAATTCAAATGTAATTAATTCATCAGATAGAACAGTAGCTATTCTTATAAATCTGCTTTCCTTCAAATTTATCACGATCCACTTATTGTCCTTTTTCCTCTTTATATTTTAATAATATCAGCAAAAATATGTAAAAACACCTCTTAAAATATAACTATTATCAAAAAAATATATTTTATTTGATCGATCTAGAAACAAAACCTCAACGAAAAAATTGTGGCATGACATCGTTAATAATGTGGCTTCTAGTAATGCAAAGCAACTAGCAAACAGACTTTCTGAAGCGAAATAATAATTCTTTAATATGCTAATTATATTATTTTAACTTAAAAACCGCTAACATCTGATTTGAAATGTGAAAGCAGAGTTCACTGGTCAGTTACCTGCCAACCAAAAATGCGTAGAGTTAATACAATTAATATGTGCGTTTTAAACGAAAGTCGAAGCTGGTAACTCACGTACACTTATAAAATATTGTTAGAGTTAATAAAATAAACGATTTGTTTTCACACTGTCGTACTGGAGAAAATTTTGTAAAATCATACGCAAGAAGAGAGCGTGACCCAAACAACACCATTACTTGACTACTAAGTTACATGAAATAATAATTTGATGTTTTGTTTGTCAAATTTTATTAGTTTTATATATATATATATATATATATATATATATATATATACATATATATATATATATATACATATATATATATATATATAATATATATATATATATATATACAGTGTAGGAAAAAGTTTATGGTCGGTATGGACCTTACGTGAGATGGAGTGAGAAACAGCTGTTTAGAAAGAGAGAGGTATATTAGGTCCGCCCTTTATATCGCCAAACATGCATGCCTGGAAATAATAAAAAAGGAGAAGTTCAACGTTGCCAAACTTATTGGTTTTATTTGACCTGTTGTCTTTTTTGCATTTGAACAATGTTCTAAGATAATCAAATTTGGGCGAAATTGATTTAAATGGCAGCTTACTGTTTTTTTTATTGGGAATATGCCACAAGTTTACTTTACAATAAGTGTAATATAACATTTTGATTTCCACGGTAATCGTTATATATAAATAAAATTTATTAATGTTTCGTATTTTAAGTACAATTTCCGAATTAAAAATCTAAACATCAAAATACGCTTATTTTAAAGTCACATTGTGCCTTCTTCCCAATATGAAATAATAAACTGCATACAATAACGCCACATTAAAAAATATTCATACACAATAATTATTTGACATCGTCGGTCTGGTCAAAACGAGTAACGAGTAGTAGAGGTGGGTCGTGGTAGTTTTATCGTTAAGAACGTAGGCACAAAATTTCGGGCCAATATTTTTTAAATGCATTCATTTTTTTCGAATCCTGAGAAAACTAATAAATATTTTTGAAAAATTTAAACGCAGAATAAAACAATACATTATTACCGAGGGCCGAAAGTCCCTGACAACTTCTATAATGTTTATTTTAATAAGTTATAGGGGTGAAAAAAAAATTTAGTGTGATTTTTAATTTCAAATATCTCATTCAAAAAACTTTTTGTTTTTTCTAAGGGACTTTCGGTCCTCGGTAATAATGTAATCTTTCATTTTGCATTTAAATTTTTTAAAAATATTTGTTAGTTTTCTCAGGATTCCAAAAAAAAAATGAATGCATTTAAAAATTTAAATTTTCGTAAACAAGTAACTATGATTGTTTAAAAGTAGTTTCAAGTAAAAGAGTACCTACATAAACAAACATAATGGCTATTATCGTTTATGTGTATATTTATTGAAGTGAAAGAAACTAATGATATATTTATTATACCTTGAAAAATAAACTAAATAATACAAATAGTAAATCGTACTTACATTTACATTGCACGTTATTATTAAATCGTGAATAGTCTAAATTAACATTAAAAAACATAAGTTTTTCTACTTTACTTCTTATTAACCGTGTTCTTTTTTTATTTCAAATTAAACTAGATTTTGAACATGTGTTCACATTGACAATACTTTATGAATATAGTGGTTAAGTTAGGATATACATGGCGATGGTTTTTCCACCGTTGTGATGGACTCTCGATACAGATGTACGTGTAGATGAGTCATCTCCAATTAATTGATCAAAAATACACCATGGACTTAAGTTATCTTTATTGGTTTCTTTTTCTTGTACTGGTTGATTGACTAGTGTCCATCGTAGAGTACTAGGGACGAGAATCGAAAAAATACTAAACTCGAATACTATGGTTCAAGTCCATAGCTAGCGAGCAATAGGATATTTGTAGACGCTCTAGGACCAGAAGGATTCGCTTCACGCAATGGTTGGATCGATGATAAATGTGAAATTATCACTTAAAGCAAAAATAATGCAATAACAACTTAGTTGCTATCAACAAGTCCTTAGAGACACTTCGACTAAGGGCTAGCAACCCAGTGGAGTAATACGTTGCCAAGAAGTTCATTTCGTTTATATCTAAAACATTTTAGTTTTTTATCATCAATAATGAAATTTCAAATTAATTTAACTATATTTAGAGGGATTTTACCCATGTATTTAGTGGCTTCAAACCTGTAAACCTAGATAGCACTGATAATGAAATAGATGTGTAGGGACAAAACTGACAAAACTCTTCTTAGAAAGGATTAAAGTTTCCAATCAACATAAAATTTCTCAAGGTCAATTATTTTAATAAAGATTTTCATTTTTGTCTGTTTAAATCTTTAAGCGTAATATGCAGAATTGTTATTTTTGTACTAATAGCGACAAGAAGCAATATTAAACATGTCAATTAAAATGGCCCAAAGGTCTAATATTAGACCTATAATATTATTTACAGTCCTAGACTGTAGCAGTAAATGTACATGACGCTCTTTTATGAACACTCCATTAGAACCGTTCGGAGTATAATTAATCAACCATGACCGGAGTTGGAGAAATAATCATTTATAGACTTTTGGAAAGACAAGGAAGGCAACCAAAGAACTATTACAGACAACATCGCAGCACCGAAAACTTTAACATGAAAAAGACAAGTCGGTTTTAAAATCTGTGTAATTTAGAACTGACATAATTACAAATTATTTATTTAGATTTTAAGTTAATTACTATTTAACTGGGAATAAGCCAAAATTAAATGTTAAAGTACGTTTATTGACGTTTCAATTTCTTCAATCTCTGTTGACTTACTAATACTGGTATTTTCTTATTAATAACTTCCTCTTTCAATATGGGTAACCAGATCCTACTACATTCTGCTGAGGAATTTGCGACACAATCGGTCTCATTTAGCATAATTAGAGCCACTTCTTTGATTTTTCTTTTTTACCATCCGTTTCTTTTAGGACTACATTTGAATTATTCCATTGAACCCTATGTTCATTATTCATTCATCATTTGAGATCTATAAAATTCTCTATTTTTAATATAATATTGATGTTCAATTATTCTTACATTTAATGGCCTTGATGTTTCACCTAAATAAAACTGATTGCATTCACAAGGTATTTTATAAGGCAATTCTTTGTCATTTCTTGTTTATTGTAAGGTTTGGTTTTGGACAAAATAGTTCTCAACGTGTTTGTTGTTTTAAATGTTGTTGAAATGTTGAATTTATTTCCTATCCTTTTAAGTTTTTCTGATAATCCTTTTATGTACGGTATTGTTATTTTCCTCGAAAATAAAATAAAATAAAATAATAAATAAAATAGCTTCAGAACAATATTAGTTTTTAAGATTGCACAAGAACTTGATACTCTATAAAATTAAGTAAAAGTTTGGAACGTGTTTGTAGTCACTTCCCAAATTAACAAGAATCACTTTCTTCATGAACTCGAAAATTAATTCAACGACGTATTGCACATTCAAGCTGTTTAATTTCACCGTTGTCTGTAATAATGAAATGAATAAAGTGTCTAGAAAATAGTAAGAATTCTGTAGAAGTTAAAGCGAACGTCCTGTTAAGGAATAATAATGGTTCGAGTGGAATTTGAAGAAACGTGTTGAAATGAGTTGATTGACTTAAGTGAAAGTTAAATACCGTTTTGTTACTATCATCAATGGGAGAAATGGTCGATACGTTATCGGACAGCCGAAACTAATGAATGCATATTAATTAAACCATGTCTATATAAAAAGAAAATTCATTTTTTTTAATTTATGTTCAAGTTGAGTCGACGCACTCATATTAAAATTGTTGATAAATAGATCGGTCCCAATGACCTTTGTGGACTGTCATTATTCACCAACGCTTTTGTTCAATATCACACCCCATAAAGGGGTGGTAAAAAAGTATATCTGATCGTTTAAGTAAGATTAAAATAATAGATGAGTTGATTAAGTACAAGTACAGGTTTAATTATCCCAAAGCAGCAAACATACAAAAATAAAAATATTAAACTAAAAAAGAGATAAATTGAGAGTCTATGGATGTAAAACTCTTTAAAGGTGTTTATCAAAAAGTTCTGTTATATCTACTAGTCCTATTGTACAGCACGATGACTGATGAGCACTGGCTATTCCTCGAACTCAAAGCAAATCTGCTGTGGTCTTGAAACTTAGGTCAACGGCTCACTAGACTACTACAAAAGTCAGCAAACCCCTACACACAAATACTACAAGAACAAGCAGGATAAGGGCATAAGGGAGCAAATTCTCAATATAAGAAAAACACTTGACAAATAAAATGACGTTATCACTACATATATACAGATGATACAACCCCAATAACTACGTCCAAAGGAGAAATGACGAATCTACTACAAGCTAGTGGAAACCGAAAGCAATAGATGTGATCACAAGATCAATAAACAAAAAACAAAAATATCAATAATGAGTTCAATTATGTAGGATCTTACATTAGTAATTCAAGCTTTTGTGTAACCGAAACACGTAGGAGAATAGAAATACCTAAAAATGCTAGGAGTGATTACTAAAACTACGGAAAGAAAAACGCCACACTGAGATTGTTACGTACCTTAAATTTTTCTACTTTCAATTACGCAAGAGTTGCGGATTAAAAAAAAATCAAGAGGGGTTTAGAATTTACCAAAATAACACCTGTGCGAAAGATTTCTGCGGATGAGCTGTCACACCATCTCCTCAGGTCTTTCAGCCATGAGTTCTGGCGTCTTCCTACTGATCTTTTGCCCTGTACTTTTCCTTACAGTATAACTTGAAGTAATTCATAATGAAATGAAATAAAGAAAATTTTATTTATCAATGCACAAATACCCTGGATGTGTGGACAAGAAAATACCAAATGGAGCACAGTGACAGGTACACCAAGAGGAACACCTAAAATGAGTTTTTCTCATGGTTTACTTAACTTAATATTGATTATATTATTTATTGGTTATTTATTTCTGACAATCATTTTGGATCTATTTAGAAATTTCATAATAAGCAGATCCTACCACAATACCATATAGATAAATCAAAGCAAATTTCTCACACAGCTTGTATTTTATATTTCGTATAATATGTATTGTAAACGAAGAGTTTCTGTTGATTCTTAAAACTATAATTTACTGTAAATTACCGTTTATAAACATCTTCAATCGCTACAATTTAACAACGTCTTCTATAAGTGGACAGATATAGCCAGAAGAAAGCTGCGACAAAATTTATAGACATATAATTTCACTATCACAATTAAATAATATATAAATGAATAGCGTGCGACTGAAATGTGACCCAGTTGCATACGGAATTTCGAGGTGCTAATGTTGCAAACAGGGTCACTGGTCACGTAAAATCCGTCTACACAACGACGTTTTAAGAAAATAGTCTGCTATCACGAAAAGTTTATAACTATCGAGGTAGTTTCAGAAAATGGTTCAATAATAATTGGAAATGGTCTAGTTCGTCTTGAGAAGGCGAGTAGCCGTGACATATACGGGTAGTTGAAAGTATTTATTTTTTATGTTGTTTGTAGCAACTGTTCTAGAATTAAATTTATAAATAAATAATCATAATATAGCATTTGAAATGATTTTTATTGAATGCTGTTTAAGTCATACCACAATACGAACTGTTTTTTAGTAAAATAAACTTAATAATTTTTAATCGCGATTTGAGAAATAAAAATATTCTTGGTTCAAATCTAAAATGGACTAACGATATCAGTGTTAGAGTTCATACATGAGAAAATGGAAAAGGATTTTTCTAATGCGTAAAAAATACGTCTAAATGTTTTATGCAAACTACAAAAAGATGAACAAGACTTAAGAATAACGGAGAGAAAGATTAGAACCATACTGGGACCAATCAGAATAGGGCAGAATGAATATAGAAGTAGAATAAATGCAGATATGAAGGAAGAACTTAAAGCAATGAAGATTTAGATGGTTAGCTCACATTTGGCGAGTGACATACGCAATGATAGAATGGAATCCAGAAGGAAGAAAGAGAAGAGAAAGACCAAGATCAAAGTGGCTGCAAGAAGTTGAAGAAGACTTTCAAAAGGCAGGAGTCAGAGAATGGAGAGGAAAAACTAGAGACAGAAAAAATGGAGAGATATAGGTAAAAAAATAACATAAACAAAAGGGACTCATCCACCCAAGATATAGGATTTAAAATGCATTCACAGTTTAACCACACGCTGGCGTGTATAGCTATTATATAAAAGGCATAGCATTATTAGAATTAATCTATAAAATATTGACAAATTGAATTAAAATTCGAAAACACTCACCAGTGCAATTCACCAAAGCTGCGGCAGGAGCTCTCGTTCCAGCCAGTTCAAATCCAGCTTCGTCTACGCACCAACATGAACTGACTATTTCATTATCACATTGAATGGGCTCAAACCCTCCAATCTTGTTACATCTGGGCATACGTACTGATTTGGTTTCTATGCCTAAAGACTTCGCTCTTCTAGACGCAGCCATTCTAAGTGTCTGACAGCCTGAAAAATTCATCAGTTAATTAGTACTCATTTAGAATAATGCATAATTATTATTTTTTATTTTTAAAAACAAATATTATGACGAAATTTCATTGAGAATCGGTTGGAAATGTTAGTAAATATTGCTATGGTATTTTTTTTAAACATTGTAAAAATTAATCGAACTGTTGAGAAAGAATTAAAAATTTATAATTATAAAAGTGATTTAATATTTTTATTGCAAATAGCATTAAAATTTATTTAGATTAAATAATAAATAATATTGAAATACTAAATACGTTTTTCAAACTATCACCAAGACGTTTGTATACTTGGGTCTCTTCGCAAGATCAACCAGGAAACATAATAAGGAATCAAATTGATTACATAATGGTGAACAAAAGATTCCGTAATGGATGCCTTCTCTTTTATCTCTTCTAATGCTCTGGAGGGATTAGGAAATGCCGAAAGGTCTTAATCCCAATGAAAGAAAAATCCAAATCTGCAACGTCCACGTGGTAGAAGATGGGCAACATCTATCTATAGATGGCCAATGCAGATAGGGACCGAGGGATTGCCGGTATAAGCAATCTTTCACTTACTGACCAACGGCTACGGGTGGATGAGTTGGTAAGTGATAGGGCACTATTTTGTCCTGGTGTTGAGAAATCGACTCCAAAGGCGGATGAACCAAAGAAGTGGTCAACGACAGAAAGATGTAGAATGCAACGAGAAACCACTACATTAAAGATCTTTAAATAGATATCTCTTGTCAATTATCATGGCTATTATAAATGACAAATTCACAACTACTGATCATGGACATCGGATACCAAGATCCGACAGGGGAGGCAATTCTCAGTTAGACCGCGGAGCTTCCCAGGTCGCCAACATCCGAAAACCCCGCGTCAGGCACAAAAATATAAATGAACTGCAAATAGTTACCTGGAATGTGAAGTCTATATATGAAGCAGGGAAGATCCACAATGTAATACATGAGATGAGGCGACTTAAAGTCAATATAATGGGACTACGCGAGACCAGATGGCCTAGATCTGGCGAAATCGAAGTCGACGGTGCCAAAATATACTACTCAGGAAATGAAGATATTCACCACTATAATGGCGTCGCGATAGTGGTTGATCGTAGCTTTTGCCACGCTGTAACTTGTTTTGTTCCTATATCGGATAGAGGGTTAATGATCACAGTCCAAACAGCGCATAGAACTCTTAATATCATACATGTGTACGCCCCACTGCAGATAAGGATGAAAATAAAATAGAAGAGTTCTACACTGACATAAAAAAGCATTAGACAGCACCAATAATAGAGATATAACAATAACAACAGGGGATTTGAATGCCAAATTAGGAAAGGGTAAATTTCAAGACATTATTGGAGAATTCGGACTAAGAATAAGGAACGAAAGAGAGAAAAGACTGACGAGATTCTGTCAAGAGTTTGAAATAATAGACAAATACATTCTTCCAGTTACCACCACGTAGATTATATACATGGAAATCACCTGTGGATAACAAAGAAAAAAATCAGAAACCAGATAGATTATAAAAAGAGGTTAATCTTTGTAAATGGGTATATACATTTAAAAAACCCTTAAAAGGGACACATCAATAAAACAAACGTTTTCGGACCACACAGTCCATCATCAGGTTTTTAAAATCGAAAAATGCCTAAAAATAAGTATAAACCATTTAGTTAAAACAAACGAGATTGTGAAATTTTGACTATGGTTGAAAAGCAAAAGATGGTTATACTTACTAGGTCACAATGCCTGAGCCACCAAAATACTAGGGTAAAAACCCTTTAAATTACATTTAGTTATGAAATATTGTACATTGTGTTGTAAAATAACTGTGATGTTCAGTATTAAATTAAATTTGACTATAGGTAACACATGGCTCAATCGGGTTCCAGAGCCGGTGAGAGGGAACCTCTACACTCGGAGAACAGCGTGGAACTGATTGACAAGAAACTTTTGAAGGATGAAGATAACAGAATGTCAATGCAACAAAAAATATAATAGTTGTACATAGTATTACTACAGCCAAAAGATTCAACAAGTTTTGATGATTTTAAAAAAAATAACAACAATCTAGGTGTTGGGATTTAAAAACTTTTTTATTTATTAATTTAGGGTATAAAAGATGTCAAATCAATGATGGTTTTATAGTCATGATTAATAGAATGACCTGTGCCTTAGGCAACTTATGTTGCTTTTCGTCGTATGGAACGTGGTCTAAAGTGTATTTAATATTGGGTTAGCTTATATATATATATATATATATATATATATATATATATATAATATATATATATATATATATATATATGAAATTTATCCTTTTATGTTTAACACATCTAGGAAAAGTTAAAATAAAATAAAATTAAGTTTAGTAAGATGGAAATCTACAGGCTGAAGAAATTAAAGTAGTAACATATGTGATTGAATTTAAAATTGAAGAGGCTGGGTTCCTCAGAGACTAATGAGAATAAAAGTAAAGGAAATGACTGAAGAAAAGGAGGGGGGGCGGTTGAAGGAGAAAAGGAGTTGATCAACAATTAGAGATATAGAGTATAAAGGACCCCTATTATCTCTATTTGTTGATCAACTCCTTTTCTCCTTCAACCGCCCCCCCCTCCTTTTCTTCAGTCAGGAAAGCGGACTAACGCTTAATGCTAATAATACAAAATTTTAGTAACAAACAAAAACGAACATATTTAGTTTTTTAGGGGATAAAATCACTAGCACTTAAAAAAGATAAAAACATTAATTTAAATATTCTTTAACTTCGTAACTAAATATTGATGTACAATTATTGTTTTCTATGTTTAGACATCTGATATATGAGTCAATAATTTCTCTTTTAATAGTAATCACTCAATGATTATTTATAGCTTCGTTTTATAATCTTCTTGGTATAAAACATATGGTACTGTGAGGAATTTTCTAATTAAATAATTTATTCTGTAGATTCATAAAAAGTGTGTGTAACAAACTGTTGTCATTAAAAGTTATAGATTAACTTAATTATTTTCCTTTAAGCAGGTTAAAAGGACAACAAATGAAAGTTTTTAAAAAAATAAACATTTTGTGGTTAATTTCTGTGTTTATTATAAAAATGTAGAATATCCAATAGCTGTTATTTCATGACCATGCTCGTTCCTCGACTTAATCAATAGTTTAATTCAACCAACTGCTACAATTTCCCACGTGTGATATATCCATTGTCGAAGCAATTAGTCGTCTACAAAGAATTTAGTTGGTTAATACCATTCAATAATGCAAGTAGGGTATTAATATCAGGTATGATTAATACTAAAATTTTATTTTAAACTGATCTATGGGAATTCCATATAGATTAAACCTTGATCTACATAAAGACTGCCATAAAATATTGGTAAACAGAAATATTTGTAAATTTATGAATCATTTTACATTTATTATCACATAGGTACACACTTTTCCTCCAAATATTGTTTCATGGTATATTTTTTAAAATTTTTTAACCTTTAGAAATACTTCTTCATAAAAAAGGTGATATAACCGAGCTTGAGAACTACAGACCGACACGCTTTCTTTGCCACTTGTATAAGCTATCCATCAAAATCATTGCCAAACGTTTGGAAGGTAAATTGGGCTTCTATCAATCAAGAGAACAAGCAGTTTACAAGAAAAGTTAGGGGACAAATGATCGTCTTAGGCAACATAAGTCCTGATAGAAAAGTCTGTGGAAAATAATAGACCCTTAGCTTTCCATAGATTTCATAGATTTCCATAAAGCAGTTGACACAGTATAACTAATATCAATGAAAGCAGCACTGGGAATATAATAAAATACTTATTTATAAGCTTATAGAATACGTATACAGTAATACCAACACAACTGTAAAATTTCGTGAAACAACAGGTAAAATTAAAGTGGGCAGAGGAGTTAGACAAGGCGATAAACAATTTCACCAAAACTTTTTATAACTTTGCTCGAATACGCAATGAGGAATCGATACTGTCTTGAGAGAACAGAGGCATTAATATCGATGGCAAAAAATTAACTTAAAATCGATGAAGCAAAACTTGATGAATTGTTAAAGTCCTCATTGGAGATTGGCGTCCGAATAAATGCAAACAAAACTCAAATAATGACAGAGCAAGTACTTGCACAAAATATTAGAATAGACGACATCGACATACAAGAAAGGCACACGTACAAATCCCTTGGGAGCGAAATAAAAACCTAGAATAGGTTTTGGTGGGCTGCTTTTGAAAAATTACGAATAATATTCTCATATGTCTAAAGCGAAAATTATATAATGCGTGTTACCGGTAATGACATACGGGGCGAAAACATTAACATTAACAAAACACGTAGCGGAAAATTTAATAGAAGCCACAGAGCTATGGAAAGAGTCACACTTGGAATCACTAAAAGCGACAGACTATTCAATAACCTAATCAGATAAAGAATACGGGCCAAAGACATAGTAAACACGTAACTGCAATGAAATGGAGATGGGCAGATCATATGGCGATAACGTCTAATGAAAAATGGACTAAAAGAATATTAGAACGATGTTTACAAGCAGACAAACGAGATCGCGACGTATAAAGAATTGCTAGGCTGTTGATAGTAAAGAATTGAGAGACATGGAGGATCTTGGAAGAAGTCTAGGAGCACCACGATGATGATGATGTAAATGAGTGTAACTATAGTTAAAGCAGGTATATAAATAATTTAGACATCGTTTAATTAGAACCTTTATTTGGTAAAATTTTATCGTGACGAAAGCTTTCGTATCAACTTAAACGTATATATATTACAGGATCCAACTTGTAAATACAATACATTTTGTAGATGGCTATTGCGCCGTATTCCCGTTCTCCTCCGCCAATCCTCCCAGTCCACGGCATGCTCCTTCTCCAAATCTCTCGATTCCATCGCTCTTCTAATTCGTTCATTCCATGAGCGTCGATGTCTACCTCTTTTTCTTCTTCCAGGGGGCTTCCATCTGTGAAGTTTTTGGGGCCACATAATACTTTTGTAGATAAATCTCAGCACCAACAATGATATTTTCATTTCTAAAAATCAAAGATGCAGAATCTATACAATCAGTAAGAAGTTTGCTGCAACAGAGGAGCTGTTGAAGACGATTTTTTGTATTTCCAGAAAATAATGCGAATCTTCGTGTGACTATAACAGGTAACTTGCTCAGGACATAATTGTTAAAACTGGTCTACAATTAATAAAGAAGAATATGAAGTCGATTAAGATGTATTACCCACCCATATCTGGGAGAAAACCCCCTATCCGCCACCAGGGGAGGGGCGATGGGGGACTATACCCCACGCGGGCGTTTGAAACTATTCAACAGAACTCTATTGAATAGTTTATATAAATGTTGGAGAAGGCTTATAGCTATAGCTCTATAGTTTTGGATTATCATAGTCTCTTTTTTATAGATTATTATTAAACTAAGCTTTAAGACAGAGAACTTTTTGAAAATGTAACTAGGAGTATTGCAAAACAGTATCTGGAATTTTAGGAATTTAACCCAATATGTCGCATGCATATAAAATATGGTGACTCTTAAGAAGATTGGTACTGTGAGTCAGATTATATTTATTCCCTATATAGTGCTAAGGAACTGTACGAAATATTACTCATAGATATTTATATAAAAAAATGAGTATCAACACTTCCAACGTATTTTTACTCAACCTCATTTGCTATGATTTGTTATTTAAAAATAAAAACAAGCGTATCCTTGAAATGTCGCTTCCTTTTTATAAATACCTACATAATAATATATTTATTACCGTAACACAATAGATTTTTGCCCATCACTTTTTTAAATAATTACACAACAATACTGATTCACTTTAATGATTTACTTACGAACGACCAATTGTTTAGGAGCAATCAACAACAAAAATTAACATATAGGCCGAAGACAATGAGCAAAGTAATATGAATATTATTAGTCTTGTGCAATACCTACAAGAAGTCTACGCCTAAATACTTAAATATACCTATTAAACTTTCTTCTATCTTTTCGATCTTCGACAGGCATTCAAATATAATACACCTTTGTGGAGTGTGTCTTTCTCAATTTTACAATTTAAATGGAATTCCAAGGGCGTTTCAAAATATGGGAGTTCCTAAATGAGATGCTACATCACTAAGAAGGAGCGTGCATACAAAATAGAGAATTATGAATATAAATGGTAATGTAGGAATATGACTTGAATTTTAAGAAAGTGCATACCATGACTATTTTTCTCTGAATATATTTATATTAAAAGAAATTAAAATGAGTACAAAGTGGCCTTTGTTAATTTTATAGGATAATACCTTCTTAAATAATACATTTAGTTAAATAAGAATTACGTCTAGAATTATGAATTAGCTCCTGAAAGGTGTAGTTTCCTGTAGTTTCGTTGGTATATGGAGCATACCAGGATGGAGCTTGAGCAAAATGGAAGAAATCCTCACAGAATGTACTATTTTTATTGAGAGTAAGCCACAATTGTACTTTAAAATAAATTTGTTTTGGCATTCATTCATTCAGCATTCATTCGGCTTCCATTTCGGAAATCAACGATTCCATACAGTAGAGTTAAACACAAATGTGGTCAACAAATACCCAAATAAGCAGTCAAAGGCAAATAAAGTAAAATACCATAAGCCTGCATACCGATTCAACTTCATTTCTTTACAAATTAAGATTAAGCAATTACTAAAGGACATTCCCTACTCTACTGCAAAAAACATAGAAAAGAAGTATCCAATATGGTGGACAAGAGAAATAGATAATTAGTGAAAGAGAATAGAAGACTTTTCGAGACGTGGTCCTCAACAAATAACCCAGTGCATAGAAAATGTAATGTAAAAGCCCATAGGGAAGTAAAGAGACCAACTAATAGAGAAAAGAACAAAACGTGGTAAAGAAAATGTGATAAAATAGATATATGACCTCAACAAAGTCTAGAGAAGTATGAAAAACCATCAAAAACCTTAGCACTGATCGAAGGGACGTGAAGCATCTAAAAATTATAAACATGTGCAAATGGGATGATCACTACCAAACATTATTATAGGAAGAGAGAGTACATTACTTACTAGAACCCGACAAGTGAGAGTTTAACGACAGCACTAAAGAAGAAAATGACGCGATCTTAACAGATGAAGTCAAAAAAGTGATACGATGTTTAAAAAACAACAAAGTACGTTGTCGGGAGATGTCACATTCTGTAACAATTATACTGTACAGGACTGTAACAATTATAGAGGACCAAGCGTAACGAACTCACTATCGCGGGTAAATGGCAAGATTATTAAGAATAGAATAGAAAGGGAAATGAAAGATGTTGAAGAACAAAATGACTTGTGGTGTTTGTAGACTTGTTATTTACTGCTAACTCATAGTTAGGTTTATTTATTAAGTATAGAAAAAAAAATTTGCATAATGCTATAGTTACCTGTAAACAATTGTTTGGTGCATACTTTCCCGCAGGGACTCTTGCAACAAACAGCATCCACAGAACAGTCGTCATCGTCAGTACAGTTTTCAGCTCTTAAGGGACACTCTGTTAACATTGGGCATTTTGAGGTTAGGTCTGATCTGGAATCTAAAATAAATATAGTTTTTATTTATTCAATAACACTTTATTAAAAATGCATATTGGATATTACATAGGAATAAGTAAAAATTTAATTTTTAGTCATTACACCAAAACATCAATATACACCGCTTTTCGTCCAATACATTGAATAGTTCTTAATACATTCTCGTAATATTTTATTATAATTAATGAAATTTTGTGCCATGCCTAGTAAATTAATCTCTCCAAATGATTTACATCTTAAAAAGAACTTTGCTGGGAAACTTTTGGTTTTAAGTAACTTCATAAGAAATAATTCTGAGAGATTCTCTGAATTCAAGTCAGGAAAACTAGCAGGCCAAAAAAGATCGGCGTTTCTGTGACTCCCTTTTTCATTAAACACGTGTTAAAGATATTCTCTAACACTTAATTTACTGTGGAACGAGGTACCGTGTTATTGAAACCAAATACATTGGCGTTTTTGTAAGGGTAATTCGTCCGTAAAGTCAGTGATGTGGCTTTGTAAAAGTTTTAAATAACGCTCAGGTAGCATGTATTGGTGGAATGAATGCGGTCCAATTAATATTTTTTATAAAGATCACATCACACGTTCGTTTTAAATAATTATTGGTTATTATTATAAAAATGGGAATTTTTTTCAGACTGCCAACAACAATGTTGTGACAAGACAGTTCAATTTGAAAAAAATTTTGCCTTATCCAAAAAAAAATATACGTCTTATAAAAAAGAGCCGTCTTCTAATTCTCATTGTATCAGAGGGCATAATTTAAATCGTCTTCTAATTCCCTTCTTGTAATATATGAATGAATTGTAGTTTATATGGTCTATATTAAAATCTTAACCAACCTAACCTAACCTAACTAACTAAACACAACTAATTAAGATTAAATATGTTAATGGGTGTATATTATTCAGATAAAATATATAAGTTCCTTCCTGGACTGTGAGATAAGTTTAATACTATGCCCTACGGGCCTCGGTATGTCACCTCACAATCTAGAAAGGGAACTTAACCTAACCTAACCAAACCTTACCTAACCTAAGCACAACTTATTAAGATAAGATATATTAATGGTTGTATATTATTAAGATCAAATATTTGAGTTCCCTTTCTGGATTGTGAGATGAACCTACCGATGCCCGTAGAACTCGAGCCAAAAGGGCTTGCTACCTGCTAAAACCACCACCACCGTATTCTCCAGAGAACGCCAAACGGAGCCATCCATGTGTGGATATAACATCTCTTTTTCGCCTCCCAGACTTATTCGCTCACCTCTTTGCAGGAATTTCCTTGCTCTATGAAACAATCTGCAAGGTATCAATAAGGTGTACCCCTGACGGGTACATATTCACAACTCTCTACTATAAAAGAAACACTCGACACCTTGGAAAAAACCACGCACGCTCGAAGTCCTTACTCTCTACAAACACTCTGGGTATATGCCCAGATTTAACTGGGCAATACCCCTCTCTGGTTACATGCACACACACGGACAGGACAACATCTGTATCTTGCAACAACTTAGGCAAATATATTAAGAACAATAAGAGCCAAAAGAAAAAGTAATTACACAGCGGTGTATACAAACTCTAATGTAGCGACTGCCAAAAAACTTACAGCGGTCAAACTGGTAGAACTTTTATCAAACGTATAGCAGAACATAAAAGGGCTTTTAATAATAGAAAAACAGATTTTACTTACGCAGTTCACCTTCTTGAGCATAATCATTCTTTTAATGCCGGGCCTTTTCGCAACCTATCCCAACTTCATCTTAACAAAACTAATTAAGATAAAATATATTAGTGAGTCTTACAAGCTTGCTCCTACGGAGCAAGACACACGACGTACGCTATACGATCGTAGGTTAGGTTAGGTTATGTATACAACATTTATACCGTTTTTGAAATGTAGAACACTTTACGTTTTTGTACTCGCTTCGGTGGTACTTATACAACAATTAAAATAATAGATAACTTTAAAGTAGATAATAATAGTAACAGGGTCCCCATGCAGGGTCGATACTGATAATCGTGCTATTTTTTTGTTTGCCTTATATTTTAAGACTTCGACTATAATAGAACTAGGCTTAGGTAGGTAAATTTGGCTAACAAAAGAAAATAAATGCACCAGGTAATAAAAATGCAAATTTTTTCTAATTAGTCTGATTGAATTATGAATATTTAATATTACATGCCTATTTAACCGTGAAAAAATTTGATCGATCTGAAATATCTACTTTTCAATGTTTTTTTCTAACAAAAACAAGTTGATTTTTTTAATGATTAGCTTATTAACGCAAAAAATAATTTAATTAAAAATAATATCCATCGTTTTTTTAACCTTCGATTTGAAAAAATTCTTTCGCTCTTAAAAATATGAATAGCTCAATAACAGTTATTCACGGCCTGGTCCCACGTTAAATTTTACGAGATAAGTGGGTTATTTATGAATAATTTTGACTTATTGTTCTCTTTTAATGGACTTTTTTTATGATTATGTTTTACCGATTTAAAGAACAGTAAATCTTTTGTTTTGGGATGTCAAGGCATTTGTTGATGATCTTTATGGATCAATGAAATTTTTAAACTCTGGTGGTCGAGGTTTATTTCATTATTGTAGTGCAAATTCTTTTTTTTTTTCGAATTTCTTCTTACACTTTTAGTTGATACCTTGTCTTTGTTTTCACTTTATGTATTCTATTAATTGTTTGAGTCATACCTCTTCCGTCTTAATACTAAATTGTGTTACAATTAAATATTCATCTGGAATATCTGCCAGTTTATTGGAAGGCGGACGAATTGCAAATTTTACCTTGAAATTACAATTGACATGCAAATTAATGAAACACCAAATTGCAACATCAACCATTACCAAATATTACTCAGTCGTAAAAATTTCGACCAATTCATTCCTTTTCCTCGACTTTTCCTGATATTACAAGACAAAGTAGATCGTATTCATGTCTTTTAATTATTTTACCGAAATATTCTGGTTTATTATAAGATGCCTAAAATCAACCTCTGTTGATAACATCTACCACTTAGCTGGAATCACTCTACCGGGAGTTCATCGGAAAATAGCCACCTAAAAATACAAAATAAAGTCGAAGTCTGAATACTCTCTATGTGGTTAGCAACCGGCTCCACATACGCTAAAATGACGGTTTAGTTTTCTCAAAGCAAACGAAGACTACACGCATTAAGCTACCTCAAAATCGGAGAGATGGATGGCATCAAAAGATTATCAGTGGATGGCAGCATAAGAAGAAGAGATAGACTACAGGCTGGGGCTGCCAGATGTAAAGGCAATCTCCAGAGATGCACATGGTATATTTATGTTATGTATTGTATTGATTCTTTGTTTTTATTTTAGCGAAAGGAGATTGCTCTACGATGTAATAAGACTATATATTTTCGGAAAATTAAAAAAATATAGGAATATACTTTATTAACAAAAATTGGACTGTAATTTCGTAAAATGACAAGGAAGTTAAACTTCTTTTGATGTGTCTCTAATACAATTTGTTGTTGTATTGTTAGTTTATTGACCATATCGAATTAATTAACCATATTCACGGTTTATAAGCCGTATGAAAATTTATTAACCATTTGAGGACCTAACCACAGGACTTAACTATACTTAATCAGTAGGCTACATCCACATGTTACAACTACAGCTCTCCGGAGGACTTCTTCTTCTTAAGGTGACTTTTCCATTACTGAAGGTTGCTCTCTATCTTGAGCTGTTCTTAGTATTGAATGTGTGTCCATGCCTGTCCAGTCTCTTATATTCTTCAACCTGGAGCATTTTCTTCTTTCTGGATCTCTTCTTTCTTCCACTTTCCCTTCCATTATAAGTCGTAGGAAGTTGTATTTTTCTCCTCTGTAAATATGTCGTAGATAACTCGTTTTTCTGTTTTTTACAATATTCAGGAGTTCTCTCTCAGTTTGTAACCTCGGAAATCTTTTTTGGATGATGCTAGAAAGATAACCAATGGAGACACTGCGGACGGCAGCCAGATGGTTGGTGGAGAGCGAGCCGTGGGTTCGAAACTAGCTTTTGGATCCGGGATTGGGTCCAAAGGACGAAATAAGTAAAGATAGGATAAGATATATTAGAAAATATTAACACGGCGGTAAAAGAAATTAAAAATAATTAATATTTTAATAATAAAAAAAATGTTACAAGTTCCCATTTTTCTTAGCACCTCGTTGTTGGTCACGTACTCTGTAAAAGAGATTTTCAGTATCCTTCGAAAAACACACATGTCAAAGGCTTCTATACGCCTCATACTTGTAATTCCGAGAGTCCATGTTTCCACTCCGTATCAGGATATGGAATAAATAAACGTTTTTACAAATTGGTATCGGATATCCAACGATAACGTAGAGTTTATTAGGAATTTTTTCATTCGTTGAAATGCGGACCTAGCATATTCTATACGAGCACGTATTTCGACCTCGTGGTTAAGATCTTTTGTTATCCAGCAACCAAGATACTAAAATCTTTGTACTCCGGAGGACATAACATCTAATTGGGAGGACATACAAGCAGCTCATCGACACAGTGTGGTGACACAAAAATAAATTTTTTTTTTTAACATTTTGCTTATTTTTTAATTAAACGATATGTTTTGCATTTCAAATAATTATTTTCCTATTACAACTAGTTGTTGTAATAGTTATAATTAGGCACCTCGAAGAGGCACCCTATATTAAATTACTAGAGGTGTTTCCTGTTTCCTGTTTCTTTTTGTTTTGTTTGTTCCAGAAGATTTATGTAAGTATCCCTTTGTTTCATTTTGTAGTTACCCTAATCTGACCCCTTTGTATTCAACTTATTCACGACCCAGCTCTCCAATAAACCCCTGAGTGCCACACGCACAAGTATCGATTATTTTGCTTCCCTATCTTTACCCCCAGTCTTTCTGTCCCCAATTTTCTACCCCCATAATCTTACCCTAAGGTAGACAAAATATATCGTTACAATTTTATACCACACACTAATTCAACTTATAGTAATTTTGTTTTGAATAATCCAGTTAAACCACTGCTTGCACTAATATTCGACAGTAAAATGTAGCTACCGTTATACTGAATTTTCAACGTCTCAACAATATAAACGTAAATGGTAACGTTAGCCATTCATGGGTTAAGGTTGGTGTATTTAAATGTATCCCCATTTAACGATAAAACACTGAAAACTTTTGGTCAGAGTGATTTTCTCAAGTGGTCTATTTTTTGTATGTGTTTACACTTTATAGTCTTTAACTGAATAATATGAGGAGAGTAACAATGTTTGTCTCAAGTTTGTAATTCAGAATTATGTCTGTATTTTTTAATTTGTTGATTTTCATAGATTCTATTAAAGATAGCTTAAAACCTTAATTTTGAAGGTGAAGTGCGCACGTAGAATCTGTTTTTTCATTATTGAAAACCCTTTTATGTTCTGCTATACGTTTGCTATAAGTTGTACCAGTTTGACCGATGTAAGTTTTTGGGCAGTCGCCACATTTAAGTTTGTTGTATACATTGCTGTGTAATTGCTTTTTATTTTGGCTCTTGTTGTTCTTAATATATTTGTCTAAGTTATTATTGGTATCCGTCGGGCTCGCGGAGATGGGAATACAGCCGGGGCAAGCTATCCCTGCCTGTCTGAAGAGGCGAAGAATGGAAAGTAATATAGAGTTGGGGAGCCGTCGGGTTTGTAGCAACGCACGTAGGGCGCTTCGGTGTTACAGTCACCGGTCTACACTCATACTATCCGAGACGAGCCTCTCGTGGGGCCACTCTACTCTCATTCCACAAAACCAAGGTGAGGTTTAACCTGCTGCGTCCTTCATAAACCCTTTCCCCATTAAGGACATTGGTTACGGAACGTACCCACCTTGGGGGACTTAATGAGTGGTAGTGGAGAGCTTCTCGGCGGCTACGTGCGAGATCGACCCTCGTCCTGCGGTGACCTTTCCGCCACGGGAAAGGGAGGACAACGGAGACGGGTGTTCGTACCGCAACACAGGTACTAAGGGGAGGGTGGAGCCCCGCGATACTTTTTGCAACGCGCCACCCTCAAATGGTGTCTGACTCATAGGGGTTAGTGGATAGCTAAAGGTGGTATGCAGAAAGGCCATGTAGACTAGGGTCCCGCCAGCATTTATTTGTTAAGGGTACACGAATTTCTTTATGAATCCCTACAGCACTTGTACTAAAAGGTACTTGGCCTTGTCGAACTGATATACAAAATATCAGCGTAAATAGTTCTGCTTCGTAAATAGTTCAATATAGATTCGCCCATAAAATTCATAAGATATTAGAAATCACCAATTGTAAGGTTTAGTATGCAGTCTTATAAAAAGCTGACAAAAACTTTTAAAGATGCATAAAAAAGTACCTACACTCTTATAATTAGTTGGTCCTTGTCGGGTTTATGCCAAATAAAGAAATCACCTTCAAGTTAATGTATGATTATAAACTATGAGGAATTTATATTTACATAATTTTTTCAAGTACACCTTAATGCAAATATTTACCTGACTGTCGGTATTTGAGAAATGTCAAGCTGTTGTATAACGACATTGCAAGAATAAAGTAAATGTAAGCCGACAATAAATACCAGCTATTGATCAAGAGATCGTTGAGATGTTATATGATTGAGTTAAAATGGATTTAGTCTTAAATGAGCCATTACTAAAGTCAATTACCCATTCGAAATTTACTAACTACCGTACTAGAGTAACTTGAAATGCTTTTTTTCTGATTATTAATTTTTTCGAGCATGCAATCGAAGTTCTTCGAGGATTTCGAGATTACAACAAAAATGATCTTGCGTTTTTATCGTCGAAATCTGTAAGCACGATCAGCTTTTAAGATTCATGATAATACTAGATAGTGGATGTTGTTTTTAAAAACATATCGATATATTTGTTTCAACTTTCGTTATACTTTCTTTCATAAGCGTTTATAAACTACATATTGAAAAAAAATTTTTACATGATTAACAAAAATGTAAACGTTTGTAAGGAAGGCCAAATAAAAAATTATTGGTGACCGATGACAAAATAACCATCAACAAAATATCAACAACAATGAACTGTGGGTTTCCTTGTTGTCCCTGTGGGTTCTATCAGGAGTTCCATAGTTCGACTAGTCTGGATCGCCATATAGAGGAACCGTGGTAAATTCGAATCCCTGCTGATAATTCGCACTCCTAGTGCAGTTTCGTACGAAGGTGTTGCTGCCAATGGGAAAACAGCGTAAACCTTTCCTTGGCATTGCTGGATGTCGAGGCTCTCTGTTGCCGCTGTTGATGGCCTATCAACTGACTGAAAGAAATGGCATAATGCATCCTGCATTTGTCAAACACAACAAATAGTTGTAAAGGGCTAGACCTATTCATGAGAAAGCATAAGGACTTTCAATTCGTAAGCCAACAGGAACCTCATTTGCAAGAGCTGTACGTTTCAACAAAGAAAATGTGTCAAAGTTTTTTGGCAACATTAAATATGCATTTGAAAAACACAGATATCCACCAAACAGAATTTTCAACGTCGATGAAAGTGGCGTTACAGTAGTTTAGAGTAAAGTAGAACCAATCATTGGTCTCCGAGGAAAAATGCAGGTAGGCTCTCTTACATCATCAGTAAGAGGTGTCTTGATAAAAATTGTAGTCTGTATGAGTGCTGGTGGCAACTATGTTCCACCCACGGTGATATTTCCTCGGAAATACATGAATGCTCAGTTGCAAAAAAGAGCTTCTCTAGGTGCCGTCTTTTACGTTCAGCCATTAGGATGGATTACAACAAAACTGTTTACAGAACCTATAACTGAATCATCTGTTTTCCATCATTGGGTTCAAGAAAACTGATCAACTCAGTTGGTAGAACTTCCCCCTCTACCTATGCCATTTCTCTCATCAAGTACTCTTTCAAATCCTTCTCCAGTTTATACAAGCCCTTTTCAAAAATTTTGTCTGTGCCAAAACTGATAAAAAAATCATCTGGAAGAGGCCTCAGACCCTGCGAATCGGCCATAATCACTTCGTCTCCTTATAAAGCAGACTTACAATGTTGGGCACATGTTGATTGTACCAGTGCGGAAAAAGATAATTATATATGCGACTTCTGCCAGTAAACTAGATTCAAACTTAAAACAATTATAGGCCTACGCCTATTATGAAAAAGCTCATTTATATTGATATTTTAGTATTTAAGTCACTTAAAAGTCGTACTTGTACACAGTTTGGTAATCAATCTGGACGCATATACACACTGGAACAACTGTTGAAAAAGAAAAAAGCAAAAAATAGAGATATATATTTGTCATTTTTGAACCTGACTGTATGACTTTTCTCTCTTTTTTTTCTCTCTTTTCTCTAATGCATAGTAGCATTGTTTAGACTAGTTTCGGAATTTTCTAAAATAAAAATGTTATTATGGATTTAATCTATTATTTAAGTATTTAATTTTTACCTTCAAAGTAAAGCAAAGTATTAAGATCTTCATCATCATTTCCTACGATAGTACGTTTCTTCCCATTCAAACATTTTTTCGTTTATGACATGACGATAATTATATAAAAATGTAATATTCTCTTCTTGCTGCTTGCTTGTTTTTATTATTTTTTACATAAATTGAGAATATATCTACTTTTTCATCTATGGTATAACCTATTTCGGTATGAGGACTGACAGTTTATAATAAATTAATACTTGTTTCATTTTGAAATGTCAGTTGCATAGCTACCTATGGTTACCCTTTTGTAGTACCATATGCCAATATAGAGCAAAAATAATGCTACGCAATGTTATATTATTTATATATATATATATATATATATATATATATAATATATATATATATATTATATATATATATATATATATATATATATATATATATATATATATATATATATATATATATATATATATATATATATATATATATATATTATATGGTTCTTGAACTCCTAAGTGGAGCATAGAGCTTCAGTGAAAACGAGCCATCGGGTTCTATTTTGCGCTAAGGCCTTTACCTCATTCCAAGACTTTTCTTGGCCTCTTATCTCGTCCATGATGGATCTTCTCCAAGTTTGTACTGGGCGACCTCTTTTTCTTTTTCCTTGGGGATTCCACTCTAGGGCAGTCCTTGCGATACTGAAACTATTTTTTCGGAGTGTGTGACCGATCCAACCCCACTTTCTGGACTTAATATTTCATTTTGTACCCTCTTTTGTTCGGTCAGGTGTAGCAGATCTTCGTTTTTGATGGTGTTAGGCCAGAATATACGAACAATTCTTTGTAGACATTTGTTAACAAAGTCCTGCAGTTTGTCTGTGAGGTTGTTTGTCACTTTCCAGGTTTCACATCCGTAGAGTAGACAGAACATAGTCTATAGCTATGTTAAAAAGAAACGGAGAAAGCACGCATCCCTGTCTAACTCCAGTAAGTACGTCGAATTCGTCACTGTTGATCCCATTGCGTGTCACGCTGCATTTAGCATCAGTATATAGTGACTTTATAATAGAAATTATTTTTTGAATTTTTTTTGTATTCCCGAAATTAAGGAAAATAAGTGGGGGTCAAAATATAATGAGAACAATGTAACATGTGCTTTTTGTAATTATTGTACACAATATTGTTTGTGTCAATGGTCATTGCCGAGACACATTAATTTAAATAAAAAATAATAATAATAAATAAGTTGTCTATACAGTCAGAATGACAATTTAGTATCAATGGATACCTTTGTATCATATTCATAAAGACGATGAGAAAAAGTATACAACATAATTGCTTTTAACTGGTTAGTAGGACTTTAATTAAAATAATTCAATTTAGACGAATAATTTGTTAAATTTTTTAGGCATTTTTTTTGCCGTATTAAGACATAAATCTGTTAATTTTCTTGTTGCTTTCAATTCTCTGCACCGCTGCAGCTATAACCGTTAATAGCGATAGTGTGTCAGGAAATAAGAGAGGATGCTGGTAAAACGAGCAGTTACCGGCTCTCAGTGGGTCAGTGAGTCATCAAACAAATCACAGTGGTCTACCAGGAAACTTTTGCCGTCCATTTTTCTTTTCTTCTTATTTTAGTTCAATTAAATACACCTTCTCAGGTATCTCTGCGCTTATACGCTTAGCCGAAATATTCCACCAATATGTAAATGAATTTTGAATATACGACATTTCGAGTAAACAAATCGTTTCAGTAGGTACATTAGTGCCAAAACAAAGTTTTATAATTTAAAAGAATAATTTTTAGTACGCACAAACTGAACACAAATGAAAGAATTCATCTTATATATGGATATTTTTTAGTTTGCCAGTAAGCAATCTTATTATAAAATCCGATAGTTTCTATTCTTCTTTTTCTTCCTTCTAGTATGTACGCCTTACAGCCTGTTTCTTCTTCAATTTAGCCTCCTAAATTGTCGCACCATCTTTTTCTTGGTCTGCCAATACTTCTTCGTCCATTTGGCGACTTTTCTCGTACTATTCTACGATTGTTTCTATGAACACATATTATTATGTGATATTATTTTTTGATAATATATTATCATCAAAAATATGTGTGTGTGTTTCTATGAACACATATTTTTTATCATAGCAGCCAAACGCCAATCGCGGGCTTACAAAAATTTGAAAAAATGATAACTTAAAAAGTAGTTATCTAAATATATATAAAAGTTTAAAAATAGATTTAAAATAAGTAAAATTGAACATTCACAGCACTTACATGAAAATACAAACACAAACATCTACGTAGGTCAATAGGTAAAATCCTAAACTAGACGAACGTAGATCCCCCGATATTAAAAAGCCGATATAAATACTCGAAAATAAAATTCTCATAAGTCACTTATGTTAGGACCTCATAAAATGACTATGAATGTGGATGCTAACCTGAATGGCCTTAGTGATGAGGTTGCGGACGTCGAACCCACGGTTCGTAGACTTACTACGGTTGCCTCTTCCGACTGGGGTGGGGATGACAGTGTCATGGCCGATATAAATGGTATAAACAAAAACAAACATAACATTCGAATATTTACCATTGCTTTTCCATGTTTAGTTTGGTTTAAGACGAGTTATATGTATCATTTAATAATGGAAATTAACCTTAATGATATCTTTGAGTATTGTGGTCAAGCAAAGAGTCCATTGGTTGAAGGGGAAGCAGTTTTCAAGTGATGAATTCCTAAATTTTAACTTTAATGTTTGGAACTGGCTTGTGTATTGATGATGATGAATCCTATTTTGTGTATACCTGGGAACCCAGAATATAATATTCTGTGTAATGTTTGCCTTAACGTATATATATGCTTTATTATACCTTATGTTTTTAACATGGTAATTTTTATTTTATACTATTTTTTGACATATGTAAGTACTTTATTGTATATTAACATAAATAAATAACTTTAACTTGGCTTTATTGTAAAATAGTTCATTTGATTACATGAAATCAACCTTAACTTGAGATCACCTGTCAGAAAATATAGCACATGATTTGTCTATAAAAAATTGCATAATAAATTATTTTTTCTTCAAGTTTTTCAGTTTAGGAAAGAGAAATAGGGACATATCTTTTATAAATCTTGAATTGCATTGAGGACCAAAACAATATCGATTGGATTTAAAATATTTTAATGTAGTCATAATGCTGAAATTTACTAAAAATAATTAATAATTCTATTCAAATCAACAGCTGTCTGGTTTGTTTATACTACTTTTATGCCCGGTATTGCGGTATTATAAAACATTTTACTTGCCAAGTAAAATTTAGTTTGAAAGTAAAATAATTTACTCTACAGATTTGCGTATTATAAACACATAGTAAATTAATTCTGGAAGTAAATCTGCAAACTAAACTATTCCTTAGTTTTCTACCAAGTAAATTTTATTTAACAAGTAAATATGACAGTTTCAATGTCTTTTCGGCTGGTGTGAAAATATTTAGATTTAATAATATTTTGAAATGTCTTCAGTATCATCAGTGCCAGATGTTAATTCTCCAACTGTATCTAGTGTTGATAGTGACCGGTATTTTTCAATAAATATACAGATGGATTGTGATGCAAATTTAAATGTAATCAATGTAGTTGATAGATGGCCTGGTTACTCCCACAATAGTAATGTATTTGATAATTCTCTGATAAGAGCTCAGTTTGAAAGCAATGAGTTTTGTGAAACATATTTACTGGGTGATAGTGGTTATCCATGCCGAAAATATATTTTAACTCCCTTACATGATCCACAAACGCCAGCTGAAAGGAAATACAATTATACACATATCCGCACACAGAATACAATTGAAAGAATGTTTGGTGTCTTAAAGAGAAGGTTTCCTTGTTTGTCTACGGGACCAATGGAATAGAAGCACCACTAAATTGATAGAAATAAAATCTTCCGTCCTTCCATGATACTTCAGGCTTTCAAAGCGACAACATCAAATCCCAATAACAAGTCTCAGATTAGAACACACCTCTACAACACATGAATACTTGTTGAAGAGAGAACAGTGTGTTATGTTTGTGAATATGAAGTGACAATGAAGCACATACAGTTGAAAGACTATATCACCTCATTCCAAAATGTAAAGAGTGTCTAGTCAGTGTAAATAGAGCTATTCCAATTATAGTGGCAATTTGTATATTGCATAATATATGTAGAAGGAGGAATGATGTGCTGACTGATAGTGAAGATGGCAGTAATCACGCTGAGCCATAAGATGAAAATTTAAACAATGTCACTAGAAATCAAGATAATTTTGCTGTAAGAAATGCTGTCATTCATACTGCATTTATTAATTAAATAAAATGTTTATTTTAAAATTATTTACGGTGCAATAAAACATAATATAAGAATTATGAGTGTTTTAATTATTGTATATGTATTTTTAATTTAACAAAAAAAAGTGTTGACAATTCAAATAGTCACAGAAATAAAATTAACTTAATTGTGTCAACTTTTTCTTATTAAACTCTGGTAATAAATCTACGAAACAAACTAAATATAACACCAATAACTTAATGAATATGATATTTATTATACTATAATGAACATGTATTTTTATTACAGAATTTTTCTACAATAAATACATACTTATAACAAAGTGTTTATACCCACTTTTAACAGATAACTTTGTGAAAAATATGCAAAATGTTACGGGATCTATTTCATTTCATTTGTTTATAATATTCTCAAGCGATATATTGTCATTTCAAGGAAGTCATGAAATAAGACCATATCAGCAAGTAGATACATAGTCCTTTCATTTTACGGTATTTGAAAAACAAAGTATGTACATATATTTCAGTTTCATTGTTCAGTTTTTTGTGTTTATTATTATTCTTGAGTAAAGTGTTCGATTTTAAGACGGCAAAACGGAATTTTTGTTGTGGAAATATTAGATGAAATAAACATTCCTTAACTTTTCCAGAGGACACAGCAAGGTTTGTAAATTATTATTTCCTCTTAAATATTGCTTGGGTACCAGTATATGATGTCGTTTATATGATACTTCTACAATAATAAGATAACCAATTTTTATTTTAATAACTAATTTACAATAATATAAAATTAACCAAACGGTATTAAATTTCTAAATTCTCGAACTCAACTCCATATTGATGTTTCAGTTGTAGAATCTTTTCTTTAACTGCCAACTCTTTTGTTTCTGTTTCTCTGTTTCCGTTTCTGTTTTTCTAATTTTAAAACGTCTCTACTTAACTCTTCCTTTTCTTTTCTAATTTTAAGAATATTTAATTTTATTTTTTCCTTCTCTGAATCTTCTTCACACTTATTTTTCTTTTTGTGATGTGGGACTCCTGATACATAATGAAGTCTTTTGCGCTTTTCCGGTAGTTTAACTGGATCAAGTTCAATGCATCGTTCAATACCAAATCTCGCAAAAGTCTTCTCTGAATGTTTTTTTCATCCCTATCAATAAAATAATTTTGTTTACAAAAACATAACCTAAATAAATAATATACTATAATTAAAAATATCTTTAACAAACCTTCTAATAGCATCATCTAATTCTTCTAATAACTCATCGTTTAGAATCCGGCCAAAATTCTGGACTAAATTGTTCATTTTATATTTTTATTAACTACACGTTATTCCCATCTACAAATAGTATGAGATTAAATCGTCTCTTTAAATTGAACCTGTTATCAAAGAATAATATATGTTAGCAAGATTTTACGTTACCACATAACGTTTTTTTTTTGACAAACGTTATCTGTGATACATCACATCAATTTTTAGAATTTAACGTAAATGCAGGTTAACGTGCACATTATTTAACATTTATTTTATTTATAAAACATTTTTGTTTTGATACATCCATCCAATCACAGGGCTGAATGTTAAGATTCAAATTACAGGAGTACAGTCCGGCTTAATGTTCATTGGTTAGGCGGAAGAGGCAACCGTAGTAAGTCTAGGAACCGTGCGTCGAACCTTGAAAGGTTTTAAATTCTCATGATACGAGAATTTGACTGACACCATGTTCCGCGAGCACCCACGATTAAAGGTGCCATGCAAATTTGTTTCCCTGGATATCGAGTCTGCATGGTCTGAAGGAATCGAGGCTCTGTGTACAGCGCCGTTTTCTTAGCAGCGGCTGTACTTAGGGGTTCAGGACCCTCCCAGGTGACGGCAACGTCCACGACAATTACCCGCTCATCCTGTTGCGTGACAAGATCTTCAGAGATTTTATTCGCAGCTCAACCTCACAAATTCACCCTTTCTTTACCGCTGCTTTCCGAAGGTACGTAACGAGCTGGTCGTGTCTCTTAATGCGGTGCCAATGTGACTGAGGCTCTCGTTACGTTCACATCCCTTTCGGCACCTTCGTTTATGTGGTGGATTTGAAGGGATGCCTCTAGTTGGCACAAGATTTCCTCGCAGCTGTATTGCCTTGACAAAATCTCTCCCCGACCAGTAAGGCGGTGAATTGCTTGTAGATGCTGAATTGCCTGAAGATGTTCTACTCCATTTAAGGATTTTCTACCAGAGATGTGACATGTATGGTAGACTGAGGGTTAAAGACGTTGAATCAGTCGGTGAGCTGATTAATTTAGTCAGTCTCCTTCTCGTGATAACCAAGACGTGCATGGCCATGGCTATGACGCCCAGGCTCTTTTGTGGGAGCGTGGATGTAAGCATCTGCGCACGTACGATTGAGGGACATAAACTTCCGAACGGCTATACGAACGGACCTGTCAAAGCCCTTCAACGTCTTCATTGTGACGGTTGGACTCTGCAATTTGTCAATATACTTCGGAAGCAAGTATGTTTTTACAACCAGCAGTTTTTGCGCTGGTTTAAGCCCCGTTCGATGGGCTGGTACAATCGAGCTGTATCATGGCTATCATGGTCTGTCCTAGAGCATTATACCTTCGGCCTAGGTATCCAATCAGCTTACTCGGTAGCAGCTGCCGAATCCTGTCGTTACCGACAGAAAAGAGATAGCGCGTCACGCAGTAAGAGTGCTTATTACCACGGTTCACGTTAACCGTAATAGCTGCACTCTTACCAACGTTTATCGACATCCCTCTCTTCTCGAAGAATTCGACGGCTATCCGGAGCTGTTTGGTATCATCCTTGGCCGATTCGGATAGTAGAATTAAATCATCAGCGTAGCTCAACACTGAGAACTTCCTGTCATCTGCAATTGAGATACGAGTCCACCACGTACCGCTTAAATGTAGCGTCTAACCCGAAGCGATTCATTGCCCATTCTATAGATCGTTGTGAAACCGTGTCGAAAGCTTTGCGTAGATCGATGAAAATTATGTTATAAGGACGAAGGCCTCTTCTCCTTTCTTTGATTACCGCCTAAAGCATCAGGTTGTTCAATAGAACGCCATCTACCTCCCTAGCAGACGATGCAACACCCTGATCATTACTGATGAAATGGTTATCGGACGCCAATTACCTACCTCCATTGGATCGCCACCCTTCAGTATCAAAGTGGTCCTGCAATCCTTCAATACCTCAGGATTAACACCAAAATGGAGCATGGTATTATAGACTAGGACCAATTTCTGAACAGTTACCTTACGCAGCTCTCGGATCTTTATGAAATCAGGACCGGCTGCTTGAGATTTCATTGTTTGTAAGGCCCCGAGATTCTTGCTTCTGTTACAGCGTGGCTGATCAGTAGCGGTTCCTTCTAATCTAAAATTGGTTTATCATCTGTCGGCGATCTTGATGAAAAGATCGTCCGATATTCCCGTTTAACAGCTTTGATGTCAGAGTGTACATCGTTACCAAAGAGAGGCTTGTCATCTATGATTGCCCGAGCCTGAGCGGATCTGTCGGTATGGTATCGTATTTGGATCAAATGGTATCTTTGAGCCTTTTGATGTCGTCTATTTTTGATAGCCAAGGCGTTAGAAGCTTTAGAATTCTGGAGCTGTTTTCGCTTCCCGGTGACAAACTCTAAGGCGATACACTCATTTAAAATTGCCCTGAGGCCCTCACGATCATCCGTTCTTGGAGTTGAAATAATCATTCATGTAAGAGGCAATTAAAACTAGCCTTTAATTCTTCGCACATCTGCATAGCTTCGTAGATAAATGGCACTAGTAGTACTGAATATAATTAAAAAAGCTAAACGGCAGTTTTATGAAAATTATGAGAAATATGTTCTCTCTCTCTTCAATCCTGACCCCCCAAGGACAGTGTAGTGGTCGACATGATGTCGTGTATTGTTTGTCTTCAGAGATCTCTGTCTCTGGTCATTTCTTTCAATTCATGCATAGGTCTTTGGCATATTCCTGTAATTTGATCTATCCATCTCGTTGGGGATCTTCCTCGTGATCTTCGGCCTTCTACCTTTCCTTGTATTATGAGTCTTTCCATGTTTTCTGTGTTTGCTCTCATAACATGCCCAAAATATTTTAATTGTTGGAGATGGACTTTACTAGAGAGTCGTTGGTTAACTTTTAGCTCTCTTAAAATTGAATTATTTGTTCTGCGGTCGGTCCAAGGAATTCGTAACATTCGTCTCCAACAGAACATTTCAGTGGCGTCTATCTTTCTTCTCTCCGATTGTCTCAGAGTCCAAGATTCACATCCGTAGGTCAGTATTGGGAATATTAAGCAGTTGATCAACCTCATCTTTATCGCTCTTGAAATTTGACAGTCCTTCCATATTTTGGTCATTTTTGCTGTGGCAACTTTTGCTAGATCAGATCTACGTTTAATCTCTTCTTGTAATGACCCTGTGTTTGTGATTAATGATCCCAGATATAAGTATGAGCTCACAACCTCGAACCGGTCAATTGTGGTTATGTGTGGATGATTGTTGTGTAGTCTATCCACTATCATGATCTTTGTCTTTGATATGTTTAATTGCAGACCAAATATTTGACTTTCGTTTTCGATCAGTTGTATAAGTTCTATCAGCTCTGCTTGACTATTTGCAAGAAGGGCTGTGTCATCTGCGAAACGTAGGTTGTTTAGTTTATGACCATTTATTGAGATGCCCTTTTTCCATCTTTCAAGTGCTCTTCGCATAATATACTCACCATATATGTTGAATAATTGTGGAGATAGTATACATCCTTGTCTGACACCCCGTTCTGGATGAAATTCGTTCGAAAGTGTGTCAAGTACTTTAACCGATCCAGTAGTGTGTTCATATAGTTCGGTTATAAGCGTAATTAGATGCTGTGCTACGCCTACTTCTTTTAGTATTCGCCATAAGTGTCTCCACTTACCCTGTCGAACGCTTTACGGTAATCTATAAAACAGATGTATAGTGGGATGTTGAATTCCCTAGATTTCTCGATTATCTGTCTTATATTCAGCAGGTGTTCTCGAGTGCCTCTACCTTTGGTAAATCCAGTTGGCTCTTGTGGAATTTCTCGTTTTTAGTCTCTCATTGATTATATGTAGCATTATCTTGCTGGCATGGGATATACGAGAGATAGTTCTATAATTGTCGCATTTATGGAAGCTGTCTTTTTTATGTATGGTCGTTATTGTAGATTTTGTCCAGTCTTCAGGCCATTGTTTGGAATGCCATATTTGGTTGCAGAGTAGATGAAGTAACTTTACGCCGGTTTCTTCTGTGGCTTTAAGCATTTCTGCTGTTATCATATCTGGACCTGGTGCTTTGTTATATTTGAGCTTGTTGATAGCCTGTCTTACTTTATTTTCGAGTATATCAGGTTCTTCTTCCACCTCGTCAGAGATTTGGCTAACAAGCTCTTGGCGTTGATCATCTTTATATAGGTCCCTGCAATACGATCACCATGTCTCTGCTATGTCTTCTCTGTTTGTTCTCAGGGTTCCAGTGTTATCTTCAATGGCCCAAGTTCTGGCTCTGAAGTCTCTTGTCAGGTAGCGTATTTTTCTAAATAGATCTCTCGGCTGATTATTCTGACCATGTCTCTCAATTTCTTTGCATATACTTTGATAGTACTGTTTTCTGTCGGCCTTAGAAATATCGGCCGAGAAATATGTTAGGGGACCATTTTGCCCAACTTTTCCCTATTTTGTTTTCAGTTACTAATAGTTTACCATATATGTACATTGTATAGTGAGGCAACATCACAGATGCTTTGTCTGTAACAAAGCACCTCTAATTTAAAAATAAGTCATGATTGAACTATTTATTTAACATTTACTCTACATAAAATCTACACAATCTCACGGAGAAGACGTCTCACCTATCGATACTCGTGCATCTTGTAACATTTTATATGTCATTTTCCTTATTTGTACAAAAGCAATGCATGAAATACCACTTCGAAGATTTCTATAATTTTTGTCATTACATAAGACGATACGTATATATATTAAGTTGATGTAAAGGTTAGAAAGCGTAACAGAATGTAAGGAAACAAGTTCATCAGTTCTTAGTCGATGGCAATTATTTATTTTACGTTTAATTTCATACTCTTTTGACATGTAATTGCACAGCGCAATCACCAACTGTAGAATAATAATAGTTATTATCAGGATTAATACGTCTGAAAATCATCAATTATCTCTTTGAAGTGAGCTGTAAATAGATTTACTTGTTTAATGATAGTGTATTTTCGTTTTTTATTATAAGACGCAGACAATATGATCCCTAATAACTAAATATTCTATCGAACAAAAATTTATCTAAATCTTCAACTTATATAAACTAAATTACACATAGCGACAGGGTCTGCATATTTAATATAATTTTTTCACAGAAATATGTTCTGCTAAACCTCTCTTATTTTTTTTATTTAAACAAATATACCAGCATCAACCACTAAGGGTTATTAGCGGGGGGACATACA
Organism: Diabrotica balteata; assembly: GCA_918026665.1. Taxonomy (NCBI): domain Eukaryota; kingdom Metazoa; phylum Arthropoda; class Insecta; order Coleoptera; family Chrysomelidae; genus Diabrotica; species Diabrotica balteata. Next base: position 137,124,732 of record OU898282.1, read on the forward strand.
CAAACAGTAAGATACATATTGGTACATAAAAAAAAAATTTATATATATATATATATATATATATATATATATATATATATATATATGTAGCGAGTGTTTGCAACTTTAATTTTGTCGATTCTCGCATCCCAATCGCCATAATTTCTTATCGGCCCAGTCTCCTTCTTGAAGACCTCTATTTTCCATTTCTATATGAGTATTGGATATCCATTTCTTTCTTGGCCTTCCCCTTTTATTTCTCTGTGTAGGTCTCCAGTTCCAAACCTTTCGTGGTATCCTTTCTTCGTTCATCCGTCTCAGGTGTCCATACCATTTTAATTGTTTTTCGGCTATCGTATCCATTATTGTGTTCTTTACTTTCATTCTCTCTCTTATGTTTTCATTTCTTATGTGGTCAAACAAAGTTAACCTGGAACATCTTCTCCAGTACATCATTTCCGTTGAGAGGAGTTTTTGTGACATATTCTTGTTAAAGATCCACACTTCTGACCCATACGTCAGCACCGGCTGAATCATAGCCTGATATATATTTTTCTTTGTTTTCTTAGTTAAAGTTTTATTCCACAGGATCGGATGTAGTGTTTTTATCATGTTTTTTCCTTTTCCAATTTTTCTTGTTATATCTTTGTCGTCTCTCCCGTCTTCGCTTAGTGTAACTCCGAGATATTCGTACTGATCAACGTTTTTAATTAATCCGCTTTCTGTTTCCATCTCTTGACCGATGCCTCCTATATTCATGTATTGTGTCTTTTCGGTATTAACCTCTAATCCCCATTTTTTGAATTCGTCTATTAGATTGTTTATTATGTACGTCATATCTTGTAGGTCCTCGGCAAGAACTACCTGGTCGTCTGCGAAGAGGATTGTGTATATAGGAGTGTCATTTACCCATATGCCCATTGGGCTGCATTTTCTCATCCAATATTTTAAAGCATTACCAAGATATATTTTAAATAGGGTTGGGGAAAGGCAAGAGCCCTGTTTGACACCCTTTGTTTGGGTGAAACTCTTGGAAATTTGATTTCCAACCTTAATATAAGCTTGGTTATCTTGATATAGCTTTTTCACGGCATTTATATATACTGCATTTATACCTGCGTTTTCCAATGTTGTCCATAGTCTCTGCAGTGGTACAAAGTCAAACGCTTTACGGAGATCTATAAAAGTGGCATGGAGTTCTAGTCCTCTTGCTAATCTCTTTTCCGTTAGATGTTTGAGAGTAAATACATTGTCGACACAAGATCTCCTTGGTCGGAATCCACTTTGTTCTTCGATCTCTGTTGCTTCTTTTTCTATTCTGGCTTTCAGAACTCTTTCATACAGTTTGCCAGTCGATGACGTAATGCTGATACCTCGGTAATTACTGCAGTCATTCCTGTTTCCCTTTTTGTAGATGGAGTTTATGTACGAGACTTTCCAATCTCTTGGGATACTTTCTCCTTGTAGGCACTTGTTAAACATTTTACAAAGCAATTCTAATGTTATTGCAGTGGCATGTTTTAATAACTCGATAGGTAAATCACCCGGCCCAGGAGCATTATTTTTTTCATTTTTTGTAATGCGTTTTTTATTTCTTCTACGGTAATCATCGCCACTTCATTTAACCCCGTTTCAACTCTATCTATCTGTGTGTCTAGAAACTGTGTACGTTGTTCATTTAATAGATTTTCATAATAATTTTTCCATCTGTCTATGTCTATGGGGTTTATTTTTTTTTGTTTCGTTTGTATTTTTTCTAAGACTGTTGATAGTTTTCCAAGCTTGTCTGAACCTAGAACCTACCATTGAGCTTATTTCTGCACACTTGTTGTCCCAGGTTATGTTTTTTGTTTTTTTAATTTGCTTTTTTACTATATATTTGTATCTGTTATAGTTCTTTCGGTCTTCCTTATCTTTTGTCGCTAACCATTTGAGATACAGTTTTTTCTTTTCTCCTACCAGTTCTAATAAACCTTCTGTCCACCAATAATTTCTACGTTTTACTTTTTCTTTCGTACCTAGAGCTTCTAATGCTGCTTCATGAATTTTGATTTTCAAAGTCTCATACATTTCTTCCGCTGTTCCGTTTATTTCTTCGTCTAATTTTTGTGCCAAACGTATTTTATAAAGAAAACTTGTGGACTCATTTTTTAAGCTGTCTATGTTATAGAGCCGTGTGGATTCTTTGTTTGTCTGTTCTTGGGATTTATTTTGTTTAATATATCTTATTTCCACGGGTGCCTTTACTTATAGGTGATCCGATCCACATTCTGCCCCTCTCCAAACTTTTACATCGTAGGATCTTAAAGATGTCTCTTGTTTAACTACTATATAGTCTATAATTGACTGCAGTTTTCTTGTCTTTTGAGTCCATGTATATTTATTTATGTCTCTATGTTTGTAAAATCTATTCAGTATTTTTAACGAATGTTGTTCGCATACCTCCAACCATCTTGTTCCGTTCTCATTTACTACATCTTCTCCGTGTTGTCCAATTATTTTGTTGTCAAGAGCTTTACCTACTCTTCCGTTCAGGTCCCCTAGCAGGACTATTTCTTGCCTTTTTTTATTGTATTAAAATAAAAATATTTAATTATAAAATTATAAAAAATAAAATATTTTTTACAATCTGGTATTTAGTTTAGTCATATACCTTAATAAAGACTGTAAATTTGACGTAAGTACACTTTCTAAATTGTCACTAAAGGCACACGCGATTCTTTATTATATTCTTAATTATATGTTTCACTGACTTGAGTGTTGCACTTGCTACACATCGGAGCAGCCTCTTGGTTGAAGATAAGCTTGTGGGTAAGGAAAGTGTGTATGACTTGGTCTTTTTTATTACTTGGTAAGATGAGTTCCTACTTGACTTAGACATTCTTTGAGTTTGTTGTCAGTGTGATCCCAAGTAGTTTGCCACGCTCTGTAGATGAGGGCTTTGATATTTACTTTGTGATCAGTCCAAGTACCACTTATTCCCATATGGGAAGGTACCCAGATGAAGGAAATATCTTTTTGTTGAGTCTGTAGATAAGATAACTCTTCTTGGATCGTGAGCAGTATGGCCTGAGTTGTATATAGCTGTTTTATTCCAAGTAATGCGCTCATTGAATCGGTGATGATAACGAATTTGCTTTCATTGATAGAACCACATTTTTTCATGGCCTGGTGAATTGCCGTAAGTTCTCCGGTATATATACAACAATTTGTTGGGATTCGTATGGTAGACTTGACGTTTTTGTAGATGTAGGCTACAGCATGTCCTTCATCACATTTGGAAGCATTAGTGACATAAGTGAAGATTTGATGGGTTGTTGATGGGTTGTCGGAAGTTATTTTAGAGACGTGTCTATTTTTGGAGATTTGATCATCCAAGGAGGAACATCTTGAATCAACGTGAATAGGCATAGTAAGACTGAACTGTTCTAAATTAAGACCAATAAGTTTTATTCGTTCAGGAAATGGTAGTTTTTTTATTGCAATGTTTCTGTAAAGATCGGACGATATATTTGTTCTGCAAAGTGTTGTTGAGTAGGTTACGTGCCTGTTGTTTGATGACATTCTGGCAACGTAATTTAGTGATAGGAGTTGCCTTCGTTGGCTTAAGGGCAGTTTCTTAGCCAGAGCTTGTAAGCTACTTACTGGGCTAGTTCTTGTGGCACCTAAAACTAATCTCAATGAATGTGATCTTGAATGTAGTCAAGGTTTTTTAAAGATGTTTTGTTAGCAGTACCGTAGCATAAACAACCGTAGTCTAGTTTACTTCGTATTAGTAATCTGTATAGAGTAAGTAAGGTTGTTGTATCTGCCCTCCAAGAGGTATTTGACAGCATTTTTAGTAGATTAATTCAGTTTCCCAGTTGTTTCCCAGTCAATTTGTGAGTTTCCCAGTTTAAGTTACGTTCAAAAGAAAGTCGTAAGAAATTTATTTCTTCTGCTTGTTTCAAGACAACTCCATTTAGTGTTAATTAAACATTAGGATAATGTTTTCTTTTGCTTAAAATTAAATAACGTGTCTTTTCACTAGAAAATATAAAACCCGTGTTTTGCGACCAGCTTTCAATTGTGTGAAGGGTAGTTTTCAGTATATGTGTTCCCAGAGTTACATAGTTCGTTTTTAGATAAATTACTAAGTCATCTGCATATAGGCTAGTAACTACAAGTAGTTTTATTTGATGTATGATACTATTTATTGCAATTAGAAAGAGAGTAGGACTTAGAGTAGATCCTTGTGGAGTGCTGTTTTGAAGTACTCGTCTGGAAGATGTAAATCCATTGGTTCTAACTCAAAAACTTCGTGTCTCTAGAAAATTTTTAATAAAGGACAACATGTGCCTTTGAACATCTTATTCTTGAAGTGTTTTTAGTATAAGATGTCTCCATGTTGTGTCAAACGCTTTTCTTATGTCAAAAAATACGGCAATAAGTTTTTGGTTGTGTAGAAAGGATTTGATTTTATTTGATTAAAGTTTATTTATTCGAGCATTCAACCATGTATCACTTAAAAAAATATTTTGTTGAGTTAGGAGAGTCTAAGACTGAAAAGAAAAGTCATTATTATTATATCAGTTTATTGAATGTCTTACCTTTCTTAGCATCTACTAGCCAGTGAAGTAGGAATACAAGTAAAAATCCAAACACCAGTTTCCAACGAATAATCATCGTGTCCTCATCTGAAATAAATAATAATCAAAATTTTAAACACCATAATAAAATATTAATAAATGTTAATATATTTATGTTTCTCTCTAAAGCAAGTTATCGAGAAAAGATTAGCCCACAACCTTTCAACTCATATAGTCTTTATAGATCTGACAAAGGCATACGATAGTGTACCACTTCAATGCTTGGGTAGCAATGAAAACAAGAATAAGCAAAAAAATAATACAAGCAGTACAACAGCACTACAAAAATATGATGGCAAACATTAAAACTGGAAATAGATTAACTAGAAAAAATTCCTATTAGTAAGGGCCTAAAGCAAGGCTGCTGCATAGCACCTACACTCTTTAAAATATATCTAAATGAGACACTCTCACTACGGAGAAGAAAGTGCTGCAATATGGGCATCCCAATCGGAGATGGATAGATTGTACACGAAACACTTCGCTGACGACCAAGCCATTCTAGCTGAAGACGAGAGTGATATAAGCTACATGCTTAGAAACTGGAAGATGAGTACACCAAATGGGGCCTCACAATTAATTACAAAAAACTGAGTACTTAGTTGTAGGAGAAAAACCAGAAAGCTACAAATCGAAATGGAACTATAAAACCAACAGACAATTTCAAGTACTTGGGAGTCCAAATAACATCAAAACAGGAAGTAGCGAAGAAATACATTCCAGGATTGGCCAAGCAAGATCAGCCACCAGACAGCTACACGGACTATTATGGAATAAAAAAATAACAAAAGAAAATAAAAGAAGAATTTATAAAACAATAATAGAAAGTATTGGACTGTACGGCGCCGAACTCTGGGAATAAACCAAAGAAACAATCAAAAAGTAAGGCCATGGAAATAAACTACTGGAGATAGGGTGAGAAAGCGAAGCTATTCGGAGAGAAATGGAAATCGATCTAGACATAATAGACACAATCGAAGCCAAAAGACTTAACTGGTATGGACACCTTCAGAGAATGCCGGAAAATCGATGGCCAAAAAAATAGAAGAATGGACTCAGCCAACTAGAAGAAAACAAGGTAGATCAAGACGATCCTGGAGAGACGATGTGGACGATGCAATGACCGCCAGGAGTTATATTAGTTGTTAAGTATTGATCTAATGGTTTTGAATTGTGTCTTTTATTTTCTGTTTCTATCTCGTTCATAATTTTTTCTACTTTTTGATTTTTTTTTGATTCCAACAAATTCTTTGCTTTTTACCTTTGATCTTTGTATTTGTACTGATCCCCAAACCAATTATTTCTTTCTTTATTTTACATTTTGTAATCACTAGCATATGGTCCGAATCGATGTTGGCCCTGTGGAAGCCCCACAATAAATAGTTGAAAAAGTGAGGTTTGCGTAGGAACAAGACCACAATAGCCTAGATCTTGGTATTCAGGCAGATTCTAGAAAAAACTAGCGAATTTAATACAGACTTCTTCTTCATGTGCCACCTCCTCTAAGAAGGTTGGCAACCATCATAGGAATTCGCACTTCCGATACCGCTGCTCTAAAGAGGTCAGCAGAAGTGCAGTTAAACCAAGCTCTCAAATTTGTTTAACAAGGAGATTCGTCTTCTTCTCCGACTCCTTCTACCCTGTATTCTTCCTTAATATAAACACTCACCGTCATTTCGTTCATTATAAGAGTGCGTATTAAAACAACAAGCAAAAATTTTTAACACAACTGAAAGAATATCCTTTTCAACACAACTGTTTATCAAAGTAAAAGAAGTACTCAAAGTACGGTGGATGATCCATGTTAAACAGATGCAGAATATAATAAGATAGACACCAGTCATAAAAAGTGAAAGGAAAGATTAATTGCACAAGTGGAACGAGACCTAAAAACTTTAAAAACTACCAACTGAACAAATAAATAAAAAACAGATCAAACAATAATCATAAACAGATCAATTCATAATTTTAATTGGGTTCATTAATGTGATCTTGTTGTAGTGTTCCCCAACCTGTATATCTTAGAATGTATACCTTTGTTGCTGCAGATGACCTCCGTTTCGGCAGAAAATTTAAATTAGTATTCCATAAGAGATCTAACAAACCATGTTTATTTACCGAATGGTCTGAATATCCCCTGATGAAACAAGTGATATTTTTATAGATAATTAGTAGAGAAATATTAATTCCTCATTAACTTAACACCAAATTACTGGCAGCAGCCTCAGGTTTTAACGAACTACCACCACTTTAATATCAGATAATCGCTGACATGATTGAAAGTGTAGATGTTGTCCTAATCTCATGAATCAACTTTATTTACATTATACAGAAAAGATAACATCTGCGAAGCGGTTAGTCTGAACGAAGTATTTAGTTTTAGTAGCAAAAATAGAAGGTCAAGGTCCACTAAGGTCTGTGGTCCACAAAGATGATGAAAGTGATCTTATTATTTTGATTTTTATTATTATGTAGAAACTACCTGTAAATTTTAATAATAAACAACTTTCTATTAAGGTGATTCAATCAACTGGCCACTGATTTCTCAAATTATAAAAAATAAGAGTGTATAGCGCACGTATCGTGGTATTGTTTAATATTACTGCAATATATCGCTTGTTGGTATCAAAATGTTGTAAACAAATCCACTACTAGGTATTATTTATTAAAAAAAATACTATTGCAAAGATTAATCTCCGTGGTAATTTATAACATTAATAAAAAATATTTATTCCACTTTGGCAACCTGAGGTACCTGTATTTCATCTATTCTAATACGTAGATATCGTTCTCTTTTGTTTACATCAGTCGATTTTGTTCTATTTAGCTTTATTCTTTATTTTTATTCAATTTTTTATTTTATCTACTAAAAATTGCACTACTTTGCAATTGCAAAAATTGATCGAAGAATTAATAAAGAAACACGACAGTCAAACGCTTCACAAAAAAATAAAAGATCTAGCTGGAATGACAAAACAAAGACTCCCTTGTAGATTAACAAACGACGAGAATGAAACGATATGGGAATTAAGCGATCTAAACAACGTATGGGGACATTACATAGAAGAACTATTCTCGGACACACCACTAAACAACATAATATATAAAAACCATGAAACCAGTCCTCCTATATTAAAACAAGAAGTAGAGAGAGCAATCAAAAACGCAAAAAATGGGAAAGCCTCTGGCCCCGATGACATACATACGGAAGTCATAAAGCTACTGGAAGAGAAACATTTTTAAACATAATCGTCAAATTATTTAATCAAATATATACAAGCGGTGAAATTCCACAAGACTGGTTAAAATCAGTCTTTATTCCCCTTCCAAAAACTAAGGGAGCAAAGAAGTGTGGTGATTTCAGACTTATTAGTTTAATGTCGCATATGTTAAAGTTATTCTTGAAAGTTATTCACCAACGCATTTATAAGAAATGTGAACAGGATATCAGTGATGAACAATTTGGCTTCCGAAATGGATTTGGGACACGGGAAGCATTAACCAGTTTTATTATACTGCTGCAAAAATGTCGAGACCAAAAAAAGGACCTCTTTTTATGTTTTATTGACTATCAAAAGGCCTTCGACAAAGAAAAACATGATAAGCTGATGGATTGCCTTCACAAAAAGGGACTAGACGAGAACGATTTTAAAATTATCCAAACGCTGTATTTTAACCAAACTGCAGCAGTTAGAACAGAAGCCGGTGACACAGAAATATTCAATATCAAGCGAGGTGTACGACAGGGGTGTGTATTGTCACCACTACTTTTCAATATAGATATATATATATATATATATATATATATAATATATATATATATATATATATATATATATATATATATATATATATATATATATATATATTCGGAAGAAATCTTTGCACGAGCACTAGAGCAATCAAGAGAAGGTGTTAAAATTAACGGCAGAGTTCTAAATAATGTACGATACTCCGACTACACGGTCCTAATTGCAGAGAGCGCACAGGATCTCCAGACACTTTTAGATCGCGTCAGATCGATCGGAGAACAATAAAGCCTCAGCATTAACGTCAAGAAAACAAAAACAATGATTGTCTCCAAAACATCCATCCATGGCTTTAAACGTGAATGGTAACATTATCGAAAATGTCGAGAAATTTCGATATCTAGGGTGCTGGATAACGAAAGATATAGATCCAGACATAGAAATAAAATCGCGAATTGAACAAGCAAGAAATGTCTTTTTAAAAATGAAACAAATGTTTACGTCCCAAACACTCAATCTCAAAATCCGATACCGAATGCTGAAATGTTACGTTTACAGCACCTTACTATGTGGAATGGAGGCCTGGACCTTCAAAATCAACTCACTCAGGCGTTTGGAAAGTTTTGAAATGTGGTTATTTCGAAGGATGCTGAAAGTCCCCTGGACAGCGCATATGAGCAACGAGCAGGTCCTACACAAGATGGGTACCGACAGAGAACTCTTAAAAATAATGAAAACACGGAAAACCTCATATTTGGGACACATATACAGAAATGAGAAATACCAGCTACTGCAGCTTCTTATAGAGAGGAAGATAGAAGGAAAACGTGGTCCTGGTAGACGGCAGGCGTCCTGGTTGAAGAACATTCGTGAGTGGACTGGTTTGGATTCTCAATCTTTAATAAGAAAAGCCAGGGACAGAAATGATTTTGCTGAGGTTATCGCCAACCTTCATTGAAGACGGCACCCAAAGAAGAAGAAAAATTTGCATATTCTGTGCAGCTTCTTGTTTGTGTTCAGTTTAAAATACAGCTTCGTCATCCGCGCAAAGTAAGGGATATCATTGGTGTATAAAAGGTAAAGTTCCTTGTAGCACCCTTCTGGTTCTAATTACGCATCTCTTGTTTGATAATCTATTTAATAGGTTGGGTACTAGTAGTTGAGATACTAGAAGTTGGAAATACTCTTTTTAATTTATAAATGAGATCTTCAAAAATCTATCAAAAACTTGCGCTACATCCAGAGCCAAGATTGAACAGACTTTTTACTCTTTCAACGCTTTTCTAATACATTTATTATTCAGAAAACCTTATTTGTAATCCAGTGACTTTTTTATAAGCGAAACTGGTAGACTGGGATGAGGTATTTTTCTTAAATTATTTTTTTTTTAGTCTTTTTGAAGCTTTCCAAAATATTTGAACATTACTGGTAGTAAACACACTGATCTCTTAGACAAGATTTCATTCTATGGTTTTCCTGGCTTTGTTACTGTTATGACCTCTGCAACTTTCCATTGTATTGGAATATATCTCAGTCTAATTGATGTATTTATTAGATTAGTTATGTTTAATATTTCCTTGGACGCTGTTTCAATATTTCTCCAATAACCAGATCATATTCAGGAGCTTTTTTAGGATATTTTATTTATTTTTAAGATTTCTTTTCTGTTCCTCCAGATTGTCTTCTTTATTATGCTGAAATGTGTTCTGCAGAACGTTCAGCTTTTTGTTTATTACTTTTGACGCAGTTACCATCTGATTTTATTATCTCCATTTTAGGATTAAAGCGATAAAAATAGGACACATTAGATGTAGACACAAGGACAAATCTTGGTCATACTTTTTATATAATCACAACCAAAAAAGAACCCGTATTTACAATGAAACAGAATAAGAGTTTAAGATATAGTTCGTTGAGTGAAAACGAAAGAAAAACAAATCATCAGTTTTCATTTACTTAAAAGGGATATTTAACACTTTGGTTCGAAGGTTTTGGGGTATCTTTTTGTCTTTCAGTATGTATGAGAGTTCCAAATGAGGCCCATCCCATTCTTACTCGTCTGCTTATTTCGGTAGTTTGGTTTTCTTTGTTTACCTTGATATTCTGACCCAGATATATGTATTCTTCTACATGTTCCACTTTTGTTCCTTGGATGGTTGTCGTCGGTTGATCATCTTTATTCGACATTAGCTTAGTTTTACTCAGATTCATTTTCAGTCCTTTTTTTATGGATTCCGTATGAAGTTGATCGATCATCGTCTTCAGTTCTTTCCAGCTGTCGGCTATTAGTACTACGTCATCTGCATATCTTAGATGGTTTAAATACTTTCCGTTTATCGATAGTCCCTTCGTTTCCCAATTTAGTGATTTAAAGATGTTTTCAAGTGCGGCAGTAAATAGTTTTGGAGATATGGTGTCTCCCTGTCTTACTCCTCGGTTGATTTTTATTGGCCTCGTTTTCATTCCGTTATCCATCGTGACTACCATTTCAGCGTGTTGATATATATTATATATTAATTTCCTATATCTAGAATCTATTCTGCTGTTGACCAGTGCTTCCTCAATAGCCCATAATTCTATGCTGTCAAAAGCTTTCTCGCAGTCTATAAATGCTAAACAGATTGGTAAATTGTATTCGTTCACTTTTTCTATTAGGACCTTTAGTGTGTGAAGATGGTCACATGTACTGAACCCTTTTCTAAATCCGGCTTGCTCTACTGGTTGATATACATCGAACTTTGTTGTCAATCTATTTGTAATTATTTTTGTGAATATTTTATAAAGTTGTGATAGTAGTGATATTGGACGATAATTTTTCAGATCTGTATTGTCCTCTTTTTTGTGTATTAATATTGTGTTAGCAGTATTCCATTCCTTTGGTATGTTTCCTTCAAATAGGCATTTATTAAAAAGTATTTTTAGGTACCTGATGACTTCTTCTCCGCCTTCTTTCAACATTTCTGCCAGAATTCCATCACTACCTGGTGCTTTATTTCTTTTCATTTCTTTAATTGCATTTTCTATTTCTACTTCGCTTATTTCGGGCGTTACTTCAGAATTTACGTTTGTTATTTGTCTTTTCAGATTTTGCTTTGAAGAGTCAGGGGGATCGTTTCTTGAGCGGTATAACTCAGTATAGAAGTTTTCAACTATGTTTGATATCTGAGCTTTGCTTGTTTCTAGTTGGCCTTGTTGATTTTTCATAGTTATAATATTTTTCTTTCCTAATTTCGGTTTGGTATATTTCAGACTTCGATTTTTCTCTATCACTCTTTCTACATGTTCTTGTTGATATTTTTTAATATCGTCTTTTATCTGTTTTCGTATGGCTCGATTAAGTTCTTTGTATTCTGTTGTATTTCTTTTGTTTAGTGACAGGAGCTCTTTTCGTTGTTTTAGCATACTCTTCGATTCTGCACTTATTTTGGATTTTTTGTTGTTATGGCGGGTTGCTACTTCTGAGCTAGCATTCAATAGTTCTTTTGTTATAACTGAGTTAATTTTATTAACGCTGAGTTGTTCTATTATTAAATATTTGTTTCCTTTTTCTTAAGAAGTTCAGTTATCTCTGTTTTGTTAAATTGTACCCTAAGGAACCCATTAATATTTAATTTTGGATTTTCAATTTTGCAATTTTGGTAAAAAGGAAAAAAAGGAGCAAAAAATAACCAGTATCTTTAAGAAAATAATCTGAGAGCTTTGTACGTGTTGCAAACAAACCTAAATGTATGATAGAAGATAAAATAAAATATAGCAGAAGAAAAACAATAACATCTTCGAAAAAAAAACTTTACAGATTGGTTTAGACTAACAACAAATTAATTGTGGACCAGTTGTATATAAGATCAAGATTGCGATAATAATCTCAAAATTCGATTGAAGAACTATGAAGAGGAAAATAATTATTATTGCTATAGCAATTAAAAAAAGATCGTTTGAAATCGCCAATAGTTTCTTCTACTTATTGTGCAATAATCATAATTTATATAATAAATAGGTAAAATTGCTACATACGTTTTTTACCTCTAATATAAGTAATGATTGAAGAAGATACATATTTTTTTCTTTAAATTGGTCTACAAAATCTAAACTAATAGAAACGTCAAATTAGACTCCTAATTATGAGAAAAAGCACTGTAGTTATGGTGAGTGTAGTTAGTGTGGTAGTAATTGAATTTGAAGTTCTTACTGTTTGCCACATACTGTTTAAAAAGCATTAGTTCCACTAGTTAGTTTAACACCCACCGATCTCTCCTAGTACGGTTGCAAAATTTTATGAATCATTGCAAAACTCCTAATTAAATATATTTTTTAGTGATTTCGACGTTAGGTACCACAAACACACAGTTAATGTTATTTATAAGTGATACCATTTCTTGTAACTTAAAATAGAAATCCTAAAATATAAATTTAATGGTTTGCATTTATAGGTTAGTTTGCATTAGTTTATTAAATACTAATGTTTGTATTTTGAGAACGATTTCCGAAGTGGAAATTGAAACGTCAATAAACTTACTTCAATATCCTTTAATTGTGGCTTATTCCCATTTAAATAGTAATTACTTTAAAAATGCCACAAGAAAATAACTTCAGAACACTTTTTAAAATATTATGGGAGATTTGAATGCTAGAATAGAAAACAAACCCTTAGATGAAATAAAGCGAAGATTAAATGAAGAGAACAAGAATCATTCGTGAAACAGACATTGAAAGAAACAAAGTATCAAGCACTATGAGTACAATAAGAGACATAATAAAGAGAAGCAAGCGTCTAGGATTGAAAAGAAAATATATAAAACTTACATTCGACCAATAAATTCATACGTGATTAAAAGGAGAGCTGATTTAAAACAGGTCCTAAAAACAACCGAAATAGCAAACGCATTTTTTAAATTGATATAAGGTTGAATTCTCGAATAAATGAACTTTGATAAAATGAAAGGCAGATATTGAGCACTGTTTTATTAATAACATCTTGCCCAAGTACTTTTTCAGATGCCCTTGAAGATGCTCTAGGAAGCGAAAGTACTTGGGCAATATTTAATTAATAAAACAGTGCTCGATATCTGCCTTTCATTTTATTAAAGTACATTTTTTAAAATTTTTTTAAGTCTTCAGACTCAGAATGAGAGATTTAGATTTCGTATCATGATTATCACCGATCCAACCTTGAGCTGTAAATTGTGTGGCGGTAATCCTAGAAAATACAATGACTTTAGGAATTCAGTTGGGTAATTAATGACCAATTGCATCAGTGATGGAATGAATGGAGTTAAATAAGTGTATTTTGACATTTATTTGACTCTGAATTTTTATTATGAAATCATTCCTTGTCCATATTTTTGCCACTAAAATGCCCAATCGCTCAACCAACTATGGTTTTTGTAATTTACATCAATATTTGGGAACATTAATTTTTCTTCTGACGTTGTGATTTAACAAAAAATTGGGGGAAACGACATAAGGCTAGTAGAAGAGTAAAAAGGAATTTTTCCATTGTCAATGTTTAATAGTGCCTTTGAGAAAACTTCTGTCGATATATCATTGTGTAATTTCACTTACATATTAGTTATGAACTTGTTACTGTTCACATATCCCCATAAACTTCAAGTAAGCATCTATTTTATCAGCAGCTATTGATATTGGATTGACTGGTAGCATTTACCGAAAATCTGCAGCGAGTAGAATTATCACGCCTCCGAAAAGGGTCAGATTGCTGCGTAAATTTCTTTATATTGGATCAAGTACCTCCAAGGCTCGTTTGTGTAACATCGTACGTATTTGTTAGTTTGTTTCCATATAGGAGAAAATTCCTTCAGTATTTTTCCGTTTTTTTAACAGTAAAACTGGAACTTAAGACAATTCGACAACAAAAAACAATGCGTTGAAGATGCCAGCATTTGGGATATTCGAAAATACTATAGATAAAATATAAATGAAAAGTATTTCAAAGGAGGACTTTCATCAAAAAAATTAATTTTTTGTCTAGCATTTTCTGATACTACTTTATATATTATACTTTTTAGTAATTAGATCCATTTAATTCACAATCTTTAAGATCAATCTAACGGATGTTACAAATATATATTAACATTTCAACACCATTTTGGCAGCTACCATCTCTTGATAGATATTTAGTAGCTTCCCATGATTTAAGATAAGAATCTTTAATTATTTACCTTATTAAAAGTTGCAACATAATTAATGTACGCCAATTGGGCTAATAATTATTAATGCAGCCCAAGTTTGATTGATGTAACCTTACGACATATAAGGATGCGTAATGCCATTATCGGACAAGTGAAAGCAATCATTAAATATTTCTTGTTACCGTTTGGATATTCTTTTTACTGATATCTTTTCAAATTAGACAGATAAATGGTATCTTACTCCAATAATCATGAAAATTAAAAAAACGAAAAATTTAATTATGGCTAATTTCGCAAATGTAAAGTTTATTTGATCCAGCGAAACCGATAAATCGGCAACATTACAAATAGAAAGATAATCAAATAAAACAATCCATTGCAAAATTTATCAAATTGCATAATTAAACCTTACGAACTAATAAGTAAGTTGCTGCATGTGATACTCAAATATATGTAAAAATACTTTAATTACTTTACATAAAGGTACTAATGAATTATTAAAACATAGCCCACAAGTATTACGGGAATTACTGGCGTATGTCTTCACCTTATTCTATAATGGACACGACTTACCACCGGAGTGGACAAAAGCACATATTAACAACATCTACAAAATAGGAGATAGAAAGAATTGTTCAAACTACAGGGGGCTAAGTGTCATAAATTCACTCTCAAGACTGTATGGAAAAATAATAAAAAATAAAATTGAAAAAGAGATGACAGATGTAGAAGAACAGAATGGCTTTCGTGAAGGCAGATCCTGCATGGAGAGTATATTCTCTCTAAAGCAAGTTATCAAGAAAAGATTAGCCCATAACCTTTCAACTCATATAGTCTTTATAGATCTGACAAAGGCATACGATAGTGTACCACTTTCAATGCTTTGGGTAGCAATAGAAAAACAAGGAATAAGCAAAAAAAAAATATACAATCAGTACAACAGCTCTACAAAAATAAGACGGCAAACATTAAAACTGGAAATAGATTAACTAGAGAAATTCCTTTTAGTAAGGGCCTAAAGTAAGGTTGCTGCATAGCACCTACACTCTTCAAAATATATCTAAATGAGGCACTCTCACTGTGGAGAAGAAAGTGCTGCAATATGGGCATCCCAATCGGAGATGATAGATTGTACACGATACACTTCGCTGACGACCAAGCCATTCTAGCTGAAGACGAGAGTGATATAAGCTACATGCTTAGAAAACTGGAAGATGAGTACACCAAATGGGGCCTCACAATTAATATACAAAAAGCTGAGTACTTAGTTGTAGGAGAAAAACCAAAAAGCCTAAAAATTGAAATGGGAACTATAAAACCAACAGACAATTTTAAGTACATGGGAGTCCAAATAACATCTAAAGCAGGAAGTAGCGAAGAAATACATTCCAGGATTGGCCAAGCAAGATCAGCCACCAGACAGCTACACGGACTATTATGGAATAAACAAATAACAAAAGAAAATAAAAGAAGAATTTATAAAACATTAATAGAAAGTATTGGACTGTACAGCGCCGAACTCTGGAAAGTAAACCAAAGAAACAAATCAAAAATTAAGGCCATGGAAATGAACTACTGGAGACGATGCTGCCGGCTCACTAGACTTGATAGGGTGAGAAACGAAGATATTCGGAGAGAAATGGAAATCGATCTAGACATAATAGACACAATCGAAGCCAAAAGACTTAACTGGTATGGACACCTTCAGAGAATGCCGGAAAATAGATGGCCAAAAAAAATAGAAAAATGGACTCCGCCAACTAGAAGAAAACGAGGTAGACCAAGACGATCCTGGAGAGACGATATCGACGATGCAATGACCGCTAGAGATCTAACAACTGAAGATTGCTTCGACAGAAAACACTGGAAATTAGGATGCAAGAAGCGGCGCCAGCTGTAGAAGACTCCGCTTGTTATATATATATATATATATATATATATATATATATATATATATATATATATATAGATATTATATATATATATATATATATATATATATATATATGTTCGGAAAGATTTTCCGCGGTTAGTACAATAAAACCTAGAGCTAAGATTAATATTATTACTAAAATTAATATTAAACTCACCAGTCTTCCGGGTTGAACCGCGTCGTAATCCATTTTGCCAAGCTTTCGGCATCCTCTCTGATGCCTTCCTCAGGGCTTCCGAGGTCTCAGTCTCCCGAGCCCCCAGACACTACTACACTGTTCACTATTCACGGCAGTAGTGATCGTGCCGTGAATAGTGAACAGTGTAGTAGTGTCTGGGGGCTCGGGAGACTGAGACCTTCGGAAGCCCTGAGGAAGGCATCAGAGAGGATGCCGAAAGCTTGGCAAAATGGATTACGACGCGGTTCAACCCGGAAGACTGGTGAGTTTAATATTAACTTTAGTAATAATATTAATCTTAGCTCTAGGTTTTATATATATATATATAAATATATATATATATATATATATATATATATATATATATAAAGGTACTGCAATTTCTTAGTTATTCGTTAAGAAACTATTCTACTAAATAATATGATTTTTCCGATAGATTGGGCTTTTGTCATTTTACGGAACTTGGTGATATATGTTGCAGATTTGAGTTGTTAAGGGAGATGGTTGTATAAATTTTTTTTTTGCAGAATATAATATAGATTTCTTTACTAACCCAGTTGATGTGATCGGTAAATACACATCAAAGGGTAAATTTCTGGTGGAGTAATCATGATTAGGTCTGGCTGGAAAAACTTGTAGTTGTTTATAAGAGCGTAGGCGCAAAATTTCGGGCCAATGCTTTTTAAATTCATTCATTTTTTTCGAATCCTGAGAAAATCCTAAGATTATTTAGAACAACATATTACAACCATCTTGTCTTGCTTATAATTATTATAGTTGTTTACTTTGACGTAAGTAGCTAACTGTATACATACACTATAGTCAACTTGCACTATTGCACCAACCTATACTTAACAACTTGTGTTGAATTTTTAGGTCTCCACTTTTTGCTGATTTCTACCAAATTGTAAAATTTCTAGGTGTATATATACCATGAAGTATGTATAAAAATTATACATCATATTATAAATCATTAAGAACTCAAAAATACACATTGATAGAAATTATAAAAATAAATCGGCGTGCGAAATCTAATGGACCACAGGAGTGATGACGTAGATTTGATTGACATCTGTCAGTTTCACTTTCCAAACAAACCTTGTTTAGTGTGGATAATTTGTATTTTTCGTTATTTTTTCATTTATTTTATAGAATCTTTCCGCTCTTTGCAATATTTAAGTATTCTAATAGTTACTACAACAATTTTACAAGGTTGTGTAAATAATAAAGCACATTGTTTTATGCTAATAGGAATAAAATGCAAGTATCAATAAAGTAAGGTTAAAATTTCTTTAATTAAACTTTTAAACCATATTTCATAGAAATAGA
Source organism: Diabrotica balteata (assembly GCA_918026665.1). Lineage (NCBI taxonomy): Eukaryota > Metazoa > Arthropoda > Insecta > Coleoptera > Chrysomelidae > Diabrotica > Diabrotica balteata. The sequence continues at coordinate 137,142,677 of OU898282.1, forward strand.
ACTCTGAATTATGATGGTATTATCGTAAAAAACACTATACTTACAAGAAAAAGCAGTAGAGGAAGCAAAATGTTAACTTTATAGGAATTAAAAAGTCTTGAGATTTGACATTTCAACGTTTGTTTGGAAAGTAATAATGACAATGTGACAGTTGTGACGTCACACTCCTGCGGTCCATTGATATAAGTGTACTATACCAATAGTAGTGTTAAAAATCTTACAAAACATCCTATCGCCTTAACTGTATCAACGTAAAAAACTCTCTGGTTTGCATTTGTCATAATGCGGAACATAGCGGTTAAATAATTTTGACCAAGAAGAATTTACGGTAAACAATACACCATGCAAAAGGCAGTTTAGTTCTAATGAAAGCAGGAAAACAGTTTTACACACTGCGAAACAATTGCCAAACATTTACTAATGTTCTGTGAATGAGATACTTTAAAAACTAACAATAGGTTGAAGCAATTTGGAATAGCTCAGTACATTTTAAAATTATGGAAATGGGAATTTAATGGTAATTTTATAAATATTTATAAAAAATAGTTGCTAAATTGACACAGTAGCCGATAATTGGACGATATGGTGAAAAAATATGACAACAATAATATTAATAAATTTACAAGTTTAATTTCGTACGCTGAAGAAATAATATGTGATTACCAATGTGGCTTTCGACCAGGAAAGTCGATAATAGACCAGATCTTTATCTGGCGCCAAATTTTAGAAAAGAGTTGGGAATACAGCGAAGATGTACATCAATTTTTTGTAGATTTTAAACAAGTGCATGACTATGTTAACACGGATAGACTTTGGAAGGTAATGGTAGAAATGGGAGTACCCAGAGAGCTGGTAGGATTAGCCCAGATCAATTGTAGTCCTCTAGTTCTATATAACACTATCTAGCTTGACCTTTTAAAGTCTAATAGCTTCAAGACTGTACCTTCCATGTAGCCATTTGCCGGTGGATTTTCTTCTTCTACTGCAAAGAACCGCACATTTGCCAGACTATCACTTCTTCTTAACGTGCCCTATCAAGTCCCCTTGACGTTGGCGATTAACATGGCGAAACTGTCTCTGTCTCGAGCTATTCTAAAGAGTTGCTCAGCTTTCCTTATTCCTGTCCACTCCCTGATATTCTTCAACCAAGAGGCCTGCTTTCTACCAATTCCTCTGCGTCCTTCGATTTTACCGATCATAATAAGTTGAAGAATATTATATCGGTCTCCTCTTACTACGTGTCCAAAATAGGCCATCTTTCTACATTTGATGTTATCAAGCAGCTCGCGAGCAGCATTTGCTCTCTCAAGGACTGCCACATTTGTCAGCATAGCCGTCCATGGAAATTTTTAGTATACGTCTGTGCAGCCACATTTCAAAGGCCTCTAGCCGATTAATGGTGGATATTTTTCACTAGAAGATGTGTCAGACTATCACACTGACATAAAATGTTCTCTGCTGTTTCTATTTCGAGGTGACAGAATCTGCACACATCATCTGCTAATCCCATCAGCTTCAAGTGCCTATTCAGCTTGCAGTGCACTGTTAGAAGACCTACTATGGCTTTGACTGTTTTCCTGTCTTTGCTAATTAGGTCGTTCCTTGTAGCTGTTCTTGTTTCTAACTTTGCAACACCGCAGAAGCCTTGTTTGGCCATTTCGTCTGCTTTTTCATTGCTCTTATGACCCTCGTGCCCCAGTACATAGTCTACCGTAACCTTGCTACAGTCTCCTAGTTTATTTAGGGCTCACACACAATCCCATACTAGCTTAGAATTGCCCTCTACAGAATTGAGTGCCTTAAGCGCTGCCTGACTATCTGTGAAGATTGCAACTGAACAGAACGTTCTTTCCTGCCTTTCTACTTTTTCCACGCAGTGATGGATTTTCACCTGGAAAACTGTCACATTCTTACATAGACTTACCGGGATTAGGTGAGAAGGTGTGGCTATAGTAATACAAGAGAATGAACAAGGAACATTGAAAGTGTAGATCATGCGCCAGAAATAATATTCTGATCTGGTTCCTTAAATTTTAAATGAGCGTTTAAAAATTTAATCATTTATTTCATAAATAACAATTGTAATGTTTGTTTTCCAATTGTAATTAATTACCAATGAAACAGGTAATAAAGAACTAACATTTTAAAAATATGCTTATGCAAATTTTAATGATGACATTATTTAAGTGAAATCCTTGTATATTTTTCTAACAATTCTGCAACATAAATATTCACGATAATTAGACGACAAAAAATAACTTTCATTTTAGTGATAATAATTAATATAAACCAGGTACAACTATTATATTACGTAAACTATATTTTGATTTATACATGTTTAACCCGTATATAAAATAGAAATGATCACTAGAAATCAATTTAGTAAAGTAGTCTTTGTTAAGAATGAGTATACAATATATATTTTTATTTGAGAAAAACCATTATTTTGACGACGTTTGGGCAAGGTCGCACTTGCAATTGTCAAGTCAGATAGGAATGGTAGAAATGTCATCGGCATAGGCGGCAATCTGTATTGATTTATTCGTTAGCACATTACCTCTTCCTATATTCAGCTGTCTTCTTGCTTTATTCCTTTGACTGTTGAAAAGTTCGCAGTAAGTAGCTTATTTTTTACTCTGACAATTGCTGTTGACGAGGCCATTGTTTCTTAGATGTGTTTTTGGGGGATGGTAAAGCTACGCAATATTTAATATAACTTTTGTCCAATAATTGAGTCGTAGGCCTGTTTGAAATCTATGAATATGTTGTGGACGTCAATGTCGCATTCCCACGATTTGTCTAGAAATGGTTTCACTGTAAATAGCTGATCAGTTGTAGATCTTATTTGTCGGAAATCGGTTTGATATTGCTTGACAATATTTTCAGTTAGCTGTTGGAGTCGTTTGTTCCCCTTTTTTACTCTCTTGTTCTAAAATATATTTGCTAAATACTATCATTTAAATTATGTTTTATTATATTTTATCTTTAATTTTAATTTTTCTGGCGAAAAAGAAATTTATAAAATGTTTCCACTCAGATTTTCTTTACTTTCACTTTGTTAACATCAATGAAAAGTTTTATTTTAAATCTACTATAATTTTTAGTAATAAAGTCCATAAACATATGTTGCCGAATACGCCTATAAATCAGTAAAGCTTCAGTAACTTTAAAGAAAGCTAATAATAGAATGAAAACAAGATTACAAAGATGACTATTAAGTTAATATTATGTTAAAATAATAATAAGTAATAAATGTTACTAACGATTTGTAATTGATTAATTGTGTTAAACATCGCTTTATATGGTTTTAATCATGGAAAGTACTCTTTATATTTTTTATTGTATATTGCTTTCAGTACTTTCACCCTCCTATCAGATGGTAGGTTTAATTTTTTTGCAATATTTTTAAGAGTACGAGAGAAAGGGTTTTATTTCTGGATAGTTTAGATATTTGTCATCATTTTGGAATTTTTTTATGATCAAAGCATTTTATTTACATATGATTCTGACAGTTTTTAGAACACCGTTATTTAAACTGATTGAATAGACCAGGAGCTTGAAAAATTGCATAGAGTTTCACAAGACCTACAAGAAAATTCCTCAAACCACCAAAAATTAAGAAAAAATCGTGGATGACAAATGAAATTCTAGATATGATGGAAGAGAGGCGAAAGGTCAAAGATCAGGACAAGACATTATACAAAATAATACATAAAAAGATCAAAAAAGCAATCAGAATGGCTAAGGACACACAGCTGAGACAAAAATGTGATGAAATACAGCTATTATCACGAAACACGATTCATTCAATATACACAAAAAAGTTAAAGAAGCTTCAAGCTTATACAAGCCTAGAAGAGTTGGATGTTTGGCAGACAACCAAGGTAATCCACTACTAAGTGTGGAATAGAGACTAGACACTTGGAAGAAATATGTGGAAGTAATATTTGCAGATGAAAGGCAAATTGCCATTGAAGACATAGAATGCCAAACAGGACCCCCGATTACCATTGAAGAAGTCACTGACGGCAGCTATTAGAAAAACTAAAGATGGTACAGCTGTACGGCCTGACAAATTTTATACAGAATTCCTGAAACTTATGGACGAACAAGGAATACAATGGATAACGACTATATTTAACAAAATATATATAACTGGAAATATTCCCCAAAGCTGGTTAAAGTCAACCTTCGTACTTAACTATCAAAAAATATTAAATGTAAAAACATGCGAAGACTAATGGCACCTGAAAAGCTCTACACAAGTGCTTATCCAGAAGGGCTTAGATATTTTTTAAACAATAATGTCGCGCATTTTGTTTCCAATCCTTATTTGTTCAGCTGTTTCTTTCGTCAATTTCTAGGCAAATACTTCCTCCAAATAATTCATATGTGTTGATTTTGTATTTCTATTTACTAGTCTTTTTTCCATAAAACAGCTTCAAAAATATAAGATGGACGTAACAGCGATTCAGGAAATGAATGGACAGGATCAGGAAGCCTGCAAATGAAAAATTCCCTGGTTTTAATGGTCAGGAGAAGAAGAAATATAAGAATATAAACGAAGTCGAAACAGATGTGAGTGCTACAATCAATGACGAAGAAGTAGAAGCAAAGATCAAAAAGCTAAAAAACAGAAAATCACCGGGAACGGATGGTATACCCAATGAACTTTTAAAATATAGAGGCCCGGAACTTGCAAGTAAACTGGCACAACTATTTAACAAAATATTAAACAAAACAGAAACACCAGAGGAATGGCATAATAGTATCACAATCCCCATATTTAAAAAAGGACAAAAAATCTGCCCAAAAAACTATAGAGGAATAACCCTCTTAAATACAACAATGAAACTTTTCACGGGTATTCTCAAGGACAAATTGGAAAAGCAAATCACTAATGCTGAAGAACAACAAGGTTTTACAAAAGGGCGGTCTATAACAGACGCAGTATTTATAATAAAACAAATAAAAGAAAAAGCTATAGAGTTCGGCATGCCAGCGTATATTTGCTTCATTGATTTGACTAAGGCATTTGACAGAGTTCGCCTGGAAGACATTCTAAATATATTAATAGAAAATAAAACACCGACCAGTATAACAAAGATACTCCACAACCTAAATAACAACAACGTAACCAAAGTTAGAGCAGGAGACGAATTCACTGAAAATATTCCAACACCGGGAGGAATTAGACAAGGCGACAGTTTAAGCCCTTCTTGTTTAATCTTCTCATGGGCAAAATTATCAACAAAGTAACATCTCTTAATCTCGGATATAGAATGGGCAACAAAAGAATTGGTATGGTGTGTTACGCAGACGATGCAGCAATTATTGCCGAATCAGAAGATGATCTCCAAAGGCAGCTCTTTCAGTTCTTTCAAACAAGCCGACTACTAAATATGAACATCTCTACCAACAAAACTAAATGTATGACAATAGCAAAAGATCCGCTCAGATGTAAGTTAGTGGTTGAGGACAACCCCATAGAACAGGTGATGCAATTCAGATATCTGGGCATAGATATATCAAGCACCCACGACCCGGTAAAGGACCTGAGGATCAGATCAACAAAGCACCTGCACTGTCAGGATGTCTGCGGGAGATAGTCTGGTCAAATCCGTATATGCGCACAGATAGTAAAATTAGAATCTATAAGACTTGCATACGACCGATCATGACATATGGCATAGAAGTGCGTGAAGATACCAACAAAACGAAACAGATGCTAAGGGTTGCCGAAATGAAAACCCTAAGAACAATAATGGGAAAACAAGAAAGAGACAGAGTGAGAAATACAAACATTAGAGAGCAGTGCAAAATTCAAGATATTGTAAGATGGGGAAGGCAGCGCAAGAGGATGTGGTACAATCATGTAAGACGAATGGATGAGAATAGACTCCCAAAAATTGCCCTAGAAAACAATCCGCCCGGTTCAAGACCCCCCGGAAGACCACCTAAAAGATGGAGGGATAGTTGGCAATCTACCTCCCAAGAAATTAACCAGAGGCAGCTTCAGAATTAAACAGATCGAAAGATCTACAAAAAGTAGAAGAAGAAGTAGGAAGAGAAGAAGAAAGGCACGAATTTGGATGTGATGGGGGTTTGTAGTTAACGGAGAACTTAAGTGTGCCATAATTGATTTCAAACCAATCAATTAGCGCATGTGATCTCTAAGACTCAAAGGAAAATGATTTAACCTAACCCTCCTCTCAATCCACGCACCAACGGAAGAAGCAAATGAAGACGACAGGAGACATTTTATGAAATTGTAGGACAACAGTACACAACGGTACCCAGATGCGACGTCAAAATCATACTGGGAGACTTCAATGCGAAACTAGGTAAAGAGGACCATCTTAGAGCAGTGATCGGCACACATAGCTTACATGATAACACTAATGATAACGGATCAAGACTGGCAGAATTCGCTGTAGCCAACAATATGGTAGTAAAAACTACATCATTTCAAAGAAAAGATATACATAAAGTAACATGGGTGTCAAATGACGGAATCACATGAAACCAGATAGACCATGTGCTTATTGATGGAAGACATTCTAGCATTATCATCAGCGTCCACAGTCTAAGGGGAGCAGAAAAAGACTCTGACCACTTCCTGGTCAGAACAAAAATGAGAACAAGGCTAAAGACGAGACAGCCAAAACAAGGAAACAGATGGGACATTTCAAGATTCGATTTACCTGATAATGAACGCCAATATCAGGCACTGATCCAAAACAAATTGCAGACACTGGAAGAAGAAGAAACATCAACGCCAGAATTGACTATACACCAGAAATGGCAAAATATATCTTACGCCATAGAAAGTGCCGCAGCGGAAACTATAGGAAAAGAAAGGAATAACAAGAAGAAAAACCAGTGGTTTGACCAGAAGCGCGAACAAGGCTTGCATCAGTAAGCAATCAAGAGGCTAGAGTTACTAACGCGCCCTACAGATGAGAACAGGGAAGACTACAACAGAGTAAGGACTCGAACGAGAAGACTTTTGAGAAGAAAAAAGAAACAGTACCTAGAAGTACGAATACAGCAACTGGAGGAGGAACATAGAAGCGGTCAGTCTAGACAGTTTTAAAAGAACCTTAAAACAATGAAGACATGGAAAGCTAGCACGATTAGCACAGGTGAACAGAGAAAACGATTCCACACGGATCAGAATTCTCAACCACAACTGACAAATGGATTTGCCGCCCAAAGATCAAAAATACTATTGGCGTTTGCAAATGACGAGGACACAATTGCACAATCCACCAGAGATGCACCAGAAGTTTCCACCCTATTCGAAAATGGAGCCAAGGAAGTTGGTCTTAAGGTCAACGAGAACAAGACCTACATGGTGGTTACGAAGAACTCAATGCCAAGGGTTAGACAAAACGTAACAATGAATTAATACAACTTTGAAGTCATCAAAGAATTCAAGTACCTGGGAGCGATCATAACATCTGAAAATAAATATGAGAAGGACGCGACATCCAGAGTTTATAAGACAATAATTCGTCCCACAATAACGTATGGAAACGAAATAGAGACTCTGAACCAGCGGGAAACGACAAAATTTCTGGTACTGGAAAGATAGATACTGCGGACTATCTATGGGCCTTGCAGAGAAGAGACAACAGGAGAATGAAGAAGAAGACACAATGATGAACTCCAGACAGTATATGGAGATAAAAACGTAGTACGCTACATTAAAGCTAACCGAATAAGATGGACGCGCCACGAGCTAAGATCGAGTGACGAAAGATTCCTGAACGCCACATTCTGGGAAAGGCACGATGGCAGTTGGTCGCCAAAGAATGAGATGAAAGGACGCAGTAGCCAGTGATCTACGCAAAAATGGGAATACAGTAATGGAAAATAGCTGCTCAGGACCGACAACAATGGAGCGTCACCCATTAAAAAAAATGACAGGTGAGTGCAGCCGAAATTGTATTGCACTATCACAATAAAAAACGAGTTTTTTCATAATTTAAGGTTCAATAAAGTTTTGTTTATTGCAGTGACACAGAAAAAATATTGTTAAAAAATTCTAGAATTTTTTTAGAGATATAGGCGCACCCGTTTTTTACATATTACAAAGTAATCAATCGTTTGCTGGTTAGCTATAGAATTGAACCTATTTGCTTTACTATTTGGTTTTCATGTAGGAAGTGGGTACGTACATCCTGATTCCTACGTTAAGTAAACACATTTTCCTTGTTCTAAAATGCGCATTGTTGTTTCAAGTTGACCTAACCATTGTCACAGTAGTAAAACCTGTGGACCGTAACAAACGACTAGTTTAAGGTGAATGAGGAATAAAGTTTAGATGAACATTTTACTCATCGACCTTCCTAGTTAGTCATCACTGTAATTAAAACGTTTTTAAATAACATAATTGCGAGAAAATAAATATATTGCATGACATAATAAGTGAATACCTGAGATTAATTTAAAAACAGAAATTACCTCTTTATGATATATCATTACAAATGTAACAAAGTGTTCAGAGGTCACAAAGAAGAAAATTTAAATAAATTTATCTATTAGACGCAGAAAAGTTAAAGGGAATTATTAAAAAGATAAAGATATGACCAAGAGAAAAAATTCGAATAATATGTCAGGAAAACCCTAAAACAGTTCCATTTCTTTTTTCCCTACAAATATTTTCTAACTAAATGTAGAGTCAATTTGAACTTTATTGTTAAAGTGTATATTAAATTACAGGCACTTACTGTTGTCTAAACAATGTTAGGTGTATTTCTTTTAATAAATTTCACAGGGCGTTGCAAAATAAGACGAAAAAACAACTTTATTTTTATACTCCGTATATGGGTAAAATATTGACATTTCTTAGAAAACATTAATACAGTTATTACTTAGAAATAGATATGCAATGATCTTTTTCTCAAAAATAAATAAAATATTTTATAAATAAATAAATAATTTCCGGGAAAACCCTAAAACAGCCCTTTGATTTTTCCCATACAAATATTTTCTAACTAAACTAACTAGAGTCAATTTGAACTTTATTGCTATTCAATAAAGTTTATATTAAGTTACAAGCACTCACTGTTGTCTAAAAAATGTAGGTGTGTTCCTAACGTCGAAGAGTCAATTTGCTTGAATGTGCGCAATCAGCATAAAGCATTATGCAAAAGCAACCAAACTCCAACCTGCAACATTTCGAAGAACTTCTGCAATGGCAAAGGTGTTTGCAGCAATATGAATTGATTATTTGGGATGAATGCAGGATGGCACATAAAAAATCTTTGGAGGCTTTAGATATAACCTTACAAGATCTACGGAGCAATCATAACCCATTTGGTGGTGCAATGATTTTATTATCAGAAGATTTTCGTCAGTGATTCCACGATCAACGCCAGCTGATGAACTCAATGCATGTTTAAAGTCCTCCAAATTTGTGAAAACATGTCCAGGTATTACACATAAGCAAGAATATGCGTGTCCGAGTTGCAAAAATGGACCAATCTCTAAACAACTCATTGACATTGGTAATGGCAAATTTCCTATAAGACACTTGACTGATTACATTAACTTTCCTCAAAGTTTTTTGTCAGTTAAACTTGATCAAAAGAGGAACTTATTCAGAAGGTGTTTCTAGAATGTTGCTCAAAATTACAGAAGAACATGATTGTGTTGAACGGGATATATTGGCTGCAAAAAAAACAGATGTAAATAAAAAAAAATTTAAAATTAAAGAATGAAAGATGTCGTCAACTATCCGCCTGAATTTTTAAACTCGCTAGATTTACCAGGATTGCCACCTCACGATCTTCAATTTAAAAGTTGGATCGGTAGTTTATAATATTTTGGAAATATCAACCAATCACGTCTTTGCAAACGGGTCCACGGTTTAGTGAAAAATTTTTTTTTGAACAACGTGATACAAGCAACTGTATGAAAGGAAAGGTAAAAAAAAAATGATGTTTTGATACCACACATCCAATGATTCTAACTGATGTACCATTTGAATTATTTAAACGACTACAGTTTCCTTGTAGTTTAGGAAATAAGTCCCAGGTGCAACCATTAGGTTATTTGTGGTATTTAATCTAGAAAAACCATGTTTCTCCATTGGTCAATTGTAGTGTTGCCTTGTCTTGTGTTGGAATAACCATCAGATTTGTTTGTTGTATTCACCAGGTAATCAAATAATAAAACATTGTATATCTATAAGCACTACAATAAAAAATAAAACATATTTTTGTTAATAATTATTTTATGATTTACAAAAATTAAAACATATAGTTTTTTTATATCTTTATTTTGGTTTTAGTGGGTCCAAAAGGGTGCTCAAAGTTCGTGGAAGCGAATATACTTAGGTTACCCGAGCTGACCCTCAGACACCGCCCTATCACCACGGTGACGGTTCTGTTCAGGAGAATTGAAGAAATAAACTGCCACATTTCAAATCTATTTGACAGAACGAAGTCTGTCGGGTCCGCTAGTCTTTAATATAGATCTTTTTGAATCATATTTAGTAAGAAATACGTAGTGAATTTTACAATTTACTTCATTAATTTTTTTTGAATGAATAATTTTTGAGTGATCAATTTCACCCCATTTTACGGTACTGATAATTTGGTCCTGTTTGTTAGTTAGGAAATTTAGAGATAACTTTAATAATTGAAATAAGTTTAAAATGGTTAAAAAGAAAGAAATAAAATGATAATTAATTCATTATTTATTTAATCATAGAAGTTCACTCCCAAGAACTAATGAGTCTCTTAGAAAGATGATAGTACTATAAATGCATAATGATCATAATCCTAGTTATGTATATCCGTTGTCTATACTTTACAAATCGATGTTGTGTTACTTAACATTAATTAAATTTATTTTTAAATATGTTCAGCATAAAAGTTTTTCTTTTCAGCATTGTAGATGTAAAATTACTCTTTTTTCTTAATTTAGTTTGAAAACGATATAAAACTGAAGTTATTGGACGATAACATTTAGGTTGTCAGAAGAAATATTTTATGAAACTGTATATTTTTGCTGTTCTATAAAAATTATTATGCGAATTGCATAAACAAATAATTAAATACATTTCACACATTACACTTCACAATAAAGTAATTTTTAAGTAAAAGCGTTAAATATATTTTTTATAAAGTATTCAAACAACTTACAAAATATTGTCCTAATTAATCACAAATTTCCGTCCTTCAAGAGATGCAAATCACAAAATTAAACAAAAAGGACCGCGAAGTAAATCTTGCGCGCGCACAACAATTTGAACACCGAACGTTCCTTGCAGTTCGTTTGACGGTAGAACATCAACTAAGCATCTCCGCCATCGCGTTTGTTGTGGGCACACTGACCGACTTTCAAAAGAGGTAATCCCTTGGTGAGAGTAGTGTATGTGACGTCACTACGTCATCACACTTACAACCAGGTGACTGCGGGTCGTATCCGGGAATCTTCTTTTTCTTAAGATGGTCGGTGGGGGATATTGAGAAGAGTCGATGGTTTTCTTGGAAGTGTATTTCGATATACCGGATTTTTAAGCGGCGTTATTTCTAAATTGGGGATTGGTGAGGGTCAAATTGCAATATCAAAAAAACCTTTAGCAAAATTGGTTAGTCAGTATAAAAGGGGATATTAGATTACTTTTCCCAGAAATATAGTGGCTAATATGGGTCATGGAAATATGTTATTTGGAAATATTTGAGCACTGAATTATTTGGTTCATCATAAGTTCCTTCAATATTCATAATTTTGTGTCTGATCCTTTTTGTCAAGTCTCCGTTAGAATATATATGTAACTATTTTAAAATACGTATAAAAATACGGATTTAACACGTTAAATTTCAAAGCATAAACGCGCCCCTTTTGTCTTGGACCAAGGGATTTTTTTTGTACTCCCAACATCAAAAGATATTAGTTTTTGTGTGTATTAAAACCTAAATGACCTGACGACACCCTTGTCATCTTTTGCATGGCGTAAGCATGGCTTGGCGACAGCATGTCGCGAAGGGAAGATAAGAAGTACCGTTACGCCTTAACGGAAAGATCTATAGCTAAAATTAACCCTCCTCCAACAAAGACATTCTTTTTCAGTACATCGAGCTAACAACATGTAGTATTAATTATATTTGTAATATTTTTTCAAAACAGTTTCATTTACGGTCTCGAGTTGTTTACTAAAAACTACGGGAAGTCCTAATAATATTAAACAACAAGTAACTGGAATAATTAAAGATTCCGTTTTCCATTGAACAGTTACCACAACATGGGGAACAAAAAACACTTAATGCACATAAAAGTAGTTGAGGGGCAGCTTGGATAATATGTATGTACTTTTTTAACATTTTTCTTTCCGGATTGCCTTCCATCGCGTTCTTAAAAAGATTTATAACAAAGTGTGCATCTTTCTATATTATCTTTGTCGATAATGCAGTGTCGGACGGATTGTTCTTGTTGTGGTTCGAGAGCACCCCTAGTGTGTAGCAATGATAAAACTATTTTTCTAGGAAAGAAGTAATAGGTATTGTGTTACCCGTAATATATTTGTAAAGCACATGCGCATTGACAACTGCCGTATTAGTCAAAAGTTCGATAGCGATTTTTCTGTATCACATGACACTTCTACGAATGGAAGAACTGTATGCCGCATTTTACAACAGCTACAAAAATAGACGATACAAAAATACCATTAGTCACAAAAGTAAATACAAAAATAAAAAAGAGAAACACTTACTATGTCCTAGCTATTTACAAACTCTAGGAGTTGAAGATACCCAAAAAACTTACAAATGTTGCATACAGGTTAACCTTCTTAAAAAACAAAAACAAAACAAAAATCTCAAATATGATGGTATTTCTCTCTCTTCAATCCTGACCCCCCAGGGGGAGTGTAGTGGTCGACGTGATGTCGTGTATTGTCCGTCTCCAGAGATCTCTTGTATCTGGTCATTTCTTTTAATTCATGCATAGGTCTTTGGCATATTCCTCTAATTTGATCTATCCATCTTGGTGGGGATCTTCCTCGTGATCTTCGGCCTTCTACCTTTCCTTGTATTATGAGTCTTTCCATGTTTTCTGTGTTTGCTCTCATAATATGCCCAAAATATTTTAATTGTTGGAGATGGATTTTGCTAGAGAGTCGTTGGCTAACTTTTAGCTCTCTTAAAATTGAATTATTTGTTCTGCGGTCGGTCAAGGAAGTCGTAACATTCGTCTCTAACAGAACATTTCAGTGGCGTCTATCTTTCTTCTCTCCGATTGTCTCAGAGTCCAAGATTCACATCCGTAGGTCAGTATTGGGAATATTAAACAGTTGATCAACCTCATCTTTATTCGCTCTTGAAATTATGACAGTCCTTCCATATTTTGGTTCATTTTTGCTGTGGCAACTTTTGCTAGATCAGATCTACGATTAATCTCTTCTTGTAATGACCCTGTGTTTGTGATTAATGATCCCAGATATAAGTATGAGCTCACAACCTCGAACTGGTCAATTGTGGTTATGTGTGGATGATTGTGTGTGTAGTCTATCCACTATCATGATCTTTTGTCTTTGATATGTTTAATTGCAGACCAAATATTTGACTTCCGTTTTCGATCAGTCGTATAAGTTCTATCAGCTCTGCTTGACTATTTGCAAGAAGGGCTGTGTCATCTGCGAAACGTAGGTTGTTTAGTTTATGACCATTTATTGAGATGCCCTTTTCCATCCTTTAAGTGCTCTTCGCATAATATACTCCCCATATATGTTGAATAATTGTGGGAGATAGTATACATCCTTGTCTGACACCCATTTTGATAGGTATTTATCAGATGTTAAAAATAATAAAGCTAAATATAATAATTGTAAAAAAAAATAAAGTTTTAAATTTTAAAACAGAACAATTAAAATAGCAGCTAAGCCACACCATAAGACATATAATATTAATTATTACAATTTCTTTACTTATGAAAGCAAATTATTAATAAGAAAATTATCTATTTTTACTTCAAAGGTTCAAACAATAAAAGTTACCTGAGTTTCACTAAACTACTTTAAATTTTTTGTAACTGGACTTCACTGGAATTTCTGGGGGTAGAATGGGCTTCACGGAATTTCGGGTAGAAACTTAAACTCTCTGTGTAACGAACACACGAACAAATTCATCTCCAAACTGCCAAGAAGCCTGGGATGATAAGCAGGGAGAAACAAAACGAGGATGGAAACAACGATTCTTCCAAACCTCACTTTAACTGCAACTACACATTGAACTGCTACTATACACTACATATTTTCTATGAAAAGGGACGAGAAACATTACAAATTCGACGAAAAAATTTGGACCCACACTGTAAGCAACTGCCTCTGATAGCGACCTAAGCGAGAGTGTTGTAATAATTCGCTTCCCAACTAGTATAAACAAAACATATAACCGTAATATTTATTTGAAACGCAGATATCCTAAAAGTGGCTTTTGAGTCAAAGAATGCCGAGAAAATACGCATCTGTGCATATTTGTGTCAAATGTATGACAACATCTATATACCAACTACGATGTAAAATCGAAATTGATGGGAAAATAGTAAAGCAGGAAGCGAAGTTTAGATTTCTGGGAATAAATATAACTAGTTACGGAGATGTCGAAGAAGAAATATGGTAACAAAGCTTGAAAGCAAAGACACAAAAGACACAAAAACAATAATCTATAAAGCATCTACAAATCTACAAAGCAGCAAGACCTAACACACCTAAAGCGAGACGACTACTAAAAACAACAGAGATGAAAATACTCCGACGAATATCAGGGAAAAGTCTATAGGATAGGAAGAGAAGCGAAAACATAAGAAGAGTATGCATTATATGATATGCATGCATAACCATAAATGGATGAGTGACAAATCGGAAACAGGAGTGGAACGAACACATTAGTAGAATGGCAGAGGATAGGATAATACGAATAGCACCAGATAAGTCACCAAATGGACGAAGAAGTATTGGCAAACCAAGAAAAAGAAGGTGTGATAACTTAAACCATTTAGGAGGCTAATATTGAAAAAGAAACAGGCCTACTTACAAGAAGAAAGAAAAAGAGATTGCAAAGTTGTATTGATAATATGAGGCGTCCACCCAGTGGCCGTCTTAAGGGGGGGGGGCGATCGCCCCCCCCCCAGTAACCTTAATTTTTCTGAAAAATTGAAAAGTTAATATTCATATTAATCAGAAGTGTGAGATCGAGGAAAACGTCCGTAGACAGATTATTCGAAACGCTGGACGCGTTAGACAGTTTGTAACAGAGATTTGTTCCCTACAGTCAGCAAGCTACTTCTAGTCTTGAGCTACACTCCCATCAGCAATGCTTCTGCAGAGCGTAGCTTTCAATCTCTAAAGAGAAATAAAGTCGTGGCTAAGAACACAGATGTGTCAAGACAGGTGTGACTGGGACTTGCTCTAATCCATGCCCATCGAGACATTCCTGTAGACCCAACGAAAGTTTTAGAACGATTCGCCAAAAAGTGGCCATCGAAGACTTGAATTCGAGTTGTAATTACATTCTTTTTAAAACCTTATAACTTGTTATTTTATTACTTATAACCTAATAAAACTATTACAATGTATAATGTGAACCTCCTTTTTTCCATTCTAATAGACTAATTTGTATTGTATATTTATTGTAAATTTTAACATTTTAAAAGGTAAAATGTGTTGTTTAACTCTTTCAATTTCAAGCGTAAAACTAACATTGTCAGACCAAACCTCCTGAAGTGTGACGTTTGTTCGTGATAACGTAAAATCATCTAAATTGTCAAAAGTTTAGAAAGATGAGACTTGCTTCAGAGGCTTGCCATTGAAAAATACCATCACCCACAAACCTTTTCTATTAGACTTTGAGTTGTTTTCATAGTTCTAAATTAGTTTTTGATACAATCACAAGATACAAAATATATTTATGAATATTTTATTGTAAGTTAGCCGAACAATATTTACAACAAGCTTTAGAGGCTAGCTTGTTTTTTTTTATTATAGTGTAAAAACTGTTTCCAGCTGATACTAATTGTAATAGGTAAATAATAAGTGATTTTCCTTTTTCTATGTTCGTCACAACCACTAAGTGACAGTCAGTCCAATATTCCGGTCCATCAACTGTTCAAATGAATAAATTCGCTTAAAACTCTCAAAATTTTGCCATATTTGTTACAAATTTTCCGGACCCCCTTTCCGGATGAGGGGCTGCACCCCCCAGACCCCCCGGCAACAGGACCATCGCCCTCCCAAAATCTGACTTGAGACCGCCCACTGCGTCCACCAATATTAATTTTGTATTACTGTTTATTATTATTTAATATAAATAAGACTTAAAATTAAAATGGAGTATTTTTAACAAAGACTTCCTTATTTTAATTACTAACAATATAATCCATTTCATTCAAAAACAATCTTCTTTCTATAATTTCCATTTTTTTTACATTTTGTAAAACAGAAAATTCTGATTTTTTAAATTTTAATTAACCTATTCTGTAAAATGTGGTAAAAAATCAGCTACTAGAATTAGAAAATTATTGCATTGGATACAAAAAAAAATGGAGAAAAGGCACTCCTCATTATTCACATGAGGTCCTTAGTGCTATACTGCATATAAAACACTGAAAGTGAACATTAAAAATGCACTACATAAATATATACTTGATATAATAATGTCTTTATCAGTACCCTATCTCTTATCTACAGTCACTAATTAAAACTAAAAATACCAAGTATTCATAAAAATTAAAAATAATGCCTTATTCTTATTCAGCTACTACAAAGAACAAAAAATGTACAGACCAAACCCTCAAAATGCTCACGACCAATAAATTCTTGGTGAATCATAAGGTTGTATTGTATGTACCTTTTTTTTACAAGAATGTGTCAAATCAAATAAACCTAAAAATAAAAAGCAAGTAGGCACTTAAAAATCAATTAGTAACACACCAATGTCGCCTTCTTACGTCGAACTTCTTTACACTAACGAATTAGAATAAGAGTAAATTCTATAGTAGGATGATCCTATTAGTACCGCCCTTATTTCGATTTTATTTTTTACTACTGAGTAGCAATATAGAACCGATATGAGTTCATGAATTTATAATATAGTAATACAGCAATATAAGAACAAAAATACAATGGCTTTAGGCAGTACTTACAGAAGGGATCCTGACCTATGCAGAAAAATGTAAGAGGGTGTGGAATAATATTTCACTTTGATTGCATTGATGGTGTGTTGTGAACTAGTGTTCACTAATTTACCCAAAAATATGCATTAATCATGCATTTCTTTTAGAATATATGCATTAAATATGCATTTTTCTTTTAGAAAATATGCATACTGTGCTTTTACATCTTTTAGAAAACATATTGACAAGCTAATCTAATTTCTGTTATTATGGCTCAGGTTTCTACCAAGGACAACTTTGATTAGAATTATCAAGTATATCGAGTAATAGTTTTTTGAAGCAAACTAAAATTTGATTAATTGAATGAAAGTTACTGTTGAAATTTGTTTAGCATCTAGCAGAGATTCGGAACTTTGATTTGTTGAAGCATCATATTTTTTATAATCGACGAAAACTCTGAATGGAAAAAAGGGCTTCCAACCATGTTTCCTATCGTGTTAGAACGGGTTTCTGATGGAAGTGGAATATTTGGAAGCATTTCTTTATAAAGTTGAATTCTTATACGAGATTTGAGGAAGATTTTCTCTTATGTTCGATATCAGGGAGCTTACAAAGGCAAACTTTTTTTTAATGTCTTGCGCAACTCTGTTAAAAGGAACTCGAAAGAGTAAAGTAGTAGTCTAAATAACGTGTTCGTGATTTTCAATTTGATCTCTCCATGGAAGTGTTTCAATTCATGTCAGTTGTCATTTGAGTGTTCCATTTATTTTACTACTTGTGGAATAGGTATTGTTTCCGACTCTAGCATTTAAGTCACATTATATTATCATAATTGTCTGTTTTAATTCACTGGTAAAGTATAGCTACTGATATGTAATTTTTTTGAAAATTGCAAATACTTAGAAGCTGAGTATATGACGACCTATATATCTCGGTTCACAATTTGTTGATAGCTCACTACAAGTTTAATCCTAATTAGAGAACTGAAATACAGAGAGGATAGGTAATACGATATAATAGTAAAAAACCAACCTGAAACTGACGATTTAAGATGTTTTCGACTAACCCACCTTGTATCTGCTGGAATACAATACAGCGGTCAAGCTTATAATCCGATTAGGAACGTATTTTATACTATAGTCGTAGAGTATATGATTGAAACATTTATTTGAACTAAATAAATATATTTTTTAAATTGTATTTTTGTTTTAATAAAACTTATAATAAAATAAAATGTTTTATTAAAAAATAAAGTTTTTTGCCATTTGTAAAAGATACATTTATTTAATTAAGGGGAAAGGCACCAAATGTGTTTTTAAATGTATCCATTATTTCCGAATTCGGAGAAAACTAATAAATATTTTTGAAAAATTTAAAAGCAGAATGAAAGATTACATTATTAACTGAGGGTATTATATATGTGTATACTGATGTAGATTACAGAAAGTCCCTGAAAACTTCTACAATGTTTATTTTATTATGTTATGAACAGGGGTGAAACAGGATTTGAAAAAAAATCGGATACATTGTAGAACACATTGAACATTTTGACAGGCGACGTTTTGCGCCTTTCCCCTTTAATACCTTACGATTACAACTACTATCACTTACCTTATATAATTACGATTAGAAAACTATTCAAATTCAAAATAAATAGGATCAACTTCGGAATCCGAGTCGTCTTGAGGGTTAATAATTAGCGGTTGTGTCTCTACGGTCGCATCAATTATGTTATCAAGATCCCACATTTTTTGTTCTTCTTCTATTACATGTCTTACTGCATCTTTCCAGTTTTGTTCTGTAATGTGTTGTAAAGACTCGTATAACAATTCACGTACAGCTTGTATTTTATATGACGTATTTTTTCTAGCCACATAACTTTTCATTTGTGCCCAAATGAGTTCAATTGGATTTATTTCGCAGTGGTAGGTGGAAGTCTAAGGACTGTGATGTTTCTCCTTTCCGCCATTTTGTCAACTACGTATTTCTTGAACTTAGATTTGTGTTGCCGGGCAATTTTTAAAAGTTCTGCTTTTACCATTCCATCTTCGTAAGGCAGGTACTTATTCCGCAGCCAGTCAAGAATATCCTGTTTTTTCCACGCAGTCGTTGGAAGTCTTTCTACTAGTCGTGAATGATAAGGTGCATTATCTAATACTATAATTGAATTTGGTGGTATGTGTTCAATCATCTGCACAAAATACTCTTCGAAAACATCAGCTGTCATCTCCTCGTGATAGTCTTTTGTGCTTTTGGACTGAAATTCCAACAAACCATGCTTAACAAATCCTTTTTCACTGCCAATGTGAGAAATTATTAATCTACTGCCTTTACCAGAAGGTGGGGAGATACCAGTAGACCAACCTTCCATAAAGGCTTGCCTGGAGCTTAATATATTTTTATCTGACCAAACTTTTTTTAGAGTATGACCTGAGTTTACCCACGATTCATCCTGGTAGAAGATTGGCCTTCCTTCAGCCCGGAATTTTCGTATGGATCTTAGATAATTTCTTCTCCAACATATTATCTCCTCCCGGTCAATCAAAAGTGATTTTCGGTCTGATTTCTCCCACCGGAAATTTAATTCTTTTAAAACTTGCCACAATTTAGTTCGTCCGATATGAGGCAAATCCGGATCATCTCTAACTTCTTGTAAAATTTTATTTAGGTTTGGTATTTCTTTTTTGAAAAAAAATCCATGAATTTTCCTTCGAATACCATTTTTGGCAAATTCATCAAGTTCAATAGGCTTTTTCCCTCTCTTTAAGTGTTCGTTTGTGTTTGGGTTAGCTATACCGTGTTTTTTTCTTTCTGATAGGAACCTATATATAGTTGACTCCCTACGCCAGTCATGTTGGCACAACTTTCGACTATGTTGCGAACAGTGTTTGTGGGATTCTGAGAAACCAGAGCATCGTGAACATTCAGGACAATAGTCTTCTCTCTTGGTGAATAGACAGACTTACTGACTGTACGCAACAGTACCGGTGTAAAACTTGATGATGTTGATGATGAAGCCATCACAAACAATCCAACAAAACGAGCACGAGCGAAAGGTACGTATATGTTCGTAGGTATATGGAATAAAAAATCACTCACGCACTGCATATAATTCGCAAAAGAAATATTCGAGACGCTAATTACTGCCGTAGAAGCGGAAACACCGACGAGCCGTAAATTACATGCGATCAAAAACGTACTAAACAAACAAATTGTTTTCGTTCGTAATAACTTCACCCTTTTAAGTTAAGTTTCGAATATAAACTAAACAGACGAGGTACGTGGCCAAATCCGGCATCTATACCCATTATATTATTAAAAATCTGGGGAATTCCATCCTAATTATCTTGCAACCGATAGTACCTTCGGATATAAATACCAGGTTTTCTAGTAAAGTGATTAAACGCGAAGATTAGTATTGAAATATCCAAAGAGATAAGGTATTCTTATTTACAAAATTGTTAATGGTTAAATTATTATTTTTATTAATATAATATAATAACCAACATTAGCCGTGAAAGTTTTAATTGTTTTTTACTAAATATATCAGTATTAAAACATTATTAATATTAATATTAATTTTAATGAAATAAACACCTCAGGAACGCCTATGATGATACAAATTTTACGACCGTTTGATGATTTTGAGGCATATTTCGTGCTATCAACAATTTGTGAACAGAGAGATAAGCCAAAGATAATGGATAGATTAATGATATCTACTTAGATTAAAAGTAACACGATATAAACGAAGAACTAAAAAATCGCAAGATAAACGTAGCTGACATAACTTAAATATGAAATTTAGGGAACTATAAATTTAAATAATTTTACAAAGATATACCGTTGAAGTACATCAAAGGGAGGGCTCGTTGTAGTGCACCTATATTAATATACACGAAGACCATTTTATAATAAACTATTTACGAATTTCAAGAAATAAAAATGGCTAATTGGCTATGCTATGCCTATCTAAAAGATTAGAAGAGGTATTTATTGCGTAAAATTTCTAATAAATTGGAAAGACAGGCAAAAAACACGAATACTTATCAATAGAGCCATCAGATAAAGAAAACATTGACCAAAATAAATTAATGGTAAATCGATACTTACTAACGAGGAAATTATAGACATTTATAAAACATTTGAAAAATAATAAGACACCCGATTAAAATTAAATCATTTTATCACCTCAGGCATAAATGTGTATGTAAAGGTCGATTCAGACACATCAGTCCCGTCATAGTCTCGGCGCCGAACCGGTCCTGTTTGGTCACAGAACTATCAACTATCTGACAGCTGGGAAACTGTTCGTCGCCTGATGAATGTGAATGCCGGCGCCTTATTTCTATTAAAGAATATTTTGTATGACGGATTGTTCGGTTCGGCGCCAGGACTGAGACGAGACGTGACTGATGTGTCTGAATCGACCTTAACGCATATACATGTATGTATATGTAGATCTCGTCGGAGAATTCAATGCTCGGTTGGAAGAGAAACCCTCAATTTTTTATAATTCAAAAATGTTTCTGTATTACTATACTAATTTAAGTATCTATATCTAAAACAAGTCGCATAATTTTCGTTAGTTTCTTTTTTTATTTAAATTAAGAATTAGTACATCAGTGCTGTGTAAATTATTACAAACATACCATAGATTTTCTCCTAATAATCTACTGTAAGGGTGAAATACGAAAATCCAGTTAATTTTCGTACCGATTCGGCCAGATCGCCTGAATCATAATTATTATCCACACCGCTATATCTAAAAGCATAATTCCTTTGTCTTTTTGATAAATCTAAATCTATTTTTTCTAACTAGGTAAATATCAGTGTGGGTTTCGTAAAGAAAGATGAATGACTGATCAAATCTTCCTTCTATGGCAAGCTCTGGAAAAAACATGAGTATGGCATTGATACTCATCACCTGTTTGTTGATTTTAGATGTGCCTATGATACTGTTGAAAGAAACGTACTGTACAAGGCCATGATAGAATTCATCATCGCAGTATACTTAAAAAAATTGATGAAAGCGACCCTCTCAAGAGTCGAGTGTAAAGTTAGAGTGTTTCGAACGGAGCTTCCAGAACGTTCCAGTCTCAGATAGGACTTGGACAAGGAGACAGCTTATCATGCCTTCTATTTGAATATTGCACTAGAGAAAGCGATAAGAGAATCTGGAATAAACAACTAGAGGAACTATTATTAATCGCAGCGTACAATTACTAGCTTACCCCGATGATATCGACATTATTACAAGAAGAAAGGCGGACGTGGTCGAATCATTCAAGGCGCTTGAAGCAGCCACAAAAAGAATGGGACTAGAGGTGAACTAGTAAGACTGAAATATATGAAAGTAACAAATTATATACAAGCAGCACAACCCGAAGATCTAACGATCGGAACATATACTTCTGAAGGAGTAAGGGAGTTTATATACCTAGTCTCACAAATTAATCAGAATAATGCAGTAAGTGCAGACATTAACAGACGATATACCTGGCAAAGATGGAGTGAGAAGGGAAGGCATACCCAGAGCACGACTTAAGGATAAGGTGGAGGAAGACTTGATAATGTTGGGAGTACAAAACTGGAAAGCCAAGGCGAAGAATAGGAAAGAATGGGGACTTATCCTTGAGCAGACCAATACCCACCATGGTTGTGGAGCCAATGCTGATGATGAAATCTATTTTTCCACTCTTAGGAATGCAATTATTATCCCTAATATACTCTGAGGAAAATCTTTCAAGAAGCATTAGAAGATCCGGGATTCGAATTAACGGAGAATGTATCAATAATATCAGACACACGGATGAAACGGTGGTACTCGCTGACAGTTATGAAGCCCTTCGGGAGTTAATAAATAGAATACTAAATGTATGATGATTCTAAGAAGGAACAGCAAATTGAAAGAATTAGTGTGAATGGTCAACCAATAGAAAGAGTATAAACATAGGTACACCTACTTTGGTACGAAAGTCAATGAAAATTGGGACCATTCCCTAGAAATAAAATGTAGGATTGACAAAGCAAGATCTGCATTTCAAAAAATGGCTAAGTTATTCAAATGTTATGATTTATCAGTACCTATAAAAATCAGGTTACTCCGATGTTATATCTTTCCTGTACTGTTGTACGGAGTTGAGTTGTGGACTCTCACAGATGCTACCTGCAAGAAAATTAAGGCTTTCGAAAATGTGGCTTTATTGTCGAATCCTGAAGATATCCTATACCGACCACGTTACTAACCAGGATGTTTTATTATAAATACAAAAAGGAAAAGAGTTGTTAATCACAATAAAAAGAGTTAAAATCAAATACTTCGGTCACATCATGAGGAATAGTAAAAGATATGGTTTGCTGCATTTAATTCTTCAAGGAAAAGTAGAAGGAAAACGAGGACCAGGAAGGTGAAGATTTTCGTGACTGAAAAATCTACGTACGTAATTCAACACAACAACCACAACTCTTTTCAGAGCCACAGTTTGCAAAATACAGATTACCATGATGATCGCCAACATCCGAAACAGATAGGCACTACAAGAAGAAGTTTGTTTATTGCTATGTTACAATATTCATTACTTTGCTCTTCTTTCTGTATCTATAACTATGAGCATTATATATCTTTTGTATAAATAATCAAGTCTATTATACTTGTTGCATTTTTTCTTCCGTCACATATGTATATTTGTCTTCAATTTCTTGGTACCAGAAAAAGTTTCCCACCAGTAGATCGTTATAATACAGAATGTATCATTGTTTTTCATTTTTTTTTTCTCTAGCATTCTTTCCACTCCTGCATAAATTTTTATTATATTGGCTCTTTCTTGCAATTGTAATTCTGCGTATTACTATTATTCCTGAATTTATGGAAACAAATTTATTAGTTTGTTGTTCAACTCTCCTGTTAACCTTATTCTGACTTCCACCTTTGCTATACGTGGTGCTTTTATACCAGAACATTAGGATGTGTACCTATTTTTTAGTTTTATCGTGCCTTTATCGTCCTGCAAACGACATAGTCCTTATTGCAGACCAGGTAGATCATGCCTGCCAGCTTCTTCAAGACCTTCAGAGCTCGTGTACACGAGTTGGAATCTTTTCAAAACACAATATATGACCAACCTTGTACTGGCGAAAAACATCTCAACTAACGGCACGCAAGTTCAACAGATGTATAGCTATAAATATCTGGTCCACGAGATTAAATTAAGAAGAGATAATCAAACAACTGAGCTAAACAGAAGAATAGGACTGGCATGGGCGGCTTACGGAAAACTGAGAGAAGTCTTTAGATCAGATATTCCCATGTGCTTGAAAGGGAAGGTCTTTGATCAATGTGTACTCCCAGTTCTTAAGTATAGAGCAGAAACATTGACCCTTACCAGAAAAGTAATCAATAAAATACAAGTGGCACAGAGAAGGATGGAGAGGTCAATGCTGAATATATCCCTCAGAGACAGAGTATCAAATACAATAGTTAGGAGAAAAACTGGTGTTACTGACGCAGTTCAAAGGATTACAACATTAAATGGAACTGGGGGGGCATGTCGCCAGATTAAAGATGGAAGGTGGACGAAGAAAATTCTGTAATGGAGACCCAAAAACACGATGCCTATCGTAATCGAGGACGTCCTCTAACTAGGTCGAGGACGTCCTCGATTAACTGGATTCAGGGTGCTCAAGATTGGAATTATTTACATGAGGCCTATGTCCAGCAGTGGACTCAAAACGGCTGATGATGATGATGATCTTCCTTTTTGGTCTAATTAATAACTAATATTTGTATATTAAATAACGACTCATTTCTTCTCCCAACTTTACTTCTTTTCCGCTTAGTGAGGGTAAATTGCAGGCAGCTATTTATATTTTTTCTTTCATTCTAACGGTATTTTTAGTGTTTTTTTATGTATTTCTTTACTATTATTATTTATTTTATTTATATCTTGTGAGGCATAAGGATTCCGCAAATCGGAAGATCCATCCAAGTCTGTTTTTATGTCTCTATTTGATTGATCATTCTAGTTAGATAAATTTGTCTTTTTGGTGTCCACTTCCATAGTTTTCCATTTATAGTTATCTTTTGGTAGTCTATTTTCATATATTTCCCGTTATTTTTATCTTCTCCGGCTTAAATTATTATATGTATTGTTTTATTATTGGCACAAATTTACTCCGTAA
Source organism: Diabrotica balteata (assembly GCA_918026665.1). Classification (NCBI taxonomy): domain Eukaryota; kingdom Metazoa; phylum Arthropoda; class Insecta; order Coleoptera; family Chrysomelidae; genus Diabrotica; species Diabrotica balteata. The sequence goes on from OU898282.1 coordinate 137,167,982, forward strand.
AACTGGTTGCATATTCTGTGGTAATAATATTTCCTCGTCTCAAATTTGTAGATTTCTACCAGTGATATGGGAGATTTCTATTACATCTTATATTCGCTTCGGTAACTAATGTAATGTTGGTTATCTACATATTGGTAGTTTTAAAAAATACATTTTTACGCTTATTGGTTGTCTACTTTTAAGGAATATTTACATGAAAAGTATCATGAAGGTATGAACCAATATTATGTGCTAATATCTTCGTGCCCTAGGTATACAAAATCTGCGTGCACTGTAAATAAATAGATATCGTCTTGGTCTTTATTTTTATTAATAACACAATGATCTCTTAAAAGATCAATATCTTTTGATTCCAGTATCTCATTGATAAAAATTAAGATACGTTTTAAAAGTAAAGAGTGCAGCTTTCGTATACAATTTTTGAATTTTATCGCAAATAAACTCAGTTTTACAAAGGTGTTAAATAAATAAACGGTGCGATTTTTGGCATTTTTTATTATTCTCATGAGAACAATACAATGTATCCCTTCCATTGACTGCCCACTATAGAGTTTTCATAACTAGAACCTAATCTTTAGAACCTATAGCATGAAATTTTAGTTTTTAGTTTCGGCAACAAATGTGAGGCATTTGAAAATTGCTTAAAAGCGCTGAATTTAAACGTTCACATTACAAACGATCTAAAACATTTAAAACTGCTCTTTTTTAATTATATTAGTACGTTTTTCAAAAGTATTTAGTTTCTGCTAAATTACACATAAACGTCTTCTTGTAGCATTAATGTGATGCATCATTGTAGTAAAGTTTCAATTTTCCTTTTTCAGTCATATCTCAAATGCCTCATATTTGTTGGCAAAAATCAAAATCGAATTTTCATGTTATTGGTTTTGAAGACTTGTCTCCAACAATGGAAATTTAACTTCGACGGTCAATGAAAGTAATAAATTTTATTGATCTTACTAGAAAAGAAAGCAAAACGCGCAAAGTTTATTTATTGAACAGCTTTATAGAAACTGACTTCATTTGCGGCAAAATACAAAAATTGCTTAAGAAAACTGCACTCTTTCACCTTTTAAAAAGCATTTTAATTTTTGTTCAGCACTCTGATCAAAAGATATCGATTTTGTGACATTCAAAATCGCCGGTCGCTTCAAGCGTTGTTTTTGAGAGGCTTATTCTACACAAAAAGTGCTTGTAAACAGTTTTGTTCAAAATTATCTGAGCTACATTTTTTATTTGAAATATCATTTTTTTGCGGCAGATTCTTCTTAAATCGATTTTTTTGCGTTTTTACCCACATACGAAGGAGGGTTTTAGGGGGAAACCATAGGGTTAAAGTGATAAACTCTTTGCAACCTTTTTGGGTTAATTGCAAAATTGATATTTTCGACAAAATTCAGCTTGTTTATATGATTTTTAGGGGTCAACTCTCTTGCGATGGACTAATTATATACTTCTTTTTTATGGTACCGTCTCCTCTAATTGTTGATTTTTTGATCAATAATTGTTGTTGATTTTTTATTTTCTTTAAGTGGATTTCGAATTGTACGATTACTGGATTGTGGTCTGATGATACATCTGTTTCTGGATATGTCTTTGCCGATTTGATGGAGTTACGGTATCTCTTATTGATAAGGATATAATCTATCTGGTTTCTGATAATTTTTTCTTTGCTATCCGCAGGTGATTTCCATGTATATAATCTACGTGGGGGTAGCTGAAAGAATGTATTAGTCGCTATCATTTCAAACTCCTGACAGAATTCTTAGTCTTTCCCTCGTCGTTCCTTTCCTAGTCCGAATTCACAATAATGTCTTGGAATTTACCTTTTCCTAATTTGGCATTAAAATCCCCCATTGTTATTGTTATATCTCTATTATTGGTGCTGTCTAGTGCTTTTTTTAATGTTATTGTAGAACTCTTCTATTTCATTTTCATCTTTGTCTGCACTGGGGGCGTACACCTGTATGATATTAAGAGTTCTATGCGCTGTTTGGGCTGTGATCATTAACACTCTATCCGATATAACACTCTAACCCCGCGATCTAATTGAGAATTGCCTTCCCTGCCGGATCTTGGTATCCGATGTCCATGATCAGTAGTTGTGAAATTGTCGTTTATAATAGCCAGGATAATTGACAAGAGATATCTATTTAAAGATCTTTAATGTAGTGGTGTCTCGTTGCCTTCTACATCCTTCTGTCGTTGACCACTTCTTTGGTTCATCCGCCTTTGAAAGTCGATTTCTCAACTCCAGGACAAAAGAGTGACCTATCACTTACCAACTCATCCGCCCGTAGCCGTCGGTCAGTAAGTGAGAGATTGGTTATACCGACAATCACTCGGTCCCTATCTGCATTGGCCATTATAGATGTTGCCCATCTTCTACCACGTGGAGGTTGCAGAATTGGATTTTTCATTCATTGGGTTTTTTCTAATCCCTCAGAGCTTCAGAAGATTAATTATATACACTCACTAATTATATAATATAATAAAATAGGAGTAAAACTAATTATCGGGAAATGATAGAACAAGGTTTGAACTTGAATTTAGATTCTTGATAAATTTAAAAAGAATGTTTTTTATTTGTGTTTTTGAGCCTTGAAAATCGTTTTTATCAGTTTTAAATTATTTATAACTCGAAAATGATCAAGTTTACAGAAAAACTACAGGAGCCTATTTTGTTTAGAATGATCCAAAAAAATTGTTCGGTCCGAAAAAGTTGATTTAAAAATGAACAAACATGATGCATTAAATGATTGTTGAATTTTCTATTTTGACAAGCAAAAAGCTGGGTTCGTTCGCCATGGATTGTTTTCAGAATCACTTTCATGAGCCACCCCATATTAGGGTCCAAAGGTCGCCCAGGCGAAGATTGATTAAATTAAAAAAAAATCTCATGGAAATTTTTTCTCGAACGAACCCGAACTTTTTTTGGATCATTCTAAAACAAAATAGGTCTCCAGTACAATCATTTCTGTATATGGGAGGCATACTATCCAAGTCCATTTTTTCAGAAAAATACATTATTGCATAACCGGGATCGCAATACCCAATATTATTCAGGGGAATACTACACTAAGTCCAAACTCTTTTAGAAACGGAATTAGACGAGAAACTATGTATACTATGTCCAGTTTGGTTTAGAGGTATATAATCTTATCTGGACTTAAACTTATATTCCTCCAAATGAAATATTATGAACTGGATTCTAAGTCCATTATAGGATCATATGCTTCTCAATGAAATTATATCAAGTATATAATAAAATATACACACACGTGTGCATTTTCGTTGAACTTAATATTTTTAAAACAAACTAAGTTAAATGTATAGTATATTAAGTGCACATCAAGTGGAGACTGTTTACAATATTGGTTTAGTAATTTTATGGTTTACAGGCCGCCCTAATTTATTGTGTTTATGTCTTTTGGAGATTGGATTTAATTGTTACTTAATTTAATAGGTTGTACTAAGCAGTATTTTAACGAAAAATCGTCATTAATGACAGGCAGGCGCATTCTGAAAATAATATTATTTAGTTTTTAACGTACCAGCATAGCAAACAGATAACAGATTTAAAGTCGAAAGCGTGTTATTTTAGAAAAGGTATTTAGTGAGTCTTTTATAGCTTTAAAAATGGCTTTTCGCAAAAGGGGTTTAAGGATATTAGATTTGTCGCTCTCCGACATACCCCATATTACAAAAAGGTAAGTTTTTATCATTAAATTATTATTTTTTTTTCAGTCAGTCGTGAAAAATAAATGTAATATTTACTTCTTTTCTAAATGTTAATAAAAATATCTTTAATAATAATTATTTTATTTAAAGTCTGCTTCCGTTGTAACGAAACTTTCTATTGCAGGTGAAAATAAAGAAACCCTACCACATCACGAACTTAGCGATATATGCGGCCAATGCAGCCATCAAATCGGCTAGTATTGCAGAAAAAAAGCATTCTAAACAAAGTTCAGTGGTAAGTGCCAAAAGTGACAGCGATGACTCAATAAAGGATAAAGATTATCAACCAGATTCGGACACTGATTCAGATGAAAGTGGAAGTAGGTTTCCTGTACCTTTATCGGCATTTCCAGAAGGTGTGCCAAGTACATCTAATGCTATACCAGACTCTTTAACTAATACACTAGAAGATACTATAAATCACAATCGTTTAGTGACCAAAAGAAAAGTCGTCAATAAAACAAAAATAAAGCAGACAGGAAAGAAACGAACACGACATGTTCTTAACTGGAAAGCGAATGAGAGAAAGAGAAACTATGCTGGTGGAAGGGCCTATGTTAGTAAGAAGCGCGTATACGCGCTTAAAAAAAGCAGAAAACAGATATAAATTTAAATCTATTGATATGGCTGAAGCAAAAGTAAATATAAAGCACAAAGTACTGACTGGTGATCTACAAAAGTGCCTTCCAACGCCATATTTGACCAATTGTGTGAATTTTTATAAGCGAAAATTATGAACTTTGAATTACACTTTATACGATGGATATAATAGTGCTGCGTATTGTGTACTGTGGGATAAAACCAAAGCAAACAGAGGAGGAAATGAAATTGCTTCGGGAATTTTAAAGTGGGCTGATCTAAATATTCTCATCTGACGTCGAATGTGTAACCATATGGGCAGATAACTGTTGGGGCCAGACCAAAAACCTATGTGTAGTTATATGTGCATTTTACCTCATTTAAAGATATCCCAAACTACAAGTAATAGATTGTAAATTTCTTCTAAAGGGGCACACGCATATGGAATCCGATTCAGTACACGCTAATATTGAAAGGAAACGGAAAAAACTACCCACTATATGGAACGAATGATTTTAAAAATTTTGAATGCTTATATTCTTCAATAGGTCCATTTATTAATCGGAAAATAAATACTTGTAGAGATGCATTTCAAATTTCAAAATTAGTGATCTTACGTGTTACCAAAGAAAATTTTGGAATGCTTCAATATAAAACTTCATTCAACCGTGACACTTTTCAAATGGTTGACTTAAGACGAAATAAAGAGGTGATACATTTGCAGAAACTTTACCACAAAAGAATATGCAATTGATTCCTATATCAACAAAAAAATATAGTGATCTTATGGACTTACTTTTATACTTCCCATCGTATTGCCATGATTTCTATAAAAATCTGCCACATTCAAACGAAGAATCCGAGTACCCTAAGGATAATGATGACATGTAATTTGAGAACTGTATGTTAATTATAACTAAATAAAATAAATAAAGAAATATTGACGAGTTTTTTTACACAGATACACAATTTATAAGGACTTAGTATATGTATATTATAAATATAAGGAGTCTTATAATTTAGAGGTAATATATCCTAAGTCCATTATTTTATTATCTTTAAACACTTACATTACTTTTATAATACCACAGCAAACTATATATAATACTATTTTTAAATACCGACAATAGTTTCCGCTACAATTATTAATTACTTCTCATTTTTTGAACATACATCAAATATAATGTTTAAGTGCTCCTCCTGTAAAATTATGAAAATGTGACTTAGTATACTATGCTTCCATGTACAGTTTTATGTTCGGTACAAACGACAAATTATAAAAAAAAAAGTGATTTTTCGAAATTTATTAGAATTATTAATAAGGTTGGATGACTGGTGGAAAATACTAATTTTTAAAAATATATTTAATTTGACTAAATATATATTTAATGATTTCTTCAGCAGGGTATTTTATCGTCAGTTTTACGAAATATTCTCAGAGTAACAGAACATTTTACCGAGAAACTGAAGATTCACAGAAAACACTTTTCTAGTCCGCGGTGTAGACTGTTGATTAAAATGAGCGGATATTCTTAAGATGACCCACTAGGTAAGTACCCGGCCAACGATAGCAACGTCTTGTCTTGGGTACCGCTCGAATACGGTGGGTGCCTTCTACCTGTACCCCACTAGGTAGAAGGTGAGGTAAGGACACGCTGAAGCATTGGCAGTATCATAATACTATGAGAGAAACAGAACGCTGCTCGGCCGACGTACATTTTTCAATATAATTTCACTCAGTGATGTGATCTGTTTTCGACTTTTGATTCTTTTTATTTTGAACTGTAATTAGCGGGGTGCGTGACAAGATGACACGTCGGTACTTGGTGGTTTTCTTAGGTTTTGTGTTATTAGTGGCTGTGTCGGACGTTACGACTCAGGAATGTATACAGGGGAGTACAGCTGAAAGTTGTGGTTCATCGCCTACTGACAATGGTGAGATTTCTTTCTATTTTACGTATGAACAGACGTTGTAACGCTCTTTCACATGTCATTAAAGTATGTAGACACACTTGACAAGTCTAGCATGGCAAATAAGACATATTATGTACGTAAACATCTCTATTTGGAGCTGTTTTGTTGACATACAATATAATGCCATCGTGAAAATTGCTCATCTATCAAATGTATACTATGATTTGTATATTAGCCCTTATTTATACATATTTTATACTATTTTAAGGTAGCATATTAAAGCTTTATTAAAAGTTATAATTGTATTAGGTACATCCATATTTGGTGTCTTAATAACAGGGTCTACCAAATTTTTAAAAACATCTGCATCTCACCTTTCTCGTCCCACTTTTAAATACTTTTATATGGAAATAACTTTCTTTAAACATGCTTACATTGAAAACTACATTAATTCTTTATTGTATGTATTACTATCAGGTGTAACCAAAATTACATGACAACTTAGAAGAACGACACAGGTACTTGTGGCATTAATAAAAGTTTAAATTAAAGTTTTTATATTATATAAAAGAAAATTGATGTACAAAAACAGAATTATTTTTCATTCTTCAATGACAAAAATTCTTCGAGTATTATGGTAACAGTTTCACTCCAGTGACTGATCTGTTTAATAATGAGTTTAGAAATAATGAGTTGGAGGGCAACGGACCTGTGAGTCTACGCATTTCATCAATATTGAGTACATTAATGGGGATATAAAGGACCTAACGACCTTTTAAATTTTAGGATGATATTTAGGATAAATTTATTATAGTTTATTTTTTATGTATGAGAGAGTAATAAACAATAAATTATGTATGCAAATCCCTAAACTGTTGATACGGGTGACTCAATGAAAAACATATATTTGTCAACAAGTTTACAGAAGTATATAGGAAAATAATTTTAAATTGAGTATGACCACCAGGTATAAAGGTTGGAGCAGAATAGAATACAATAGTTGTGAGGGTTACTAATCCCTAAATAAGGTTTGCCAGTGTCGGAGTGATGGAGGTTAACAGGTACTAATGAATTTGCAAGAAATGTAAGATGTTTATTTTATTGGTTATATATAACCAATAAAAGTTTAATAAGTACCTACCTATTTGCAAAATAAAGTTTAATTCTTTAGATAAAATAAAACGTTTTATTTTATCTGAAATGAGTGCATTCCACGAAGTAAGGGTTTCAACTAATCAAACATTTAATTCTTTAATTCCAGGAATCTACGACAGTAATTGACTAGATAATTACCTTCTAAACTTATTCCACAGAAAATGTGATAGTGGGTTTTTTCCATTTTGTAGGAAGGTCCAAGTGGCGTATTCAAAATTCTTAACAGTTCACTAAAAGTAGGTACTTCAGTTGCAAGGTGCAGTTTATTGTGTATACTAGTGTTATGGAAAATTTGGAAGTGCCGTGTAAACGCCGAAAAATTGGTCCTTTAACAGTTAATGAAAAAACATTAATATTTAATTGTTTTTAAATCATTTACAGACAAACGTTTATGTGAAAGTGTTGATGAGACCGTTGAGTTAGTTAGCAGTACACTTGGTGTTGGGAAATCTACGATTTACAGAGTTATTAAAGAAGAGAAATGTGGTAGTTTTCAAATGCCACGTAATGCTCCAGGAAACCAAAATTTCAAATAGAATATCATTTTAAAGAAGGACTTCGACGGAAAGTGCATGAATTCTTCTTTAGACAAGAATTTCCAACATTGGATAAAGTTCTTGTCTCAGTTCGAGATGATAAGGATTACCCAGAAATGAGTCGAAGTACGTTATGGAAACTTTTAAAAGAAATAGGCTTCCGCTGGAAAAAGAATCCCAGAAAGTCTATTTTATTAGAAAGAAGCGATATTGTCATATGGAGAAGACATTTTCTAAGAACCATAAAGGAAATGAGAAACCAAAAAAAAAATATTTTATCTTGATGAAACATGGATCAACGAGGTCATACACCAAATAAATTTTGGCAGGATGAAACTGTTACAAGTCAAAGGCACGCTTTTGTAAATAACTTATCTACGGTTTTAAACCCACCATCAGAAAGGGACGCAGGCTGATAATAGTATCACATTGGCAGTTCAGACGTTTTGTTGAAGGTGTTTATTAACTTTTGAATCAACTCGTACCGGTGACTACCATGAAGACATGAACGCTGATGTCTTTCAAGAATGGTTCGAACAAATGATAGATCTTCTTCCTAAGAACTGTGTAATAGTAATGGATAATGCAAGTTATCACTCCAGACTTATAGAAGGACTGCCCACAACCAAGTGGTTAAAAAAAGACTTGCAGAATTGGCTGAGTTCAAAAAATATTACGTACCATCCCGGATCTATAAGAAAGGAACTTTATTCGTTGTGTGCCCTTCATAAAGAAAAATTTAAAAAATACGAAATTGATGAAATTGCCAAAAATCGTGGAATGACAGTACTTAGATCCCCACCATATCATTGTGAATTAAACCCGATTGAACTGGTATGGGCACAGATAAAGAGTGAAGTTTCAAGAAAAAATACCACTTTTAAAATTCATGATGTTAAACAGTTGTTTTTGGAGGCCGTAAATAATGTAAAACCTGAAAACTGGGAAAAGGCAGTAAATCACACTATTAAAGAAGAGGAAAAAATGTGGAAGCTGGACAATATTACTGATAAAATGATCGAGCCAGTTATTATAAATCTTGGTTCTGAAAGTTCATCTTCTGAATCTGATTTGGATTTGTAACAAGTAGCTGTAAGTTTTATATTAATATTTTTATTCATCTATTTAACATACCTTAGACGGTTTTAAAAACTCTTTTTCTCTTTTGTAATTTTTAAAAATTAAAAAAAATGTGAATTTTTTAAAACCCTTTTTAATGTAGGCCAGTCAGTTCTAATATAGTGTGTGATAAAAGAGGTCACTTTGTTTACATACACATAACACTTTATAACACTGAAATAATTCATTTATTTTTTACAATTATTCAAAGTAATTTTTCAATTAATCTTGAGCACGCCCTTGGAGTGGTCGAAGGTACCAGTTAAAATTATGCTAATTACTCCTCGTTCATAAAATAAAAACTATAAGGGAAAAACCTATATTTTGGATGACCATCCAGGGTTAGTACATTTTTCTAAGCTTTTACATTTTGCAAAAACTAACAGTTTTTCTTGGGAAAATAGATTTCCAGGGAAATAAGCAAAATTTAACCGTGTTCAAGACTTTGTAATAACCAGATATTTGACTAATTTTCTTGTTTATATGTACTCCTACCTATATTAAGAAAATATATACGTTTTCTACACAAATGTTGGCATTGTTTTTAAAGTATTGACAATTTGGAGCAAAAAATTCGATTTCTAAAATGTTTTTAAATAAAGTTATTGCTTCAAAGACAGCAATTGTTATTGTTATTGTGTATACCTTTTGTGAAAATGATTTTACATTCTTGTGATTAATACTTAAACTTCGAACTTTATATAGGTAATACACCAGGAACCAGGTATCTTATAGTTTATTTTTATTGAACGAGAGAGTATATTAGCATAATTTTAACTGGACTACTTCCGACCACTCCATGGGCGTGCTCAAGATTAATTGAAAAATTACTTTGAATAATTGTAAAAAATAAATGAATTATTTCAGTGTTATAAAGTGTTATGTGTATGTAAACAAAAGTGACCTCTTTTATCACACACTATATTAGAACTGATTGGCCTACATTAAAAAGGGTTTTAAAAAATTCACATTTTTTTTAATTTTTAAAAATTACAAAAGAGAAAAAGAGTTTTTAAAACCGTCTAAGGTAAGTTAAATAGATAAATAAAAATATTAATATAAAACTTACAGCTACTTGTTACAAATCCAAATCAGATTCAGAAGATGAACTTTCAGAACCAAGATTTATAATACTGGCTCGATCATTTTATCAGTAATATTGTCCAGCTTCCACATTTTTTCCTCTTCTTTAATAGTGGTGATTTACTGCCTTTTCCCAGTTTTCAGGTTTTACATTATTTACGGCCTCCAAAAACAACTGTTTAACATCATGAATTTTAAAAGTGGTATTTTTTCTTGAAACCTCACTCTTTATCTGTGCCATACCAGTTCAATCGGGTTTTAATTCACAATGATATGGTGAGGATCTAAGTACTGTCATTCCACGATTTTTGGCAATTTCATCATTTCGTATTTTTTAAATTTTTCTTTATGAAGGGCACACAAACGAATAAAGTTCCTTTCTTATAGATCCGGGATGGTACGTAATATTTTTTGAACTCAAGCCAAATTCTGCAAGTCTTTTTTTGAACCACTTGGTTGTGGGCAGTCCTTCTATAAGTCTGGAGTGATAACTTACATTATCCATTACTATTACACAGTTCTTAGGAAGAGATCTATCATTGTTCGAACCATTCTTGATAGACATCAGCGTTCATGTCTTCATGGTAGTCACCGGTTACGAGTTGATTCAAAAGTTAATAAACCACCTTCAACAAACCGTTGAACTGCCAATGTGTACTATTATCAGCCTGCGTCCCTTTCCTGATGGTGGGTTAAACCAGTAGATAAGTTATTTACAAAAGCGTGCCTTGGACTTGTAACAGTTTCATCCTGCCAAAATTTATTTAGTGTATGACCCTCGTTGATCCATGTTTCATCAAGATAAAATATTTTCTTTTTTGGTTTCTCATTTCCTTTATGGTTCTTAGAAAATGTCTTCTCCATATGACAATATCGCTTCTTTCTAATAAAATAGACTTTCTGGGATTCTTTTCCAGCGGAAGCCTATTTCTTTTAAAAGTTTCCATAACGTAACTTCGACTCATTACTGGGTAATCCTTATCATCTCGAACTGAGACAAGAACTTTATCCAATGTTGGAAATTCTTGTCTAAAGAAGAATTCATGCACTTTCCGTCGAAGTCCTTCTTTAAAATGATATTCTATTTGAAATTTTGGTTTCCCTGGAGCCTTACGTGGCATTTGAAAACTACCACATTTCTCTTCTGTAATAACTCTGTAAATCGTAAAATTTCCCAACACCAAGTGTACTGCTAACTAACTCAATGGTCTCATCAACACTTTCACATAAACGTTTGTCTGTAAATGATTTAAAACAATTAAATATTAATGTTTTTTTATTAACTGTTAAAGGACCAATTTTTCGGCGTTTACACGGCACTTCCAAATTTTCCATAACACTAGTATACACAATAAACTGCACCTTGCAACTGAAGTACCTACTTTTAGTGAACTGTTAAGAATTTTGAATACGCCACTTGGACCTTCCTACAAAATGGAAAAACCCACTATCACATTTTCTGTGGAATAAGTTTAGAAAGGTAATTATCTAGTCAATTACTGTCGTAGATTCCTGGAATTAAAAAATTAAATGTTTGATTGTTGAAACCCTTACTTCGTGGAATGCACTCATTTCAGATAAAATAAAACGTTTTATTTTATCTAAAGAATTAAACTTTATTTGCAAATAGGTAGGTACTTATAAAACTTTTATTGGTTATATATAACCAGTAAAATAACCATTTTACATTTCTTGCAAATTCATTAGTACCTGTTAACCTCCATCACTCCGACACTGGCAACCTTATTTAGGGATTAGTAACCCTCACAACTATTGATTCTATTCTGCTCCAACCTTTATACCTGGTGGTCATACTCAATTTAAAATTGTTTTCCTATATACTTCTGTAAACTTGTTGACAAATATCTGTTTTTCATTGAGTCACCCGTATCAACAAGTTTAGGGATTTGCATACATAATTTATTGTTTTATTACTCTCTCATACATAAAAATACACTATAAAATAAATGAATATGGGACATCTAAGGCGAGTAGGGTATGTAATTCGAATGGAACAAACTAACCCAGCTAGAAAGATTCTCCTTGATAAAATCATTATTCAGAGAAGATGAAGGCCCAGAACCAGGTTCCTTGATAATATCGATGAAGAAATGAGAAATATGGAAATTCGTGCTTGGCAGATAAAGGCCATTAATAGGAACGACTTAAGAGAAATTATTAAGGATAGATAGATATTATGTAAGAAGCTAAGGAAATACATAACTACTTAGGAAGCCATAAACGAGAGACTGATAAAAATGAACCTTACGATTAGAGGAAACAAATGCACAATCTTGGGTGTATGTATATGCAGTAAATTGGATGACGCCATCAAGGAATAAAATTTTTAGGGGGAGGGGGGGGGTGGGGGGGGAGGGTGAACTCTTCTTCGGGAAAGGAAAACATAGTTTTAAGATACATAAAAGCCCAATAGATATAAGATGGGCCAGGCCACGTCGGTACGGAAGTGATGACGACAGACTGATTAGCAATGTTGTTTTGGGAAAAGACCAGATGGTAGAAGAATCGACAGGAAGGCCTAGGAAAAAAGGTTGGAAAGACGCAGACAGGGAAGACCTGGAGAAGATGGAAGGAAGGCCATGGGAAGATATTAGCACAGGATCGGACTCAATGGGAAGGCAATAGTAAACGCGGCAAAAAACTCACGAAGAGTTGTAAAAGCCAATGTGATGATGATGATGATTGACGCATCAGTAAATAATTAAAAAACGATTTTTGAGATGAAATTGAATTTAGAGGTTGCCAAAGTTCGGCACATCTCGACGGAATTAGCATCTTGGGGATACTTAACAGGAGAATTGAGAAAAAAAACCCATAAGGCAGTTATAGGTCAATTCGGAGAGGACCACCTCAATGATAATGGTACCAGACTAATATCATTATGCGAACAAAATGAAATGAAAATTGCAAATGGATTTTTTCAACACAGACACATGCACGAATACACACGGACGCAAAATACGAGAGGGTTAAAATCAATCATAGACTACACAATCATACGACAATCACAAGACAAATATGACTGTAAGATGTAAGAGTATTGAGCGCAGCTACCTGTGAAAGTGATCATCACTTATTAAAAACTAAGGTCACATTTGGATTAAGTAAACCTAAAGAAGAAAAAGAAGGAAATGAAAGAGAAAAAGCAATACAGAAGAGGTATAACCTAATCAGCTTATAACAAGAAAGCGTGAGAGAATTATACAGAAATAGATCAAATCAAAAGTTGGAAAATAAACAATTTAATAATAATGAAGAACATTGCACTCACATAAAAAGGTGTCTCCAGGAGGCAGCAACAGAAACTATTTGACGCCAAATCCAGAATCAAAGAAAACTTTTATATTGATTTGACGAAGAAATAGACCAGAAAAAATGAAGAATGGCAACAAAAGTGTAACATGATAAATTCACATCTAAGAAGACGACGAAGCACAGAAAGTTGGAGAGTCTTAAAATCTTCACGACAAGATAAGAAGAGAGATATAGTGTCAACAATAACAATGGATGACTGGGACTAATATTTTGAGAAACTCCTAAGGGAAGATAGACCACAATTTAAAGACAGCAACGAAATAGAAAATATAAATATTTTAACTTCACCCATACGAATAACAACGAAAGAAGAGGAGGGTGTATGTAGATCTCTAAAAAATAATAAAGCACCGTGTCCAGGTAACATCCCTGCAGAGGTAATTAAACACGGTACAACCAAACTATATACAAGTTCAGCCAAACTGTTCCAAAACTGCATTAATGGAATGACAACCCCAGAGGAGTGGAAGACATCATTTATATCCACTATACACAAAAAAGGCAGAAGGGATGACTGTGACAATTACAGAAGCATTAACGTGACAAACTCGGTCAGTAGAATATACGGAAAAGTAATTAAAAACATAATAGAAAGCAAATATAAAGACTTAGAGGCTGAGGAACTGGCAGGATTTAGGGCAGTTAGATCTACTGTTCATCAAGAAGAACATTTATTGTAAGTAGACCTACGAAAGGCTGATGATAGCGTACCACGTTATAAATTATGGGAAGCGTTAGAGAAAACAAACATAAGCATGACTTTAATATACGCGACGAAGGAACTCTACGCTAATGCTAACTCAAAGGTAAAGGTTGAAAATAATCTGTCAAGTGGATTCCAAATGAATAAAGGCCTTAAGCAGGGCTGCTGTATCTCTCCGTCATTATTTAAAATTTATCTAGAACAGGCTCTAAAACTGTGGAAGCGCAAATGTAGAAATATGGGAATGCAGATTAACAACAATAGCATATACACTTTGTCATTTGTAGTTGATCAACTAGTGATGGCACAAGATTATGAAGATATTGAGTATATCACTCGAAAATTAATCGAGGAGTATAAAAAATGGAGACTTGAAATCAATATTCAAAAAACCGAATATATGTGTATCGGCGGGAAACAGGACCTCATATTGGAAGATGGAGAAGTTATCAAACATTGCAACGCATATAACTATTTAGACATGATCACCACAAAAGAAGGTAACGTAGAGGACACAATTGAGAAAAATTACCAACCAAGAAAAGCAACTTCCCTTCTTAATAGTATCCTTTGGGATCAATCAATCTCTAATAATAATAAGCACCAGATATAAAATGGATTTCTGGAGACGTTCAGCTGGAAAATCTAGACTAGAAAGAGTAACGAACAACAGAATACAGAAATTATGAAAGTAAAACATACAATAGAAGACGATATTGGTACCCAACAACTCAGATGGTACGATCATGTACAGAGAATATCTGAAAAACAGTTGGAGAGAGTACATCAATAGATAAATGAAAGACAGAAGACTTATGGATGAATCGAGGAAGTGGCAACTGGGTATCGGAAGACGTAATAGATTCCTCACCAACTCTCAAATTATGTTTGAAACTTATCATTCGTAAGGTTTTCATGTACAAGAGCATCATGTACGTATAACATGACTGTCTTTAAATACCTTGTTAAATGATACTTTATTTTCACACATAAAATTATGGGTTTGTGCAATATTTATTGCATGAATTCATTTAATATAACCTTTGTTGCTATTGTTATAATTCTGCACATTATATTTATAGATGCAAACAGAAACGAAGGTCCTAACTGATATAATTGATAATAAGAAATTTTATGCCGATTGGAAATTGTAATCATTTTCAGGCAACTTATTTGCTTCATAATATTAATATTTTATACCTTAACAGTTTATGTAGGTACCCACAATATTGGTTTATTAAAATTACTGCAACATTTGAGAAAACATTTTAAAATAATTTAATAATTCTTCATCATTGGTTTATTACATTCCTTTGGGGATTATTAAACACAGTATAAATATAACAAGATATTGTTTAAGGATATTTTTAGACAATTTGAGTTAGACAAAGTATCGCAATCGGTGATTGCTATTACAACACATCCTACTCGTATACACTTGGTTAAATTATTCTCAAATAATGTCCTGTCCTTAAAATTTCCCATCGGAAACCTAAATATGCATCACTCTTTAACTTCTTATCGTCTATGTAACCAGCATTCTATTTATAATTAGCTGTGGCAATTTGTCTCCCATAATATATTTAATCAATGCGGTTTTTATCAGAAACGCAGATTGGAGATTTTATGACAATATTTTGTATGTTGAGAACGGTTCGTTTCAGGGAATTTCCAAACCTATAATCGACAGACGCGGAATAAGCCACGTCAATTGCAAAACAGAGATTGCACAGTTTGTTATATTTAGATTCAGTACAAATATATTATTATGTGTAGTTAAGTAATAAAATAAAACATAAATGAGTTCAGTAACATTTGGCATTGAAATAATAGAAAATATTGAGGTGTTTATTTGAATTGTAATACAATATGGCGAGATGTAACTCAATTTAAAAAATGAAAATATTTGTAAAAGTTCATATCTTTTTGCTTGAGGTGTTATCGTCTTCACAGACGGTTGGCTACAATTTCGGTAAATAGGTTACGATTTGAGTGATCCTAAAAAGTAATTGATAGTGTACTGATGATGAGTATCGGAGACCAAGATCCGGCAGGAAAGGAGTCACGGCTTTTCAGGTCGTCAATCAACAAAATCCCTACCAGAAAAAGAAAAAAACAGACCGTCAATTTAAAATTGGAACGTGAAATGTGACTAGTATGTTTGATTCCGGAAAAACGCACAATGTAATCCAAGAAATGAAAAGTATTAACGTCAATATTTTAGGAATAAGTGAAACCCGATGAATAGGAAATGGAAAATGTAAAGTTAGAGACCATACGGTATACTATTCGGGTAATAATGACCCACAACATCGTCATGGCATGGCGATAATACTGAACAATGAAATCTCACAACAAGTCCAGAATTTTCTACCTTTTTCCGAAAGAGTTATGCAATTACAACTAAAAACGAAAGACAGAAAATAAACATAATTCAAGTTTATGCCCCATCGTCCGAAAAAGATGACGAAGAGGTGACCTGAAATGATTGTTACAAACAGGTTCTTTGAATTACCTAATAGACGTTTATACACGTGGAAATCGCCAAGATATAATGAAAATCAAATAATGGAAAATCAAATAGATTACATAATGATCAAAGAAAGATATCGGAATAATATTACTGCAGTCAAAACACAACCTGGAGCAGATGTAGCATAACCATAATCTCTTAGTAGCACATATGAAAATTAAAATGAAAAGAATAGAGAAGACAGCAAAATAAGAAAGAACTGATATAAATGCACTAAGAGATCCAGAAATCAGAGAAAATATCAAAGAAAAAATAAATGAACGTCTAAACACCGTACCGATTGAAGGGGAATACAATGAAGAAATCGTCAACAAAAACTGGGGAAAAATAAAGGCTGATTTAATAGAACCTTCAAAAAGTATTTACGAAAAACCAAAGAAAAAAAAAAGATTGGATGGCGGACGAAATGCTAAACTTGATGAAAAAAAGAAGAGTATATAAGGACAAAAATAAATCATTATACCAGCAAACACAAAACGAAATACGGCGACAAATTCAAATAGCAAAAGAAAATTGGTTAAAAAAGCAAATATAAAATGCTACAAAACAAACATGACAGCTTTAAGTGACACAAAAAAAAGAATTAATTAGAAGTCCAGAATACAAACACAATATACTAGTTGATAAAAAGGGATGTAATAGATACAGACTGAAATTCTGAATGGAGAGAGAGAGAGAGAGAGATGATATATTGTTCTGTTTTAAAAAACTTCTTCTTCTTCTTTAAGTTCCATCTTCTATCGAAGGTTGGAAATCATCATGGCTATGCGGACTCTGTTGACTGCCGCTCTAAAAAGTTCTGCACTACTGCATTCAAACCATTCCCTTAGGTTCTTAAGCCAGGATATTCTTCGTCTTCCCACATTTCGCTTTCCTCGGATTTTGCCCTGCATAATAAGTTGTAATAATGCGTATTTTTGCCCTCTCATCACATGTCCCAAGTGCTCAAGTTTTCGTCTTTTAATAGTTAATATTATTTCCGCCTCATTTCCTATCCTTCTAGTTACTTCCATGTTTGACATTCTTTGAATCCATGATATTCGTAGGATTCTTCTGTAACACCAAAATTCAAAGGCAGCCAGCTTACTCAGATGAACTTGTTTTAGTGTCCAAGCTTCCAGACCATAAAGAAGAGTAGAGAACACGTAACATCGAAGCATTCTCAGGCGTAGTTCTAACCTTATATCCCGACAACAAAGAAACTTTTTAAGTTTAATAAAAGATGTACGTGCTATTTCAATACGTGTCTTAATTTCTTTGGTTTGGTCTACATCTGATGTTATCCATGTTCCTAAATATTTATAGTTATTAACATTCTCAATTGCAGTATCTTCTTGAAAGAGCGCTTCTTGAAATATCGCTTCACTGTAGACATTGAAAAGTAGTGGGGACAGCACGCAACCCTGGCGGACTCCTCTCTGTATTTTGATATTTTCGGTGTACTGGCTGTCAACTCTTACCTTGGCAGTTTGATTCCAATATAAATTAGATATAATTTTCAGATCACGACTGTCAATATTTTTGCTTTTTAATATATCTACAAGCTTTTTAAAAAACTATTTACACTTTATACAAATACAACACTCAGTCAACACATAGTGAATGTTATTTTTTTTTCTCATATACCAGACAATTTCCTGACTTTATTTGTGTGTACTTTGGTTTTTAGACTAGTAGACACTCTGAAAGATAGAGCTCAATAAAGACTTCACTTTGAAATTCCAGTGTTCCTCTTTGTGTGTGTGTATATATTTCATCATAATTTAGAGCTTATCATCAATTTCATCAGAATTGAGAGTTTGTTTCGGCATTAAACACTTATTTTCCGCAAAATCTACAAACTGGTTGTCAAAAATTTATATGCGGCCATTTTATTGGCACTAGCTTCTCCCTTATGTTGCATCAATTAAATAAATAATAAGCTAAACAAAATTTGTTTGGTCGTATCCTGAATTGAATTAGACTTCCAAAATGGAAATCTAAATGTTAAAATAAACGTATAATGTAATTAAACAGTAGTGTATATACACTTACATGTGATGGCTGCCCAAAACTTACATCGGTCAAACTGATAGAACCTTTAACAAGCGTATCTTAGAACACAAAAGGGCTGTCAATAATGACAAAACAGTTTCTACGTGCGCATTTTATCTTCTAGATTATAATTATTCTTTTAATGACCAATTACAAATGCTCCATATTCAAGAAAAAGGCATAATGCTAAATTATATATATTGAAATTGATAAATTAAAAAATACAGACATAATTCTGAGTAACCAAGTTGAGACAAACAGCCCTCAAAAGTGTAGAGGCATAGTAAAAATACATCAGTTGACAAAGGCACTCTGTCGAATATGTTCAGAATTATTATCACAATTCGACTATAAATGTCAAAGTTTGATTATACTTCTTGCACTTACCCTCCAAATTCTTAAGATTTTAAAATGTTACGTTTTATATTTGTTTGCTTCAAAAGAAAGTGAAAGATTGTAATTAGTAATTAATATGACTGCAGTGTATGACAAACAAAAGTATTATTTAAAATTTTGGAGCGTAACATATGAGACCCATCAAAACAATAGTGGGAACTGAAATCATTTATAACAATTATAATTCTAACACTGTCTTACCCCACATACAATAAGTTGCTGCTTATGTTTTAAGGTATGCAACTAGAGTTTGCAGTATTGTTTACAATACTCTCCGTGAACAAGAATACACTTTTAAAGATGTTTGAACCTACTTTAGAACAAATTTTTCTCTCTGAACTAGAAAATTTCAAAATCAAGGATTTTGAAAATAACGTGGATCCAACGAGTTACAAATGCAGAAGTGTTAAGAAGGCTACAAAAGGATGGCGAGGTAATAAAGCACATCAAAACAAGCTGGAATATTTAGGTCACATTACCAGAGGTGCGAAATATGAGATATTAAGGCTCCTAATGCAAGGTAAAATCAAGGATAAAAGATCCTTAGGAAGACGAAGAATTTCCTGGCTGAGAAACCTAAGAGAGTGGTATAGTTGGATAAGGATAGCTGTGATGATAGCCAACCTCCGATATCGAGTGTCTCTTGCTGAATAGCCTTTTAGGCGTATTATATGTTATTAATCAACAATTTTCTATCCATCTTGAAAGAACAAGAGCAAATAAAGAGAAATTTTTCTTTTCGCATAGTTTTATGTAGCTATCAATAGAATTAAGTGGAATTCCCAAATACCAGCCAATGCATCACATTTGCATTTAATAATGGATTTGGATTATTCTTTTAAATTATCGAACCTTAGCAGTTTGCAAGCTTATCGGTTTTAGCTGCCACGGAGTGCAGCTAGGCCAGTGATCAGTTTACAAATCTCTCTGGGTCTATTTTAAAATCCGTGGTTTTATTTCGGTGATGAGTTTGTACTATATACGAGTGAATTTATGCTAATTGATGATACGTTTACATGTAACCTCAAGTATACTGAGTACAATTGAAAACACTGTCTATTTCACTTTGGTGAGATATAAATTTCAGTTCATAATCAATAAAATGAAGCTCCTACGTACAAATTACGTACATCACAACACGTTTTAAGATGATATTAACCTAAAGTAATATATTGATGAAAACGAATATGTGAAGATTACCGTTACGAATGAAATAATAATTTAATTAAGGTCAAGCCCGGAATTTACATATCACTGAAATAATCTTGCAAACTTTCACATGAAGCTTATGGTCAGCGAACAATCTGCAATAAAACAATATGTTTATGTGCCACCTGAAAGTGTCACATGCATTCGATGAGTCACTGCGCTATTGACACACAACAAGACGGAATATTAGAATCTGTAAAAAGAAACAGAGGTTTTCAATTGAATAAAGCAGTTGTTGCAAAGCAATAGGTTACTGTTAACAAATATACGAATGTATTTCTGCTAATCGCATTACATTCGCCGAATACTTACTTGAGAAGCAATATCTAAGCGCTAAGAAACAATAAAATAACGGAACCAATTGAATCAAATGATGGTACTACGCAAGAGTTCTCTTAGTCTACTGATATTCAGTATTATAGTGAATACCAGCAAAATTGGAAACTAAAACATTAAATGCTCCTTTAATAGACTGTTTAAGTTTTTCGGTTTGATAAGAAAAAATACTATTTTATAGTTTGAAGTACATTTTTTTATAGTATAGTCTCCCTGGGCATTTATACACTGGTTCGAACGAGATTCCAATTTATGAATTCCATCTCTAAAGTGAGAATCTAAATAGGCTGCCAAATACGCTTCCACATCTGTTTTGACCTCAACATTTGGTTTTGAAAAACGCTTTCCATGCATGAATTTTTTTAAATATTGAAATAGACGGAAATCACTAGGAGCCAAATCTGGTAAATTCGGTGAATGCTTCAACAATTCGAACTTTAATTCATAGATTTTAGCCATTGAAAAAATGCCCATATGACACGGTGCATTATCCTGACGAAAATTTTTTTTCCTACAAACCGGGTGCTTTTTTCGAATTTATTCTTTTTCTCGTGTCTTATTCATGTAATGTTGCCTATTAAGAGGACAATTCGTATTTTGTTGACGGCTTGTGCAATTAGTTGAGTAGATATTAGGTCAAACCACAGGCATAGGTTTTGCATATAAGAGTTTCTTCTTCTAAACGAATCCCTGCATTTTCAGTGTATATCCAGTTTGTCTTATAAAATGAGTTGATGCAGGCGTTATTTACTGCATCTCGTAACATGACCAAAGTATCCTAGTTTTTTTTTTTCACTGTAAATCTTAACTACTTAACAGGTCACAGGACAATCTTAACTAAAGTATCTCCTCCTCACCACTACAAAGACAAACATGGAGATCCTTACCTTGGCTAGCTGTTCTTAGAGGTACTTTGGCTAATCCCTAAGACAAACAATGGTAGATGAGAGATCAAAGAATAACACAAAAAGTTTAAAAAACATTTTATTCAATAAATGGGTAGACTTGTCTCTACGGTACAAGTCATGTACAAGGTAACTGAAGGCCTAAAAAAAGAAGTAACTGAAGGTCCAAACAAAATTAACTCGCTGAAGGCCCAACGCAATAGTAAAAAGGTGACTCAAGGCCTTAATATTAAAGAAAAATGTCCTTGTAAAACACATAACTTACCTTGCTCTTTTTCATGTAGGGCTGCTGGATATAAAGTTGACAATGTTACTAAGAAAACGGGTCTCTTAATTATTTAGTACATGGTAAAGCCTGTTGACTGTATCACGCCTTTGCTTTTACATTCCATTTGATGTGAAATGAAGCCTGGTGTTGGATTACTTCCTATTCCATAGATCTGCAATGGAGTCTGCTGGAATGAACGATTTATTGCTAGTTCATTTTTATCACAGGAGAAGACCCAAGTTTCTAAAAATAGAGCAACGTTAAGTTTTCGGCCAAATTTCAAAAAACCAGTCCACCTCCACAACATTTACATACAGGAGGCATCGACTGGACCTTATATCACAAAGCAAGAAATTATCAAAGCGGCAAATCAGTTAAAGAACGGAAAAGCTGTTGGGGAAGATAATATCCCAATTGAAATAATAAAGATATTACTAGACGAACACATCGAAGTAATGGAAGATATATTTAACAAAATATACGAAACAGGCATAATACCAAATGATTGGCTGACATCGGTGTTTATATCACTACCAAAGAAGAGAAACTCTAAGAAATGTGAAGACCATAGGATTATTGGCCTGATGAATCATATGTTGAAGCTTTTCCTACGAGTAATACACAATAGAGTATACAATAAACTAGACGAACACACTGGTCAAACTCAGTTTGGTTTTAAGAATGGGTTCGGAACAAGACAAGCACTTTTTTCAATACGTGTGCTAGTTGAAAGATGTAGAGATGTCGATTCTGATGTATACTTGTGTTTTATAGACTTTCAGAAGGCGTTTGACCTGGTAAAACATGATAAACTAATAGATATTTTAAGGTCATGTAATATCGACGATAAAGACTTAAGGATCATTTCAAACCTCTACCAAGAACAAAAGGCTAAAATCAGAATAAAAAGCGAAACATCTGGAAAAATCAATATCGAGAAGGGAGTAAGAGAGGGATGTGTCCTACCACCTTTGCTGTTCAATGTTTACTCTGAGAAGATATTTCAGAAAGCTTTGAAAGGCACCTCCGATGGTATAATTATAAACGGGCAATGTATAAATAACCTGCGGTATGCTGATGACACTGTCATACTGGCAGATAATGCTAAAGCCCAGCAACGCTTAATGGACCAAGTAACGACAGCCTGTAGAGAATTTGGAATGAAATTGAATACAAAGAAGACAAAAACGATGGTCATCAGCAAGCACCAAAACAGAAGGGTGAAGGTCAATGTCGACGGAACAGATCTGGAAAGAGTAACAAGAACAACGTACCTTGGAAGTAATCTTGATGCAACTTGGGACCACTCACTAGAGATAAGAATACGCCTGGAAAAGGCACGTACAATGTTTTACAAAATGCAAAAAGTTCTATGCAACCGCCAGCTGGGCATCTCATTGAGAACTAGAATACTTAAGTGCTATGTTTTCTCCACCTTGCTCTATGGTGTTGAAGCCTGGACAATGACAGTAGCAACACAAAAAAGAATCCAAGCATTCGAACTCTGGTGTTACCGTAAAATGCTCAGAATATCCTACATGAGCCATACGACAAACGCGGGAGTCTTACGGAGGATGAATAAGGAAAGAGAGCTTATGCTTATAATAAAAGAACGAAAAACACAACATTTTGGTCACATCATAAGAAATCAAAAGTATGAAACTTATAATCGAAGACAAAGTCAATAGCAAAAGAGGACCAGGAAGAAGACGCAACTCTTGGCTTAAAAACCTACGGAAATGGACGAACATGACCTCCATAGAACTATTCAGGGCTGCTACAAATAAGATTAAATGGGCAAATGTAATGGCCAACGTCCTTAAAGATAAGGCACTGTAAGAAAAAGTCCACGCTCTTTGTAAAGGCCTAAATTCCAAAGAATAAGGAACATTTCATGATGTTCACAAAGTTTCTAAAAATAGACCAACGTTAAGTTTTCGGCCAAATTTCAAAAAACTAGTCCACGCTCTTTATAAAGGCCTAAATTCCAAAGAATAAGGAACATTTCATAGACAAGTTTAATAAAGTTAAACCTAACCTAACAAGTACCCTCCGAAGCACGGTGGCGTTCAGTTAAATTATAAATTGAGAACTTTGTCAGTGCCTAGATTGTACATTCACTTACCCAATGTTAGCTAACTTCAGAGTTTTATTGAATAATTAATAATTGTTTCCTTAAATTACATCTCTTAGCATTTTGAAAGATGAACAACCTTCTTTATGAAGCCGGCAAAATAACCTTCTAGGTAAATAATCAGAAAGAACAGTTACCATAATTATATAACAACCACTTTACAAAAAGAATTACATTGATTTCGGAAGAATACATAAATTACAATTATTTCGTGTTTCAATAATTACAAGGAAATAAAACTGCAGATCCATGCAATTATATATTATTAATTAAACATCAATTAATGTAGCTTCCTATAAAAATAATCATTCCGTACATATTTTTATTTGTGATAATAGGAAATTATTTAAATTTATTATGATTATGTGATGGTTATGATTAAAGGAAAGTATACAAATTAAAAATTAAATGTTAATTACTAAGACAAAACGATTATTTTCAACATGTGAACTCTTCCTCGTTCGCTATATTGTTATAGCTCTGAATGCTTTAGAATTTCAAATATTTAGAAGTTGCCAGAAACTGTATTAGCCTATTATGGTTTGAAACTTACAGACATATTCTTGCAGCATTTCTTTATGATTTTCTAATCCTAATCGGAATATCTTGACCAATCACTCTTTTTCTTGACCACTCATGTTATCCACAATTGATCTTTTCCACTCGTATTTTGTGCTAGGCATCCTCTTTTTCGTGTTCCTTCAAGAATCCACTCCGTTGCAGTCTTCCAATACAAGAGCTATTTTACGACGTGATCCAACCTTATTGTCTGAGCTTTAATTCGTTATTTATACCCTTATGTTCGATCAGGTATAGCAGATCTTCGTTTCTGATGTGGTGTTAGGCTGAAAAAGATGAACAATTCTTCTAATACATTTATTAACAAAGACCTGGAGTTTGTCTATAAGGGTTTTTGTTACCTTCAGGTTTCAGATCCGTAGGGCAGAACAGACTTGATATTCGACTGCAATATTCGGATCTTTGTCTTTGTGGTATACTGGCCAGACCACCAAACGGGACTGAATATGCTGATTGCTGATTGTCATAATTATAATATTCAAGTATTTACTTAAAGCTAAAATATCTCGTAAAGGGGTTGTACCAAACGTATGGATATTTTCAGATTCAAGGGTCAGTTGCATTTCAGAGATTGTCAGTAGAATAGTTTTGTATTAAAAAGAAGCTTGGAGTACAATATTGCACCTTTTTCTTGTAGTGCCTATATATTAAAGGTTTTTTTGTTACTAAAGTTTGTTGTACCAAAGGCAAAAAGTGCATTCTTGACTTTGATCTCTGTGTTCAAGAGCCATGACCTCAGCCTAAAAACAAAAATATGGCTCCTTACATGTTACCTGTACTCAGTGCTTCTGTACGGAGTAGAAACGTGGACATTGAAGGCGAAAACTCTATCAAAACTTCAGGCTTTTGAGCTATGATTATACAGAAGGATCCTGAAGATACCATGGACAGAAAAAGTCACCAATAAAGAAGTACTGCGGAGGATAAATACAACCGCGGATTTGGTGAACATAGTGCATTGCCGTAAGCTGCAGTACTTGGAACATATAATGAGAAATCAAGGTAGATACGGGCTACTTCAATGCATTTTGCAAGGTAAAATTAAAGGAAAAAGGGCCCCAGGACGAAGAAGAATATCCTGGCTTACTAATCTGAGAGCATGGTATAGAAAGACCTCAACACAGCTATTTCGTATAGCAACCAACAAAGTCATCATAGCCAGAATGATCGCCAACGTTACGAAGTCCTTCGTAATCCTGGTCCCATTTTTCTTTTACTTTTCCCTGCAAAATTAGTGGCAGGAAGCTATATCTTTCGCTGTTCCTCATGATGTGACCGAGGTATTCGATTTAGGCTATTTTTATTGTAGATAACCCAATATATTATAGAATACTCAGATTTTTATGTCAAATCCACGTTGACTTTTTTAGGCGCCGTCTATTATAAACCCATCTACTGGGCAACTGTCTTATTGAACATGTTCCATTTATTTATGATACTCATTCCAGAATGCTGCAATCATGTACCAGCTTGTATAGGTCTAGTGGATGGGTACCATGTGTTTTTTGTGTCACTGGTAGTCTCTCTTTGAGTTTTGTCAATTACTTATGGTTAACAATTAGTTGTACCTATATCATTTATCGTTGAGCAATAGATTCATATGATGTTCAACGTTTTCCACGAAAACAGCTGCAGCTGGATGGACTTAATGGAATTCGGCACCGAAACTAGCGTGACTGTATGTAAAGATTGATGGGTATGGTGCTTTAAACCAAGATGAAGTCGATCAACGCATTGTTGTTCAATTGGGCAAACTTTAAAATCGTATAAAATTATCACACGAAAATGTTCACGAGAGATTTCCATTTTTTCACGAAATGTATTGTTTTAAAATGTTAGTGCTGCTAAAACTCTCAATAAATTATCAATATGTCAATGCGTTTTAGCATAAGAAGTCGTAACTCTGCGTACCTGAGAAAATAGCTGCAACTATTTTCTCATCTGAGCCGGCAAATGCTGGAACCGTCTAAAGAACTCCGACGAGGCCTGGTCGTTAGCAAAATCGACCAATAATAAGAATTATAGTAAAATACACTAGTTCTGGAGTTGGTCGCAAACGCACAAACGGCTTGCAGGAACAATGGTCACTAGAGAACACGGTGTTTTGCCTTTGCCGACTTAGACTCACACAATTCACACTTACACCAGCCCGACAGTGAAAGGAGTCCTCTTTCTGCTACCGAAGCATCCTCATCACCGGGACTCCCGGCCGACTGCAGACTCCATTACGTAACAGCGAGTCTGGGAAAATCTAGGTGACTGACGGAGCTACGTAACATCGAAATGGTAGTGTCCATCACTGTTGGGTTAACACACATTCACATTGAACAAACTGCGATAAGTCGCCTCTCGAAAGCTGAGAGATTTAGCTCAAAAAACATACACATTCTTTCTGGAAAGAGCACTTCATCCAGACAAGCCTTTCGCCTCACATTCGAATAGTGACTCCATCTCGACAGCCTCCAAGATGCTCCACCAGAAGAACACCACTACCCTAGCGGGTTTTAGGCCTGTTTGCTTTTCATACCAACACAACACATTCAACTTTAGCCTGAAGAGGATCCGATGAACCTAAACGGATATTTTAAGTTTATTCCTTTACGAAATAAAGCATTACCTAACCCGATCCCACAAATGAACATTGAAGAAGAAAGAAT
Source organism: Diabrotica balteata (assembly GCA_918026665.1). Taxonomy (NCBI): domain Eukaryota; kingdom Metazoa; phylum Arthropoda; class Insecta; order Coleoptera; family Chrysomelidae; genus Diabrotica; species Diabrotica balteata. The sequence goes on from OU898282.1 coordinate 137,195,199, forward strand.
AAAAATAAAAAAAATCTTACAGCTTGGACTTCTAATACTTCACTACTTTTACTGGAAATATTTTTACTATTTTTGTATGTTTCAAACAGTTGTAAAATTATGAGAATCACTCTGTAAGAAATAATTCTTTTTTTTTTTAATATATAATAATTATTTGGATATTCAATCAACGATTATAATGAGAATACTGTGTTGTCACCCATTAACGACTACACTATAGTTCGCCAATTACTGAAACCACTTTGAGACAAAACTAACATCTGAAACTAATCACCTTTATTCGTGTTCTAATAATAGTTCATGAGAATCAAACGAAGTTTAATCTAGACACCAAATTTCCTTTTTCTTAGTTCATATTAATGGCATATAACTATCACTTTAGTTACGCCGTCTCTTTATTTCAATGGCCTTCAAGAGAAAGGTGAAATTGTAGTGATAAATCGAATCTGTCATGGAAAAAACCTGCATATCTAATTCGCATTTAATCTCTATTGATCGACGTGTACGTGATTCGAGGATCAGTGGATGCTTTTGATTTCTAAATTTGCACTCTAGATATCAATTTAAGTTTGAAAGATTTATTGTTTTAAGTTATTTAAATCATTTTGCCCACAACTGTTTTAGTTTTTTTTTTGTTATTCAAATCATTATGTATATAAATATATTAGCGACACGATTAGATAACTTTGTTTTTTTTTCGCAGGTATGAATGTATGCACATTAAACTTTATTATATATATATATATATATATATATATATATATTGACATCAGCAAATTTAATAATTTTACGGTATAATATGAAGAATCTATTATTCGGTACACTATACTTTCTTTCTTAAAATAAAGCTGAAAACATTTTACCTTTTTTTTACAGTATATATGTACCTATCTTATTTTATTTTTGTTAATATCTTATTATAGTGTATTTTTATGTATGAGGGAGTAATAAAACAATAAATTATGTATGCAAATCCCTAAACTGTTGATACGGGTGACTCAATGAAAAACAGATATTTATCAACAAGTTTACAGAAGTATATAGGAAAACAATTTTAAATTGAGTATAACCACCAGGTATAAAGGTTGGAGCAGAATAGAATAGAATAGTTGTGAGGGTTACTAATCCCTAAATAAGGTTGCCAGTGTCGGAGTGATGGAGGTTAACAGGTACTAATGAATTTGCAAGAAATGTAAGATGTTTATTTTATTGGTTATATATAACCAATAAAAGTTTAATAAGTACCTACCTATTTGCAAAATAAAGTTTAATTCTTTAGATAAAATAAAACGTTTTATTTTATCTGAAATGAGTGCATTCCACGAAGTAAGGGTTTCAACAATCAAACATTTAATTCTTTAATTCCAGGAATCTACGACAGTAATTGACTAAATAATTACCTTCTAAACTTATTCCGCAGAAAATGTGATTGTGGGTTTTTCCATTTTGTAGGAAGGTCCAAGTGGCGTATTCAAAATTCTTAAAAGTTCATTAAAAGTAGGTACTTCAGTTGCAAGGTGCAGTTTATTGTGTATACTAGTGTTATGGAAAATTTGGAAGTGCCGTGTAAACGCCGAAAAATTGGTCCTTTAACAGTTAATGAAAAAACATTAATATTTAATTGTTTTAAATCATTTACAGACAAACGTTTATGTAAAAGTGTTGATGAGACCGTTGAGTTAGTTAGCAGTACACTTGGTGTTGGGAAATCTACGATTTACAGAGTTATTAAAGAAGAGAAATGTGGTAGTTTTCAAATGCCACGTAATGCTCCAGGGAAACCAAAATTTCAAATAGAATATTATTTTAAAGAAGGACTTCGACGGAAAGTGCATGAATTCTTCTTTAGACAAGAATTTCCAACATTGGATAAAGTTCTTGTCTCAGTTCGAGATGATAAGGATTATCCAGAAATGAGTCGAAGTACGTTATGGAAACTTTTAAAAGAAATAGGCTTCCGCTGGAAAAAGAATCCCAGAAAGTCTATTTTATTAGAAAGAAGCGATATTGTCATATGGAGAAGACATTTTCTAAGAACTATAAAGGAAATGAGAAACCAAAAAAGAAAAATATTTTATCTTGATGAAACATGGATCAACGAGGGTCATACACCAAATAAATTTTGGCAGGATGAAACTGTTACAAGTCAAAGGCACGCTTTTGTAAATAACTTATCTACTGGTTTAAACCCACCATCAGGAAAGGGACGAAGGCTGATAATAGTACACATTGGCAGTTCAGACGGTTTTGTTGAAGGTGGTTTATTAACTTTTGAATCAACTCGTACCGGTGACTACCATGAAGACATGAACGCTGATGTCTTTCAAGAATGGTTCGAACAAATGATAGATCTTCTTCTTAAGAACTGTGTAATAGTAATGGATAATGCAAGTTATCACTCCAGACTTATAGAAGGACTGCCCACAACAGTGGTTAAAAAAAGAATTGCAGAATTGGCTGAGTTCAAAAAATATTACGTACCATCCCGGATCTATAAGAAAGGAACTTTATTCGTTGTGTGCCCTTTATAAAGAAAAATTTAAAAAATACGAAATTGATGAAATTGCCAAAAATCGTGGAATGACAGTAATTAGATCCCCACCATATCATTGTGAATTAAACCCGATTGAACTGGTATGGGCACAGATAAAGAGTGAAGTTTCAAGAAAAAATACCACTTTTAAAATTCATGATGTTAAACAGTTGTTTTTGGAGGCCGTAAATAATGTAAAACCTGAAAACTGGGAAAAGGCAGTAAATCACACTATTAAAGAAGAGGAAAAAATGTGGAAGCTGGACAATATTACTGATAAAATGATCGAGCCAGTTATTATAAATCTTGGTTCTGAAAGTTCATCTTCTGAATCTGATTTGGATTTGTAACAAGTAGCTGTAAGTTTTATATTAATATTTTTATTCATCTATTTAACATACCTTAGACGGTTTTAAAAACTCTTTTTCTCTTTTGTAATTTTTAAAAATTAAAAAAAATGTCAATTTTTTAAAACCCTTTTTAATGTAGGCCAGTCAGTTCTAATATAGTGTGTGATAAAAAAGGTCACTTTTGTTTACATACACATAACACTTTATAACACTGAAATAATTCATTTATTTTTTACAATTATTCAAAGTAATTTTTCAATTAATCTTGAGCACGCCCATGGAGTGGTCGGAGGTACCAGTTAAAATTATGCTAATTACTTTCTCGTTCATAAAAATAAACTATAGGCGAGTACAAAAAATATTTTTGAAAAAGTTTTGCAAACGATGACTATAATAGCATACTAATTTACATGGAGAATATTAATTCAATCATGTTATTTGCAGTGTACTTCAAATAAAGTTGATATGATCAATGCTTTGCTTGCGAATCAAAATAATTTATATCACGTCATATGTTTTTCGGAGCACTGACAAAGTGAAGAAAATTTAAAATTAATTAGCATCTCCCGCTTTTTATTAGCTAATTTCTTATGCAGAGAATGTAGAGCAAAGTTCTGAGTTTTGTGCAATTTATGTACCTTCAATAAAAACCATTATTCTGTTACCCGAATTGTATACATGACTTAGTTTAATATTTATATCAGCAAATCAAACCATATCAAAACCATACAATTCGCAGATGATACAATATACGTTATAACAGGAAAAATAGTGATGCTTTTAAAATGTCTTATGAGAAAGTTTCTACTAAATCTAGCTCATGATTTTCTGCAAACAACTAAAACTCTGGTAAAACCCAAAATTTGGTTATATTTGCGAGTAATTTACACAATGATCCAGATAAAGAAAGCCTTAATGTATGTTCCGCCAGGAAGAAGGAAAAGGGGAAGACCACCAAATTCCTGGAGAAGAGAAATTACAAAAACAATGCAATCTAGAGGCTTAGAAGAGGGAGATTGGGGAGATAGGAAAAGGTGGAGGCTGAAATGCGGGAAGGGGCAATCGCCGTAGGACCCCCGTTATATGATGATGATAATGATCCAGATAAGAAAGAGACTTAAACTATTGGGAATAACCATAGATAATCGACTCAATTGGTCGGCTCATTATTTGTTATTGGCCAACTGGCAAAGGTTGTCAAATAGAAACATTAAAAATTACATATTTTTCTTTATTCCATTCTCACCTAAATTATGACGTAATCATACGGGACAATTTAACAAATGCACTTCAAATTTTTGGAATGCAAAAGAAAACTATCAGGATTTAGCAGGGGTTAGTTATCTAGAACACTGCCGATTTTCCTTTATCAAATTCAAAAATATGCCGCTACCTACTCTGTTGATATTTCAAGTTCTAACTGAAATTCACAGAAAACGTGAACAAGAAACAGTCACTACCTACGAACAAATTGCTGTAGGCTGTAGATTAAGTCGTTTAGAAAAAAATTGTACTGAAAATTGAACTGAACTTGAAATTGAAAAAACTATTACAATATTTTACCAAAAAGTCTTAACCAGCTAAGCTGTAACAGTTTCGATAAAGTTATAAAAAAATATCTTCGTAAACATTGTTATTGCTCAGAAAACTCATTTGATCATTGCAGAACATCCACTGAACTGCTTACCGTAACTTTGCCATAAATCTTTTTTTGTTTTATAATATGAGCTTCTTGTTTGTGATTAAAGTTACGTTTTATATTCCTATTTTATATACTATGTATTTTTTTTGACGCTACAAACAATATATGTATCTGTTATATAATTAAATAAATACTCTATTCTACTCTAAACTAGTTATTTCGTGTCTGTAGATTTTTCAAAATTTAAATATACACCAATAACTTCTGTAGACGTTTTTGTTATTTACACGTCATTGATACGTAATCGTTTATTGTTTTTATGCTGATTACCAGGAATAATTAAAAATTGTTGTAAAATGCTATAAAATTAACTTTCTTAGTAATGTTTACCAAACAAAAAAAATATGTCAATATGTTGTTATATTCCGATTTGTATTGATATTTACTTATAAACTATACCAATATTTTTCTGGGACCATGTTTATTTTAGAAATATATTTATCTGACATTTCTGTCATGCTTATAATCCAGTCTTCAGTAATCATTAACAAAGCACAAAAAAAGCTTCAAAATTACAATTTCAATACTTCAATTGACACGTAAACATATAAATAGTGAAACAATGTCTCCCCGCTCTTCTTCTGGTATCCCGAAATGAATTAATATACAGTGGGTGATCAAATTATTAGAGCCACTTAACAGTAAAACTCATTTTTTTACAAAAAGAGTATGTAATTGGGCTGTATAATATATATTAATACGTTTGTTTTCTTTTAATTATTTTGTAACACTTTATGAAAGAACAATAGTTTGGCAAAAGTGGCATCACAGCAGGTGTGGCAATAATTGACTCAGATGCTGTTTGTTAGGTATAGGCATGACAATTTTAAGTGTTTTCATGTAATTACTTGTTTTTTTTATTGTTTGCAAACTTTTTAAGGTTCTAAATTACAATAAAATAGAATTAAGTACAAAAATATGTTTTATAGCTTAATTTCATACCATTATTAAAAAAAAAGTAAAATTTTATGGGGTGGCCCTAACAATTTTATCACCCACTGTATTCTCAACGCAAATTGATCACTATTATCTTATTTCTTTCCCTTCTACATCTTCTTTTTTCTACAAAACTATTTTGCAAACCAGTTAGTAAAATTCTAAAAACATTTTAAGAAATGCTGACTGTATTAAAAGATATTTATCCTTAATTATCCAATTAGGAAAAACATTAAAAAAGAACTAGGTTTTACTCGGATTTGCATCCATTTTTCTTAGGTAGGTAAATAGTAAATTTGATTTATTCCTCTACAAAAATTGTTTTGCTAACATAGGTTCAACGCAACATTTTTTTTCCTTGAATTGCTGCCTTTGATTATTTTTAATTCCGATAGGATTTACACTAGGATCTCCTCAAAATATATCGCCCAAGTATACTAATCGTGCCAAGAATTTCCAACACCACTACCTAACATTTTTACTAATTCACTACGACATAATTTTGTTTGATATTATTTATACTGTTAGTGCTTTTAATATATAACCAGAAAGCCTCGCGGTGCCCCAGATTACTCTGCATCATTATATACTTGGAACACCGTTGCCTCAACATAATATTAACATTACAAAAAGGAGATCTATATATTTATCTACGAATTATACTCGAAATACACAATTATTTAGTTTTTACTAGGAACAACAAAAAATACCATTATAATTAGAATTAATGATTTCCCATATTTACACTGTTACTATGCAGTAATATTCAATTACAGGTGTCAATAGAATACAAATAAACAAAAAATTGCTTCTGTCAAATTCAAATTCTTAAAATATTTTAATGTATTTTTAATATTGATATTTCTTTTTGAATTATTACGTCCAATTGACACACATACAATAATATTGGTAACACATATTATTTTACCAATTTTAATATAAGACATTTCTTTATGTATTTTTATTGTTGAACTGCATGTAAAATAGCTCTAGCCTCGTGCTTGAACATTACTTTGGGGTGCCAGTGATACTATAACAGACACAAACTCTACTGTTGAAGTAATATCGCACTTCATTGTAGAACCATATACACTTCAGTATGTCTACCATATACATTGAACCAAACTATTAGGAACCCGGCTCAGAACACACACTGATACACTTTGTAACTCGAAACCGTTGCTCAGTCATTGTAGATAATAGAGGTCATTTTTGAAGGTGAGAAACATGCGAAAGATATACAGAAAATAGCAAAAACAAAACAAAAAAAATAAAACTTTTTGGTCTCAAAATAATAAACGCCACTGTTTTTAAATACTTAAATAAAAAAAAGCAGAAATGGGATGCTTATGGTATAAAATGAAAGACCAAACGAAGGACCGGTACGAAAATATTATTAATGTATAGTAAAATTTATATAAATCTCTCACAGGTATAAACAGAGTACAAATAATATTGAAATAATAAATTCACCATATAAAAAAATATATTTAATATAGCTAAATACCGTAGATAGAACGTATATACTAAAAATAAAAAAAGAACTTGCTTTAAGTTTTTTTTTTTGAACGGATTAATTGTATCTCAAAGTAAATAAACATGCAATACAAAGAGTTTAGCTGAGTAAATAAAGAGAATAAAAAATTAATGTTGTTAATACTATTCACCTTTAATCATGATTAAGAATAAATTTTAGGGACGGCACAGATAAAATTCAATTAAATAACATACCTGAAAAAATAATATAAATCTAGTAAATATGCGAAATAGTAAGTCTAGTGGATATGATAAAAAGGTGTGTCATATACATATATATTATTTAGTCTTAAATTAAAGGAAGTGCACAAATGTTTTATCAGTGCTAATCAGATTAGGATTGTCTTAGTACTTCAGAGTCTTAATAGGGATTGAGGTGGAGTCGAAAAATTTTGTGGTCTTAGGAAATACAAATCTAATTAAGAATCATATCGGTTGGCACCGATTCTGGTCCAAGGAGCGACCAGGCTTCCAGGTTAAACCGCGTCGATTTTGACTGCACCAGCTTTTCACATCCTCTTTGATGTTTTTCCCAGGACTTCCGGAGCTGCTCTGGACAGCGGAGGGTTCATTTATAATGTCGTTTACAAACGCTGTGTTTAGCTAAAACGATGTTTTCTTTAGAAGACGTGTCCCTATCAGGATATAATTTCCTTAATTGAGACAATTCGGCCTTTTTTTTCAATCTCTATAGCTTCTCGTATAATTCTTAGTTTATAAAAACTGAAAAAGATTTTGAAAACTCTAGATCCATGGCTTCTATCCGTTTCTATAATCGACAGCTGCCCTCATACATTCAGCCATAAATCCATTCAATCACTCAATTCAGTCTCTAATCCAAATTTACACAACACAAGTCTAAAAAAAACCGTACATCAAGCACTTTCTCCCCTGATCATCTTCGGTAGACACTTTTCTCCGCAGGACATCAACAAAACACTACCAGGACCAACAACCAGAAACCAGTATTTGCATCCAAAACGAACAAACACGTCCTGAAAAGGCGACAAAAGTCACCTTAACAGGACTCCCACATCACACTAACACGAATATTTACAAAAACACTACGTCGTAAAGGACAATGAAGCCACAGCAATAGTATTGTAGTGAGTAGCGAATAGTTTAGTAAACAGATCTGGGGGCTTAGGGGACTGAACAAGATATCAGAGAGGATGTCGAAAGCTCGGTGTAGTGATTTGTTTATTTTCGATCACAAGCCTCCTCCAGATAATTTCATATTTTTCGGTTCTGCCTCTGCCATTTAATTGGTCGCAATTCTTTTGAGGTCGTCGATCCATGGTGTTAAAAGTCTTTCCCGTCTTCGCTTGTTTGCTTGTGGTCTTTACTCAGGTAATTTTTTTGTCCACCTACCCTCTTTAATTCTTGCAACATGTCCCTCTCATCCTCATTTTTGCCTTGCTATACGTTAGATAATTCTTCCACCCAGTTAGTCACAGATATAAGTTGGCCCTAGTTTATTAGTGCTTTTAATATTCTATCGTTATTCTCGTTTATCAACAAACAACACAAAAAAATTATTGTCTCATCCTTTTATTAATTGAATATTCCCATTTAACTTTAATAAAAATGCAAACTCATTTGCAGTAACGTCATACGCGTTCTCGTCGAATTTTTGTCTACCGAAACATCCTATATTAATATAGTTATAATAACAGAACACTGGATTGAATATCACAAATCATGATCTCTGTAAAATCAATCTAAAAATCAAATAAAACTTATTTTGTGAGAAGTGTTTGGTACCTCCTATATAAATCAATTTAAGATTATAGATTATTTTTATTACCCAAGGAATCGCATGTATTTTCAAATACTAGTATTAATATTACTTTTATTGAGAGAGGTTATGTTTACTATGTGAAACGTATGTAGAAAATTACAGTTTCGTGATTTCAGAAGTGATACAAAAATATATAACACATCATTTATTAGCAATTAGCAACTCTTCCTAGTAATTACAATCATAACTGTCGAGAACCGTTACAGTAAGGCATGATATCACGAGTTGGATATAGCGTCTAGATTTGAAAAGATTTAAATTAACTTCAATCTTCCTTCATCCTTACAAGCGCACTGTATGATTAGTATTAATAGTAATTTTATATACTTAACTAAAGAAATGAAGAACCTATATGTGTACTTTAGTAAACTATAAGTTTAGGTAGTATGTCAGAGAGCTTAAAACGAATCGAAAAATTTAACATTGGTCAGCTTTCCTTTTTGAAAAAACTTCTTTTAAGGTCAGGTCAGACCGAGTAAGGTAGGTACCAAAATATACATGGTTACAAAACAATTTACATAGCCACAAAGAAGACCTGGATGACTACACTTTGCACTAAAGCCGAAAATGTTTGTAAACTCGGCGACAACTTTTATCCCCACGATAAAATTAAGGAAATTGCTGTAATATTCAATAAAAAGCAAGTCATAGGCACAAAAATAAGCAAAATGAACTTAGAGTAGACTTTCATTAAATACTTACTACCTGAAAAATATAGACAGCAAAACCAACTAATAATAGACCTCCATGAGATGCTTAATCCCTGGAAAATGTACACAGTAAATTTGTTCAAAGATCACGAGAGTATCAAACCCACCACATTTGGGAAATTAATTGAGCTGCCCAAGCATTTGAAAACTAAAATTGTGCACGCTATTAAACTATTATAAAATTATCCAAATTTATCAACAAATCATATATTGAGTTTAAGCTTTCAACAAAACAATTTAAAATTTTGGTTATGTACCAAATGTCAGAAAATGATAATACTGACTGTCATATGTCAAAATCAAATATTAAACTTTTCTGAATTATTATTTAATTATCAAGGTTAACTTTGTTTAAAAGAAATCTAAAATATGACAATAAGCTGATCCATAAGACTTATATTTATCTTAGTATATTAACCAAGAATGTTTTTTTTTACTTAAAAAAATTTAACAAAAACTACTTTGCTTTATTGGCTGTGTAATTATTTTTAAGTTATTAAGAAAGTTCATTACCTTGGAATTGGATACAAAACAAGAACACTGTCCCACACAAACTTCAAATGATCTGCTTTGACCCATAAAGACACAAAATGGACAAATCTGAAGAATGGCAGCTGTCACCCTCATTTTGAGTATGACCGACAACTAAATAGCGATGAGTTTTAAAAGAAATTTTGAAATGAGTTGTATTTCATTGGTGCGGACAACAAGCCTTTCTTTTCCTACTTTAGGTTTATTATACCGTCACGTATATCATCACGTCTTCTGGTACTTCAGTCTCCACATTCTGAGATCTTGAGGGTCCGCATCAGGGTTATCAGCATGAGAAGAGGTGCGTACCAATTTAGAACTGCTACCTAATACAAGAAAAAAAGGAGAATATTAAGACGAATTCAGCTTGTCAGGTACCTACTTAATAGCTCAGAATAAAACAATTAAATTTTGTGTATTATAAAAAGAGCAATGTCTTACCCATTTGCTTCGCTACATTGATGCACTCTGTGTATTCAGGAGTAACATTCTCAGTATTGAACTGATCATTACCTTCCTCGCCTTTCTCATTGTTAGGGACATTTTCATTATGGCAAAGGAGCTCTACTTTCCATTGACTATTTACCTGTAGAATATTATTTTAACCTGACACAACGAAGTAATTGAGCTTTTTACATTAAAATAATATTGGTATTATTACTTATGTTACTCCTGCTCAAGATACGATTAGTTTACTTCTTTTCTGATAATGGTACGGATCTGACATTTTTAAAACAATAAAACAATAGCTTTTATTTAATGTGGCACAACTCCAAAATTCTCACTGATACAGTTTGAAAATATCTAAATTTCACTGCTATACTGGCAGAACTCAAAAGTGTCTGTATTGCACGGAAACAATACTGACAAGGTTCGATTTCCACCGCACAACTCAAATTATTGTGCCAGTATTTCAGGTAAGAAATAAGTCTTTTTCAAGCCGTCTGGTAATGTTAACTCAAAATTTGTCAATTTTTGATTTAAGACACTATTGCATACAGCTGACGATGTAACTGTATAATTTTTTTTGTTTTTTGTTTGTTTTTCCTATCATACTTTCTTCTGTAATGCGAAATTTACACAGTTTTAAAATTAATGAGCTTTGGGTTATTTTCTTTATTGCTATTTTTTACAACATATCATTAACAGTTTGATATACATATTTAAATTAAAAGAATCAACAAAGATCTTCCTGAGGTAATAAAGAACTAGTTATACTATTATACGGTTGAGAATCTAGGTAACTTCTTGTAATTTCTTGTGGCATAATTATTCGTTTTTCACATGTATTTATAAACTAGACAATAGCTCATTGAAAAGAATATTTATTTTAATGTGGCTTCTTGTCATGTAAACAACTTTTTGTCAAGAATTCAATTACTGCAAAGAAATCCAAATTAGTTTTTTTACAGGAGTGTTTTAAAGAATTATATCTATAAACTTTAAAAATTATATTTTAAAAATACCAAAGGATTAAGTTTAAAACGTTTTTAGACTTATCAGTCCATCTTCAGTTAACTTTGTAGTAGTTGCAAAATAACCTTAGAACCAAACAGTGGTTGTGTTTAAATGAATGAAACCATATTTAAGGGTATTTATGACAGTATACCGATGCTGTTAGATTGCCAACCGGGAACATAAGTCCCTACTCGAACGAGTTTTTCTACATCTAGACAGTAGGAAAGTTGAATGCCAACTCTTAATCAGAATTCTTGGTTTATTACTTTGCGTTTTCTAATATGTGATTTATCCTCTTCTGTTAACTGATTTTTATATAGTTCTTTAAAGAAACAACATAACTGAAAACAACGTTTATACGTAAGAAATCAAAGCAAGACTAGGAATAACCGGATCAGCATTATTTGGATATATTTTTTTTATTTTTACTTTATTAAAAAAATTGTTTTATATTATTATCCAGTTTAGTAGCTACAAAAATTTTGTACTTTGGGCCACATAAGCTATGATTTGGCTCGATATCATTGTATCATTGTATCATTGTATAATGAAATATGTATTTTAGACTAATAAATTATTATATATTACATTTGTAAATTATAGACTATTTATTTTTTAAATTCTTAAATTATTTAAATTACTGTTCAGCTAACAACTGCTCATAAATTAGTCACTTGAACTTGAGATTTTCTGATATTGTAGGACAAACTGTTTATATTGCAAGCAATTGAATACGAAAATGAACGTTTAAAAAATATGTTGTATGTTTAGGTAAAGTGAGGGTATTCTTGTGTCTAAGATTAAGATTATGAACGTCAGTCCTATAAGTTATTCGATTGTACAGGTATGGCGGAACTCTCTCTTGAATAATTTTATGGTAAAACCATAAAGCAATTTTCATATTTAGCCACTTGACTCCATTGAAGACATGACCAATCTTTTGAAATTTCCTGATGCCAAAAATCAAACGCAAACAAAAAGTTTGCAATTTCTATATTCTCCATGAATGAAATTCAGTGAGACACACATTGTAAAGCACGTCACAATAATTTAATTTTGATAAAACCAGAGCATTACATAATAATCACTTGGTGGTCCTCCTTAAATTATGGCTTTGATACAGTAATTTTAAAACGGCGTAAGTTCTTTGTAAACAAATACTTACGTGGTATGTAAACCTTAAGTCTTTGTCGAACCAAACCCCTAGGCTTTTAATCTTTTTACTAAAAACTAAATTTTTATTTATAATTCGACGATTAACATAATTTTTTTAAAATATTTTCCTATGGAGATTTCTCACAAATATGATATTCATATTTGGGAGTATTCAAATTTAAAAAACGATTTTGAGAAAAATCTGCAGCTGAAGAAGGTCATGATTTATTGCAGTTACCGCTTGATCATACCCATTTGGATAAAATGACATGTAAAGTTGGGTATCGTCTGCGTAATAATGCTGTGAACATTACAAAAACACAGATGCAAAATTAGATGTGCAGAGAAAGAATAAAATTGGACCTAATATAGATCCTTGAGGCACACCAGTATTAAGATCTAGAAATGAAAAAAAATTTTGATTAACTTTTACTGCTTGAATCTGTTACAAAGATATGATTTCATTAGATCAACTGCTTTTGCTTCTGGACCAATATATCTTAAAATAGAGAATAACAAATTATGGTTAATTGTATCAAAAGCTTTTGAGTAGTCCAAAAGAATTAGAATTGATATTTTGTTTTGGTCATAGGCTCTAAAAATATTGTCTGTAATATTTAATAAAACAGAAAGATAGCTAGCCATATCTGGATCAAAAACTGGACTGCATCATAGGAATTATGTTGCTATTTTTTAAATGCGTTTGTAACTGAATATCGATCACCTTTTCCAAAATTTTAGATAATGTAGGAAGTACACATACTGGTCTTAATTCATTCATGCTTTCTGTAATTTTAGTCTTCGGTGAAGGAATAACATGTGCCCGTTTCCATTTAGCGGGAAAAATTGAATTTGTTAAGCAAAAGTGTGATACAAGGTAGAAGAAATGGAATACGCATCCAAATAATTTTAGATAATGGTATACCTGTTGAGGTGTTTAGAGCAGTAGTATCAAATATTAAGATAATCGTAATGATAGCCAAACTTCTTAAAGGAGTTGGCACTTAAAATAGAAAAATGGTTTAAATAAATTAAATTTTCGTCCCTAATTCATTACGGTAAATTTTTCTAATAACTTTCGTGACATACGTTCTCAAAGTACCAATTAATGCAATATATATTTAGCTTTTACAAAATACAAAAAAGTGCAGCTAAGTAGATATCAACTTTTCCTCTTATAACATGAAGTCCATGATCTTTCTCTGTCATTGAAGTTTTAAGAAATATACAAACTCTTTCTACTATAATTGATAATTATATTAGATATAATATGTAAGACTATAATTATTTTTCAATTATGTTTCTTAGCCTAAATTTGGAAATATATTAATAAACCCGAAACTACATTGCTAAATAAACATATAATTAATTTATGTAAAAAAACCGTTGTTATTGACCTTAATAATAAAAATTACATACAAGGGAATAAAATAGGATTAAAAACTCAAGATCTATATGAAATTTAAATGGGGAAGAAAAGTGATCGAATATTTTTGCACTTGAAGACAATATAACAAAAGTATCCAGATATTTATTACAAAAATCTGCATCCAAGGTTGATAGATAAAGTAGGGATTCAAGAAAACAAGTCGATCAAATAAGGAATGAAAGTTTTTTCAATCTACGATGATTTTTAGTGTGTACTTTCTCCCTCTCTCTCTCTCGTTATATCTTTCTCTCTCTCTCTATTCAGTCTTGTTTCTTCATAAGGAGTATAGTTGTTGTCCGGATGTTGTTTATGGTCCATCTCTAGATATTCCTCTTTCTGGTTATTTTTAATAACTGGTCAATCCAACCTGTTGGGATATTGCTAGTGGTCTTCGGCCTTATATCTTTCTTTGAATGATTATTCTCTTATTAGTATTTGTTTATGATGTCATGACATATCCCAGATATTTCAAATGTTAGATGCAGATTGTTAGGTGCCGATAATGACAAATCTTCTCAGTCAGTGAAGATATATGCGTAGAAACAAGATCCATACACCAGCTATTGGCCTATAAATTCCCAGGTCACGATATTCGCGTAGGAAAAGGTAACCAAACCGTTGAGCTTCTCCGTCGTATAAGACTGACTTATGCAGCTTTTGGCAAGTTGAACCACATTTTCAAATCGTCCGACATACCAATATGTCGTAGAAAAATCTTGAATCGGTATATTTTGCAAGTGTTGACTTACGGACCGGAAACATTGACTATGATATGGAGAACAGTGAAAAAGATCCGTGTAGCTCAAAGGGCGATATAGCGTGCTATGTTGGGCGTTTCAATACGAGACAAGATCCCAAACCGACAGCTATGACGAAGATCAAGGGTGGCTATTGCTGTAGAGAGAATAGTAACACTGAAGTGGAACTGGGTTGATCACGTGGCTCGAATGACAGATAACAGATGGACAAAGCGGCTACTGGAATGAAGACCAAGAGATGATGCCTTCCGAAGTAAAGTACGTCCACCAGCACGTTGGACTCAAGATCTAAAACGTTGCCATAGGATTTGGATACCAGGGGTACAAAATAAAAACAGATGGAAAATTAAGAGATAGATCTATGTTCAGCCGTGGACAAGCGAGATTGAATGATGATGATACTAGTAATCAGGTTTTGATGATACTAAAAATCAGGTGTTGTAGTTTGTGTACTTCTTTAAATATTCTCGAAGTGATGTCATAACGCTGTGTGATAATCTATAAAGCGGATAATAAATTCCCTTGATTTCTAGATTATTTGTATCATATTCAAAAGATTTGCTGTTGTTCTTCTAATTTGGCAAATTCGACCTGCTATTTTGATATTCCCGTTGGTAGAAAAGTTTTATTTTTAAGGTTACAAAATGATGGAAGAACTAAAACAGGCAATATAACAAGTACGCCTGAATATAAACTTAAAAAAAATACATAACCAATTTAGTTCCAAATGAAATAGAAAACGACAATCAATCCTGTGAAATTCAGCGCCGTATGGTTTGAAATGGGTAGAATTTGGTAAGATGCGACATATTCTAAAAGAAAGGATACCAAACAGGATATTAAGAGAGAGAACTAAAACAACAGATGTCATAGAACATATTGCATGGACCAAAAGACTAGTAGAGTGGAGTCTAAAGAAAACAAGAGACACCGATTTAGACCAACAACAAGATGGATAAACGACTTACGAAAAACAGTAGGAAATTGGATGCAAAAAACACAGGATGGAGGAGATCTATCTTCAACAGCGGATGCAAGAGGTTGACAGATTATGATTGTGATGACTCTAGGGCTAAGTGTATCCACTTTTGATGCCGAATGCTTCAAAGGTTCATACACAACACAGATTTCTGAAGAGAAATTGCATTTGCTTAAAATAGGCTATAGCACATTAAGAAGAATAATTAATAATTAATGCTTGCAAACATATTTGTAGAAACCGTATTTATCGAACAAACTACAAACACCTCGTATTTGACCCCTGACTCCGGAATTGTGGTTATCTTTGATTAAGTAAGAGATTAATATTTTGAAGTTTTTAAATATTCTTCGTGAATTCAGATAAATCGTGCTGGTTAACACAATCACAGTCGTGATTAGCTCAAGGATGTGATGTATTTTCATGGCAATTTTTAGATCGCGCATTCGAAAGCACCTTTAGGAGTATGTAATTATGAAAATGTAACAAGTTATGTGGTATTTACACATGGGATAATCATTCGTAATAAGAATGAAGCATATAGAGAAACGTAATGTGGCAAATTTAAAAACGTGTTAATGGATCTACAGCTTCAGTACTATTATTTGTTATATTCACTGAATAATACTTTTTTTGCAACTATATATTTCGTTTGCATATTAAAGATGGTGAAGTGATAATTCTGTTAATAAATGTCTCAATAGAGTAGTAAGTATAGTTCATTTTATTTATTGTACTTAGTTTTCCAGTCATAATCCTTAGGCCATTGTCTAAATGTATTTGCTAGAATTTCAAATACTTCTCCAGGATCTGCCTTAATTCGCTCTATCGTAATGTTACCGGTTCCAGGCTTTTTTCCATTTTCCATTTGTTGGGCTGCCTTCTTGGCTTCTGTAGGGGATACGTCGTCATCTTCTGTGAAGTTATCAATTAAAAGCAAGTTGCAAGTATGTCGATCCAATTCCCAGTCTAGGAGGACCAAATAATTATTTTGTCAGGGTTTTCATCCCTTATACTGGCTGTTTTACTACTAAAGAGGCCAGTTTTCCTTTTTTGGTTCTTCTGCTCTTTACAACACATGAGATAGAGGTACTCTGACGTTACTTTCGTCTGTAACCCGGACAGGACCACTTACAAGTTACCATTAGCCAGAACTAGTTTTTTTTACAGGGTTGTTACACCTGTCCTTTATCCTTTGTATAATGTATCATTCCTATTGGTTTCTGTTTGGTTATTGGTTATTTAGTTATTGGTTTTCTATTGGTTATCTAACACATGGGAAACATTGTTTGGTTAAGAAACAAGTTGTAATATTTTTTAGGTATAACCAAAAAAGACTAAGATCTCCAGAGCTCCAGACGCAAAACACCGAAAAATGTTTGAAAAGTAGGCTATGGTTATGATGTAACCATAGCCTACTAAGCATATGTTATGATCGTGATGAAGGTTAAAAATAAAAAACAACCTTTGAAACCTATAAAGTTTTTTAATTTATTGGATGATGATAGTGGTAAAATTGATTGGTAGTTACTGTAATGTTGTGCAAAAGAAAGTAAAGGGATATTGTGTAAATGGACCTTAAACAAATTCTGGGATAAAATAAGTGTATATGTCATAAAAAATATAACCAGGGTTAACATAAAGTTATGTCGATGAAGAGAAATTGTGAACTTGTTTAGAAAATTAACTTAAAAGGGCGGGGAGGGGCGAATGGATGGTTATAAGTAGCGAGTTGTATAAGGAGTTATGAAAATAGTTGGCGGTGGAGAGGGAGAAAATCCGGTGGAATGAGACATGACGATTAACGCAGTTAAAACTTCTTTGCTTTTCTTTAATTATTTACAAGTCGTCATATAGGTCCAATCTTAAGAGTTTTTTTGTGGAATGTTGTGTATAAGAGTTATATCTTCTGGAATATTGAGAGTGTCGTTGTGTTGTTTCAAATGTTGAGAAAAAGTGGAGGTGTTTTCTGTTTTGGTGTGCTGTGTGCTGTAAGAACGTGATGAGAATGATCTACAGGTTCTACCTATATATGTAACATCACAGTTAAATCATTAAAGTTTATAGGCACCACTATGTTTCATATATATATATATATATATATATATATATATATATATATATATATATATATATATATATATATATATATATATATAGATGTGAATAAGGTACAACTAACTAAATCACCGCGGATTAACTGAGAACATACCGCACACACAGCCAGTCTGCTCCTGGTATTGTCAAACAATAGATAGATAAAGAAAATACTACAGATCATTCTCACTTTTTTAATTTTTTAATTTGTTTATAAACACAGTTTACTATTTTAAATTAAATTTAATGATTTGAATGGTTTAATTAGTTTTCGCTTTTGTTCTTAAATATGTCACTCCATAATTAATGATTTGTTCTACATTTTTGCTTTGAATGTTTTAGAAATCCCACCAAGCTTCTACGTTATTTATGATTATTTGTTAATAATGAAAATATTCGAGATCTGCAATTATTATTAATACCGTAAGAATTAACATCAATAAGTATGTTAGTTTCATTAAACACAATAGTTTTTGGCCATGGTTCCAACTTTCTTTTAAACAACGAGCAATGATTTATAAAATTTTTATTTAGGTCATTCTTAAATACGAATTTATGACGATGATTGAGCAGAGTTTATATTTAATAAGCTTACATGTAATAAATTATGGATAAAACACAAAAAAAAACAAATTAATGACATACACTTGACTGTGTTTTAAAGAATGAAACCTTATATGAAATGAAATAAAAGAGTTATGCAATTTGCCATTTATTTAAATAAAAAATAAAATACAATACAAATTAAATTAAAGAACAGAATGCAAAAGCTTTGACATTACTGTTACTTTCTATTAATTGTTTGATCAAGAATTAATACAAAGTAACCATCTTCGATAAAGTCGGATATTCTGTCTCATGCATCCTCCGCCACTCTAAAATGTCTTCCGAGCTGGTGGCTCTAGATTTGCTTAGGTACTTTTTCAACTCGTCAATAACTAAGTCTTGATAACAAGATCCAGATGAAGTCGAGAGGCATGCATACAGTTTCTCAAAGTCTATTGTCTTCATCTTTATTATATTCACATACTTTCCTTTCATTTCTTGGTGATTCTAGAGATTTATTCACTGAATGTCGAGTTTTATATTCTTTATAAAGTTCATTAAATTTGCACACACTTTCTATTTTAATTTGCTTCCCCCATAATCTCATGTCAAAAGTCTGAGCCTTATTTATATATATATCCGGTTTTTTTAGGCGTTATGCCTGTCCGGTAGGGATCTATGGAGGAGTATCACCGAGCCGCAAGCCCTTATCTCTTGCCGTATTGCTCCACCATAGGCCGATCAGATCCCAGCATATCCTAGTCTAAGCCGCAGATTCATCTAGAATTTTAAACTTCTGCGTTAGACTTTTTGTTTTCTGTACACCGAGCTTGGGCTCGATCCCACATCCACTAAACCATTCGACAGTGAAGCGAATGAGAGGCAGCCGCACAGCCCCCTGAGCTATCTGAGCCTTATTTATTTGATCTAAAATTAAAGAGATACAATAAACCCAGTTGCTCTTCTTATAATGTTTAAGCATTTTGTCTCGAGCTGCTTAAAAACCCAGAATGAACCTTTTATCCACTTCAGATCGATTAGGTTTCTAATCTAATTGTTTTACGATGGATACAATTTTATCGAACAAGAGATTGAATGATACAATGACTAGTGGTAATGTAATATATTTTTCTCCACCAAGTTTCGTTGATAAAAATTTAAAATTTATTAGAAACTTGATGTGCACAATATATTATTAATGCCAGTTCTCACTTTTAAACCAAATCCAATCATACATTCATTCCACATCCATGTGGAATTCCATCTCGTTGGAGAGCTGTCTCACAAGCAGACTGAAACTTCCTCTTCAATATCTCACTTCTTTTTATTTTACTGGAAATACTGCGTAATTTTGTTATAGTTGTATGTAAGTCAGCAATATTTTTCGCATATTCATAATCTTCCTCAGTTTCGTCTACATAGGCTTCATACTGCTCTTCTTGTCCGTTATTTTCAGTTTCACTGTGTAATACTAAGGTCTTTAATATTTTTTGTACCCCGAGGTTTAAAATGTGAGCAAAGCACCAAAAATGTTGTTTGTCTGAATCAAAGTGTGGCAGCTATTTGCTCAGTTCATACATAAATTTGGTATTTGCAGTTGCGTTGTCGCTATGTATTTTTATGGTATTATTCGTAATGCGCATAAGCCTAATTTTATAAAATTTGTGTTACATATTTTTTTTGTGTCTCCTAGAGTCTCTAAGGTCTAGAGTCTACATATACCCAAACTACTATACTTCCTAAAAGAACACTCAGTTCTAACTGCAAGACTCAAGAGTCTCGCAGGCTTAATTTTGTTCTTGCTCAAATCTTGCATGGTCAGTTTTAGCCTTGGTCTGGCTAAAATTAGGCGATCTTGTCTTGGTCTTACGAAAACGCAAGAACAAGACCAAGACTACAGACCGAGACCGATTTTGGAACAATACCAGGTAATACTGAGATTTGTTTTTCTGATGCCGGCCAGTGTTTTCACCTTCATATGCAAATTGAAGTCGTCATGCCGTTATAGTAGTACTCAGTAGTACCTCTCACTTATACGTACCATTTTCCTTGGATTTTCTTAGTTGTGTTAACATTTACGGTATAACTTATGGTATTTTTTTCTATTTATGTGATTTTAATGTCCTTCCAGAATAATTTTTTGTTTAATCTTAGCTGTGATGCTGGCTATTAAATAGATATTATGTATGATATTGTTATATTTAATAAATATGTATAATATTATGTAAATATGTGGTCAAGTTGCTTAAATTTCAATGTTAATAATAATTAGAACTCGACTTGCGGGTTTCTGTTCTGACTGACTGTTGAACTTTCCGTAGCTCGACATTAATAATTATTATAACTACAAATTATCCCATAATTTTTTTATGCTCTTAGCAAATAATAATATGAGTTATAATCTAAAATTAAGAATTATTAACGGCTCCATGAATACTAGTACTTAATTTAAATTAACAATTTGTATGCTAAATTCACTAAGAGATAAAAGGAAAATATATTCACTGTCAAACTACCATCATAAAAAATTAATCGGAGCAATTAAATACTGTGTTAAATATTTCCTGCGGAAAATATCATATAAGTTATAATTTTTTTAAATAACGTTTGGACTTACGAATCAGTTATACCAATTATAAAATAAACGAAACCCTTATTTATCTAATGCTGTAAACTCTTTCACATCAATCTCATTGACATGTAGATTGTGTCAAACCTTAAAAAAGACGATTAATTTCCGACTTGTTTGGTATCTGCAAAATCCTTTGATTATCTCTGTTGCGTAGACATTTATGTGTATTAGTTGATTTGAATTCCGGTTTACCATCAATATCTTTCATAAGGAAAAGTTAGTTTCCTCTAGTCGGCTGTATACCATATATAACAAAAAAATTTGTAAAAAATCCTTTATAAAAGATATACTTATTAAAAAAAACCTTTCGGGTTGAAACACAGAATATTTTCGGAATAAATATTCCATCTTCAGTGCTGCTACAAAGGTATACATTGTAAAAGCATTTTAAATAAATGTGTAAAAACCCTTTTTCTATTCTCTTACTAGTAAATTGTATATTACTACTATTTGGATGCTAAGTAAATGCATCATAACAGATACTGACACGTAATGACTAGCACGTAATAAAAACAATTACGCTTCAGTTTTATAAAAATGTGTAATATCACATAAGCCTTGTAAGTCAGTTGGTCGAGTTACCATGGAAACGAATTAACAGACGTTATTTTGACAGATTAAAAATTTATAATCTGTCAGTGTAAATATAGTGGTAATTTAATTTTTATTTTTATAAACGAAAATAATGGTAGAAAAAGTATAGTACACAACTTGAGTTGTAAGCTTATTACATGCTTGTAAAATTAATGCGCTCGCCGCTACGCGGCTCGCGCGCAACTTTTTTACTCGCATGTAATAAGCTTCTTACAACTCTCGTTATGTAATATACTATTAAATGTTATTAAAATGATATTAAATTACATGATTGCTGCTAATTTTACAGGATGTTTAAAATTTAACTAGATTCACTTCATGGCAACGTAAACTCCCACGTGAATTATTGGTCCGGAGACGTGTTCTCCAATAGTACTTAGGATAGCAACTAAGTAAATTACGATATTAATTTTTAATCAGAAAATATCATTCTGCTTCGACTGTTAGGCCAAATTCCTGTTAAGTAATCGCTGCAAGTCCTCAGGTGAGTCTTAGTACATCTTTCTGCACTTAGTTTTTTAGAAATAGGAACAAATGAGGATTTTCGAGAAAGACATAAGATCGTTGTACACGTAAGATCAAAAAGTGTAATCTGCAAAAAATGTATCCAGAAGCTGATGTCGCAAAATATCACATTCTAGTTGTTTGCCAAAGTCCTTGTTGGTCTGAAGCAAATTAAGAAAAAGACTGCAAATAAAAGAACAAACTAACAAAACTGTCATGTCTTGTCCCTAGACATATGCTGTCTTAAATACACTAAGTTACAGTAAACTTTTCTGGAAGGTATATATTTTGCTTAATTCATTTAGCGAAAAGGACTAAAAACGATAATTATTAAATCGTTTTGGTTCATGGCCATAAGAGTAGATTGCACCTTTGTACACTGCAACTTAGGTGGGAAAATATGTAAAGACCTTATTTTAGTCTTCGTAGTTCAGTTTGTATACATCTATGCATGATGATACCAAACAAGCAACATACTTCACTACTAGAATAGTGATAAGTGTAGTAGTGTCTGAAGACTCGCGAGATTGAGACCTCGCGCAAGCCCGGAAGAAGACATCAGAGAGGATGTCGAAACCTCGGCGCAATGGAAATCAACGCGGTTCAACTCGGAAGACTGGTGACTTTAATATTAATTTTTATTATTGTATTAATCTTAGCTCTAGGTTTAATTATATATAAATTGTATGTATGCTGTACCACGTAGTTATTAATTACCCTGTAGAATTTCACATATTTTCCAAGTATAGAGAATATCAGCAAAATCTTCTTTATTACTCACACCGAATCGACCAAATATTTTCTAACCTAGATCACCAATAACTACCTGAATAGAAAAAACTTTAACAATTTAAAGGTCAAAATGTTGTGTAATCATCGAAGATGGTTCGTTCGCATACATCATCTCCTTTTGCTCTGGTTAAACAACTTTAGTTTAGAATTCGCAACCTTGAGCGATGCAAACAAATCTATTCTAAAAACCTACTCATTATATAAGTAGGTAGAAAATAAATCCGTTACAACCATAACCGGCGCAAATTATAAGTGGGTGCAGAGGGTACTTACTTATAAAGGCGTTTTATTTGTTTTCTAAATGTGTATTAACAATACTTTTAGTTCTTGAAAAGAAAGTTGCAAATAAATAAAACTTTTATTGATGGTGTTGTTTGCATTAACTTTATAAAACAAATAATTGATCCATAGGTTTACTAAGGAATGCTTTAAAAATAATAATAAAAGTAGGTGCATAGAAATGTAATAAATAAATCCACTTCATTATAACCTAACAAATTAAACCATACAATAATTGGTTGGCAAATAAAAGTTTAAAAAGTTTTACAATTTGACAATCGATAAATTATATTTTCAAATATTACAAAATCTACCCAACTTATTATCAAACGCGATGATTTTTAATCAGAGAGCAATACAATAATTTGAATACAAGAGGTAAGAGATTACGAAATCCTGTTTCCTTAATTTTATAAAAATGGCTTTTAAATGTCAATGCACAATCCAATATTACACCCAAATATCTAATATCAATAACTGAATCCAAGAGTACATCATTAAGACCATATCTATTAGCTATTAGATTATTTATACGACCAAATGAAATACAAGAACATTTAGTTGGATTTAAGTTTAAACCATTTTGTTTTGACCATAAACATATATTATTTACATCATCTTGCAAGAGATCTCTATCCGATTTTTTATGTATACAACGAAATAATTTAAGATCACCAGCAAATAGCAGAAAGTGTGAGCATTTGATAGCCGTACCAATATCGTTAATGAACAATGAACAGCAAACTATTAATCCAATTAACAATAAGCAATGTGTTCATTGTACCATGTATATTATTCCTGAAATGGAGGGACTTTTGACAGTACTACCACAATTGGTCACATTGCTTCTGTAGATCATTTCCCAAGTTAATTTGCTCCTTTTCTAACTTGCTGCACCGTACTGATGACGACCAAATAGTCAGAAATATTTATTTACGGTTTCCTTCACATATAATGAAGTGTTGTTTATGTATATGGACGGTCGAGTAACATAGCTTGTATGTGTACACTAGAAGCGACCTCTATATGAAGCAAAAAGAAGTCAGGAGACTTCTCTTCGATGGCGAATTAGGTAAACTACGAATCTAAGCTTACTGGATGCGATAGGATGATGTTAGAAATAACCTTTTATTCTAGAAATAATCTACAGTTTAACTGTAGGTGCTATTTAATTTTAATGCAATATGAAGTTTATATATATATATATATATATATATATATATATATATATATATATATACATATACATATATATATATATATATATATATATATATATATATATATATATATATATATATACATATACATATATATATACATATATATATATATATATATATATATATATATATATATATATATATATATATATATATATATATATATATATTAACGATATTATAATATCGTTTTCGTTCATGGCCACCAAAGCAGATGGCGCCTCTGTACGCTGACTACTGCTGTATTGAAGTTTTGGGAGACATTCGAGACATTCGTTGGACTTTCCGAGTTTGAATTTGTATCAGCCCAGGTGTCCGATCAGGCTGAAATAGGCCGAAATGATTCATAACACTTAATTGATACCGATTCGAGCACAAGAAGTTTAACGAATTTGTCCTCCTAGGCCATATATTTGGCCATTTAATTCAACAAAGCAATAGCAGTTTTTGTTAGAAGAGTTATATATATATATATATATATATATATATATATATATATATATACATATATACATCGCAAAAAGGAGTACGACCGTCTATCCAATATATAATAAGGATCACTCAGACGAGTGGTGGGTTCAAATATTGGTCTACTAGGTGGAGAAATAAAAGACAAAGTTGATACTACTTCATCTATTTTGAAGACGTTTAATCGAAGGGAATCCCTTAAGTTATTAAGAAATATTCTAATTGAAAATTCATATCCATCCTCCATCATAAATAAATACCTATATTCTCAAAGTTATGGATCCTCTTTTGATGATATACCCAATGGTGACCAACTTAGAACCATTTCTAATAATTCAGTCAATAGCATTGTTCTGCCTAATGCTGATCTTGAGAATCCTACCACCCATTATTCATCTCTGCCTTATTTTCCTCAAGTTACTGAGAAGCTTATTAAACTGTATAAACAGAATAACATACCAGTTAAAAATGCAGTTAAGAATGCTAAGACTGTTAGAAATTTGTTTTCTAAAACTAAAACACCCTTGTCCACTTTGGAACAAGTTAACACTATATACTACTTACCTTGTGCTTGTTATATTGGTCAAACTGGAAGATCACTAAAAGGACGTCTTACTTTGCATCGAAGTGACATTAATCTGTCTAAGCACACATGTGCGTTAGCGCAACACGCAATTAACCCCAAACATAAGGTGAATTTCAATGAAGTCAAAATTCTTGGCACTGAGCGCAATCTTGGTAAAAGACAGTTCTTAGAAATGTGTTATATTCTTAAACATCCTAATGCTTTAAATAAGAGAACAGACATAAGTAACTTGAGTCAAATATATCATGCTTTAATTTTGCAGAATTAGGCTTTACAATCAGTTCATTATGTATGTGTCTCTAAAGTCGTAAAATTTAACACATTTGTTTTAATAAATAATTATAAAACGTTAACTTAATATAATTAATACTTGATAAAATATAATATTACAATAATGCTAATTAACTTAGACTTACTTATACAATTCACATTGCATACTTGGTCGTTTTTTCATACATTGATTAATGTGAACTTCTGGTTTTTTACTTTAATACAAATTAATACAATTCATTCTTTGAATACCTTAGAAATTAAAGTTCCAAGCGTGGGACCTTGGACTTTTTGGAAATTAGGTGCTTATCGTCATTCACCTGTAGCTGTATATCCAACTACACTGTTGACGGTTTATCACTCTTTTTTATATGAAGTTGAATGAATTTTGCCTACTTGTTTGTTCTAGACTGGTTGATGCCGGGGATTAGCGTTATCGCTAATTTCTTACATTGTTTGGTCTCTTACGGGAGGGTTATCATTCAAACTCATGTTAACTTTTTCAAATATACCGCCCGTCAATTAGTGGGTTGGTACTCTTAACCTTGCTGTTCTGTCGAAGAATTTTCGACCTCAAGGTTGGCTGTCTGTTCATGTCATTGGCTCGGTATCTTTTAATTAACGCTATTTCAAACGCAACAGGTGCCAAGCATACAGTGGTAACTTCATTTTATATCTTGTTTTATATATATTTTTTATATCTCGATGCAGATAACTTAAATAATGCTACCAAAAGTTAAGATAAGGTCATAAAATAAAATTTTTTGCATAGTTCATGCAAACTACTTCAAAGAAACGTCTTCAAAATAGATGAAGTAGTATCAACTTTGTCTTTTATTTCTCCACCTAGTAGACCGATATTTGAACCCACCACTTGTCTGAGTGATCCTTATTATATATATATATATATATATATATATATATATATATATATATATATATATATATATATATATATATATATATATATATATATATATATATATATATATGCATACTTGTATTATCGAATTTCAGAATTATAGGTTTTAGTTCTTACTTCATTCTGAAAATATGCCTGAGCTCAAAAAGTACTAAGTATTATATTAAAAATAAGGTCAAAAATTAAGGTCATTTCATTCTGATTGTGCAATTTTGTTTAATTATTATATCGCCCTTGCCGGATTCGAATATAAGCAAAGATTTGTACGACCCGCAAAGTAAAAATAATAACCGATAATTCCAGTTTCAACATAGCCAGTCCACTTTCTCTGCCACGCTAAACAGAAGTAGCAAAATCCGTAATCGGTTTCTTTGACGATTCATTTGTGATTCATAGAGATTTCGTGCTAGCTAGAGAGGCGTGATGAATAAGATATGTAGCAATCACGTATATATGTAGAAACATGTAATCGAAATCAATCTTTTAAGAAATCGAACTAAAATTATAAGCGGATTTAATATTTAAATTTTATAAATGAATATAAGATATATATATATAAGAGATTTAATATTTACAAATCACTGAACCAAATATATTTTAAAATTAACAAATACAAATTCTTGTGTCGTTCTCGATAGTCCAGTTTATTTGCTAAGCGATCGTAATACCTAGCCTGAACTTTGTGAAACTAAACTTGTTATTAATAAAAATGATTATAGGTTTTGTTTTAAATTTAAATATCAAAATTGGGAAGCGTCTGAGGAAGCAGTCCTACGTACTCTAGAAGAGAAGAAAATATATATATATATATATATATATATATATATATATATATATATATATATATATATATATATATATATATATATATATATATATATAGCAAAAAGAAAGAGGTTTGAAGAAGAAATTAGAAACAAAACTTCAAATTATAAAAACAAATTTAAAAACAAAAAATGTTTGGGCTTTCTTTAGCAAATTAGCAAATCGCATGGGGGTTAGCTGTGGCTAGATCCCCACCTAGGACATGTATCGTTGTGCTATGAGATTAGAAAATCACAGAAGACGAATCTTCCCCTATCCTAGTAATATTGAATTCGGCTCTGAAGGAATTAGGTAATTAGGTGTTTAAGTTGGATTGTTTGTGAGATTGTAGAGTGAGTACCCTCTTGGAGCTAGGTGCTTGATTAGAATCTTGTTTGTATAAATCTTTGATTTATCATATGGTTGTACGTCAATTTTGAGATTGCGTGTGCGTACATATTTTAGGAGACCTCGTTGCAGACACGGGCGACGTCGTTCCTTTTTTCAGAGAAGACGTGAATTTGGTAAATCTATGAAGGTAAAATAACCAGGTATAAACTTACTCACAGAGCCCGTAGTTACAAGATGCAGGACATGGATTGAAGTAGCAATTTTCTACGCAAATAATTTTAATGTCATAAAAGACATTATGTTAGAAATTCAAAATTACTCACAGTGTGTAACTGAAAGTCAAGAACTTTTAAGTATCCTACAGATTGCTAAAGAACTAAGTAAAAAAAATAAAGAAAAATCACCTCAGAAAGAAGAGAGAAAATGTGAACAAAGAACATTTTAAGGAAAAGCATAAGTACACCTGTAAGTACACTTCTACCACACAATGTACTTATAACGGTCTAAAAACTAAATATAAACTAACTATATACGCATTCTTTCTCCGCGTCTGACACGCTTCTTGCCAAAAGACATATCGACAGCTAAATGATACGATTAACCTAAGTGATCACGCGCATGACTCATTTCATTTTTTATTTGCCGAATTCTAGATTTAGAATTAGGTTTCCCTTTATTTTATCATTTCTTTTAAAAATCGAGCTAGTTTGGAATCTATTTGTATGGTAGGTAATCATTTATTCTGATCTATTAGGTATCTCGTTCGATATGGGCACTCGTATACGACGTGATGCATGGTCTGTTGTTCTCCTACATAGTCACCAAATTTTATAGTGATGGTATTCATGTAACGTATGTTGCACATAGTGTTAATAGAATCGCTGAAGATATTTGAGGTCAATTACAAATGGTAAATGAAATGGTAATGTTAAAAAATATTTTTGAAAGCGTCTGCCCGATAGTGTTGGTCTTGGTCTTGGTCTTGGTCTTGGTCTTGGTCTTGCTCTTGCAGCAAGAGTCTTGCAAGTCTTGCAGTTACCCATTAGCCTATTGCTATTTATTAAACGCTTCTTTAAATCTTAGAATAACGTAACAGAGCAAGTACATTTTAAGCTTGAATTAACATAGCCATAATAAAGACCAACCAAATTAATAAATGTCTAAACAACTGACAACGCGTAGGGTTTGAAGCCACGATCCAAGCGATCCGTATCTATGCTCTAACTAACTCAGCTATCTACCATGCCCCACGGAAGTCAATCTGTTTCTTAATATTCTCTGCCTAGAAAGAGATTGATGTACCACCCCCTTACCCATAAATAAAATGGAAATCTTAAAAAAGATTGGTAAGTTTAAAAAATCCATATACAGGTATCAAGGGCACAGATTCTATAGGTAATAATATAACAAACTATAATCCACTTATTAAACCAACATAAATGTCGTTAACAAGCTCAACTTTTATATAAAAAACTAACTTGGAAGAATGGGTCAAAAAGCAATGATAATCAAAAGAAATTATTTTAAATTAAGGAAATATCTACTTAATAAATACATTAATTTGCCAAAATAAAGTATAGGTACATAATATAATATGTAATTGGTAATAAGCTAATAATTATATATTTAACATGCCCACTTTTCCAACGGTTAATTAAAAAGCTTGTGGTATCTCCACCGAATTGTGGTATTTCAGGAAGAAATATTTGTAATTCCTTTTTGTGAAAAGATATTCGATGCTTCCTTAACATTAACGTGTTTCTGTTTTTCATTTTCATTTCAGTCTTTCTATGTAGGCATAATTTACACAAAGCAATTTGGCATGCATGAATTATTTCGAAAAACTTATCAAATTTGCTTTTAGATCTTTCAGATCTATAATGCCAACGCTCACTACTCTGACTAGAACTATTTGAATCTTTGTCCCTCATTTTAAATTGTAAACTTGTCACTCAGGGAACAACAAGGATTAGATGAAAAACAATTATATTAGAATCAAACGAAAACTTAATTGGGAATGAAGTTCAGTGATGTCCAAAAAGTAACTAGTACTATAATAGTTACTTCATGTCCGTTACTATCCAATACCCTAAGTATCTAATAATAAACCGAGAATTATATATCGTTACTTCGTTATTCTAAATATTTCGGTATTTTGTTTACGTGTTAGGGGACATTATCTGTTATTAATTTGTCTCGTTACTTTTGAAGACATATTAGCCGCGCACTTTCAGCAAATTTTGTTTAACCGAATGATTTCATCGCAGACTCAGCAGAATTTTGACCATCAAGCAACAGTTCCAATATTTTGTATAATGAACAACTGGTTTCGTTATTTGATAATGCAATTTTTTGTCGGCATTTATGGCACCAACATTCGAGTAATCGCAAAACATATTATGTAATCTTCATAAACGGAATTTAAAAATTTCTATAATCAATTGCCGAGCTGACAACGCAGAAAATTCATAGTTTTAAATAATATACTTGCGTATTTTAGCATTAAAGGTAAAGCCTCTAGACTGGTGTAATTTTATTTATTTAAATGAAATTCTAATATTAGTGTAATAATAAATTTCTCGTCTTTTGATAAGTCAAAATAAATATTTGTTTAATTTAATATTTTGCATCTGGTGCACACAATGAAAAGACCCTTACAAAGATTTGCAACAATCGTCTAACCCACATATTTATAATGAAAACATGGTTAGACTATTTTTACAAATTTCTGTTTTCATATTATTTGACGAATGTGTTTAAGGGCGAATTGGACGAAATATGCCGGAAAAACTATACTCGCTAAAATTTCACTCAGTCCTAACTGCAAGACACAAGAGTCTCGCAGGCTTAGTCTTGTTCTTGCTTAAATCTTGCAAGGTCAGCCTTGGTCTTGGTCTTGCTAAAATTAGGCGGTAAATCGGTAAGACCGATTTTGGGCAACACTACTGCCCGAGTTGAAGCATACAAAAAAATAACCTAAGGCTGCTTTTTTTTATTAAAACAAATTCCTGCAACTAAAGATTTAATAATAGAAATTAGAAAAACAAGGAGATTCTTTACTAAGTTTTATGAATGTAATACAAAATTTTAAAGAAGATGCAAATTTAGTCAGAGGTTGACATGGAAACAGGATTCAAGAAATAAATTAATAGTTTTTAATAAAAATAAAGTTTTCATGCTAGCGTATCATCTAAATTAAATGGAGAATATTCTAGTCAGTCCGTATCTGCAAATGTGTCAAAATTTAAATCTGAACCAATAACTAATTCCCTAGATGTTAAAATTCTTTTTGTACTTTTTAATATATTTATGTACGTTTAAAATATAACATAGGCATTAGTTATAAAATTAATTTTCTTAATTAATGTTTACTAAATAAAAAATATGTAAATATGTTAATGTGTTTTATTAAGATTTATATCGATGTCTACTTATAGGTTGTAACAATTTTTTTTTGTTGAAGAATATTTATTTTGCAAAATTGTATGCTTATAAGTTTATTTTGAACTTTATATCATGCTTATAATCCGGTCTTTAGTTATAAGTTACAAGCAAAACATTTGTGTTTTAGTACTGCTATAAAAAAATAATTGAGTAGACAATTTTGATATAACTACAGACATAACAAGCCCATTTGATTTTTATGTATTTGACATTGTTTCATCTAATCCTATCTGTGACGAAGCGGCTATGCTGGTTTTTCACATAACGATCTTTTAAATCGTTTAAACTAATTAAAATATTAATAAAAAAGATGCATGTGGGTTGGAATGGTTAAAATGGCATTTTGTATGTTTATGCTATTGTTTTAATAACTATTTTTATTTAAAAATATGCATGTGTCATAGGTCATGGTTACCATAAAATAATGGATACTAAAAATATCGATAAATTTTGTCAATAAAATTTAAGACATTTTTAAAAAATGTTTTAAATTTTGTATCGGTATCGAATAATAAATAAAGGAATAAAAAAATTATAAATAATCTTCTTCGATTTTCATTGATATAATTAATAGAAGAAGATGACTTCGTCTAACACATGTTTATGAATGATGTCCTTTTCCTGAAATGAACAATAACGAAAAAGGTAAAATTATAAGGGCCAAGGATGCATTTACAGAACTTACAGAGTATTGCCAAAGAGATGAATTGAGAGGTATTGTGAAAGAGGAGTATCAACAGAGAGGTGAATCAGAGATTATAGAAGTCATAATGACTCAGTAAAAGAATATATACGAATTCTTTTCATATTTTTACAGTTAATATTTTTTCTGTTACTGTCCTGTAATAAGATCTAATTTAATGCTGTATTCTAAAGACCCTTTTAAAACATATTATTTCCTGGTATTTCGTAAAACTTAAACTGGCTACCTCATTTATCATGTTTGAAGTACGGAGAATTTGACTTCTCTTTTGTATGGGTCAAAAATATACACACAAGTGTAAAGTGTCGTATTACTGTAGCAATTAACTTTAAACTATCGCCATTCAAAATCGTCCGACAATAGAATGATTTATTGGTACACCCTCTCGGACCACCACTAAGAGGGTTCCTTAGCTCGAACGATCTCAACGCACTTTACTTCTTCGTAACACAGTGGACGAAACGCGCCACATTGACAGGTTTTGTGTGAATCGCCTCGGCGGCCGTCCCGGGCATCGGTACCGCGACCAACTCTTCAGCTGGTACGAATACATGAATAGAACCAAAGGGTAAGTCTATGTTCTTTGTACAAACAACGATAATGAGTAGAACCAGTTAATTTCATAATTTATTCACAATTGATAGTTGCTATTTTTGCTAATTTTATGTACAAACAAATATTGCATTGTTTCTTTATAATTATTTACCCAATATCATTTAACCAGCGACCTCTTAAGTTTATCCTTAACAATATATATATATATATATATATATCTTCTTCTTAGAGTGCCGTCTCCTTACAGAGGTTGTCAATTATAATAATTTAGAACTTGCTGCTCTAAACAAATCAATCGATATATATATATATATATATATATATATATATATATATATATATATATATATATATATATATATATATATATATCTTCTTCTTAGAGTGCCGTCTCCTTACAGAGGTTGTCAATCATAATTTAGAACTTGCTGCTCTAAACAAATCAATCGATCTGCATTGATACCAATCACGTAGATTCTTTAACCATGAGTTCTGCCTTCGGCCAACAGATCTTCTTCCTTGAATCTTACCTTGTATTCATCTTCTCATGGCGCTGTCTCCTTTCGAAGGTTGGCGATCCAAATGGCAATTGTGGTTTTGGAAACTGCTGCGCGAAATATTTCTGCGGATGAACGGTCGAACCATCTCCTCAGGTCTTTCAGCCATGTGTTCTGACGTCTTTCTACTGATCGTTTGCCCTGTACTTTTCCTTCCCTGTATTATGAGTCTCAAAATTTCATATTTTGGACCCCTCATCACGTGGCCTAGGTATTCCAGTTTTCTGGTTTGTATAGTTGTGATTAGTTCTGTTTCTTTACCAACTCTCTCCAGTACTTCTTTATTTGTAATTCTATCAGTCCGTGATATTTTTAATACTCTGCTGTATAACCAGAGTTCGAAAGTCTCGATTCTTTTTAAATTGCATTTTTTTAATGTCCAAGTCTCAGCTCCATATAATAATATTGAAAATATATAACAGCGAATGGTACGTAGTCTGATCTCCAAATTTAGATTTTTGCACGTTAGAAGTGGCTTCATTCGTATAAATGCTGATCTGGCAATCTCTATTCGCCTGTTTATTTCTACAGTATGATCATTGGTTTCATTGATCAAAGTTCCCAAGTACTGATATTTTTCTACCCATTCCATTTCGGAACTCGAACTGCGTCTCACTAATCCTAAATCTAGCCTAAATCTTGAATGGCGTAGACTCATTTTTATATGAAAAATTCTTTATATATTCCGCTTTCTAGTCAATAATGAAATTACTACAGATCTGCTAAGATTTACAGGATCCCGGAATATTCGCCATCATTAAGTACATTTCTTTTCTCACTTTTTGATTCGTAGAAAGGTCGAAGAAGACAGTTTCTTGCAGTTATTCGAAGTATACAAGAAATAAAAAATAAATAATAAAAAACCTAATAAACAAAGTCATTATATTTATTTGTATACATCCATTTTTTGTTTGTTTTCTTTTTATGAGGTAATTGGAAAAACCCAATATCCTCCTTAAAAATACATAATTTTATTGTTACAAATTATGATTGTTTTAGTAACAATTATAGGTATAACAGTGACCATGAATTTTAGCCCATGCAAATATTTGTAAATACCATCAACTACAAGCCATAACAAAAATGATCTCTGGAATAAATATTTTTTAAATTATTTTAGATTCTTGATCTGAGATCGAATTAGATGGCTCAAAGGTATTACACAAAAAACATAAATTCCAATAAAATAAACGTTCGTGTTATATTTGTAGATACAATCGTGTCTGTTCATTATCATTATAATTATGGTAATAAAACGTACGTTTACTTTTCAGTTACAGTCAGTTACGAATATAATAAATGAACAATATATATCTACATCATAAATGTCATTTTCTCCTCCTTTTAAAGGTTGGCAACAAGTGTGATAAATCTTAATAAATAAGGATGTTTCCATAATCGTGAGTTCCTTGTCTCGTATTTCAATGCTAGGCTTTTTTTCTTTCCCATATAGGATTTTTTATAAATCTTATTTACAAGTGAAAGTATATAGTACAAATATTGGCAATTTATTATGCTACTCAAAAATTTCACAATTTTATTTATAATTTTGATGTTGATGTTCAGTCAGATCACAAACCTATAATCTCTATTATGAAGAAGCCAATTTTCAAAGTTGGATCAGTTAGACTTTAACATTTAAGTCTTAAACTTCTCAAGTACAGATCAAATATTTATTTTGTTCCTGGGAAAGAAATACATTTTGCTGGTATGCTATCTAGGTCCAGTTTAAATATAAATACACATTAGCCAGAAATGATCCATTTCTGGCTAATGTATGTTCATGGTAGCTTGCCCCATTTGTGCAACATATCTACACATCGACCATGTTGAGTTGTGATGCGGTTAAGTGTGTACCAGGTCTTACGTGGTAGGTCAAATCCAGGAGGTGTCTCTGTGATGCAAGGTATGGCTGTATTTGGTTGAGCTGCCGACCATTCATGGATCCATTTGGTGATCATGTTGAACCCTGTGGCTGCGGCTGATTCAGCAGTCGGTATTGGAGATTTTGCGCAGTCGACTTTTGGTTGCATCTTCTATATAGTTATGAATCGCCAGCGCCGATCTGAGTATGGATGCCGAAGCCCCCCCATGTTGTGCCGCAGAGCTTCTGAATGATGTTATTTCTGGTTTTAGCTTCTCGGCAACTGTACTTAAATGTTCCCTAAAGCTTAAAATTCTGTTTAAGTATACGCCTAGATATTTTGGATGTTTATTGTGGTTGAGTCGTGTGCTATTAAAGTAAACGCTAAGGGTTCTTGACGCCAGATTGTTGTTTAGGTGGAAGCAGGTTACTTCGGTCGTGGAGGCATTGTAGCGAAGTCTTCATTTTTGAAAGTAATTTCCCATAACCTCTAGGTCGTCCATAAGAATCTCTTCAGCTTCTTCTACGTTATTACTATTACATATCTGCATTAGAAACAATGCAGATATTTTTATACAGATAATGCAGATTACCAAATCATTCCGATAATAATAATAGTTAATGCCAACAGATATCTACATTATTGTCAGCATAAATAATTCAGTCCGTAGGTCAGAATATGCCCGAGAAAATATTGGAAAAATACGAAAAACAGTAATTATTTTGAAGAATCCAGAATCCTTTTGAACTGATTATTTTGGCGGATACGATAAATATGATGTAACGTATTAAATATACTTACACTTATTTGTTTATCGATAATTCCAGAAAATTTCACAACCATCTATATCAATTAAACAAATTCAAATAAAAGTTGAGGTAACATAAATATTTATTTTGTTAATAAAAAAAAAAGAATTACTTGTAAAAGCTTACAAAAAATTGATAATAATTATGATACATCATCTATTTTTATGCTTAACAATTATACAAACCTGCTTATCAAGGTCTTCTTGTCTTGTTGCTTTTTACTACTATAAGTTAATCTTCGATTATCAGTGTTTTTTATTGTAAAGAACATTTTGACAACATATTTTATGACGTTATCGACACATATACTTACCGAGTCTATAAAATATTTTCATAAATAGTATATTGAGACTATACTAATAAAATTGTATCGCTTACCAAATCACCTCTACATTAATCTCTTGAACAAACTATTCGTTATTCGTTTATATGGTAGTTTGTCAGCTACCAGTGTTTAACAGCATATTTATCATTGAAAAAATAATACGGCATGTCTGATCCTATTCTTCTTGCTATGTTAGTGCCATTTCCTTCATTGAAGATTAGCCATCACCATGGAAAATATCTCCATCATTTACAATAAATCATTCAGTTGATTCTAACTCTAAAGCCAGGATATAAATACATATTCTTGTCTTGCACTCAAGAAGAACCAATTATTTCACGAGCAGGTATTCTTCAGGACATTATGTGTCCACAACAAAGTAGTTTTCCAATTTCGAATTTAGTATGACTTACTGCCAATATATTTAAATATTCCAATTGTAGAAATTCTCGCAGACAACAAACTCTTTTTTTTTCTCTCTCTCTCTCTCTCTCTCTCTCTCTCTCTCTTCGTGAACAACTGCTCAAAAAGAAACTGTACCTTGATATAGTACCGCGAATCCGTTACAGAAAAATACCGCGAATCCGCGAAAGAAAAATCTTATGCGAGAAATCACCGCATGTCAAACCTACTTATGTAAATACAGGTGTATGAGTGTATATAACAATAATATTAGTAAGTTTTTTTATAAACTTTATTTAGCTATTGTCTCTCCTAATTATTTTGAACCAATCCTATTGACACAGTTCTAACAACTCGTAAATTTTATTAATTTTGCATATGTACATGACCTTAATTGTACAAATAGTTCAGAACTATTCGAGGAGCAGAGGATATTTATGTAAGTCGACCACTAAATTTTTCTGCGCCTTTTAAACGTCCACTAGATACGTTATTCCATCAAACATCAAATATGTATTTATAATTGCTGCACTTCCCTAAAGTTTGATGTTGTAGGACATATGCAAATGTTGTAGCACCATTTCGTTTATAATATAATCTGTCTATGGTATTTTGGTATTTTTAAAAGCCTCCTCATTAAAAACCTCATCTCAAAAGATTGGAGCTTTCTCATTATGTTAACGCCATAAAGAAGAAGTGGATATAACATTTTACCATCCGATATCGGATTTTGCAGAATGAGTCTTTGGTTACTCAAAAAATTCCTTATGTTCAAAAACGCTGTTCTTGATTGCTGTATTTAGATCTTTAGTAATCTAGATTCCTATTTCACTTTGTCCACTTGTTCAACATCTTCATTTTTTACTTGGATCCTTGTTATCCCTTTACTCTTTTTACTGATATCCATTGTTGTTCTTTTCTTTGTATTGATTGTTAAACTAAATTGTTCCTCAGTATTGTAAATTGTGTTTTTAACTTTTACAGGTCTTTCCCATTATCAACGATAATGACTGTATCGTCAGTATAACGAATGTTATTTATTGATCTCTTCTGTACAGTTTTCAAAAGTTTGTGTAAATAATTCTTCGGAGTTTATATTAAATAGTAATGGTAAAAATACACAGCCTTGTCCCACTTCTCTGCTTATGTGTTGCGAATATGTGCTTTTTCCATATAATATTATCACAGTTTGTTGGTTCCAATAGAGATTTTTCAGTATGTTAATATCATTTTGAATAGTCCTTTTCGCTTTAGACATGCTATGAGAATTTTATACCTAACTTTGTCAAAAGTTTTTTCATAGTCTACAAAAGCGACGTAAAGATCTTTTTGTTGGTCTCAATATTTGTGAGTAAGAGTTGTGAAACTATCTAGAGTTTCTCTTAGTCTCTCCCTTATCTTTCTTACACTCTCTGAATATTCTTGTATGAATTACCTTTGAAAATGTTTTCGATTGGTACGTTACTGGCCTATAATTTTTTAACAAAGATTTATCAACTTTCTTGAATATTAGGAAAATTATTACTTTTTTTAATTAAAAAAAAAACACTTACTTTTGCAGATTTATTTATTAAATCAGTTAATGGTTGGGCTGTATATACACCCATGTGTATAAATGCAATCAATACCACTTGAATTACATTTTTCAATATTAATATCTTTCAGAGACTTTGCAAACAACCTGTATAGCGCGCTCTTCGCGTTGTAAATTAACAACGACAATGAGTAACACCTAAGGTCCTTGACGTTTGTTATCAAAGTATGTAGGAAGGCAGTATCCGCCTATAGTCTACAAAACATGTATGCATTAAAGTCTTTGCTTTTATTGTTTATTTTATTTTTATTTTGTATTGAAATCTGACCAACAATCGAGTTACAAGGTATACAAATTAATTTTGTCAGGTGTCCATTATAAAACGTCATTTGTTTTATGCCAGTCTTTCCACTTATGCAGATGAATACACTCACACACAAAATACCACCTAAAAGATACTTTTTCTGTTCGCGTCCTTTTGGCAACTTTTCTGAGATAATTACTTGGGTGGTATAATACCTCAATACTGATTCTATCATATTTTTATTATATATATATAATTATTATTATATTAGTGTTAATTTGAACCATATTTTTGAGAATTCTTGAAGGATCCTGTTATAGTGCAATGTTAGTTCAACTTTTTGTACAAAAACTGCTAATCTTTTTCTTTTAAATGCCAAAATTGTTATAAACAAATTAGCTGTGAATTAAAAAAAACTAACTTTGCCCCAAAATATCGTAGAACAACTTTTTTTTTAATTTGTGTAAAAATGTCAGGTTTTCGAATATGACAAAAGATTTTATCTACGAGCAATAGTATAAAAGTTATTATAAATGTTTATAAATCAAAAATAACCGTAACTTACAAAAGGGTTTGCGTAGTAAAAAATTATTTTTTTGATTTTTTTTTATGTATATTCACAGTATAATTTTTAAACTTTCATTTGCTATGCATAGAATTACTGCACCTCAATCAATCAACGGTTTGATGGTGAGTGCAAAAGAAAGAGGAAGCAAGTAATGTCTTATCTCAGAGTATCTAGAAAAATTAGCTCAACTTATGCAACGATATGTTCGTTACTGGAACGTTGAACAGGAATACAAGCACTTTTGTAACTAAAAAAAAAGAATTTTATAAAAATGCTGCATTGAGTTTGCTGCATTGCAAGAAATACAAAAAACTCAATAGAATTTTGGAAGACTGTTGGACTGTATAAGTTTGGAAGTTCGGCCATTGGGGAAGGTATTAACTTAAACAGTTTACTGCAACATTTTGCAAGACATTTGAATACGGAGATAACAGCAGATCCTGTGTTGTATACCGTTTATCCTAAATGAATATTTAGACCGGCCGTTTAGTATGAAAGAACTTTAAGTAGCATTAGATTCTTAAAAACCAAATAAAGCACCAGGAGTGGATAGAATAAATTGGAAATAAAAATGGAAAAACATAGCAACGAATTCCAATAACCAGTATTATTCCATCCACCCTATCTTACCACAAGATGTTGCCTATATTTTCAAATGCCTAATGCCAAAGAAGTTGACAGCCACAATTACACGTCAGAAAACTAAGCACGGTGTATTCCCAACTAACTTGGCTAAGTTAAATATTATCCCTTCTGGGGTATGCTCATGCGATATTATATCACAATGTGACATTAACCATATCCTTTTTAAGTGCGATAAACATAAGTATGAAACAGATAACAGATCAGCTGTATTCAAAACTATCAGAACTTAAAATTCAGACTCCCATAAACATCACCCAACATGTGTAACTGATAATCTTGTGCTGATTCAGCACATAAGGTAATTCTTTAATATATTGACTTTCGATAGCGAAAAATTCAACATTTACATGGAGCCTTGAAGGGGCAAAAAAGCGAAGTGTGCTAAAGAAAATAACAACTAATCTTATGTAACACTGAAAATAAAAATGTTAAAACATTGTTATTTTATAGCCATACCTCGTAGAATAATAGATTTTTTCATTTGACTCTCATTCGATTCAGTGGCCAAAGAAAGTAGTCTTTAACACTTCAATATTGTTCTGTGGTTGTGGTTGAACAACCAGTAATAAGAAAAACACGATGTACTTTTAGGAATTTCGTTTTATGAAATAAATATATTTTGGTTTTAATATTCAGTATAGTTTTTGCTTATAAACGAAGTAACTAACGTATTTATTTTTTCAAAAACCTGTGCTATCTACAGGGTGTTTCATAATCATTTGTAACTATTATGAAACAAATATTGTTCATAATTTTTACACCTCATATTCTTTAATTGACTTAATAACACGAATATCTTGTGAATCCTAATGAAATTAGTTTAACGAGAGCCAACACAATTGTAGAATGGCAACTAACATGAAGACAAATTGAGTGAAGTTTTTTTAATAGTCATCATGAATAAAATATAAATTCATCGAATTCATCATGTTGAATAACCTGTCATTATATAAACAGTAGTAGAGCTAAGCTAAGGCTGTAGTGTTTAATTTTTTTAGTTTGTACACTATGTTTGTGTGCAACAACCCTTCCATGTAGATATTGGTGTGTTTGCCCAATATATGGTGAATTGCAGTACTTTATAAAGAACATCCAACTGATGATCTTTAGCAACATTGGGTTTAAATTTTGAAAAAAATATTTTATGCATGATATATAATATACGAGTATGTCCGTACCTAGTGTGATGTGGAGGAAGAATATAAATGATTAAACATAGTTTTATACAACTTATATTCTTACCTAACAGTTAAAATATGATTATAAATATAAACCTTTTTACATAGACAATTGACATTACATGTGTTGCTTGAATTTCTTCTTCTTTTCTCTATACCTAATGTATAATATACTAGTATCCGTATATGTTTTGTAAAATTAACATGCGGTAATTTGAAAAAACCATCATACGCATTTACATGCTCGTCCCAAATAAGATGTTTTTTAAATTACCGAAGTTAATTTTACGGAACAAGTCTCCAGTTTTTAGCTTCTCAATGAATAGGTACTTCACAATACATTATTATGAAAATGTTTCAACATTACGTACTTACAATAAGTATATTGTTGCACAAAGTCCATTGTTTTAGAAGAATGCAAACTTTTTTGAGATAAGCGTATGCGTTTAATATTAGCTCCTATTAGCAAATAAGACAAAAGTATACTAAGTTGAAGCAGATTTCATAAAACGCAGCAATTCGTACCAGGAAGGCAATTATATGAATTCTATAAGTACAGTATATTAAGTAAAATGTTATATTAATAATTTATGATTTTGTATACCAATAGAACTAAAGTAAACGATTTAAAGTGTAAAACGTTTAATAATGTTGTTATTTTCGAATTGTGTGCCCAAAAAATTGCGTAAAGAGCAGATATCGTGAAATCCATCAAAATAAACCTAAGATGAGTGGGCCATGTTATGCGGATGGATGAAAGTGATATCGTGGTAAAATAATCATGATAAATAGGTCAGTCGGAAGAACAAGAGGGGGCGACCTGAACTCTAATATCTGGACGATGTGTAAAACTATTTAAGGAAGATTGGAGTAAGGGAACGAAGAAGACAGACACTCGTTAGGGAAGGATGGAAGAATGTTTTGAGACAGACCAAAGCTTACGAAAGGTAGTAGCACCAATTGAGCTATGTTTTAAAGTGCTCCTGCTATATATTCCAGATCAGTCAATGCTTTGTTATTGTTATTTCTTCTATCGATATTACTGCTTTTTGACCATATAATAACTATAGTATAGATTTAAAATGATATTAATATAACTTTATTCGAAATTTTTCCGTGGTCAGATTATCCTGGCGAACTTTAACGGAAGATTTTATAACAGGAACATATTTCCTACACTGAGATTTTATCCTATGGGTTATAGGTAGGATATTACCTAGATTTTGGATTCTTGATGATGGCTAGTGTTTAATTTTTTCGCTAAAATGTAGAGATGTACACAGTCTCGACTATGGGTTTGATAAATGATTTACTGATTAGAAAAAAGACTTTTTTATATAATGCCTCAATTCTGGTTCTTATATTCCAGAATTATATCCCCATCCCCATATTATATTCCCCGTCCAAATGAGCTTCATCGTTAATTGACCTTCCAGAATATGAAGATTGGAAATCCAAGCTTTTTTCATAATCGTTACATGGTGACTACCATCGTTTTTGTTGTATTAAGAGTTACTTTCTATTTAAATACGATTTTTCAATTGTGTTAAGTTGGGGCTACGCGAATTCGAATACCTTTGGTCTCCTGCCTGTCAAAGCTTTGCCTATAGTGAGAAGGGCAGCAATTCTAATCCGACTATAATATGTACACTGAAAATGTTCATTGTAGAGAAGTATAAAAGGAAAAGAAAGTATATTTGATTATAACATTAAATAATGAAGAGCTAAAATAATCCTCAACATATACCTATGTAATCTAATCCATATATTAAACAAATATTAGTATTAAGGTTTCATTAGTGATTATTTTCAATTAGTCTAACTAATTAACATAAATTACCGTTATTAACATAAAAACAACGTGAATTAATCACTTACACTCTTGGTATAGTGATACAAAATACTGAATGACAAATAAATCTGTTAATATGTATCTCATAAATGAATATTCAACTTTGGTTAAACAATTAGTTCAACCGGAATAAATTACACGGTTGCGGAAATGATGATAACAGAGTACCTAGATTTTTCATACATAATGGTTAGCGATGTACAATTATAGAGAGTTGAATGAACATAGCACGGAATCATACAGACACATAAGTTGTCTAGATATGTTATTTATAAATGTGGAAAGTATACTTTACTAGGACAGTCTAGCGGAAACGCGGGAAAAATTGTACCAAGTCTGAGATAAAAGGAATAAGGAAATGATAAATACACACACAATATATGAATTTTGATGTATAATAATTAGGGAAGCAGAATTTTAAACTTTAAAGTTTCACATTGAGTTTCCGATGCCCTGTTTGACGACTTTCCACAATAAATATATGTAGGGGAGGAGGGGCACTTTTGAATGTGGGGTGGATTTCAACAATTCAAATTTCCCTCTTATAAGCACCGCAATATTAGCAATTTTTGTTATACGGTATTGGTTACATTTATACAACTAGTGTGAAGTTGCATGAGCGATTGTTGTGTTTACAAACGTAACAGCAAAAGTACTGGACGGCAAAAGTCCACCAACAACTGGACGGTGTTGCTGCCAGCCTGCACTTCGCAGAGGTTTTCCAAAGTATGTGTTCAATATGTAACCTCGTAATTTAAACCCTAAATTTTTAACTTACCTAAATTTAAATGTAGTTGCGGGGCACATTTGAACAACTGGAATGGGACACTTTTAAACTTTGTTTAAAGGTGTCCCATTACTGCAAGCTCCATTAGGAAGAATTAAAATTAATGTTAAATGTAGATTTTTAGGAACTGAGATGGTACTTACATACAAGAGAAAACATGCAGTGGTGCCTCTAACTGAAGATGATATTCAAAATGCCAAACAAGCAGTGGAGAGTGGCATGAAACTTCGCACGTCTACTACAACGTATGGAATTAAACATACGACACTATTTTATAGAATAAAAAGTAAACAGGAACGAGAAAAGGCAGAACTAAATGGTGTAGTTTATAGTGATCTGTCGAAATATTCAAGTTTGTATTCTACTGGTCAAGTTTTTAACAAAACTGAAGAATACCTATTATTTAGTTATATATTAACATTTTTAGAAATAAATTACGGTTTAACATACACCCAAATCAGAATTTTGGCTTACGATTATGCAAAAAGACTGAATAAACCTGTATGCACCAGTAAATGGGATGCCAATAAAATTTCTGGTATAGACTGGCTGCAGTGTTTTAAAAACAGATACCAAAATTTGGCATTGAGGAAACCCGAAAACACCAGTCTAAGTCGAGCTAACAGTTCTACAAAGGAAAATATTCGGACATTTTTTGACAATTATGAACGTGCTCTTTCAACCTACGATTTCACACCTGACAGGATCTATAACTTAGACGAAGCTGGTATCAGTACTGTCCTGCTAGCTCCAAACATTGTAACGCAAAAGGGAATCAAACAGGTTGGACAGATAGTTTCAGCAGAGTACCCTGATAACTATATGTGGGATAATTAATGCATTAGGAAATGCTGTGCCTCCCTTGGATGGAGGCACAGCAGGAGAATGGAGCTCCCTTG
Source organism: Diabrotica balteata (assembly GCA_918026665.1). Lineage (NCBI taxonomy): Eukaryota > Metazoa > Arthropoda > Insecta > Coleoptera > Chrysomelidae > Diabrotica > Diabrotica balteata. The sequence goes on from OU898282.1 coordinate 137,239,572, forward strand.
GGAAGCCTGGTTTTGGCTAATTCGCTAAGTTCTGGATAAATGACCAACGAACTGGTTCTCAAGGTTTTAAATCACATTAAACGTTATACACAGTGTTCTTCTGATTCCCCAATTTAAATATTGATGGACAATCACGAAACTCATTATTCATTTGAATCCATAATGTTTGCACGTAGAAATGGTATAGTATTAGTTACTTTTTCACCCCACACCTTACATCGCCTTTAACTGCTAGCTGTAGCCGTTTATTTGTCATTTAAATCAAAAGTTGCCTTTGCTATGAACGAATGGAGCATAATGCATCTTGCTCGAGCTATTACAGTATATGACTTAGCAGCCATTACAAACACTACGTACACTTCTTCATTTATCATGTAGAATATAGTTGAAGGTTTTAGAAAAACGGGCACTTGGCACCTAAACTATAAAATTACATTATTATAAGGTTAATAACAACGGTTAGTTTCAAGATTACTTGGCTTGCTGATAAAATCTGTAAAGATTGGGTCACAATCGGATAACTAACAATACAATAGCAAGTCTGTCGTAAATATCACAACTTTACCATCCTTTTAAAACATCAACTTTCATTATAATTACAAAATTAATCAGCCTCTTTGTCTACTTCCAAGCAATAGTTAAACTCTGATTTACTTGGTTCATTTAGATAAAACCGTTAAGAGATCACGACACGATGACCACAACAATTTCATAAATAATTTATTTTGTAGATATATTTTTTGTTGTTTTAAATTAAATCTAGCTTATTTATATAACTATATTGAACAACTGTTGTCAAAAAACTAATACAGAAGTAGAAACTTCAAAATTTGTATATTGGTATAAAAAAATATACTTTTACAAATTTATACCAATATATAAATTTTGAAGTTTCTACTTCTGTATTAGTTTTTTAACTATGGTATACAGCCAACTACTTGGATTTTACCCATTTATGTTAAATATTGTTAAATTTTAAGTATACTTGAGTTAAGAATCCAAAGGAAGATGTTGAGAGTTCATATAGGAAGGCTACTAATGGCTTAATGTGTGGCCTTATTCAAAAACTATTGATAAAATTGGAGTACTATGGAATAAGGGGTACCATACATGACCTTTTAAAATCCTATCTTACAGGAAGAACACAGATTTCCCACATTTCCAGAAATATTTCTTTCTTCTTTACTCGGTACTATCTATCTCGGCAGTGTAGAGAAATTTGGAAAATAGTGAACAGGATTGGTTGAACGATGATATTGTTACGAACATGCATTCGGCGTGGCCCATGTAACGGTTACATCTCGAAGCGACGAGAAGCTTCCAGAGATGTATCGAGCGCGGAAGAGATCGACCCGTCAAACAGGTGAATTAGAGGTGGACTACTCCAGAATATTCTAGTACACAATAACTTTTATATAAAAGTAGCTCCGATATTAGCTTAGAAGATATGTTCGTGCTGTAAACTTATAAATAAATATATTTATATAAATTTAACGGTACAGTGGTGTCAGGTGTGAGGTTTAAAAATAAATTCAGCAGTGATTGCTAAAAAAAGTATTTTAAACTTTTAAAAAGTATTGTTCGTCGGGAACATCTACATAGTTCGGTAGTATTCTTTGTAAAAAAAGAACATTTAAAAAGTGCGTGTGTGCCTGACATAAGATGCTGCTAGTACAACTTTCAGTAAAATAGTTGCGTGAGCAACTAGATGAACGCGATGAAGACTGTAGCAAGTCCAAGAAGATCCACCAAGAACGACTAAAGAATGTTCTCAATAAGAATGGGGATGGCCCAGAGACATTCCATTTTCAATCAGCAGAGGAAGCAGTTTTATTGAAGATCGAAGAAACTTCTAGAAATAATGATGAAAGTTTCGATGAAACGTCTCAAATTATTAAAGAAGCAGTTAGACAAAATGACGAGAAATTCGAAAATGTATCTAGAAGATTCGACGAGACTTGTCAAATAATTAAAGAAGTATGTATTCAGAACAATGAGAAATTTGAAGAAGTTTCAAGAACATTCGATAGGATACAGAAAAATGTAAAAGACAAGATTATCCATGTATAAAAAGAGTATTTAATTGGATGCGTCGAAGTGAAAAACCTTCTTGGCAAGACATTAGTGCATGTAGTCCAGAATTCAAGTGTCAGAATGTCAAGAGATCCACTCCGACCAAGGGCGAAACTTCGAGTCAACCCATGTCCAAAACGTTGTATATTGATTGGTGTCAATAAGACCAGAACGACACTCATGCATCCTCAATCAGATGGAATTGTCGAGAGAATGAACCGAACGATGGGTAAACACCTGTATCGAGCGCGGGAGAGATCGACCCGTCAAACAGGCGAATTAAAGATGGACTACTCCAGAATATTCTAGTACATAATAACTTTTATATATAAATAGCTCCGATATTAGCTAAGTTTATTTAAAAACGGTACAATATTTTGATCACATATTGTGAGGTATTCATATGTCTATATTTATAAAAAATATGTGATACATTTTTCATACAGTTACTCGAGATCGAAATTTTAAACATTTTCTGGTTAAGAAAATTGTTGTAACCTTGCAGAAATTGTAAGAAGGTCAGATAAAATATTGTAATTCAAATAAATATCAATTTAAAATTTATTCTCGAACGCTACTCTTCACAATCACATAGAGACAAAATCGATCCCTACATCCTATGCATACATAAACTGTTTAAAAGGATGATGAGTGAAATTGGTGTTAGAAAGTAGTTAAGTTCTTGTGGTAAGACAGTCTCGGCGAACTTAGAATGTTAATAACCTCATGAAGGTTAAAAAGAAAGGATGTATAACGCTGCATAAATTGTCATAAATAAAACAATGTAGTTTGATGAAAGACTAATAACAATGCTTTTATTCTGATTAGTATATTCAGTATTGTGTTCGAAATTAGGAAAATTTTTGAGAAAATCTTCAGGTTTCGATGGGAAGATACAGAGAGAGTATGTAAGATGTTTAAAATTCTAAGATCAAGTTTTCATACTTCACACTTATTAGATTTGAAAAATGTTTAATGTTTAAAATAACTTATTAGGATAATACTGTTTTTAATAAATTTATTGGATCTTAGCAACCTCTGAAGTAGTGTAGATGCGCTTAAATAGATTCATACATTGCTATTAATAAATAATGAGTATTGTATTACTTAAGGTCAATTCAGACACATCAGTCACGTCTCGTCACAGTGATTGCGCCGAATCGGACAATCCGTCATACAAAATATTCTTTAATACAAATATGTTGCCGGCATTCACACTCATCAGTTGACAAACAGTTTCCCAGCTGTCAGATAGTTGATAGTTCTGTGACCAATATAGACCGGTTCGGTACCGTGACTGTGACGTGACTGATGTGTCTGAATCGACCTTTAGGAGAGTAATTTCTATCTAAACAACAAATAAAAGGAAACTGTACTTGATAGGTACTAATGACACGTTATAACCCACAGTTTAACCACAAATTTAAACTATGAATCCCCATAACGATAATATCACATAGATAAAAGTTTTATGAATTACAAAATCACATGGTAAAAAAGATTTTTGTTTCTGACATCTCGATTTCGATTTAAAATATCTTTTATATGGTAATAAGCCACATTAAATGTTTTAAAAAATTTACCTATCTAGATGTTAAAATATTATATTATTTACATACGGAATATTGCCAAACCATATTTACATGAAGATTTTCGATTTTCTGATAAGAGTCTATTAAAACACCCACACATTTCTCGATAATTATCGATGAAAAATCATAGTGATATATTTGACAAGTATTGCTAGAAGTTTTAGATTCCGTTTAAGATACTAATCTCATAATATTTCTACATCTCGATTACAAAAGTTGCATATGCATATGAGAGTTTTCTGAGTTCGCCCCGAGAAATTATTTTATTCTTTTGTGCTTGTTAAATAGATCATGTGTGTCATAAAACTACTAGAACTCAATGCGTCTTTTTATCAATCATACCATTTGAATTGTCTAATTTTTATATTGATTCTGCGATACTCGATTTGGTCTCCGATTTTTGTGTTCTCCGTTATTTTGGTCATTATCTATTCTTTTCTTTTGATTTTATTCTTTGTTTTCTGATATTTGTGATGTTTTCCATTGTAAGTCTAAACTGGCTACTATTCAGTCTACTCTGGCGATAAGCTAAGAAAACTATAGATAAAGCACTAGAGAGTAGGAACGAAACCCACTCGGCCCAGGTAGTCTCCTAAAACTTTTGAATAAATGTCCCCATGGCAGATACTTTGGTGTTTTTTGTTATGAATATGTACTTATTTCCAAAGGTATATTAATTTGCGTTGCCCAAAAAATGGAACAATGCTATAACCATCCTTTTGCATAAAAAAAGAGATAGAACGGACCTAGAAAATGGTAGACCTATTAGCCTGTTGAACCACATATACAAGCTCTCTCTACCGACCGAGAGAACAGGCAGAATTCCGTTCAAATTATGGTACCAATGATCACCACATACAATAAGAAAACTCATTGAAAAAGCTACATTCTGGTCGGCAACCGGAAAGAGAATCTCTTCAAATAACAGACGAAGATATGCGGAGAAGCACTAGTATTGCTGATCGCCAACGCGTATCACCAAAAATTGGCAACAAAGAGCACAAAATCTTAAAGAATGGAGTAGTTTAAGGGAGGCCTATGTAGAGCAGTGGACGTGATAAATGAAGGCTAGATGATGATGATAATGATGATTAATTTGCGTTCCAACAAGTTTGCATTATTTTTGAGTCTGCGCTTACAAAAATGTTGGTTTATCTCACATCTACCGATCTAGCATATCTTCACACATTTAGAGTGTACTATATCTTATAGTAAGATTCTAATCGTCAACGTACCAAACTTTATTAAATGGCGGAGACCCATTCATTGCACATCTGGAATATAACGAATAATGGGGCGAGCAGAGATCCTTGTGGTAAACCATTCATGAGTTTCTTCAAGTGGCTGATATCTGTGTTTGTAACTACTTAAAAGACACGGGTATTCAAGACGCTATCTATTAGCTATGTTATTTTTTTTTATAGCGAATAAGACGGAAGAATGCCATAAAGACTAAGAATGCCATAAAGACTTTAAAGAACAAAAAATCAGGGGGACCAGGAGGAATCGTTAATAAACTAATTAAGTACGGAACGGACAAACTACACAGAATTATACACGAAATGTTCTGTAACGCTATAAACCTGAACGAAATACCAGTTGAATGGTCCAAAGCATATAAACTCGATAAATAAAAAGGGAGATAAGAAAAAATGCGGGAACTACAGAGGCATCAGTGTGATAGCATGTATGGGCAGGATATATGGAAAAATACTGAAAAAAAAACTGGAAAAATCAATCTCAAATAAAATCGGGGCAGATCAGGCGGGGTTCACGGCAGGAAGATCTTGCATAGACCACAAATATACAGGGTGGTGAATCGGCAAACGGGCCATAGGAAACTCAATGGTAAATTCTAAATTGTTGAATTCCTGCTTCCCTAATTATTTTACACCAAAAGTCATGGGAAACTATTTGTAGAGGACTCAAATATGTATCGAAAACAACTGTTAAAATTATTCTACGACTTAAACGTATTCCAAAATTTTGCTAAAATATAATACATTTTTCTTTGAAAAAATGTGTAATACGTGTTGCGTTTTGTCATATTATTGTTTCTGATATTTGATAATATTTAAATCAATTATATTATATTTATCTATGATTTAAATGACCAAAATTTTGTGATTTATTGTTTAAAAAAAATTAATTTGATTAAAAAATGTACTCTGTTGAGGAGAAAAAAGCAATAATAAAAATATTTTATTCATGTTTTATTATTTGTTATAGTTTTATGTTTAGAAATAATCATATATTATTATTAGGAATAAAGATCACAGTAATAGTATATTGGAATTCATTGAATTGTTGTATAACTTAACTTAACATGGAATTAAATTTTAGTGAATTAGAATATCTTACGTTAAATAAAGATCCGGTAGTGGCAGGAAAAGGTTCGCGCTATTGCCTGAGTACAACATTATGCGATTTTTCGTCAACTGAGTACATTTCATTATATTGATCGATTTGTAAAAATATAATTTATTTTTCACAAAGTAATAATGTTCAGTAGTAGTAGTATTTAGTAAAATTCATTGTTTATAATTTAATCATAAAATAAAAAAATTGACAATTCAAATTGTCAAACATCTGACATTAATATGATAAAAGACACACGTCCTAATATATATTCTTGCATTACGTGTGGCCTAATTTTAGGGGTGGTCTGAAAAATGTATCACATTTTTTCAAAATTTTGAAGTACATTTGATTCGTAGAACGGTTTTAACATTTGTTTTTAATTCAGATTTTAGTCCTCTACAAATAGTTTTTTATGACTTTTGATCTAAAATAATTAGGGAAGCAGCAATTCAACAATTTAAAATTTCTCATTGAGTTTCCTATGGCCCGTTTGACGATTCACCACCCGGTACACTCCGACAGTTAATCGAAAAAAAAAATGGCAAAAAATAGACCAGTACACATGGCATTCGTAGATTTAAAAAAAGGCATATGACACGGTTCCCAGAAAACAACTATGGAACACGATTAAGGAAATCGGAATAACTCAGAGGTTAATAGAAGCCGTAAAAAACCTTCACAACAACAACAAGGTAAGAGTTAAAACCGGCAATAAATACTCCAACGAATTTAAGACCACAAAAGGCTTATTGCAGGGATGCTCTACATCTCCGACACTGTTCAAGATATTCCTCGAACAAATATTAAAACCATGGAAAAGGAAATGTGAAGGGATGGGAATACCAATCCGGGAGAACTTCTCGTACACATTAAGCTTTGCAGATGACCAAGTGGTAACGGCTCAAGATAAAGAAGATCTGTGCTATATGCTTCGAAAATTAGAAAAGGAATACACAAAAATGGACTGGAAATAAACCTAGAAAATACCGAATATTTAACAACAGAGCGAGAACCAGCGAGAGACTTGGAAATGGACGATAATAGGGAAATTAACGGCACTAAAAAATTCAAATATTTAGGATTCATACTTTCAAAAAATGGAACCACCTAGAAAGAGATAACCAGTAGATTAGCACAGACAAGAACATGTATTAAACAAATGAACGGGGTACTGTGGGATAGACAGATTACCAGAAATACAAAGAAGAGAATTTATAACATCTTGGTACGTAGTATAATGACCTATGTAGCAGAGAATTGGGTAATAAATAAACGAAACAGGTCCAAAATTACAGCAACTGAAATGGAGTTCATCAGAAGAAGCTACAGAGTGACAAAAATAGATCGCATCAGAAATGAAAAGATAAAACAAAGAATGGCAGTAGAACAAGACATACTCAGCTACATCGAAGAAAAACGTTTAATTTGGTATGTACATGTGAGAAGAACAGATCATACAAGGTGGATAGCAAAGATTTCGGATTGGAGCCCGTAGGAAGGAGGAAAAGAGGTAGACTCCGAAGATCATGGAGGGATGAAGTGGACGAGGCCATGGAAAGACGAGACCTTAGAGATGGAGAATGGCAGAACAGAAAGGACTGGAGACGTTGGTTGAAAGAAGGAAGGCGGCGATAGCTGTAAAAATCCTTATATAGATAGATAGAAGACGGAAGTTTTAGTGTATAACAAACTCGCTCTACAGTGTAGTTTCAGTCGTTAAAAGGTTGACAGATGATACAAAAAATTTTCTTTGAAAACCGCTTTTATGTAGGCAACGAATAACATTATTTGGTTGGCGCTCCATCGGTCTGATCAAAAACTTGCTTATTCGATAAGGATCGTTAGAATCCTTGAAAACAGCTTTGGACTGATCCTATTTAGATATAGCCAGTAGCCAGTTTAGATTTAGCCAGTAGCTGGTGCGCTAGAAATAAACGATCATTATAAAAGATAGCTTTTTGGGATGTCAGATGATTTTCCAGATTATCTCAGTTGGCATAATATTATATAACAAACCAACCAGCCAAACCTTATATATACTTTCCATATTTTAAAAATTAGTGCGTTCTGAATTTTGAATTTTTAGAGTAATAACTCTATGAAAGAAAAATACTTTATACAAAATATTGGTTGTATCTCAATACAAATAAATTGTATGTATTTGTAAGTAAATAAAAAATGTGCTTACATAATAGTAAGCAATAATCCAAAAACCCACATAGGATTAACATATATAATATCTACCAGAAATGTGATTAAATACAAAAATAGAAATAAACATCTTGGGTCAGAACAATCTAATTTTCAAAACAGACCAGAAAACAAAAAACCCCTGTCATCCCTATTATTATAAACGGTAACATTCCACCTTGTTGTGTCTAAAAAATTCTAAGGAATCTACCTCTAGCCACTAGCGACGACGATTCGAGATTCAACCGAAATTTATTAATGTAGCGAATGAAGGTAATTCGGTTTTTTGTCGATGCAGAGATGAGATCACGTAGAGATGCAGGTTAATAGCTCCACCTTCGGGCAATCTTCGAGATATTCAGGTGTTGTGTGTTGTTTATCCGCATTGTAGCAGGTTCTTCTTCTCCGCCTAGACGACTATATACACAACGTGTTGATCGCCGTTTGGTATATTGATCCTATATAAGGAAATGGCGTTGATAATTTTTAGAACAGTAAAATAAGTAAATTTACAATATTTTTTTTCCTTTTATTATGTTCCATATATGTGCATAATATTTTTTTATATTATGCACATATTTATATTGAAAAAATTGTCGTTCTTAAAATTTGTTTTGTTGTTTATTAATATCACTCCTGTTCTGAAGATATCTAAGATAGTTTATGCACCAAGACACAAAACTTAGCAACTCGATCTAAACAACTTCTCTCGTTTTTATTTAGACAATTGTAAGGCATGATCTTTGGTAACTTACATCATCAAACTTTTTCCCTTGTCTGAAATATAAAATTTGAAGAGACCAGTTGACAAGTATGCTGCACAATATGTCAACTACGTAATATCATCACAGAAACTTAAAACGAACGAAGCATTGGGACAGTGGAACATCGAGAAAACGCAAAATAAGGAAATTCGAGACAATTACGTACAGGAAATGGAACAACATCTAAATAGAATAGACCGGAGCAATGATGTCGAAAGGCTGTGGCAACAATTGGAAAAATCAATTACAGAGTCAGCAAAACTAATAATAGGAAAAAGAAGGACGAAAACAAGAAAATGGTTTGAATAAGAATGCCAAGAAAAACTACAAGACAGACAGAACAAGCCAAACATTATGCTTCAACAAGAAACAACAGAAAGTAAAGAAAACTATACAACATCACGACGAGAAACAAGAAAACTAATTAGAGAGAAAAAAAGAAAATACGAACAACAGCAGTATGAAGAAATGGAAAGAAATAGACAACAGTCAAATAGTCGAGCATTTTACAAATCTGTGTCAAACGAAAAGAGAGGATTCAGACCTAACTGCGTGTCTGTACTTAGGAAAAATAATGATGAATTAATAATCAACGAACAAAAATTACTCCAAACATGGCAAGAATATTTCAAAAATTTCAAATTTCAAAAATTCAAAAAGAACCGCACAAATTAGAACAAAACTACTGACAGTAAATTGACCAAAATTACTACTAGCATACGCGGATGACATTGACGTTGTAGAAAATACCGTCACCAATGTAAAAGAAACCTTCAATAAATTAGAGAGAGAGAGAGAGGCAAAAAATACCGGTCTAAGGGTCAATGAAGAGAAAACCAAATATATGTGCATTAACAGACAAAAGAGACGAGATAGAATAGGACAAAATGTAACAATAGACCCCTATAACTTTAAAAGAGTGGAGAGTTTTAAAAATCTCGGAGCGACAGCACAAATAACGATATTACGGAAGAGATAAAAGGGAGAATTCAGGCAGCAAACAGATGTATGTATAGCCTCCACAACACTATTAAATCCAAGAGCCTAACACGAACACCAAAAATCAGGATATATAAAACAGTAATTAGACCGTTGTTCATGTATGGGTGTGAGACGTGGACGCTGATAAAAGCAATGGAAAGTAAACTCAGATGCTTTGAGAGAAAAATCCTCAGAAAGATCTTTGGTCCCTATCACGATCCGAATACTAACCAATACCGAATGAGAACAAATGCCGAGGTCAAACAAATGTATAGTGATAGCGACGTAGTCCAAAAGATTAAATCCCAACGTCTAAGATGGGCTGGCCATGTTCATAGGCTCCCTAATAACCGCCTTACCAAGTTAATCTGGGAAGAAGTCCCGACAGGGAGAAGGCCCTTAGGACGTCCACGAATGCGATGGAGAGATAATATATGGTCAGATTTGAGAACAATGGGGCTACCCACTGACTTAAACATTATGGAAAACCGTTCGAGATGGAAGCAGGTTGTGCAGTCAGCCAAGACCCACCCCGGGTTGTAGTGCTACCAGAAGAAGAAGAAGAAGAAGTCATAGTGTACACGAAAGTCGAAGATATATTCGGGCGTTCTTGAAACAATAGCTAAACTTAGGTATTTATGAGTAAAGGCTAAAAATATAGAGAAACCCTGAAGATTCCTTAATTATCCCAACCAAAGGAAATTATTTATTATTCAACGTTTTTGTGGGTATAGTAGCCTAAAAGGTAAAACTAAAATTTTTGTCAAAAAAAAATTATTAGATATCGGGCGACAATTGGTTAAAAAATGTAACTGTTCTTGTCAGAATAACCTTACTAAACGGATGTACACATTTTGCCAAAAATATGAACCAAACGGCAATTTCCATCATAATGTCATTATTCTTAAGATCATCTTGGAATTTTAAGTGAATAATTTGTAGGGGTTACCGGGAATTCGATAATTAATGTACCATATTACATCATCAGGATTCGGGATATCATGTAAATCCTTTGATATATTCTTTTGCATTTTTTCTTTTACTTTTAAATTATATTTTGTCTTATTTAACGGTTTTCTGTGTTGTTTCTTTTTTTCAATTTCACTACTATAAGCCTCAAGAGTCATCTCCTAAAATTGTTCCTAAAGATAATTCATAAGAGAATCTACAAGCTGTTTGAAAGTCAAATTTCCCTAAACCAATTCGGGTTGGGGGAAATGGAAGTGGAAACAAATGTTGTTGGTACTAGAGAGGCTTTGTTCTCAGTACAAGTCTTATTCCAGAGATGCAGAGATGTCAATTGTGACGTAAACGCATGTTTGGTTGATTACGAGAAAGAGTTTGATCGAGTACAACTCGCCAAGATGATGCAAATACTAAAAGAAGCAGGAATTAACAACCAAGATCTGAAAATAATTAGAAATCTTTACTGGAAGCAGACAGCAAATCTCAGATTTGAAGGTGAACACACTGACTATGTGAAAATAATGCGTGGAGTGAGGCAAGGCTGTATTTTGTCTCCTCTAATCTTCAATCTGTACTCTAAAAGAATATTTATCGAAGCTTTGCACGAAACTAAAAAAGATATTCTACTAAATGGTTACCAGCTTAAGAACATCAGATATGCAGATCACATCATAGTATTTGCAAACAACTTAGAAGACCTACAAATTCTTATGAACAAAAGCACGTATTACAGTTAACAATATGGACTCAATATAAACGTTAAAAAGACAAAGCTTATGATAATTAGGAAGAAAATGATAACAGAAGGTCAGCTCTACGTCAAGCAATCCCCTGTAGAAAGAGTGATGCACTACAACTGTCTCGGCACCATAATAAATGAAGAATGGACCAACAACCAGGAGATTAGAGCACGCATCGGAAAAGCTAGATCCACCTTCAATCAAATGGGGGCCTTCTTTAAGAGTCCCAACCTCTATCTTTATACAAAAGTAAGAACGCTGCGATGCTACATCTTCTCTGTTCTTTTTTATGGTGTTGAATCTTGGACCTTGAACGCAGATATGTTCATAAAACTGAAAGAATTTGAGATGTGGTTATATCGGAGAATAGTTAAGATCCCTTGGACTGACCGAGTTACAAATGAGGAGGTTCTCAGCAAAATGATTAAGAAAGGTACTGACCACCATCAACTCTCGAAAGTTACAATTCTTCGGACATATTATGCGAAATGAATCCAGATATGCTCTCCTTTAAGCCATTCTACAAGGAAAAATATTTGAAAAACGAGGTCCAAGAAGAATACGAACATCTTGGTTAAAGAATGATCGCCAACATTCGTAATGGATAGGTACATCAAGAAAAAGAAGATGATTGATTATAACATAGTGTAATTTATTTAACATTTTGATGTTCTGTGTCTTGTAGTGATTTTGAAGTCTACAGGCGTCTATTGGATAAATTAAAATAAAAATGTTTGTTACAGCCATGTTTTCTTGGCAGAATCTCTCTCATTCTCATTCTCTTATCTTCCCCATATCGTGCGTATACTGAATCATAGCTATACTGTCTTGTCGGTATACTTTATTGTGTTGTTTATTACAATGCCTTCGTGTAATTAATATCGTTTTCCACATTTTCCAAGTCTTCTTCAAACTGACAAATTAACACTGACACTGAATCAAGAATTTGTAAAGGCAAAGAAGAAATACAACCGACAAAGTCATCATCATCATCTCAAGCATGCTTTTCCACTTAGTCAGATTTTGCGCCATCTGGATCCAATTTGTAGTTACTTTTTATGTCTTTATGTCATCTGTCCATATCATTGGGGGTCGACCCCTATTTCTGTTAGCTTGTATTCGGGGTCTCCATTCCAAAATTCTTTTTGTCCACCGGTCATCAGCTGATCTTGCTACATGACCTGCCCAGTTCCGTTTTAGTATTGTTATCCTTTCAATAACGTCTGCTACTCCTGATCTTTTGCGTTTAGTAGCATTGGGTATTCTATCACGTAGAGAAATGCCCAACATTATTCTCTCCGTTGCCCGTTCCGCAACTTGTAGTTTACTCACTGTAGTTCTTGTAAGTGTTAGGGTTTCTGCGCCGTAGGTCATCACTGGCAAAATACAGTGATTCGATACTTTTCTTTTCAGACACATTGGAATCTTGGACCTAAAAATATCCTTCATCTTTCCAAATGCAGCCCAAGCGAGGTTTATTCTTCTTTTGAGCTAGATTCTTTGGTTGTCTCGACTTATTCTGATCTCATGGCTCAAGTATTTATATGAGTCAACTGGCTCAATATCTTTATCTTCTACTGAGATGTTTTTGTTGTGGACTAAATTTGTCATAAATTGTGTTTAAGTTGTTGGTCTTAAAATTTATTTTAAGACCAACTCTTTTTTTGGCAGTATGGAGTTCTTGGCGCATTATCTGTGCCTGATCAAAGCTGTCTGCAATAAGAACGATATCATCTGCAAATTTAAGGTTATTTAAAAATTTTCCATCTACATTGATGCCCTTTTCGTTCCAATCTATTATTTTACAAGCGTATTCTAGCAAAGTTGAAAATAATTAAGGAGACATGTTGTGTCCTTGCCGAACGCCTCTTTCAAAGGTCCCAGTATCTACATTAAGTCTTACACAGACTGTAGCATGCTGATAGATGCATCTGATGAGGGATATGTATTGGTGATCTATTCTACATTGTGTTAGACCTTGGAGCATTTCACTTTGATTGACCGTATAAAATGCTTTTTCAAAGTCGACAAAGACAAGTATCAGGGGTCTATTATATTCAACGGTATTTTCCGACAAACCGACCAAGTAATATCATTAAAATAATGTGCTAGAATGATAAAAGATATGACAGGAAATTACTTGAGCATTCACACTAAGCAAATTACTTGATACTTCAAACCACGGCCACTTGCGATTGAAGATGAGTTGAGTTCTGCTACATTTCGAGATTCCTGTATAGTTTTTTCTTTTCCTTTTATCTTGCTTTGCAATTACTTCTGATCGTAAATTTATTTTATTTACTGCATTGTTACAGCTTCTTAATTTCTGTTTTTAAATTTCTTAAGCTGATTGTTTAATATATGTTACCTCTTGGTATTTTGTATTAGAGATAGGATTGTGTATTTGTCTGATGAGAGAATCTATTGCAACTGGCTGAATGTCTAATGTCTATGACATTAAAAAAATACCTCTTGTTAAGATTGTTTTGTATAAAACTAAAGAGGTCGCTGGTTAAATGATATTAGATAAATAATAATGAAAAAAATGCAATATTTTGTTTGTAAATAAATTAGCGGAAAATAGCAACTATCAATTGTGAATAAATTACGAAATAAACTGGTCTTACTCATTATTAATGTCTGTACAAAGAATATAGACTTACCCCTTGAAATAGTGATGTCGTAAGATTCTTAGCCAGGGGAATCTCGTTGGCACCACGTCGGGATGCCCGCCCGACCTCGATATGACGAGAACCGTTCAAACTAGATGTGTTTCGCTCACTGTCTTGTGTTGAAGTGAAAATTGAAGTAGATGTCTTGAGATCGTTACTAGGGCAAAAACCACTCTCTGACCGTTGGGTGGTCAACAGCATGTGGGCAAAAGCATGCCATAAATCATCCCTATTTTCGGACGATTTTAAATGGCGATAATTTAAGTTAATTGTCACGGTAATACGAAACCTTACACTTGTTTCTATCTTTGTGACACAAAATACAAAGGAGAAAGCCAAATTTTCCCTACTTAAAACATAATAAATGAGATAGCCAGTACAATTTTATGAAAGACCAGGAAGCAATATATTTAAACAAAGTCGTTAGAATACAGCATTGAATTAGATCACATTACACTACAGTAACAGAAAAATATTATATGAAAAAATATGAAAATAATTCGTACATACTTTCCCAAACAAAGATCTTGTAACAAATGTATTTTAAATATTTTTTCTTGTCTGAGTGATATTAAATTCCTTCTTCCATCGATCATTATTCAAATTGTTTCTACTAGCTAGTGGTACAAGAAGAAAAATATTAAACGAAAGAGGGAGAGAAATGTAGAATAGTAAAGAATAATCAAGATTTTTATTTCATTTTTCAAAATGTATTCTTTAGCTGATAGAAAATTTCGGTGACCTTTGAAAGATCCACACTGTGTAACCGTTTGATAGAAAAAAAGAACAGTAATTTGCAGACAATTAAATTTATTTTTCTGCTCTACTTAATTTTCGCTGACTAATAAAATTCAGACAGATAGTAACGCTGCACTAATAGTATTGTAGTTATTTAGAGATACATAATTTCAGGTTTTCGAGTAAATCGCTTTACAAATGTACCGTTACAATTGACGCATTTAGTTTTAAAAATGTTATAGAAAAGTTAATTTATAAAACATAATTAGTTTAATAAGCCATAAATACTAAATATAATAATATATATTATTAACACTTTTAGCAGTGTTAAGGTCGATTCAAACACATCAGTCACGTCTTGTCACAGTCCCGGCGCCGAACCGAACAATCCGTCATACAAAATATTCTTTAATAGAAATATGCCGCCGGCATTCACATTCATCAGTTGAAGAACAATTTCCCAGCTGTCAGATAATTAATAGTTTTGTGACCAAACAGGACCGGTTCGGCGCCGGGACTTTGACGGGACTGATGTGTCTGAATCGACCTTTAATAAATCATTTTAATGACACAGTTTTCACCCTTAGAAATAAATTTTTAAAGGTTTGAAATACTCAACAAATATTCGCTCCGAGGGTTAACACAATGTCAAAGCAAAATCGACTGATCTGCTCATGGTGGCGATTGCTTGAAATTTTATCAGGACGCCTTTGTGCATGGTACAATGAACATATTCATTGTACCATGGATGTTGATCATTGGTTGATCATGTATATATAACCTCACTTTCGTAGATTATGTAAATAAATCTTTATTAACGACAAAAAATATTTTTGTTGAACTATAAATGTCACTATAAATAGATAACTAATTAATTCTAAAAATTGTATCTGGATATTAACACTACAAAATAAAATATTTAAGTTTAACAAAATAATCCCATAAGACTCAATTCTAAAATGTCCTCACAAATCTGACAGCGTGTCACGTGACTGTAAATAGAGGGGAGACCCACGGAGCGAATAGAGTTTTAGACAATCATTTTAATTTATCTGAACCAAATTTCATTATTTTTAAGCTTTTTTATAAATTTTAAGGGAGAGGCTGGTACAGTGGCCACCTTTCGAGTAAATTCAAGATAACTTTAATATAAACCATAAAATAATAATAAGTATCAACTCAAAGTCAAAGTACTTGGTAAATTAAAAATGTACTCTGTAATCCCAAAAAAATACAGGTTATGCAGGAGTAACTAATTTTGTTTTTGTTTTTCCAAAAATGTCCACTGTACCAAACTAGATGGTACGGTGGCCACAAAGGTAAGGTACAGTGGACATTACTTGCAATTCTTATATTTTTATTTATAATATTCATCAAAAAAGAAACTCAGCAACTACTAGAAACAGCGGAGATGCGTTTACTGAGGAGAATTACAGGAAACACACTGAGGGATCGAATGAGGAGTGAAGAGATCAGAGGAAAATGCAATATACCAGAAATAAATGAGTGGACACTGAACAGAAAAAAGGAATGGAACGAACACATAAACAGAATGGAAGAGACCCGATTAGTCAAAATAGCGAGGGACAAATCACCAAAAGGTAGAAGAAATATCGGGCGACCACGCAAAAGATGGAGTGATAACCTCCAATAGAGGCATTAATCGACATTGAACAAGCATTTTGCTTATATAAAAGAAGAAGAAGAAGAAGAAGAAGAAGAAGAAGATAAAAAAAGAAAAGTAATATTAATCTTTAACAAATACTATAAGATGATAAATCCGCTTAAAAAGTAAACAAATTTGCTGTTTGCTGTGTTGCTCCAGCACTTTTTGGTTGGGTAAAAATGAGTTCAACATCTTTTGTAATTGTGGCAGAATCTGTAACTGTAGGAAATGAAAACGGTATTCCGCGGCGCCTTAGAAAATTTACATTGTATTCTTGACCAGAAGAAAAAACTTCTATGACTTGTGCAACATAAAATTTTGAAGTTTTCTTTGTTTGAAACCTCACGAGAACAATCAGTTCACTTCCACCATTCGTGAGAATATGTCTTCATCAAATTTTCATCTACTTCTGAAAGTAGACTAACATCGTCGGAATCCACAACATCAGACAATTCAATGGCACTCTCACTGTCATCACTGGATATGCTGTTATTTTTCTTTGCATTACTTCTATTCGACTTGTTTGAACTATCAATTTTTCTTTTTACTGGTGTCTTAGCTCTCTTCACTCTACTTGATATTCTTTCTGTTGTTTCTGCTTCTATTCTTTTGAATTGGTGTATCAGTTAAAATTTCAGTAGTCTTCTTTTTCCTTTCTTTTTTTTTTTAATGGCAATAAGGTAGTTTTAGGGTGTGGTTGCAGTAATACATGGGAAATAAATCGATTTCCGGGTGTGTCCTTGGAAATTGCCATCGCTTCATAAGAAACAGTTTTCTTTTTCAGGTGTTATTTCCGATGGATGTTTCTGATTTGTTTTTGGTATTTTATCTGGACAAGTTGAAGGGAACTGAATGTGCATTTGTGGTATATCGCTAACATTTGAATTATTTGGTTCTTTTTGATGTATGTTTGGCATGTCTGTTACTGTTGAATCCATAAAATCATCGTAATTAAAAATGTTATCATTGAATAAAAATACCCCAGTAGCTTTAAAAGCTGATACCACATTTTTGGGACAGAAAGCAAGTGGATAAGCGTCGTCGCTAAAAATCTCTGCTATTTCGTAAGTTGTTATCCTCTTTAAAGGATTTTTCAATAACCAATTTTGACAACCATGTAAGTAATATTTCTTCAGAAATCCAAATGCAGCTTTATCTAGTGGCTAAAGGCAATGACTAGTATGTGGGGGCAAAGTCAACAAGATTAGATTATTTTCTTTTGCAAATTTAATAGATGCTAAAGAAACATGGCTCTCATGGTTCGCAAGGGGAGATTCCTTTGTAGAATTAGTATGTTTGACAAAATGTATCATCCACTGTTCAAATAATTCTGCTGCCATCCATCCATATGGTGCAAAACACCCCTGGATGCCTGGAGGTACGTTTTTAACCACATAATCTTTAAAAAAATTCCTAGGGGAACACTAAAAACGGCGGAATCTAATTACGCATAGCGTTTATCGTATTGTACATGATTACCAAAGTTACTCTGTCATTTGAAACTATATGGCCTACTTGTTTCTGTCCCTTTTTGGCTCTTACTTTTCCTGTACCTTGCACAGTTGTTAGTGCTGTTTCGTCAACATTGTATACCTAACTAGCTATTAATGCATATTTTTCATAAATCCTCTTAAGATTACCAAAAAAAAATTGCAACGACTGGTCGATTAAACCCCATTGCCCTATCTAGTGAAGTTGCTTCTGCTGATCGTAATGATAAATCTGAATTTAGTTTCATAAAACTTGTAAACCAAAACTTGCCTGTCATCTTGTTTTCTTTTCATGAAATTGGTATTTTTTTCCTGTTGTAATTGCCAAATCATAAGCTAATTGTCTGGCACCTTTCGTTTTGTTGAAGTTTGTTTGTTCGCACCAGTTGATTTTCCTCGGTTGAAGAAAAAATTGGATTGATACCATAATTTATGGTCAATCTTGGAGCTCCCTGAAGAACAATTGAAGTCCAATCTGTATTATTTTTATTTTCGTTGCATTTTTTAAAATATCTCCTAAACGTCGTATTTTAAAGCAGCAGCCTTTTGTGATAATCCACCTTTCCAAACATCATAAATCGCTTTCTCATATTTTCATCTGTATGTATATACAGCATTAACAGGCCTTTTAGACCCATTGCTGAATGGATAATTTCCATCGTTTTCTATTCTTAGCTAATAGCTTCCAATCTCTGATTCCCATCTCTCTAATATCTTCCATCACTACATCCCTCCATTTTTTTCTTAGTGTTCCTCTCTTCTTTTTTGCTCTCAGGTACCTACTCTCCAAGCAATATTCTTGACTAATCTTACCTTGCATTCTTTCTAGATAACCGAGCCATTCTTGCAATATTCTTGACTAATCTATTACCTTGCATTCTTTCTAGATAACCGAGCCATTCTAGTCTACGTTTTTTCACCGCTTTTGTTATTGTAGGGTTAGCATACGAATGGTATTACTACCATTTTCATCTGTAGTTTTTCCAATAGCGGGATTTTTTGGTATTTTCCGTGGCATATTAGAACAAAATTATTTTTGATATTTTTTGCAGACAGAACAATGACCACTGCTTTTTACAAAAATATGTAGGAACAGTGGCCACCACTTTTTTTTTGTCAAAAGCAGTGGCCACTGTTCCTGCATAGGTGTGTAACCATTGTACCAAAAGCTCATTGTTTAGGAGGCATAACCTAAAATCTACTACTTTGAAGATAGATCATAATTTGCTTCACCTGCAAGTTTTGAATATTATACAGTATACATCAAAACATACAGAACATTTAATATGTATATTATTTTTGGTTGAAAAGATGTTTAAACTTACCTGCTACATCTACACAACACACCTCTCAACAGGTTCGTATACAAAATGGTTCTGGAAACGATGGTGCAGGGGTTAAGCGTAGTAAGCGACTACTGTGACTAAAATTGTTAGCGATTATACTAGACGGAGCGTCTGTATCTATCAAACAATAACAAAATATTTAAAAGTGGCCACTGTACCTGACTGGCCACTATTCCAGCCTCTTTCCTAGTTTTCACCCTTAAAAATAAAAAAGCGCTCGTCGGCATAATATAGATTTTGAAGTGGAGGGTAAGTTAAACGTTAAATGCCAAATTTTATGCAAGTCGATCTTTTCCGAAAAATTTGAGAGGTTTTGTCCTATTTTAAGCTTCGGTTCCTGGACTATTAGATTAAATTATAAAATAGATTATCTAGGCACATACGTTAGACAGTACATTTGCGGGGTCTTACAGTATTCCACCTTGTCTCTTTTGAAGCAAAGTCAAAGAATTCAAATTTTGATATTTTCTACAATACGTATACAATGTAAATCAATCAGTACTCTTTTCAGTGTTATAAATGTTAGGAAGAGAATAGAGGCATCTTTTGCTTCCACAATCTATGGAAGTTATTTTCACCTAGTTTGTAACCTAAATAAATTTGATTTTTTTTTTTTTGGCTTTAGGGTAAATACCCACACAGCTAGACACAAATTTATAAAAACAGATACAGGGATTACACAGGGATTGGATTACACAGGATTACACTCTTCTCGCCCAGGGGCCGATCAGGGCATTTTTATAAACGATAAAAGGTAGGCCTCGGACAGATAGGTATGCATACATTAAGGAAAGACATAAGGAATTAACAAAGGTGGTTATATTTGTATATTCGTTGTTGTGACGAAAGACAGCAAACAATCGTAAATTTCTTTTTTATCTAAAGCAAGAAGATGCAGTATATTAAATTGGTTTTCAATGTTTAATTTTAGAAGTTTACTGAAAAGCTCATTAGATTGAGCCCTATATTTTAAACAATCAAAAAAGATGTGGTCAAGATCACCGATTTTATTACAGGCTTCGCAAAGATCACTCTCAAGTATTTTTATTTTAAATAAATGTGCTGGATAACATGCGTGACCAAACTTTATTCTGCTGATAGTAGTTATACTTTTTCGACTGTAATCGTACTCATTGTACCAAGGTTTTCTCCTTAATTTGGTTTCAAGTCTGGTGTAACGTGTTGGATTTGTGAAGCTGTACTCTTGCCATAAATAGGACCATTTCTTCATCATTCTCTGTTTTGCTATGATTATTTGTTCGTCTGTAGTTAATTCGTAATTTATTTGTTCCCCCATCACTATGCTTTCTTTGGCAATTTGATCTGCAATTTCATTGTTTGTTATTCCTGCGTGTGCTTTGACCCAGAAGAATTTTACATATTTATTCTGATCTTGTAATTGTTTAAGTATTGCTTGGATGCTAAAAATAATATCATTAGTTGTGTTTGAGTTTGATTTTAAAATTTTAAGAACGGAAAGTGAATCGGAAAAGATTATAGCATTCTGATCCTCTTCCTGATAAACATATTCTAGTGCTTTTAGAATTGCTATTGCCTCAGCTGTGAAAATAGATGTGTTTTTGTGTAACTTGTATTTTTTCTGTGTACGTTTAGGTATTACGAAGGCGCAACCTGTACCATCGGTATTTTTTGATCCATCAGTGTATATAGTGACGTAATTTGGATGTTCCTCTAAAATTTGATTTATGACTATAGTATTAAATGATGCTAACTCCGAATAAAGTGGTATATTGACATCACAGGAAACAAAGTGATCAAAGTAGTCGGTCTCTAACTTTGTTTGTGGTTTTAAGGCCACGTTTCTTAATCCATCACAAATGGGAGGAGAGTGTTTATGAATCCAAAAAGGCTTAGTTAGGTCGTGTTCGTTTAGTTTATATATGCTGCTAATGAATGGTGAGTTTTTCTTTAGCGACTTAATATTCATTTTTTCAGCTAAAAATGATCTCTCAGTTCTAATGGAGGTTCGATTGCTTCAGCTCTTAACGGTTCAACTGGTGTAGATTTCATTGCTCCCAGACATATTCTGAGTGATTTGTTTTGTATAATATCCAGCTTACGTAGATTTGTTTTATTGGCTGTTCCATAGAGTGTACAACCATAATCAATTATTGATCTTATGTAAGCTTTATAGAAGAGTAGAGCTGTTTGAGGTTCTGCACCTCACCAAGTTCGCATAATGGATTTTAAAAAGTTTAACCCTTTATTGCATTTTGTCTCTATTTGTTCAATATGAAGTTTCCAGGTTAATTTTCTGTCTAATGTGATTCCCAAGTATTTGACATTGGTATCCACCGGAAATTCTATACCATCTATTGTAATTTTCTACATCGGTTTCATGTTATGCCTGGTGAAGATTATAACTTTGGATTTTTCTGCGGAGATTTGAAGCTCTAAATCACTTATGGAGCTTAAAACGAGTTTCGTGCTTAAATTCAAATGATTAATGCATTCGTCGAGATGTTTGCTACGTGTATAAACAACAAAATCATCGGCATAATGTATAATAGTTGCTTTAGGTATAGAGGTGTGTAAATTAGTAGTATATATATTAAAAAGTAATGGTGCAAAGACTGATCCTTGTGGCAGACCTAAATTTGCAGTTTGGTATTTTACTGGGCACCTATAATGTCCTCTGAGCCCTACTTGTCTGTTTATATATAATTTGCATATCGTGTTGGCAACTTCTTGAGGGATTTGTAATTGTATCATTTTTTCCCGTAAGATGAACCAGTTGACATTGTCGTAGGCACCTTTCACATCTAGAAACATCGTTCCATTATACTCGTTTTCAGTTAAGCCTATTTGTATGTCTGTAACTAAGTGTGTCACCGCATCTATGGTGCCAAAACCTTTTTTAAAACCATATTGTGTAGTTGGCAGAGCGCCGGTTGTATTTAACCACCATTCCAATCGGTTTTTAATTATTCTTTCAAAAACCTTGAGTATACAGGGCATAAGTTGTTATAGCATAATCTAAATATATTGTTTAAATCTAATCAAGAGAAAAATACAAAGAAATAATACGTTTATATTTACTTTCAGATATCAAAAAACAACGATCACCTCAAGACTTAACTTCACACACATCAAAACCACCTGAGATGCCTCAAGCTATGAGCATGCTTGCAGAAGATTCAGAGGTACCCTTTCAACCAACGCCCGTTCCAGTGACTGAATCCAACGTAATAGATAAGAATTCTGCCAAAATAAATAGTTCGGCAGTTGCAGAAGAACCAAAGGGAAGAGCTTTAAATTTTACCTTAGGAGGACATGAAAATGATAATGTTTTGATGAATCCTACAAATCACAGCGGTGTTGATCTTAGCGATGTTAGTATTGGAGATGATGATGATGACTTTGACATGGCAATGTTACACCCGAAAATTTTGTCGCCTAAAGCTGAATTAAAAAATGCGTCGTATGGTAAGTATTATTAGTGTATTATTAAAATACACATTGTATTTGTTTTATTTATCGTAGCCGAGTTGGATTGCTTTATAGTGTATTTTTATGTATGAGAGAGTAATAAAACAATAAATTATGTATGCAAATCCCTAAACTGTTGATACGGGTGACTCAATGAAAAACAGATATTTGTCAACAAGTTTACAGAAGTATGTAGGAAAACAATTTTAAATTGAGTATGACCACCAAGTATAAAGGTTGGAGCAGAATAGAATACAATAGTTGTGAGGGTTACTAATCCCTAAATAAGGTTGCCAGTGTCGGAGTGATGGAGGTTAACAGGTACTAATGAATTTGCAAGAAATGTAAGATGTTTATTTTATTGGTTATATATAACCAATAAAAGTTTAATAAGTACCTACCTATTTGCAAAATAAAGTTTAATTCTTTAGATAAAATAAAACGTTTTATTTTATCTGAAATGAGTGCATTCCACGAAGTAAGGGTTTCAACAATCAAACATTTAATTCTTTAATTCCAGGAATCTACGACAGTAATTGACTAGAAAATTACCTTCTAAACTTATTCCACAGAAAATGTGATAGTGGGTTTTTCCATTTTGTAGGAAGGTCCAAGTGGCGTATTCAAAATTCACTAAAAACAGTTCACTAAAAGTAGGTACTTCAGTTGCAAGGTGCAGTTTATTGTGTATACTAGTGTTATGGAAAATTTGGAAGTGCCGTGTAAACGCCGAAAAATTGGTCCTTTAACAGTTAATGAAAAAACATTAATATTTAATTGTTTTAAATCATTTACAGACAAACGTTTATGTGAAAGTGTTGATGAGACCGTTGAGTTAGTTAGCAGTACACTTGGTGTTGGGAAATCTACGATTTACAGAGTTGTTAAAGAAGAGAAATGTGGTAGTTTTCAAATGCCACGTAATGCTCCAGGGAAACCAAAATTTCAAATAGAATCATTTTAAAGAAGGACTTCGACGGAAAGTGCATGAATTCTTCTTTAGACAAGAATTTCCAACATTGGATAAAGTTCTTGTCTCAGTTTGAGATGATAAGGATTACCCAGAAATGAGTCGAAGTACGTTATGGAAACTTTTAAAAGAAATAGGCTTCCGCTGGAAAAAGAATCTCAGAAAGTCTATTTTATTAGAAAGAAGCGATATTGTCATATGGAGAAGATATTTTCTAAGAACCATAAAGGAAATGAGAAACCAAAAAAGAAAAATATTTTATCTTGATGAAACATGGATCAACGAGGGTCATACACCAAATAAATTTTGGCAGGATGAAACTGTTACAAGTCAAAGGCACGATTTTGTAAATAACTTATCTACTGGTTTAAACCCACCATCAGGAAAGGGACGCAGGCTGATAATAGTACACATTGGCAGTTCAGACGGTTTTGTTGAAGGTGGTTTATTAACTTTTGAATCAACTCGTACCGGTGACTACTGGTTCTAACTAATGGTTCGAACAAATGATAGATCTTCTTCCGAAGAACTGTGTAATAGTAATGGATAATGCAAGTTATCACTCCAGACTTATAAAAGGACTGCCCACAACCAAGTGGTTAAAAAAAGACTTGCAGAATTGGCTGAGTTCAAAAAATATTACATACCATCCCTGATCTATAAGAAAGGAACTTTATTCGTTGTGTGTCCTTCATAAAGAAAAATTTAAAAAAATACGAAATTGATGAAATTGCCAAAAATCGTGGAATGACAGTACTTAGATCCCCACCATATCATTGTGAATTAAACCCGATTGAACTGGTATGGGCACTGATAAAGAGTGAAGTTTCAAGAAAAAATACCACTTTTAAAATTCATGATGTTAAACAGTTGTTTTTGGAGGCCGTAAATAATGTAAAACCTGAAAACTGGGAAAAGGTAGTAAATCACACTATTAAAGAAGAGGAAAAAATGTGGAAGCTGGACAATATTACTGATAAAATGATCGAGCCAGTTATTATAAATCTTGGTGCTGAAAGTTCATCTTCTGAATCTGATTGGGATTTGTAACAAGTAGCTGTAAGTTTTATATTAATATTTTTATTCATCTATTTAACATACTTTAGACGGTTTTAAAAACTCTTTTTTTTTGTAATTTTTAAAAATTAAAAAAAAATGTGAATTTTTTAAAACCCTTTTTAATGTAGGCCAGTCAGTTCTAATATAGTGTGTGATAAAAGAGGTCACTTTTGTTTACATACACATAACACTTTATAACACTGAAATAATTCATTTATTTTTTACAATTATTCAAAGTAATTTTTCAATTAATCTTGAGCAAGCCCATGGAGTGGTCGGAAGTACCAGTTAAAATTATGCTAATTACTCTCTCGTTCATAAAAATAAACTATAACTGTTGGACACTTTCGAGCGGCAAAAATGTATGTTCCCTTAATGTGAAATCATATACCATCATTCTCCTTCTGTTGTTTTGACTAATTTTTTTAATACTTTTAAACTGTTTGTCCTTGGTTAGTGTAGTGTTACGTACAATTTTATGTTTAATTTTATGTTTATGACATTCTGCGATTGTTGGATAGCCAAAAATTGACCAAGTGCTCCTGATGATGCTTTAGAAAGCGAAAGTACTTGGGCAAGATTTAATTAATAAACTGTGCTCGATATCTGCCTTTGATTTTATCACAGTTCATATAACATCGATCTCGTGTCATGATATTATTACTATTAATCATGATTGTCATTTAATTCAAAGGTTTTATACCTAGTTTCGTGGCTGATTCCAACTTTTTTTAAATGTTTTACAAACGATGATCCGACAACCGAAAACGTTTTGTGGTAATCCTTTAATACAACAAGAGTCTATATTGGTTGTATTGTGGAGAGTCTATTATACAACCACTGGGATTTTCCTCTTTTACTTGGTTTACTTTGTATTTTATTTTTTTCTTTCGCAGAATTTTTAGTTTTTTTATTGACGCTGGTAAAATTAAAGTATTTGCTTCGTTTCGTAGTTACAGCAATAGTTGACTTAGCTACTAATTCAGCTGTTGATTCATCTGTTGTGACTTTACTTTGCTATGTAAAGAAATTTCGACATAATGTCAGGGCATTGAATAATTCAGCTAACACTGACACTCAACAGAATTAAATTTTTCTCAAAAATAAACTTCGAATCTTGATAGTAGTCTTTTGGTTTGTTTACTGACGAATACGTTTGATCAATTGAGAGGAGGATTGTATTTGTAACAATATGCTTCATGAAAACTCCAGAATCAATTAAGTTTTGTATCATTATTCGTGTTTAAAGCGTTATGGTAATTAACGTCCCAAAGTTTCATGCGGTTAACTTTAATAGCCCCAATTCAATAATATCAGGATTAATTATCCTGATATCTTTTCCAGCCTTACAAACACTTTTTGGTTTTCCAATATCGCTTCGATAGTGCGGCTCTCATTTTTAGTCTTGTTTAAAATAATGCATTTAATAATTGAAAACTTAAAGTTCCAAGAAGCAGTGACTTTTAACACGCTATAGGCTTCTTCTTTCCAATTAGCAACTACAAAATCTCTTCCCATACGAATTACTTTGCCAACTCTCACTCTAACCTTCACGCTGGTGTCCCCTATTAACCGAGCAACCCAGCTGGAGATCCGGTATCCAACACGGGTGGAAAGTTTGGTCGGGAACTGACGAGAGTGGGTGAAATGGCCCTCCGAAAAGGGGGTTTGGCGTTGGGTTAACTACCCAACCCGGTAAAATCCCATAGTTACGAAATCGAAAGTCAAAAACGCCGGACGGAAATCTCGAAGACGACCTATGCAACGAAATAAGGACCTGAATAATGAAAATAATAATCTTAATGTATTTACCTGGAACGTTCGCGCACTTAACGAACCTGGAAACATCCGCACACTGTGTGACATATTAGCACAATATAATGCTGATATTACTCCAATACAAGAAGTACGATGGACAGGCCATAGCATAATCCAAAAAGCAAACTACAATATATATATATACATATATATATATATATATATATATATATATATATATATATATATATATATATTATAGTCAATAATTATAACAGGTTATAGATTTTAAGCCGATAAATTCGCGAATGAGCTGCTTAATTGTCAGGGGCAAGTTTTTTAGTATTAGCCTTATTAATGTACATGCACCAACATGAGGTTGATGATGTTGATGAGGTTGATCAACTGCTTAATATTCCCAATACTGACCTACGGATGTGAATCTTGGACTCTGAGACAATCGGAGAGAAGAAAGATAGACGCCACTGAAATGTTCTGTTGGAGACGAATGTTATGAATTCCTTGGACCGACCGCAGAACAAATAATTCAATTTTAAGAGAGCTAAAAGTTAGCCAACGACTCTCTAGTAAAGTCCATCTCCAACAATTAAAATATTTTGGGCATGTTATGGGAGCAAACACAGAAAACATGGAAAGACTCATAATACAAGGAAAGGTAGAAGGCCGAAGATCACGAGGAAGATCCCCAACAAGATGGATAGATCAAATTACAGAAATATGCCAAAGACCTATGCATGAATTAAAAGAAATGACCAGAGACAGAGATCTCTGGAGACGGACAATACACGACATCACGTCGACCACTACACTCCCCCTGGGGGGTCAGGATTGAAGAGAGAGCCCCAACGTAGGACAAGGAAGACGAAGAAAAAGACAATTTCTATGATGAATTAGAAAGAACATATAACAATTGTCCCAGAAATGACATTAAAATAGTAATTGGTGATCTGAACGCAAAAATCGGAAAGGAAGAAATATATCTACCGCACATTGGTAAATATAGTCTCCATAATAATACTAGAATGGACACCGAGCAGTCACCTTCGCAGTCTCAAAGACATGATCGTAGAAAGCACATGTTTTCTACACAAAAAAATACATATAGGGTCTTGGACCTCGCCTGATGGATTAACGAACAACCAAATTGATCATTTGATCATAGATGCTAGACACTTCTCCAACCTTATGGATGTCCGCACCTATCAAGGCGCTAATATTGATTCAGATCATTTTCTAGTTGGCACAAGAATTCGGGCTAGAATTTCAAATGCGAAGAAGAAAAGAACAATGCATATAAACTGATGCAGCAAAGAAGAACCCGAGAAAAAGAACAAAAATATAAAGATCGCAGAAGAGAAGAGAAGTACATACATATATCGGAGAAAAAAGCAAACTTATGAAAATAGAATATTGGAAGAATTTGAGGCATTAAAAAAGGAAAATCAAACAAGAAAGTTCTATAAAAATCTAAATAATGCAAGATAAGAATTTAAACCAACGATCGGACTATGAAAGGATAAGGAGGGGCATATACTCAATACAAAAGAAGAAGTATTGAAAAGGTGGATGGAACACTATAAAGAACTACTAACTATCGAAGTAGAAGATCCAAGTCAACCACCCCCAGGAGCAAGCAACAATACACCATTGAAGCCTACATTAATTCAAGAAGTGCGGGATGCAATAAAACACCTAAAAATAATTAATCTCCAGGAAGTACACCCGCGGAACTTATTAAATGTGGACATACCAAATATTTTCGAGTATTTTATATGGTCGCCTGAGTGCATATTCAGAGGAGCTACTTGGCAAATATCAAAGTGGTTTTAGGCCTGGTCGATCAAACAATAGACCAAATCTTTGTGCTAAGCAAATACTTAAAAAAACCAATGAATCCAATATCGACACATACCATCGTAGGTTTTCAATCAGCCTGTAATAGTGTCCTAAGAAATAAATTGTATGAAGCCATGGATGAATTCGACATACCCGATAAACAGATAAGATTGGTTAAGGCTACAATGCGTAAAGTTGTTTGCAAAGTCGAAATACAGGGCAAACAATCACAGGCATTTGAAACGCATAGTGGTGCGACAAGGAGATGCGCTGGCATGTCTCCTTTTCAACATATCTCTGAACAATGCGGTCAGAGATACCCAAATATACAACAGAAGAAACATTTTTAATAAATCATCCCAAATTTTGGCATATGCAGATGATGTTGACTCGCACAACACGCAAGCTAGAAGAAATGTATACCATCTTGTCAAATGCCTCAAAAATATGGGCCTGCAAATAAATGAGGAGAAAACTCGATGAAATAAAGCGGAACTTACCCCACTGGATCCTTTATGAAGCTCATTTTCGGTCCATATATACATGAAAATGTTTTGTTTGGTTTGCTTCTATCCTCTATCATTATATTTCTTCCTATGTTTTCGCTTCTCTTCATGTCCATCCGACTTTTCAATGATATTCGTCGAAGTATTTTCATCTTTGTTGTTTCTAGTAGTCTTCTAGTATAGATTTTTGTTTTTGTGTCTTATCTTCCAGATGTTCAGTGTTTGTTCTTCCAGGTTGTGTTATTTAGAGATCCCGCAGCTTTACTTACTTTTAAGCTTTGTTGTCGTATTTCTTTTTTAACATAATTCCCAGATTTCGAAACCTTGCTTCCTGATTTATTATTTTTCCATCAGTTTCGATTTTACATCGTAGTGGGTATTTAGATGCTGTCATACATTTGGTGTTTTCTGCTGATGTTATCATATTGTATTTCTTTGCTTTTGTATTGATGCAATTTCGTCAAAGGCTGAAGCATGTAAGAGGCATGTAATACGCTGTGATCGGTCAAAACGGAGATTGCCTGTGTAGCCATTTGCGGACCGATAGACATTGCTGTTTTTGCTACTAACCCTATTTTTTTACGTTAAATATGCACAAGATATTGATGGTTTTACTACACAATATTTTGTGAAGTTGTAAAGATAAACACAAAAAAATAGATGGCAGCAATAACTCAATAGGGGGAAAATATAGAGATTACTGGTTTTGCTTCTATATCCCTCAATTGAAATGATTCTCCATCGACTCCATTTAAGTACCCGTTAATGTAAAATGAACGTTATTAATAATTAAGTTTTCTCAATTGTGTTATTTTTTAATTTGTTTTTACATTCCTGGAAATAAGTTCTAATATTCATTTAAATATAAATTTCTAAAACCTATAGTCGTCGATAAATTGTCGCTTTAGCAGATTAGTTACTGCAATTCGTATTATATCTAGTTAATTAGAACATTTTTTAGTTCCAGGTAAAACTTGCGAACAAGGTGGACTAACTTACGAAAACGGTGACAAGGTCGAGAACGGTTGCGATTCTATTTGTACATGTACGGATGGTTCAATGAAATGTACTGACAGATGTAAAACACCTTTCTTTAGGAAAGGAAAGAAAATCGACGATCCTCATTGTTTCGCCAAATCAGTGGACGATGTATGCTGTTCTATTTTAGTATGTTCTGACGATGCGGATAATTTAGGTAATTATTTGTTAAATAATTGCAAACGTATGAATGATATTGTGATAATCACATGTCTATTAAAAGAATTGCATATTAATAATCATCTAAGAAAAAAATGAGTGAGTGAAAAATTAATTAATGCCCAAAAACTCTAAGTAATATTGTAGATAAACCCAGCACCAAACAACCAAAACAAGTAAAAATGTATAAAAGAAAAATTCAACATTTTTCAGTGGTCAAAGCGGCAAATAAAATCAGGAAAACTAGGTGGCCATTCAAATAACACTATTCTACATTTGCATCTATATTTCTTGAAGATAATTCTGCACATCATTCCTGAAATCAGGGGGTACTATTTTATTAAAAGCAGATGGTATCAGACATCGTGATAGTCTTCATTAGCGAATGCTAAGGCTTAGCATTAGACGTTAAGTTCAATACTCCTAAAGGTCTGTTCTAAAGTATTGTGCAGTGTACCAAGGTTTTTACTGACCAATGGCTTAGGGCGGATGAGTTGGTGAGTGGTAGAGCATTCTGTCCTTTCTTCTGTCCTGGGGTTGAGAAATCGGTCTCAAAGGCGGAACAAATAATGGCCAATGGCATAAGAATTCAGAAGGTAAAGGGGAACCACTGCATTAACGGCTCATAGAGCACCCCCAGGAAAATCACCATAGAATTATATATATATATATATATATATATATATATATATATATATATATATTTTATATATATATATATATATATATATATATATATATATAAATACATTGTGGGGTATAAAACTTAAAGTAAATTCTAACTTCCGGTCATCTCAAAACCGGAAGTAAATTTTTGTACCAAAAGTATATCTTGACAATCTCATATGTAATACTAATAATATTCCGAAAAAATATTTTAATTATCTAATATGGTTTTTGAGTAAAGTGGTGGACAAGAAAAGGGCTTAGCGCTTTTGTATATAAGATTAAAGGTCATAAAATATGAAATTATTATTATTATAATATTATTGTGATTTAAACCTTATTTAACGCAAAAAAATATTGTTTAATAAATATATTAAATGGTTTTTCTACCAAACCTACCATAAAAGTCTGAAGGGGCTAAACTGGCTGTGTCAGTTATTATCGTGTTCTCGGAAATTTGACGATTCTTTATTTCAACTTCCTATCGGATGGACAAAATTATGTTTATGTACGTTTGTAGAATGTCCTTTGTTATAGCGTTTTTTTTTTACTTGAAAGTTGAAAACAGACTGTTCACTCATAACCTTAAGTTATGAGAAAATATCCTTAAGTTTGGCTTTTTTATAAACCAATATGTTTTATTTCATGTCATTTAATAAACTTATACAAATTAAACAGCTTTTTTCCTATTTTAGAAGAGGAGCCCTTGGAGTTTTGTTCCTATAAAAATAAAACGCTTAACAGAGGTGATATTTACAAAGAAGAATGTAGTGAGATATGCAAATGCGAAGCTGGAGGAAAAATGTCTTGTAAACCTAGGTGAGTAAGTAGTATATAAGCAATGTGACTAGGCTAATACCAGACACGTGTATTGCAGTAAATAGACGTGAATATAGCTGCAGTTTTAATGACGTCCATCCAAAGGAGTATAATATACAGCTGGTGTTTTATTTTTCAAATACTAAAAATAGTATGATTATAATATACAAAATCCTCTTGTAATTCCTTTATTTTTCGGTTTTATTAATATCGTGACTCTGTATTTATTGATTGTTATATTTGAACTAATGGTATATAGCTAATCTAATATATCTAATATGGATCATGTCTATTAACCTTGCCATTTTTTGTAGATGTCCTCCAGCTACAAAGACTAAGGACAGATGTGTGGAAGTACCAAATCCAGCTGACCCATGTTGTAAAAAAGTTCTTTGTGACGTAACTTTAGAAGAAAATGAATCGGACAAGGATGACGAGAGAAATAGAAAAGTTTTATCTGCTAGATTTGTAAACTCAACAACTATATTAATAAAATTAGACCCAAAAATTGAAGTTTCAGAAAATACTTTAGTAGTGGAAATCAGTGACGATAAAGTGTATTGGCAAAAACACAAAGTATCTGCTGGAGGATATGTTACCGCTAAGAATACTGCAAAGTATTTGAAATTAGAAAATTCTGAGGATATTATAAACGTACAAAACTTTGAGGGTAATCCAAAAGAAACAAAGAAAGATAAAGACAAGCCTAGTGGTAAAGGCTGTCAATATAAAGACAAATTCTTTAATATTGGTGAAGAATTCAATGATAACTGTACATCACTTTGCGTTTGTCAAGATGGTGGAATGAAGTGTTTAAAACTACAATGTCCTACCTACTTTGGTGTTGACGTTCTCGATCCCAATTGTGTAGAATGGGAAACAATACCACCTAATTTTATTGCTTCTCCTCCCCACTGCTGTCCTTCAAGTATCCGGTGTAAAAATAACGGTTCTTGTGATTATGAAGGAGTCACCTACAAAAATTGGGAACAGTTACCGGAAAATGTTACAGGATGTGAGAAACGATGCTATTGTGAAATGGGAAAAATTGAATGCCAAAACACTTGTCCGCCAATTGAAGCTCATCCGCCTCCGAATTTACCATGCCCTCCACATATGGCGAAACCAGGTCATTTACCTGATGATGATTGTTGCAAGGTATGGATATGCGGAGATGATCAAGATCACGGTAAGTCAGAAATAAATATTTAAATTTTTTAGCTTACTAGATATACTATTATGGGAATATTTAATTTAAGGCTCATCTACTATTGATTTGAAATCGATCTTTAATGTGTTTCGGTGATCTACATTTATAAAAACAGAAAATCCTTATTGTGCTTCGTTTATGAACCCCTTCTATCCAGGATTATCTACAGTTTTACATCATATACATCAACACATGACCACAGGCACCCATCATCTGAATTTCCTAGTACTTGTCAATGATGAAAACATCCTCAATAAAGGGCAATAAAATTAGACCATTCTTAAGACGCTATTCGACATTTACTCCTCTTAAGCGACCAGCTTTTACTTTACTTTACTTTACCTATTTTGTGTTTTCTTTTCATTTCTGCAATTTAGAGCATTTTTTTAATTAATACACCTCTTTCAATACTATCTTTAAAAAGTGTTTATTTGAATTTATTTTCGGAAATATGCTTCTGCCATCTTAATAATATTTTCAGTACCTACGGTTAATAAAACCGAATTCTTCTACAATCTTTACACCGTAGAGAAAATGGTGAAACGAATATGATTATTATTAGAGTCGTCAAAAGTTTTTCTATACCCTTGTCATTATTTCGGTTTAATATAAATAAAATATCCACATAATATTGTAATTAGTTTATGGTGAAACGAATATGATTATTATTAGAGTCGTCAAAAGTTTTTCTATACCCTTGTCATTATTTCGGTTTAATATAAATAAAATATCCACATAATATTGTAATTAGTTTATGTAAAATTGTACAAAAATCTATAAATATTAATATACGAGAAAATATTTTCCTCTTGATTAAAGTTTCTTTCTCTGCGAATAGAATGAATATTAGAATATTATTTTATCTGCCGTGGAAGAACAACAAAAAGAAAGGATGTAACCGATCAACTGGCTGTGTTTCGTTCGCTGTCCCAATAAAAAGTGTGTTGAGATGGTCAGAAAAACCCTCTGACTATTCTTATTCTTAGGTGGTCTATGGGACAAGTGCTCCCCTATAAATCAGCGCTATTGTATGGCGCTTTTTAATGGCAATAATCTAACCTAATGGTTACTGAAATATGATACTTTACAACGGTTTGTGTGTACTGGCGATAAAATTTACAAAAATAACACATAAAAGAAGTCAAATTGTCTGAACTTAAAAACAGACATGTGTTTAAGCCAGTTTAACAATTATATTTTACTTTTAGTAAATTAACTTAAAAATTTATTTAAGTAAATAATTAGTTAAATTGACCAATAAATAAGACCATATTATAGTACAGTAAAGCAAAAATATGAAAATAAAGACTAAATATTTTGCCAAACAGTTGTTGAAAGCCATCTTCATGATAATTATGATTTGTACAGAACGAGATTATATAGAACAATATTTAACATACTTGTAAAGCTCTTATATCTATGATTTTCTGATTGAAATCAGTTCTATACACTAATATATTAATCTCTAAAATAAGCAATTTTTTAATTGGTGAAATATGTTAAATTTAATTATATTTTCTCGTATAATTAACATTTTTTTAAATAGTTATTGTATATAGGTATTGCTTATTTATAATAATACTCATTTCTAACAATGTATGAAAAAATGCTTTGTAAAATGTGTATATACTTATGGATGTGGAACAACATTAATTATTGATATTTCTAAAATGCAAAAAGGTAATAAATTAAATTGGTTGCATTAACCGATTCTTTCAAAGTTTCCTTACGGTAAAAGTGGTAATGTATCATCTGATTTGTAACAAAAATTATCTACTAACGTCTTAAAAAAAACTATTGTAAAATATTTTTTGTCGCATTATTCATGAAAGAATAAGAAGTCATCGCGAAAGAGACCTAGATGAAACCCGGTTTGGATTTAAGAATACGCTTTCATAAATGCGACAACTGTAGAACCAGCTCCCTTATCTCACATGCCAGCAAAATAATGCTACACATAATCAATGAGACTCTGAAAGCATTCCCACAAATGTATTATGAAATGTGCCAAAAGCAAACTGGATTCAAGGGAGAAGATTTATTGGTCGAAGACAGAAGAATCTACGTAATTGGTGTCAATGCAGATCAATTGATTTGTTTAGAGCAGCAAGTTCAAAAACAAAAATAGCCTTTATGATTGCCAACCTCCGTAGGAAGACGATATGATACTGAAGAAGAAGATCAAAGAAAGGTATGAAGAGATTAGAGGTTGAAGACAAAGTAGATGGTAAAATAACCTGAGAAAGATAGTCAATAAAGAGTTTCACCGGTTACTTCCTGTCTGGGGCAGCCTACCACGTCCAGGCGAGGGAGAAGAGAGAGAAAAATGGATAGCAACCATACATCGAATACGATAACGTAACCACATCCTTACGAAGGATAAATCTATCCTGTCTCTAAGAGATTGGATTTCAAAATGCAAGATGCTGTATAAATAATAATAACTACCTTAAAGTATAATTGGGCAAGACGTGTAGTAAAAAGAGGCAATAATACATTGACTAAGGTAACTCTCGAATCGAGATTGTTGCTTTCTATACGATGATCTTTATGTAATATATGAGACCACCAAAAAGGGAGTATGAATATATACGTTCAATCTAGAACTTGCTGGTAACTCTCTTTCGCCTTGAGTATGTATATTATAAAAGACAAATAAGAAACAAAAAGACTATAGAAAACTTTATTTAAAACAAGTAAAATCAAACAGAGACAATATACACACATTTAATTGAAGTGAAGTTAAATGGAGATGTGAAAAAATCTTTCAAGAATCAATAGAGGATACTAAAACAGAAATTTGAATTAACGGTTAATATATTAATAACATAAGTAACGCGGACGGTACGGTAGTATTCGCTGACAGTTATGAAGCCCTGCAGGAAGCTGCAGGAGTTAATAAATAGAATTACAGAAGTCAGCGATATCACTAAATATTAAAAAAACAAAATGTATACGTATTTTGGTATAATCGTCAATGAAAATAGAGATCATTCCCTAGACATCAAATGCAGGATAGAGAAAGACAAGTCTGCATTTTAAAAGTCATGATTTATCAATACTCATAAAAATCAGGTTACGAAGATGTTATATATTTCCTATACTGTTGTGCGAAGTTAAGTCGTGGACTCTCACAGACATTGCCTGCAAGAAAGTTGAGGCTATCGAAATGTTACTTTATCGTAGAATGCTAAAGATATCTTATACCAACCACGTTACTAAGCAGGACGTTTTATTAAGCGTGCAAAAAGAGATAGAGCCATTAGTAAAAACGGCCAAAATCAAATACCAAGCTCACATCATGAGCGAAAGATATTGTAGCATGTTTAAATAAACTAGCGGTTCTAATTTATATATTTATTTATAAATTTACAGCACGATAATATCTTGTCAACTAAACTAACTAATATCAGCGCTGCTTATATAGACAAGTTATTATGTACTAGAATAATCTGGAATAGTCCACCTCTATTTCGCTTGCATTAGCGCCTCTGATCTGTCCTTCGGTCGATAGATCATGAACAGTCTGGAACATAGATCATCATCTCGAGATGCAACCGTTACATGGAGGCAATTTCGTTACAATATGGATTGCTGTAATTAATTTTACAGGAAACAATAGAAGGAAAACGAGGCGCAGGAAGGCGAAAGATTTCCTGGCTGAAAAATCTATGTACTAGATTCAACACAACAAATCTTTTCAGAGCAGCAGCGTGCAAACTTCAGATTGTCATGATGATCGCCAACATCCCAAACGGATAGGCACTACCATCGCCAAAATGGAATTGGGTAGGACACGTCGCCAGATTATCAGACAACCGATGGATAAAACGTATTTTAGAGTAGAGACCAAGACAAGAAGCAACACGGAGCAGATGACGCCCACCAACTAAATAGACTGACAACCAACACCCCAAACTGACAAGTTTATAGAAGAAAAAGAAAAAAGGGATATCGTATCATTATAGGAAAATTTACAAACCGAATTTATCTTCGCTCTTTTGTAATTATTTGTAAAATATTATTGTTATAACTGATAAAAGATTTAGGTTTTTGATTAATTCAAGATTTAAGTTTTTGTTAAAAACAAAAATTATGTTATAATGGCTTCGTGGTATTAGTTTGTGGACTGAGACTCTAACCGTACAATATACAAACTATCAAAAACAACAAATAAACAATCTAAGGCACCGGTGCAAGGTTTCAGAAAAATTTACATAAATAATTGTACATAATCATGGTTTTGGCAGGTGAAAGACTTTAAACACATCTTTATTAACGAAGAAAAGTATTATTTTAGTCAAAGAAAACAACAAAGTCAACAAAAATGTTTCAAAACCGCCGTTGTATGGACCGTTCTCTCCAAGCAAACCTTCTAAAACTCTAGGACCTCTTGCTGTTTACGAAAATGGGGATTCAAGTCAAGAAACTAACAGTGTTATGGGAACAGCAACCAAGCCAGTAGTCGCTATTGAAGAAAATCCATATTACCATAAGAAAAACGGAAGTAAAGTAGATAAATCTTCCGCTTCGACACCAAACAAATCGGATAAAACTAAAAATATAAAGACACCTCTCTTTGTTACACCTCCATCAACAATTTCTTCGGATATTTCAACAGTGAAATCTGTGGATAGTCCAATCCATTCTGAAATTGAAATACACGGTCATGGAAACGCTGAAGAACTACTGCAGTTTATTAACCAACATCCAGAACTAAGTAATTATCCATCAGGATCGGTTTTAGAAATTCACAGCGTTCCTACTTCTTCCAAACAAGAACCCAACTCCATATCAAATGGAGACAAATCACACATACATCTGGTACCATATGTCGTGCCGCAAAATTCGGCTGGGGAACACGTTCCCAATAATTTACCTCCCGGATTTTCATTGGAACAACTTTTGAACGAATTCCATAGAAATACTCTTCCAAACGGACAGGGTTCTTTGCCACCTCTTCCCAATATTAATAGACCATTTTTGGGTCCACAAAACATTCCTCTGCCTAATAGACCTAATATAACACACCCAGGTTAGTTTATTATTTATATAGACGGTACGTTATTGATTTGAAATCAGCAACCAAACATTGTAAATGGTGTTTAATCACATTTTTTTAGTTTATTTTTAAAGAAAGTTCCTCTTTATATTATTTCATTTATAGTACTTGATCATTTGTTTATATCAAGTTAATATCCTTTATATCAAGCAAACAAGACCTTTTAGAATTTTTTGTAATTTTCAAAATATTTTTGTTAAGTCACGCAGGAAGTACCTGTATCTTAATAGCTTTGCCCTATAACTCTTTAAAGGGAATTTAATGAGAGTTACATTTTAATTGACGTTAAAAACGACAGTTAATTATTTTAACTTTGTCTTAATTAGAAAGTTTACCTTATTTAAACATACTACTATTATTTTAGAGATAAAATTGGAAAGTGTCTTTTTCATGTGGTTATCATAAGGATTTTTTTCACTTCTTCCTCATCTTGATGTGCCTATCCGTTACGAATGTTGGCGATCATCATGACAATCTTCATCTTATCTGCAGATGTTGCTGCAGATATAGAAAAGCTGCACAGATGTTGTATTAAACCAGATTCTAAGGTTCTTTAACCAAGATGTTCTTTTTCTTCCTGGACCTCGTTTTCCAAATATTTTTCCTTGCAGGATGGCTTGAAGGAGAGCATATCTCGCACCATTTCGCATAATATGTCCGAAGAACTGTAACTTTCGAGATTTGATGGTACCTCTCGGTTCTTATTCATTCTTCTGAGGACCTTCTCATTTGTGACTCGGTCAGTCCATGGGATCT
This sequence comes from Diabrotica balteata, assembly GCA_918026665.1. NCBI lineage: Eukaryota > Metazoa > Arthropoda > Insecta > Coleoptera > Chrysomelidae > Diabrotica > Diabrotica balteata. The sequence continues at coordinate 137,278,461 of OU898282.1, forward strand.
AAGCATTCTTTGATATAGCCACATCTCAAATGCTTTCAGTTTTCTGCACATATCTTCGTTCACGGTCCACAATTCAACATCATAAAAAAGGACAGAAAAGACTTAGCATCCCAACATTATTACTTTTGTATCAAGAGAGAGGTTGTGACTCTTGAAGAAGGCCCCCATCCGATTGAAGGTGGATCTAGCTTTTCTCATGCGTGCTCTAATCTCCTGGTTGTTGGTCCATTCTTCATTTATTATGGTGCCGAGGTAGTTGTAGTGCGTCACTCTTTCTACAGAAGATTGGTTGACGTAGAGTTGACCTTCTGTTATCCTTTTCTTGCTAATTATCATAAGCTTTGTCTTCTTAATGATTGTATTGAGTCCATATTGTTGACTGTAATACGTGATTTTGTTCATAAGAACTTCTAGGTCTTTTAACTTGTCCGCAAATACTATGGTGTCATCTGCATATCTGATGTTGTTTAGCCGGTATCCATTTAGTAGAATACTTGTTTCAGTTTCGTGCAAAGCTTCGATAAATATTCTTTCAGAATACAGATTGAAGATTAGAGGAGACAAAATACAGCCTTGCCTTACTCCACGCATGATTTTTACATAGTCGGTGTGTTTACCTTCAGGGATTTGATGTCTGTTACATTGGCGCCCCACGTTGGGCGCCAATGTAACAAAATTGTTGAGTTTAGGGAAATGTAACAAAATGGCTTCCTTCTAAAATAACAGCTTCTTCGTAAAAAAAAATAAAATAAACTTAAACCAGATTCATGAAAATGGCACCTCGAGCCGCACTACTTGATCACAAACGACCTTCACTCGACCAGATCCAGCGACAAAGTGCTCCTCTGACGGTGCTACGGCTGTCAAGACGATGTACTTTCAGAATCTTCCGCAGAGAGCGGGATTTAATGCCAACTTTCGAAAATAAAATTTACTGGAGTTTTAAATATTTGGTTTAAGAATATTTCAAAAATGAATTTAATTTATAATTAAATTAAAGGATTCCAGTGACAAAACGGTAAATGGCTCTTTAAGTAACGGACTCGTTACACTTCCAGTAAAGATTTCTAATTATTTTCAGATCTTGCTTATGAATTCCTGTTTCTTTTAGTATTTGCATCGTCTTGGCGTGCTGTACTCGATCAAACGCTTTCTTGTAATCAACAAGACATGCGTATACGTCGCAGTTGACATCTCCATATCACTGGAGTATGACTTGCATATTGAATAAGACTTCTTCACTTCAGTTGGTGTTATTGAGTTTTCTTGTATAGGTAAAAATGTCTCTGATTGGGAAGACTTTGAAGGAGATGTGTCTCTGACGGAAGGATATTTTTTAATGCGTGTTATGATACTGTTAATAGTTTAGGTAAAAAAGAGTATAATGCTAAGCAGAAGCGTCAATTTTGTAAATGTTGTATATGACCAAATTGAGTCTAACTAGCACCTGATTAGATTAAATTGTGATTACACTTGGTCTTTGTTATAGTTATCTTCTCTCATGCGAAATTTCACTAGCACTATTTTAATACTTTAAGGTGACAATTCTTCTTGACAAGATTTATACGAAAATCATGAATTATTATTTATGAATATTTTTATTGTTAAGTTGCATGTTTACAATATACTCTACACACAGAGTAATAAGTAAATAGTCTGTAAGTAAATTAACGTGAGTTAGGTACCGTCCAGTGACGATTATCTAAGTATGATTGTAGTAGGTCTTCTGGCCATACTCTCTTCAATCTTCTTTCGGCAAGTGGTTGGATGAATACATTTTTATTTGATGTGATTTGGTGATTTTTATATCTTATTGAGTGATTATTATGTCCTTAAGTAATGGGATGTATAGATCATTGTGCAGTGTTTGGTTAGATACATACCATGGAGCTCTACTTATTATATGGAGTATTTTAGATTAGAATGTTGAAGTATCTTCGTATTTGAAGGTTTACTACAGCCCCATAGTTCTATCCCATGTGCCCAAAACTAATATGAGTATAGCTTTGTGCAGAAGCAGTTTATTTTCAAGAGATAACTGAGACCTTTTATTAAATAGCCAGTTCATGGGACATGAAGGACGTTGTCCATGTAAGTTTTTCAACCAGATGCAATCCCAAGTATTTGACAACTGGTTTTATAGAAATGGGAGTATTATTAATGTAAACTTTTTTACTGTAAAAGTAATTTGTAATGATTTGCTGGTATTAACATCTTCCATCGCTAAAGCCAGTTTTGTAATTGGTCTATATGATTTTGCACTTTTTGTGATGCTACATTAGGGTCGATATCCACTGCTAAGATCCCTGCGTCATCGGCAAAAGTAGCTAAGAAGCTAAGAAGGTATCATTGCTAGTTGGAACGTCAGCTATAAATATCAGATACAGAAGTGGACCCAAAACGCTACCCTGAGGAACGCCAAATTGTATGATGAAATAGTTTAAGTAGCTGTCTTCAATGTTCAAATAATTCTCCTGTTATCAAATCATAGCCAGGAGCTTTCTTAGGATATAGCATTTTTATTTGTTGTCGAAACTCTGTCGGAGTAAATGTTGTCAGAGGAAGAGATAGTTGACATAGAGGTTGGAGATGCATTCTTATATTATCATCTTCATCGTTACTAGTATCTGGTACTGCGAATACAGTTGCAAGGTGTTCTGCGAATACTGTTGTTTTTTCTGCGTTTGTTCTGGCCCAAGTCATATCTGTTTTTCTTAAAGGTGAATTTGTTATTGTAGGTCATATTGGATGATTTTGTGTTAAAAAACTCTAACGTTTTGTCTACGTAGTAGTACCTGTTTTTATTTATTATTATTTTGTTCACTAATATCTAGGTATTCTTCTGATTGGATCTATTATGATTTATTATATCTATGCCATGTTACTGTGTATTATCTTACTCTGTAAAATTCACTGAGAACATGTAGCACCTAAGTAAGCGAATTTTGGATTTTAAGGTCAACTACTTGATTCAATCATACCCTTTATACAAGAACAGAAGACAAAATGTTCGAAAACTAAAAGTATTAAGAATCTACATGTTGCTGATTTCACGATCAATATAAATAAAGTGAATAAATGAGATTTATACTAATATTTAGTATAAAATGAGTCAATTTAAGCTTTAATACTAATCGTTGTCTTAATTTATAGGAATAAGCAACATATTCCCAGGTCCATTTAATGGTTACAATCAACCGGACGACGATATTCTGGTACATACACTGGAGGCAATTGATCCACGAACTGTTAGATTGGCCTTTATGGTGCCTCCAGTGATAGTTAATTTGCATGGAAGAGTTGAAGTTAGATATACAAACAACAAAAAGTAAGTACTCACTAATAGTTCTTTACAAGCACACATATTTTTGTGTACAAATAATTCATATATACAAAAATTTTTATGACTCTCTTTTTACTTTTATATTGGTGGTTTAGGTGGTGGTTTAATAACAGGTCATACTTTATAGCTTCTTTTTTCCAAGTTTATAAACATTTTACGAAGTTCTGTTCTTCAACGTGTGAGAAATACTAAAATCATCTGCGAAACCTATATAAGTTTTCCGTCATGGCCAGTGAAGACCTCAGCAACGAGATACAGTAAGTTTGTCATCTTCAGACAATTCATCCATATCCAAGATCGCAATAATATCCTGAAGGGATTTATAATCTTGCAAAATCTTCTGTACATCAAGAGCAATTTCGTAATATTTAGCTCCAATAATATTGGGGTCCATGAGACGTGAGCTAGAATCCAAAGGATCTACAGCGGGGTAGATACCCAATTCAGCAATAGCACGGGACAATACAGTGGTAGCGTCCAAGTGAGCGAAAGTGGTGACTGGAGCAGGATCTGTCAAGTCATCAGTAGGTAACAGACTCACTAAAACGCAAGATTAAATTAAAACACAGTTGTAGGGAAAATTATTCGTTGCAAAACTCTCTATAATGTTGATTTGACATCTGCACATTTATGCATGGACATTTATTGCAAAATGACCAGAAAAAAGATAAGGTCAAAAAGAAAATTTATTCAAAAAATTTTTAGTTATTTTTTTGTTTATAACTTTTTTATTTTTCATTTGACAATTAAAAGTAATAAAATTAAAGTTGTAGAAAATTTAGTTTGCTACAAATAATGACTAATAAAATTTTCTTTAGGGTTGCTAACTTACAAGATACAGATTGAAAACCCTTTCCTCCATTTTTCCAAGATGGCCGCCGGGAGACAAGAGTGACGACCCTTTAAACTTGAACTTAAGCTTATACTTACTCTCCCAATATATAAAAAAATAAAATTAAGTCCTCTTAGAAATGCAGGCTAAAGCATACAAAATGTAACATTTCAATGGACTATATTGTCTTTTTAAACATCTTTTATAAGTATAACTAATAATAAATTACCCTGGTAGGAATTGACTACTTGTATACTTTCTAGTTTCACTAAATATTTTATACATTTCACTTCGAATAATACGTAATATATTCAGTCTATCATTATTTAATGAAGTCATTTGCAACCTAAGCTCCGTTATAAATTTTTTTAGTAAATATATATTTATTCGATTTTTCTCTTTTCAGAGATTCAGACTTAGATTCTTGGATGCTGCAAGTCTTCGCTCCTCCGAATGACTTAATTGCAACACCTTCACTAGAATTCGACTTGCAAGATCTAAAACCAAACACAGAATACAAAATAAAGATAACAATAACCTTACGAGACATCCACACTACACATAGCAGCAGAATTTATAAGATTAAGACACCAAGAGAAATAGTAGCAACCACATTGCCTCCTATGATCCCGATTGAACCAGAATTGGCTATTACCGATATTAATTCAACATGGGTAACGGTAGTTTGGAAGAAATTCGATGAAAATGAATTGCGATTTATCGATGGTGTTCAATTAAGATTTAGGGAAATCGATGGCAAAATATACGCGGCAACACCGCTGATACATCGAGCTGTAACTAGCTACACTTTGGAAAAACTAAAACCGAATACAAAATATGAAATCGGAATCTTCTTTATCCCATTCCCGGGTCAACTTACCGAACTCCATGCAGAGCATATGTTGCATTTTACAACAGCTAATGAAGTAGATACGTATGGTTTTAATGTTACTTTAGAAATTGCGTTAATTAAGTCTCAAAATGTTGAGCTATCCTGGAGTGGAGTGCCTTACCCTGAAGATAAATACGTCAACATCTACAGGGCCATTTACCAAAGTGATTCTGGAAAAGAAGATCAAAGTATATTTAAAATAGCTAAGAGGGATTCGCCGACGAAAACCATAGTCTCGGATTTGAAGCCTGGTACCAGATACAGATTGTGGTTGGAGGTTTACCTGACTAATGGAAAAATTAAGACTAGTAACGTACAAGATTTTATCACAAAGCCCAGAACTGCACCGTCGTTGGGGGCATCAACACAACAAGGTAATAAAGTCTCTCGTGTCATTTTATATATACTCAGTGACATTAGAAGTGTTACACCCAGAAGGAATAATTTCTTGAACTTAATTTTTTGGCAACAGAATGACTATATTTAAAACATGCTATAATAACAATACCAATGTTTTATTTTTTTTTAAATTTTGTAAAAATATCAATGTTTTATCTTTAAATTTTTTTGTGAAAACCGGTTCGTATAGAAATTTTTAGTTATTATTCCTCAGTCTAATTGTATTCGGGGTAAGAAAATGCCTAGAGTTCGAAGACATCAAACACCATGTTAGCGATTTTGACAGGGGTAGAATTATTGCGTATAGAGGTATGGGTTTGTTATATCGCGAAATTGGCCATAGTGTTAATGGTAAGGCGATGACAGTTATGCGTGTCTGTCGTGCGTGGACAAACGAAGGCAGAGAACCATGAAGAAGACCAACTGGTCAACTGAGGCGTACCACAGAGAGTCAAGATAGGCGCTTTAGTCGAGACGTCCTTTTTCAGTAAGACAATGCGCGTCCCCATATTTCTCATCGAACTATGGACTTCCTCCAAGAAGCTGACGTTATTGTTTTGCTGTGGCCGCCCCGTACTCCAGATTTAAATCCTATCGAATATATATGGGATATATTGAGAAATAGACTGTTCACTTTACACCATCCTCCAAAGACTCTGGCACAGTTAATACATGAAGTTCAAGTCGCTTAGAATTTATTATTTGTAAATAAAAATTTCTGAGAACCTAATCGTTTCAGTCTTGATTTAAACCTACTATGATGCCAAAAAATGAAGTTCAAGAAATCCCTTCTGGTTGTAACACTTCTAATGTTACTGAGTATATTTTATCTTGCACAGACTAACAAATAAAATAAAATTATTAAAATCTAATGTGTTCTTTTCCAGATAAACTTTCCAGAGCGGAGCATCTGGAACCCAAAGGAGACTATTATGGTCCTCTAGTCATTGTAGCAATATTAGCAGCGATTGCCATATTGAGTACGTTGGTACTATTACTGATTCTGATTCGACGACATAACCAAAACAAAGCTGCCATCACACCACCATCTCGAATTAATCAGTCTGCTTATGACAATCCTTCATATAAGGTTGAAATACAACAGGAAACAATGGGTAAAGGTTTTATTTATTAATAGTAAAATTATTGAGTTTAGTATTTATCCAGTAATAATTTTTCTCTAGATTAGACTTAATATTTCAAAGAATAGTTTGGCCCTGTAGACATTTGACATTTCCACACCACAACCGGAAGTTAGTTTGTATATACCGTACATCTTTGCTCAGTTCAGCCGATAAGAACTTCTAAGAAAGGGTCGATGATACGTTTGTTAACTAGTATGCATTTTCTTGGTATCATTTTGCTTATTTTACAAAACACCTTAATTACCTGAGTTCAGTTTTCTTGAAGTTCGAAGAATATTTTTGGATTAGGTTAGGTTAGGTTTGGGTCGCGAGCAGAAGGGTATAATAACTTTGTTGCTTCTCTTTGACCTGGACTGTTTTTTCAGTAGGCTACATTAAGCTCTTCTCATTCCGTACTTTTACCTCTATGAAAAATTTTGCTAGGGGAGACATGCCGAGTACCGGACAGAGTGTGTTTCCAATAATGTTCACTGATAGCACGGGTATGTAATCTAGCGGTAAATTTAATATATAATACCCCTACTCACTGCTGATGAATATAATGCTTTTTGATCAGAGACGTCGATACATGATTTCACATTATTATGCTGCACGATTGTGGAAGATTTTCTCACCACAACCCTTTTTGTTGGTACTTCCACTATTTCAGGCACAGGCTCCATAGTGAGAAACATGACATCTGTTTTGTCTTTCCATTTTCCAATTATGACTTTACTGTTGCTCTCTCTCATGACTAATTCACTTTTTACTTTCGGATTATGCTTCCTGTTTTTTCTCAGTGTGCCTATTAAATGTGCATGAATTCTAACTCTTGTCCGTCACTGTTAATTTCTAAATTAGAGGAAGAAGAACACGAATCTTGATCATTTGGATCATCTATCGCATCATCATCATCTTCACTAATGAAGTCATACTCCATTTCACTCAAATTCTCCTCTATTTCAAGTACTCCAGCATGACTTAATTTTTTATTTGCCATTTTACTAATTTTAGAAACATAAACACACAAGAGTAATGTTGTACAAACTAATACAGTAATTCACGAATCCCATCTACTAAATGAGTCTCAAATCGCTTCGCCAGAATTTAGCCGTAAACTGTACGAGCCTAGATGCGCATATAAAAGCACCAGAACTGTGTTCACCAAGCGTATACACAGCTTGAAACATTACCACTTCATATGACCAAATTTGGTACACGCAATTTCTGGTAAACATCAACTGTGTACCAGAAATGGTGTACGCAGTAGCAAGTGTTAAAATAGTAATTATAAGTTCAAAATCTTGTTTTACAGACACCTCATTTTGGATATGGAGTTAGACTAAAAGAACTTTCTAAAATGATTATCCTTACATATTATATATGTAGGGAAAAAAAGGTATCCCTTTTTCGAACAGGTAATTCTGTATATCTGGTGTGTACGAATTTTTAAATCAACTGTGGGAATTGAAAAATCGATATAAAATTGATATAAAATCGGCTATATTTGCTAACAATAAATATGTAATAGAGGCCCTTTTAAAATTTATTTATTGTTATTTATTATTGTTTTAAAAATTATTACTGCTCATTATATTACAATATAATGAGCAGTAATATTATATTTATAAAATATTTGCTCAAATATTATATTTATAAAGTACTATTGTTTGTTTTAGGTTTATGAGGATAAGGAGAAAACTACAAATGTACATATTTTAGTATATATATTTAAATTGTTAATGTGTGTATTATTAAGAACTTACATGTATTGTACTTGTAGAAAGAAGATATAGTATTAACTTGTAATATAGTATGAATAAATTATATATTTATTTACGTTTGTAAATATTTGTACTTTTTCATTTTTTTATTCGTTTTTCCATGTTTCAACAGACCTAAACTAACAAATCAGCAGCAATTCTTCTTATTAATGTTCCGTGGATTTCTGCACCCTGCGATATAGATGCCACTGGAGATATTACTCGAAATAACATCTTGGATCTTTTATTTTAGTTACAAAATACAATATCTTGTATCTAGCCGCATCTACCGTTGCAATGGTAGACAAATCTGCTTCGACATCATTCTTCCATCTTTTCATGGTACGTCCGAATGATCTTCTACAATCCTTCTTTTTTTTTCCTCAGCTTTTTCCTTTTCAGTGGTCGCTGTGCTTTCATCGTGTCTCTATTATTTAAACATTTCTTTCTCTAAAGTCCTCTGCCACACAATCCTTCTATCTTTTCTTCGGTTTTTCTTTACCTCACTCTCTCTTAACTTTTAACAGCTCCATTCTTTGACCCTCCTTTGTTGGGTATTTAACACAATTTTTATCTTCTGACTTCCAATCTTGGTTGGTCGATTCTTTTCCTAAAAGTTTGACTATCTCATGCTTCTTAAAAGGGTCTGAATGATACTCTTCAAGCTGCACAATTGTATCTCTTTTCTTTACACTTCGTTCTATGCCAACAAAAATTCTATCATTAGGCATATATGAGTGACCCGTTACAGGAAACACAAGCTACACTACTGTTACTGAAGTTTTAATCCTGTGCAGCCAAGCAATGCACATCGTTAATACAATACTATTCCTGTTTTGGCCTGGACAACCATCAGCTACCAGCCTTAAGGTGTCTTTTCCTTCAAAGTAACCAAATTTAGATCTGCACTTAAGTTCTTCAAATACTGCAGAAGCTATTTCATTTTCAAGTCAAAACTTTTTCATTTCATGTTCGGTTCAAGAGTAAATTGATACATTTTCTTTGCGTAAAGCTTCGGTTCCAGTAGAACATCCAGTAGAACTATCGTTAGGTTATAGCAGTATAACTGTCTTGAATAGTACACACTCTGATCTGGAACCTTTGGCAGAGGTATATTTTTTTCCATGCCGTACTACATTATAGCAACATTAGGTTCATCTTTTTCAAAAGGTAAAAAAACCCCTTAGCACGAGTAGTGTGAACAGTGTACTCTGCTTTAAGCGTTTGCAATATTGCCTCATTTTTTCAACCTTAATTTTTTCTTTGTACTGAAGACAGGTTAAACACACATCTGTCGAAGGCCTTTTAAAGCTAATGTTGAACCTAGTTACGAATATGTGTAGAAAAAAATGACTCTTTAACTTTAAAATCATCAACAACTGATTCTTCGTACATCTTCCACATATTAGAAGTAGACAAGGTGGAATCAAGATAAATACGAGTACTCCTCGCTCTATTGTAATGTGATTCTGTGCCTTAAAACTACTTTACACAATTCATTACAGAATCAATTTTTTTCTGATATGTGTTAGCCTTCCTATAACCACCTCGAGTTTCAACGGGGATGAGACATCCGTATTCTTTAAATCTTGTGAAAATACCTTTAACTCTGTGTTTTGTGATTCCCAATATAATAATAAACGTATTCCTACATATCTATAATATATTTCCTGCTGTTGTTTCAATACAATATTGGTAGGTTATGCCTTTAGTATGTCTTGATCCGTCTTCCAGTCTGGTTCTTTTTGGTTGTTCTGCTGTGCAATATTTAAGAATAAAAGCATCTTGGCAGGTTTTTGTCTTTTCAGAATAAAATGCACTATGAAACCTATTTATATCTTGCATATTCATTTAACTGCAATTTTTCTTTCTCCTGTGGCCACATGGAGGAGCATCAGGTATGCTCATAATAGAAATTGGTCCATTTTTACTCTAATAACCTGGCCTAGCCCTAAGTAATAGTAACTTTGAATGAATGTTATTTAAATTTGTCTATTAGTTTATTCAATGTTAGGTTACGGTTCAATACTAACCTTAAAATCTTCTGTTTGGCTCTTTTCCAATTTGAAGGATTTGGTAGTTTTTTATTCCTTTTCGCAGTGTACTTTGGAAACCAAGTACTTTATGTGAAATCCATGTGGCAGCCAACGTGTTAAAAAAGTAATATCCCAATTGCATAAAAAGGTAAATTTTTGAAAAGTGTTCCAGTTATGACGTACTCCTATCCTCGTTAAATGCTGAACCAGAGATATGTAAGAGAGGTTTTGAAAACAGACGATTTGAAAAGAGTAAGAACAAACTGAATCCAAACAATTCGAAACATGACCGATTACAATTGGAAAATACATTTGAGGGAAGCATAATTCAATAGTAGACGCCATGGACGTTACGTCCATGGTAGACGCAATGAGCGACATAATAAGCGCGGATTATAATGATATTTGTTTATTTAATTAGGAGTGACAGTTTTGTCAAAAATATTTGCATTTAAATATTTTTTCTACTCTCTTACTAGTAAATTGTATATTACCTACTAATTGGATGCTAAGTAAATGCATCATAACAGATACTGACACGTAATGACTAGCACGTAATAAAAACAATTACGCTTCAGTTTTATAAAAAATGTGTAATATCACATAAACCTCGTAAGTCAGTTGGTCGAGTTACCATGGAAACGAATTAACAGACGTTATTTTGACGTTAATTAAGAAACGTTAATTAAAAATTATTAATCTGTCAGTGTAAATATAGTGGTAATTTTTTTTTAACAACGAAAATAATGGTAGAAAAAGTATAGTACACAACTTGAGTTGTAAGCTTATTACATGCTTGTAAAATTACTGCGCTCGCCGCTACGCGGCTCGCTTTTTTACTTGCATGTAATAAGCTTCTTACAACTCTCGTTATGTAATATACTATTAACGAAAATGTTATTGTATTATTTGTCATTAAAAATGAAATTACTCCAAAATAAATAACTGCCAATGTGATTCGTCCCAATCAAAACCAGTCAACACCCAAGACTGAGTCAAAATAAAATAACAGGTTTTTTACTCTTCTTATCAGTAGAACTAGTTTTAAGTTCTTACATTTTTATTGGTGAATCAATAATTTTGGGTAGGAATGTCTGTTACTAGTCACACCACTAACGAATAGCTGTTTAATGTATTGTTTTTTGTAGGTATGTGATTAAAGCAGAAATATTATTCGATAAAACGGCAAACCAATGAAAAAGAAACGTTCCTTTAAGAGGCGTAACTTCATTAAACTTATAGAAAATATATAGAAACGATTTTATTACTTAAGATGAAGTGCTACAAAAGCTGTAATTTAATTTTTTTTATTATGAAAATCATTATATGCGAAGTATGAAACACATATGTAGATTCAGATTTTACAATGGCGTATATCCCGTAAACAGGTTTAAATTATTAAATCTGATAGAGACCCCAAATTGTTCATGTGGAATAAATATGAGTACCTACTTAGCAGTAGTTAGAGTTTTATTTAATTAATGCTTTAACTAGAACTGGCAACACGGCGGTATAAAGTAATATTGGAGAGTAGTGTTTTTTCATAATGGAGCTTAATATTCATTCGCTAAACCCATTTTGTCGTTTTGTGAGGAATCAGTAGGATTGAATAAAGATATTCCAAATTATTAATATGGAACTGAATTATTAAAATAAAAATTTGCTTTTGATCTCTTCTCTGATATTTCAAACACGTTTTTTTTTTAGATTAGCTTCAATTAATTTTGTTTAAGAATAATCTCAATATATGTCAAAATTCTAGCAGCTTCTTCGTTAAATGATTCTTCGCGTTTTTTCCTATTTAACAAAATGAGAGTTGGAGCTGCTGTAGTTGTAGTAGTTGTGGACATCATGTATTTAGTTTTTAATGCTTGTACCAGTTTCTAAAACAAAGATTTTGATAAGTATAAAATATTATAACTGGTGGCAATTTAGCACATTATAATTCAACAATTTAAAACAAAATCTTCTATTTAAACATTCTAAATTAGATATAAGTGCCATATTAATAATAATAATAATAGCGTTTATTGTCCAACAGAATCCATTTATAGGACAAAATACAATACTAAAGTTAAATGAAATATTAATAATTCATAGGTACTAACTAAATAACACATTTTTCGAGTATTTAACATAAAGAAACTACTTAATCACCTAGGTAGATCTCAGCCATCCTAGTAAGCTGCTTTAAACTGCAGTGAAATATATCGCAGTAAGCACTTAAGGAGTTATAATAGTTGCACATGAGAAATAGAGGAGAATTTAACATAAGATTAGTTCTAGCTTGTGTATTTCTGAACGTAATCGAATTTCTCACTGGATAAGATGGAACGTTAAAATTTATTTGTCGAAGAATATCAGGGCAGTCAATGAGATTATGTAGTAGCTTGTACAGGAATATTAGGGAGGCATTAATTCGTCTAGATTCTAATGATACTACGTCCAAACCGCTACACAACTCGCTATTGCTGATGCCCCTCCTGGGATATATGCCGTTAATTTTGAAAGACAAAAATTTTAAAAATTTACGCTGCACATGCTCTATAATTTGGATGTGTACATCATAAAAAGGTGACCAAATGACAGAAGCATATTCCAGTTTACAGCGTACAAAAGTGTAATAAAGTAATTTAATTGCCTTAGTATTAGTGAGATTTCGACTATTTCTAATTATGAATCCATAAGATTTAAGTGCTTCTTTAACCTTTAAATTAACATGTTCAACAAAGGTGAGTTTATAATCAAATGTAACTCCAAGGTCTTTAATTTTATTCAATCGTTCAAGTTCATTGCCATCGATAATATAAGGATGGTATATATTAGACTGTTTCCTAGAATAACTAACTACTTTGCACTTATTGGCATTAAGATTCAAATGATTTGCATTACACCATTCATGTACACGATTCAGTTCACTCTGTAGAAAATGACAATCATTAAGGTCGCTTATCAATGAATAAATCTTTAAATCATCGGCATAACATAAACATGGTGCAGAAATTGATTCACACAGATCATTAATAAATAACAAGAACAATAATGGACCTAGATTAGAACCTTGTGGAACCCCTGAAGAAGCTAGGTACTTTTCCGATTTGTAACCATTATAAGCAACAAACTGCGTTCTATTTGACAAGTAGGACCTCATAAAAGTCAAGGCATCCTCAGAAAGACCAAAGAGACACAATTTAGAAAGTAATACGCCGTGGTGAATTCTGTCGAATGCCTTCGTAAAGTCAGTATATATGACGTCAACTTGACTTCTATTATCTAGGGCTGCTGAGATATATTGTGTGACCATTAATAAGTTTGTCACAGTGGACCGATTGGAGACAAAACCATGTTGATATTGAGATAGCTGATTATGAGTGTGTGAATAAATACGATTATACAAAACTATTTCAAAGACTTTCGATAGATTACAAATAATGGAAATTGGTCTGTAGTTTTCTACCTGACCCTTTTCACCAGTTTTAAATATTGGGCACACTTTTGACTCCTTCCAGAGACTCGGATATTCCTTGTTAAGAAGACATAAATTAAAAATTTTTAAAAGTGGCACAGTTAAGGCACCTATACAATCCTTAACCAAAAAGGATGGAATATTATCAGGTCCACACGTCATTTTGTCTTTCAATTTCTTACTTGCAAAAATTATCTCAGACTCTAAAATAGGATAAAAATTTAAGTAATCTGCGTTAACTGAGGAAGAGTTAGCCTTGAAATTAATATCTGATGACAGAAAAACACTCTTGAAAAATTCTGCAAACACATTCACAATATTTTGTGGGTCGGAGGTACTAATGTCATTATATTTCATCACACCAGGAATTCTTGAACTATTATTTTTTGAATTTACATAAGACCAAAATTTCTTGGGGTTGAAGGATAAAGCAATTTGGATATTCTCGACATATACATTGTATGCCAAACTGATTTTTGATTTGACAAGGTGTCTTAACCGTTGAAATTCAAGCAAATCACAATGGTTTTTGAATCGTTTAAACTTTTTTCTAAACTTTGCTTTTAATTTGATGTTGTGAATGATATCAGCATCGAACCAAGGGGGGTATTTATGGCTAAAGTTTTTATAAACTGGAATATACTTATTAAACACAGAAAAAATCGTATCATAAAAGTTATTTAAAATCTCATTAACGTCATTAGAAGTATCCAGAGAATTCCAATCCGTTTCATACAGTTCTCGATATAAAGCAGGAAAATTTGCTTTTTTAAAGTTGTAAGTTAATTGCTTCAAACCACACTTAAATTTAGGCTCTTTTACAAATATATCCGTAAATGTTATTAGAAGAGCAGGATGATGAGAGTCTTCATAGACCAAAGGTGAGTCATCATGCTTCACATCACAACTGAAATGCGATAAGACCAAATCTAGCAGTCTACCCAAATGATTAACAACATTGTTAAATTGTCTAAGGCCAGTAGAGCCCGCAAAACTTAAAACTACAGAAGTTTTGAAATCAGACATATCATTATCTATAAACCTTGAAACATTAAAATCGCCTAGTACTATACAGTCATTATTTAAGTAATCAAATTGTGCTAAGCAATCGAAAAAATATTCAAAGTCTACCAAACTTAATCTATCAGGTAAATAAACAACAACTATATAAAAATATTTGTAGCCAATCCGGCACTTGGCAATAATAAGATCAATTAGTGGAAATTGTGCGTCGAGAGCCGTGATGTCCAATATTTCAGATGTTATGAAATCTTTTAACGCGAGCACTACACCACCACCCTTCACTTTATCCACCTCATGGAATTTTCGGTCTTTTCTGTATACGACATAATTATTCGGAAAGAGTTCCATACTCGAAACATCACTGCGTAACCACGTTTCACTTAATGCTATGATGTCGAATTCACAATCACTAACGTTTGCATTAAATAATGAAATTTTGCTATTAAGGCCGCGTACATTTTGGTAATAACATGTAATTTCAACGTATTGTGATTTACTTGATCTGGAACTGCTGGACACATTTAGTTTAAAGAGCTCTCAGTTTTACTGACTATGGTAGGTCTACCCTTTACGTACTTAATGATCAGATTTTGTTCTCCATTGTCTGTTCGACGTTTCAGTTCGGTCCGGAGGTCATTTAAGTATTGTCTCTGTCGAGGTGTTTTATCATCAGAAATTGAAATAGCAGAGAAAGTAGATGTGGCTAATTTATTCTTAATACGCAAAATAGACTTAGCCTGCGCGGGTGTTGAAAAGGTCACTTTCATTAGACGGGCCTTGTCTGATCGTTTACCAATTCTGTGTACATGTCTTGCAGAAATCGGATTTGAATTACCACTTTGTATCGTAGTTAGAATATCATTTACTTTATTATTATCTTCCATAGCAGAATTAGTTTCTGGTACGTTATACAAAATGATATTGTGCGATCGATTAATACGGTCCATGGCTTCTTCAATTATCTCTTCCTGATGTTCGGATTGTATTGTAGGATTAATATTAGCTATTTTCCTTTCTAGATCCTGCATTTTAGTTTCCACAAGATTCGTTAAAAATTGCTTTAATTGAACAAACTTGTCCTCTCCGTTGCTACAAGTATTACATAGTACTTTGATATTTTTACTATCTATTATAGATAGATTATCGATAGAAATCATACATATAAAAATATATTTATATTTTTAATTCATACATCCCGAACATTTTATAATTTGAGTGTTTATGGTAGATTGCTTACAGTTTATACACACAGGCATAATTAATTATTTTCGTCCAATTTACGATTTAAACCAAATCAATTAAATATCAATTATACTTTGTAGGTAGATAATCGATATTCGACAAATGATAAATTAAACCAGTTTTTTTGCCTGTGTGCTGATATGAACGGCAATATAATCAATTATTGCATATATCAGGATTCACAAAAGATGACCAATAAAAATAGGTACTCACGGTTGTGGATCTTGTGATAATAAACACTTTGTGAAAATTTCACTAAAAACTGACTTGTATAACTCAATTCAATTAATTTTTAATGTGAGACGCAAATGTTTTTCGACTTTTACGTTGTACTTGTACTAATGAACTCCATATGCCATATAATTCTCTCATGACTTCACACAGACCTCAAACTTAATTAAATTGATTTCTAGGTTTTTATAGGGTAAGTCCGGAAGAGATGGACCAGTCCATTATTTCCGAAATGTGACGCTCGAGCGCTACCATGGTTTGTCGTGAGTATGCTTCAGTTACAGTGAAGACATGCTGTTAGTTATGTGGTGTTGTTGTTAATATTTGTCGAGAAAAACGTCATTGTCTGTTTTGGTAAGTCCAAAAGTTTTTTAACGTACTAATATAGTTTTATAGTTTTCAGTTTACGTGATATCGACATAGGATTCTTGTAGCGATGTCAATAAAAATGTAGGTAGTAACCTAACCTAAAAAGGCCGCCATGTGTACGTTAAAAATGCTAATTATGAGGTGGTTCATCTCACCCGGACTTTTGGGAGAGATGGACTAGTACGTTTTAGTAGATATGGGCCACGTATTTCAATACGGGAGAGTTGGACCAGTACCAACGTTTTTAAATGTTACTTTTATTAAAACGATTTATAGTGTAATTACTAACTAAGTAGATGGTATTTTTGTTTCAGAAAAATGCCTAACTACGTAAGAAAGGATACCAGTAGAGGGGCGTGAACGGAAGATGCATTAATACAAGCGGTTAATGCGGTGGAAAATAAAGAAATGGGTGTCAATGCTGCTGCTAAAGCTTATCAAATTCCTAAGACCAATCTTAACAGAAACTAGAAAAGCTGGTTATGATTGGCTCTTTTCAAAAATCGTACTCTTTATTAGAAAATCAGAAGGTGTATCTGTGTCCCGAGCTAAGGGAATGAATACGAGGTGTGTGGAAAAGTACTTTAAGTTACTCGAAAGTGTTATTTTGGAAAACAATTTGGTTGAAAAGCCTGAGCACATTTTTAACATGGACGAAACCAGGCTTCAAATGAACAACAAGCCAGGAAATGTTGTTGCCATTAAAGGTTCCAAAAATGTAACTTTCATTACGCAGGGGAAAAGAGTTAAAAACTGTTTCTGCTCTAGCTTGTGCTAGCGCTGAAAGTACATTTCTTCTCCCATACTGCATAATGAAGGGCAAAAACTTGAAAGTTGAGTTCATAGACGGGATGCCTCCTGGTTCAGTTGTAAAAATGTCACAAAAATCTGCTTATGTCACTAGTCGAAATTTTTCTGCACTGGTTAAAAAGTCATTTCCAACCTAGAAAACCAGCCGGGAAAGTATTTCTCTTACTTGATGGTCACACTTCACACACCAGTTCCTTGAAAGTCCTAGTGTACACGGAGCAAGAAGAAATCATTTTGATGAGCATTCCACCCATACTTCGTACTGGCTACAACCTTTGACCGATCCTTTTTCAAATCACTTAAGTCCTACTTTTATAGTGCTTGTAATTATTTCATTACAAACAATCCATCCAGAAAAGATCAATCGTCTGCAGTTTGGAAAACTTCTCAACTCTGCATGGACCAAAGCTGCAGGTATACAAAACGGTGTGAGTGGATTTCATGCTTGTGGCATAGTCCCTCTAGATATGTCTGTAATACCAGCCTACGCCTACCTAGAGCCCGATTCCTTCGGTGCAGTGCCCATTGTCCAAGTATTGGCGCACACTCTTGCTAGTGCACCAACCGGCGAGGTTGATCCTGTTGCCTCCAATGCAGAACTTATCGGCCAACACGTCAATGCTGTAACTAGTGTGCTAACAAGTGACACTGTTGATTGCTTTGTCTTCTGTGCAGTACCAGAACTCAATTTGATCTTGCTAGTATCCCAGTACTTCTAGTAGCCTTACATCATCAAAAATGACTCCTTCTAAACTTCTAGAACATATATCACCCGTCCCTTCCCTCACGCAGAAAGTAACCGTTAAGAGATGTTTGACGACTGTTTCAAAAGTATTAAATTCAGCTCAGAACATTGCTGTTGTAAAAAGGAAGGCAGTTGAGCAAGCAATGAAAGATAAACACAAAAAAGAAAAAGAAACAAGATCAACTGAGAAAAAAATTGAATCAAAAAAGAAGTTTCTCAAGCCAAAAAAGGAACCATCTGGCAAAGTGACACAGTATGAAAGTTTAGACTCAGAAAGCTATGATTCTGCAGATCTAGTCCAAGATGACGGTATGTCAGTAGAAGAATGGGATGAAGATGAATGTGTGGGATGTAGAGAGGCTTACAATGAAACTACAAAAAAAGAAGACTTGGTGAAGTGTGTAGCAGTGTTCTCGGTGGTTTCATAAAGGTTGCTCTAGATTTGAAGTAAAATGTGACTTTTGCTGTACCAGGGAAATAATGTCACAAAAAGGGAAGTTTCCCATTAATAGAAGATTGTGGTCAAGAAAGCAAAAGAATAGACTTGTTTGTTTTTTTTTATTTGGTTATTGTAACATTTATTATTATGTAAAATATACATATTTTTTACTTTATTACTTGGTTTGTAGTCATTGATCCTACTTTTTACCTTGGTCCATCTCTCCCAAGCTACTGGTCCATCTCACCCAGACACGTCCGGGTGAGATGGACCATGCAAAGTTTTGGAAAAAATGCAATGTAGCCTTTATTAATAATATTCAATTAGAAAGTAAACTCTTAAGGGTATAAAACTAAATTCTTTACCAAACGCTTAAATAATAATGTTAATAAGTTGACAAATATAATTTTAGTGAACGTCCAAAGAAATGTGGTCCAACTCTCCGGACTTACCCTAATATATCATTACAGATTCCGCTACAGCCATTCGTTAATAGGCGCCAACATCATAAATTTTGACATTTAAATGGTACATGTGCTTACGTATCGTACTTCCAGGTGAACATTTTATAGAGCTTGAGAAAGGCAAACAGCCGAAACAGCTGTAGTGATAAGAGTTTAAAATAAATTTTGTGGAAGTTTGAAAACAAAGTTTTCAGTGTTTTATTATTACATTGTATAGTACGTTAGATAATTTTGAGCCTACACAAAAGCACCTATCATGTAGGCACAAAAGGACTACTTATTGTACTGATTGTGCGTTCCACACACCGAATGTGGTGCGTGCAAGAAACAAGAATAGAAATCGTCCGAAGTCCGCAGGCCTTCGTTGCTTGCTGATAGATTTAGGGATGATACAGTGTTAATTTCCGGAGTGGACTAGCTGGACTTCTTTACTTGAAATCGGGCGAGAAAGCATGAGTTTGTTTGTTCACTTGTGCCGTTTTTGGTGCAGTTCATCTGGAACTCGTTATCTTAATCCAAGCTTTCCGCCGCTTTGTTGCAAGGCGAGGACGCCCGAGAACGGTTTATAGTAGCAATGGAACAAATTTTACAGGATTCGAGAAAGCATTTAACCAATTGGACTAAAATACTATTGCGGAATTTAGTTCTACACAACATATGAAGTTGCGTTTCAACCCCCCTAAAGCTTCATGGTGAGGTGGATTTTTGGAGCGATTAGTAGGTGTTGTGAAAGGACTTTTGCGAAAAGTTGTGGGTCGAGTGTCTCTCAATTTGAAGACTTATTGACATTGTTATGTGATTTTGAGAGTATACTCACGTATCTTTCGGATGATCTTACTGAGTTAACCGCGTTAACGCCATGTATTTTTTTACGGCAATAAGTCAGTTATGAGTTGCCGAATTCTTTCACACGCAAAATATGACGTTTACAAAATTGAAGAAGTCATTTGCGAAAAAGATCTCGTGCTGCATATCGGGCTCAACTCAAATCAGGAACGAAGAAATCGAAAGTGTCTAAAGTATCTATCTGTGATGTCGTTAGTAGACAACACCACCAAGCATCTTCAGTGGCTTTCAGGAAAAAAATTATTAAAAATCCTTTGTAAAAGGTATATATTAAGAACCTAAACGGACTAAGTTAAAAAAACAAAACGTTTTCGGAATCCATATTCCATCATCAGTGTCTAAGAGTACATGAATGTAGCCACTAAATATATGGGTAAAAACCCGTTAACAAATAATTAATTACATTTAGTTTACAAATTTTCCTATAATGGTTTATGATGTTAAAGTTACCGTTGGATTAGGTAACATGGCGACATATGACTCCACGTTGAAGTTGCTAGTCTAGAGACGGTGTGTCTACGAAGACTGTACGGGAGCAATTCTGAAAACGTTTTGTCTTTTTAACTTAGCCCGTTTGGGTTCTTAATATATACCTTTTACAAAGGATTTTTAATAAATTTTTTAATATATGGTATACAGCCAACTACAGCAACGTAGATTCCTTGTGGATTTTCAGGAAAAATTATGGAACTTATACCTGGTAAAGATGACCCAATGCGATTACAATTCGTCTTGCGACTACTCAAAATCTCTTTCTTGGTCAATCAAAACAGTCCAAAAAAGACATATCTTGCCCTCTCTTTCCTTTGGCCAATCCTATTTTTCTGTCTCCTCATTTCGTCCTATTATACAAAAAGTATCTACTGGTTTCTTGTTGATACAAAATCTACGTCATCCTAGACCATTTGGAATACCAAAATCAAATTCAATTGTATTCAGCTGCCTAAAAACAGTTTATCCAACTTTTTATTCTAAACAATTTATGCAAATATTTCATATTAATTCTAATATTTCCTAATTATCTACAGGTACAACCGCTTACAAATAAATTTTAATAAAAAGAATGCCGAAACCGGCGGAAGAACTTTCGACACCAAATTGTCTTTGTACCTGGGTAATCGAAGGGCCAAATTTTATTATAGGAAATTTCGACACCGCGGCGTAAAGCAGGTAGGTAGGTAATTAGCGCGATGTACCTTTGCACCCAAGCAGGACAAGCGGGTTTTCCCAATATTTATTGTCACGGCGGGGGCGTGGCACTTGTGACTAAATTATTTCAGTTGTAATTTATTTCTTGTTTGACGTTGACTTGTACACGTATACGGATATTTAAAAAATGAGTTTGATAAAAAGTTCCCGTGGTCGAGATTTATTAGTGGTGGAGCATCATTCGTTCTCGAAACAGAAAGTGTTAAAAAGCGGTGAGATATTTTGGCGCTGCATCCAAAGAAACACTAAGTGTTCCGCAAAAGTTTACAATATGCTGTGAGACCTCACCATCACAAGAAGTGATTTGGTACATAATCATGAAGCCAATCCAAAAAAGCTTGAAGTAAAGATGGTAACCAATGCATGTAAAAGAAAAGCCCAAGAGGACATATCGAAAAGCCTGCCAAAATTACAAGAACTGCTGTTGCTGAGTGTGATGCCAATTTGCTGACGGTTTCTGACATAGCTAGCATAAGAAAGAACATTTACAACTGTCATCGTAAACTGTTACCAGGTCCGTTACCAAGAAGCATATCAGAAGTCCATAACGCGGTTAGTAATTATTCTCCTAAAACCTGTCGCAATGAAAGTTTTTTGTTTTTAAATTATCCTGAATTAAATGTAATTGTATTTTCATGCGAGACAAATATTCGTTTGTTGTGTAAATTAAAAACTTTGTATATGGAAGGTACATTTCATACAGTACCAAATATTTTCTACAATTATTTACTATACATGCTTGGAAAATGGACATTATGTTCCTTTAGCATACTGTTTGTTAAAGGACAAATTGTCAATGACATACAAAAATTTATTTTCTTTATTAAGGTCTAAGATTTTTGAAACATTTCAATTATTATTAGAGCAAACTGAAATATTTGTGGACTTTGAAAAAGCAATTCACTGTGCTTTATTGTATATGTGGCCCAATGCAAAAATTAGTGGATGCCGTTTTCACTTACACCAAAACTGGTTTAAAAAAATTCAATCTTTGGTTTGTACAAGAATATAAGGATACAAATTCAGAAATTGGAAAATGGTTAAGGCATACGTTTGGTTTAACTTATTTAAAATCCAGCAGAAGTTGAAGAATGCTTTCTTTATGATTTAATGTCATATAAACCTAAAAACACAACACTTGATATATATGCAGATTATTTACTGGAAAATTACATTTTCGATAGCGCTCTATTTCCACCACACATATGGTCTAATCAGAATCCGTCTATTGCGAGGACCACAAATGCCTGTGAATCCTTTCATTCGAGATTTAATTCTTTTTTTTATTCAACACATCCTTCTATTTTTATTTTTATTGAAAAGTTAAAAGAATTTCAAGTAGACACTTATGTCAAAATAAATAGTTTACATATACCAGCAAAAATCAAAGATACTACTGTTAAGGCTAAATTGGCATTTTTGGAGAAAATATGGATAAACTACGATCCCAACAAATACGTAGGTTAGATTTTATAAAAGCTGTATCTTATCATTCCTATAATAGCAAATAAATCATTGTATACAATATATTAACGGTAAAATGTACAAAAACTAGTACTAGTTGTATTATATTTAGATATTATTACAGTTATAAAGAAATAAAATGCACATTACTTTTATTAAAATACATAAATAAATTAATTATGGTATTTTATTTATGTCGCAGCTATATTTATTTGGTGTCGAATATACTTGTAAGATAAAAACGGGAATTGGGGCTGGTGTCGAAAATTGCCATTAAATTTTAGACGCTACCTGCTTAGTGTCGAAATTTCCTACGCCCCCCCAAACTGCATTTTTCTTTTCAATGTCAATTGGTTCGTAAAATTCTTATACCTCTATTTGTTCTTCCAAATCTATTTAACTGTTCTTTAAATCACTTTAATTGATATAACGCACTTTTCACTGGAGTACAATATATTCTTATTTATATCTGAATTTTAAAACATATGCCCGCATATTTAATTTCTAAAAGATTTTTTTAAATTTATAAATCGAGAATCATAATATATATATATATATATATATATATATATATATATATATATATATATATATATATATAATATATATATATAAAACACCAAGATCATGTTTTTGCGTGTTAATTTGATACGCTGAAAAAATACTTACAATAACCAACTTGATTAAAAAGACCGCAAAAAGTAAAGCTAATAGTCATCAGTGCGCCTTCGTTGGAAGGAAATTCCATTTCGTGATCATCTTTATATCCCCTTGCTTGTCGATCAGTCCAGTGTGGTTTCCATAATTTTGTAATTTGATAGTCTAAAAATATCATTAAAAACAAAAGCCTTATTTGAATTAATTATTTTACCAAGTGAAAACAAATAAATCTAACTTACATAAATTACTTAATAAAGTGTTCCTTAAATGCTTTAAAACACTCATTTTGCTCTCACGTGCAGTCAACTTCAGCAAATTCTTCTGAGTCATTTGCAGAAATGTGAAAAATCCATTATAAGGAATTTCGTTTATTGGTTCCTCGTTATATCTAATTTTATCATCACTGATATCTATGTCTGCATCGACGAAAGAACTGTTAGGATATATATCTAAATCTTCAAAATAATTGTTGTCTTCAACAAATTCTTTTCTCTTCATACCGTGGTATGCAGGAGTTGTAGTTGGGTACGGCTTTGAAAATGGAGTTCTCATTACGGCTTCCAGACTTGATGGAGAAGTAGTTTTAAACAATCTATGCTCTGAAATAAGTCTATTAGTAACCTAGATTTTGTTGTAAATAAAATTGTAAATTTTTAATAGATCAAAATGAGAACCTTCTAATTACTATTTATAACTGGGAATAAGCCACATTAAAGATAAAAATACATTTATTGACGTTTCAATTTCCAATTCGGAAATCGTTCTCAAAATACAAATAGTAAATTAACAAATTTTGTTTTTTTTGTTACATAGTGAAAAAATTCTTCTGATAATTTAATTTTATCTGACTCATTTATATTGACAATTCAGACATACATTATGCATTTTAAAGTAGACGACTTTAAAATGATATTGCCAATATTGTTGAGTTGCGCTCCTGGGACGACTTTACTTATAAGATAGTTCATTCGATTACATGAAATCAACTTTAACTTGAGAATATCCGTCAGAAAAAATCATAGCATGTAATTCGTCTTTAAAAAGACAAACACATGACATGATGACAGTAAAATTCTCCTGTTAGTGATTCCATAGTAAATTATGAGGGAAAAACCAGGAAAAAAACCTCATAATACTATCCCGACATTGTAAGTATTTGTTCGTGAATTTAGTTTACCTTCAACAAACATCAAAATTCTGATTTTATGTTACGTTATTTAAAAAACATAAATGATGTATCCTCTATATGTTACTGACTTACTAATACTGGTATTTTCTTATTAATAACTTCCTCTTTCAATATTGGTAACCAGATCCTACTACATTCTGCCGAGGAATTTGCGACACAATTGGCCTCATTTAGCATAATTAGAGCTCTAATTATGCTAAATGAGGCCAATTGTGTCGCAAATTCTCGCAGAATGTAGTAGGATCTGGTTACAATATTGAAAGAGGAAGTTATTAATAAGAAAATACCAGTATTAGTAAGTCAGTAACATATAGAGGATACATCATTTATGTTTTTTAAATAACGTAACATAAAATCAGAATTTTGATGTTTGTTGAAGGTAAACTAAATTCACGAACAAATACTTACAATGTCGGGATAGTATTATGAGGTTTTTTTCCTGGTTTTTTCCCTCATAATTTACTATGGAATCACTAACAGGAGAATTTTACTGTCATCATGTCATTGTGTTTGTCTTTTTAAAGACGAATTACATGCTATGATTTTTTCTGACGGATACTCTCAAGTTAAAGTTGATTTCATGTAATCGAATGAACTATCTTATAAGTAAAGTCGTCCCAGGAGCGCAACTCAACAATATTGGCAATATCATTTTAAAGTCGTCTACTTTTAAAATGCATAATGTATGTCTGAATTGTCAATATAAATGAGTCAGATAAAATTAAATTATCAGAAGAATTTTTTCACTATTGTAACAAAAAAACAAAATTTGTTTAATTTACTATTTGTATTTTGAGAACGATTTCCGAATTGGAAATTGAAACGTCAATAAATGTATTTTTATCTTTAATGTGGCTTTATTCCCAGTTATAAATAGTAATTAATTTACAATGCCACAAGAAAATAGCTTCAGAACAATATTAAGAGAACCTTCTAAATAGGGATGCAAGCAAAGTACATGAAATTAATATAGACACCACAAAAACCCTAACTTAAAAACACTTGGAGGACAAACTTCACTAACAAAGTTGGAAGAGGAAGTTATACTGAAACAATTGATAACCTTTGTTGATTGGGGCTATCCTTAGATAAATACGATCTTGGAGTAATGGTAGAAACATACCTAGATAGTCGGGGTAAAAACGTACCTAAATTTAACAACAACTTAGCGGGAAAAGATTTTGTACATGGGTTTCTAAAGCGACATAAGACACGACTACGATCACAGCTTTGTCAAAACATTAAACGATCTTGAGCAGCGGTTTCATCTGAGACTTTAAATGTGTATTTCGAGCATGTGGATGCAGAACTAGAAGGCATACCGCCGTCTAATATTGTAAAATTCGATGAGAGGAATTTATCTGACGATCCGGGAAGAAACAAAGAATTACAAAACGAGGATGCCGTTACCCCAAAACGAGTGTGCAGCTCTTCCAAAAGATGCACGTCATGTCATGTTTGCGGCAACTGTTACCTCGGCAAGGTGCTACCTCTTTACATCGTGTATAAGGCTCAAAACATGTACGAATCATGCAAAGTTGGCGGAGTAAAGGTGCGAGGTACAATCGTTAGCCCAAGCAGCTGGTTTGATGCTATAAGCTTCGGTGATTGTTGGCGAGAACCATCTCGACGGGAGATGGTTCTAGATAACTGGTACTCATAAGACATCTAAACTCTCACTTATGACTCCACGTGCCACACCCCGGGCAACTACATTGGTCTGCAGGCTAAACTACCCAGATATGGCGAAAATTTCACCGAGTGATTACCGAGTGATTCCCTGATGAAGGGCAGCAGCGATCATCAGTACCAGCTCAAGTCGCAGGGAAAATGATTCTGGATTGGCTTGAAACAAGTATGACGAGCAGTTTTAATGGTTGTGGTACTGCGATGGGGAAGGCAACGGAAAACCACCCCATAAGAATTTCCTGCATAGTTATCATGGCAATACACTACGATAACAAAAACATGGCCTCCCAGGTCGTCAACGAGCGAAATCCCTACGGTCTAAAAAGAAAGGCAAGTCCTCAATACCTGTTAAACATTGTAAAAGAGATAAAAAGATTACAAATTGATATATTGGGAATTAGTTAAACACACTAGCAAAACTCTGGACAATGCGATATAATTGGATATAAAGTTTATTATGCTGGAAACAACACATCACAGAAACGGCACCGCAATAACAGTTGCCCAACATATTAATTCGGCAGTAAAATCTCATCATCATCATATAACGGGGGTCCTACGGCGATTGCCGCTTCCCGCATTTCAGCCTCCATATTTTCCTATCTCTCCAATCTCCTTCTTCTAAGCCTCTAAATTGCATTGTTTTTGTAATTTCCCTTCTCCAGGAATTTGGTGGTCTTCCCCTTTTCCTTCTTTCTGGCGGAACATACATTAAGGCTTTCTTTGTAAAGTCTTCAGTAAAATCTTTCACTCCCTATTCAGATAGAATAATGCTTTTACAAATCGAACAACACCAGTGGATATTAACATATTACAGGTATACGCGCCTAAGGCAGATAAAGATGAAGCAACCAGCGAAGAATTCTACAAACAACTGGGAAGGCCGATGAAAATGACAAAAAAACATGAAGTAACAATAGTGATGGAGATTTCAAGCCAAAGATTGACAGAGACAAGATGAATGAGATCGTGGGAAACTTCGGCCTAGAGGAGAGAAACGATAGAGGTGATAGATGTATGTACTTCTGCCAGCAATATAACCTGCGGTTAAGTAATACACTCTACAAGCTCCCCAAACGTCGACTTGATACATGGAAATCCCCCGTTGACTCACCTGACACCATCATAAGGAATCAGATAGATTATATAGCAGTACCAACAAGATATAAAACATGATAAAATCATCAAAAACGTACACTGGTGTCGATGTTCCTACGGGCCACAATCTGTTGGTATGCAGAATGGTCATGAGAGTAAAACGGCTCGAGAAAAGATATAATTTAATCACAATTGATATTAAGAAACTCACTAACCCAGAAACCGAAATAAAAGTACAAGAACAACTAGAAAAAAAAATAAACGACATTAACGAGAACACGTAGGACATAATAGAGAGATGGGATAAATCGAGGGAAGCATCCAAACAACATGCGCGACTCTATTAAAGCGTGACAGACATTCGAGAAGCCAAAGAAAAATGGTTATCCAACAATGCAGGGAAATAGAACAATATGAACGGAAATACGATAGTTACAATATGCACAAAAAAATAAAATCAATGACAAACAAGAAGAAATTCAATAAGTCACCCAACAGCATAAAGGATAGCGATGAAAATCTTATCTCGGAGCCACCAACGATCTTAGAAATATGGAAATCATACATAGAAAAATTATTTGCATCTGACAGGACTAACGATCACCTATATGGAGAAGGAGAAACAGGACCTTCAATCCTTAAATCGGAAATAGAAGATGCCATTGCAGCACTAAAAAGCAATAAGTCAGCAAGTCCGAACATGTACCCTGCGAAATATTAACGATTCTATATAAATCAGACAAACAGTTCCTTGATAATCTAGTTGTACTTTTTTACAACATATATAATAGCGGTAAAATCCCGGAGAACTGGCTGCAGTCAACATTTATTACAATCCCGAAGAAACCAAATGCCCAGATCTGTGACTACCGGCTTATAAGCTTGATCCATCATGTCCACTAAGATCATTCATAGAAGAATATATGATAAATGTGAGTAAAATATTGATAGATCGCAGTTTAGTTTTCGGAATGCACTTGGAACGAGAGAATCAGTTTTCGCTCTCCAGGTGCTTATACAGCGGTGTAGAGACGTTGATAAGGACGTGTATTTGTGCTTTGTGGATTTTAGAAAAGCATTTGACAATATCAATCATGAACAATTGATAGATATTCTGCGAAAGACAGGTATTGACGACAAGGACATTCGAATTGTGGCAAACCTATACTGGGGTCAAACAGCAAGAGCAAAAATTGGCACCGAAATCACTGGAAGTGTGCAGATCAAAAGAGGTGTCCGTTAGGGGTGTATCTTATCCCCACTCCTATTCAATATTTATTCCGAGGAAAGATTTAACAAGTGTATGGAAAACGCAAATGAGGGCATAAAAATAAACGGCGAGTTAATGAACAATATAAGTTATGCCGACGACACGGTGATTCTTGCCAGTACCATAGACCAATTACAACAGGTAATGGAAAGAATTTATTCAGTTAGTGAGTAATATGGCCTGAGCCTCAACTTTAAGAAGACAAAGTGGATGCTGATAAGCAAAATGCAACAACCTGCTCGACAATTATGGATAAGTAACATACTAATTGACCATGAAGAATCTTATGTGTACCTTGGCATCAACTATGATACTATGACTAACAAGATAGGATCTTCCCGTAGCACAAAATCGGTCGTGTCGCGCATGCCGTCATTGGAGAGTAGAATTTGAATTATTGTTAAAGTTTAATGGGATTTGTATGCATTCTGTGATGAAATTATTCAATTGGCAAAATAATATTAATTGACTTTTTTGTATTATTTGTGTACAAAAGATAATAATAATATATTTAAAAAACTATAAGAAGAAACTAGACGAAAATAAGTTAAGAGAAAATAAGTTAAGTGTTAAAACTGACATTACGAACGTGCAACTCTCCAATTACGTCACGACTTATGCGCAATGTCTTATCTTCTTAGTCATAGTATCATGGCACCAACGTAAATGCAAAATGGAACAGGCCACAGAAATTAAGGCGAGAATAGTACGAGCTAGAGTTTAACAATATGAAAAATCTCCTCATAAGCAAGGATTTGTCGCTTCCCCTAAAACTACGTCTAATTAATTGCTACATTTTTCCGATATTTCTATATGGTGTGGAGGCCTGGACGCTGACAGAGAGCTCACGAGAAAACTAGAAGCTTTCGAAATGTGGGTTGTACCGACGCATTCTTCGTACATCCTGCACCGAACATGTCACCAACATAGAGGTAATCACAAGAATCAAAAGGAGAAAGAAGTCGTGAGCACAATTTAACAAAGAAAGCTTGAATATCTAGGCCACATATTGAGACACGATAAGTACCATCTACTGCAATTGATTGTCCAGGGGAAAATACACAGTAAGCGAGGGCCAGGCAGGAGAAGACACTCGTGGCTCTAAAATCTGCGGAAGTGCTTCGGGTTCACATCGGTCGAACTATTCAGAAGCGCCGCAGACAAGATCACAATTGCCATGTTAATAGCCAACGTTCGCAATGGACAGGGCACTTGAAGAAGAATAAAACCATAAAAACTAACGAAATTATTCAAACGTACTAAGGAAATCAAGCTTGCAACTTCAAATGTAAAAACCTTCGATAGTTTGAACACAAAAACTAAGACCGCACTATGTAATATGGATAGTTCCAATGTTGTATATTCTAACCCGTATAAGAATTGTGACAAGTCATATATGGGACATACTTCTCGCATCCTGTCAATGCAAAGGCTATGGCGGGATAAGATGGTCAAAATTGCACCATGCTCGATTTAGTTTTGGGCCTGGCCATTCGAAAGGACATAATTAAAAACTCACTCAGGTAAATTTTCAAGTCCTTAGGTGCCTCTGGGGGTTCGCTATGGGAAGAAACGTATTTAAAGAAAAAAAAATTTTTTTTTAGACGCTGTATTATTGCAAAAAATCTGAAAAAATTCATGAAAGCGTAGTTTAATAATACAATACTACCTGATTTTTTTCAGAGGCCCTCACACGCAAACTGACTAAGAGCGATACAGAGGATATGGCCCTACACACGCAAACGCACTAAGAGCAATATATAAGAGCGTTGATGGTTGCGCCGCCTAATATCAACTACCGTGCGGCGCAACTATCAACGCCATGTTTTCTGTTACAATCAGGCTTCCTGGATATGCGGATGTCGGGCTAAGACATGAAGGCCAAAACAGTTAAGTACATATAAAATATAAAATAAAATAAAATAATATAAGCATGGGTATAAGGCTCTTATATCTAAGCGGAAGAGTAAGACATGGACGAGCATAGTACGAGCTTATGAATTTATATAACAAGGATCTCAAAAGTCATGGAACTATATAGATATGCGTTTGTGTATAAATGCATGTACATTTTTAATTACACTAGCTTTTAATTCCACAACTTTTGAGTGTACAAGTGCGTTCTAATTCACGATTCATTTTTCAGAGTCTTTTGAGGTTATGTAGTAAAAACATGGAGAAAACGGGGTTTTGCGGTTTTTCAGAAAGTTGTGAGATAAAACTAATGCTTTGAATAACTGATTTTGATTGTAAAGGGAAAGATACATGTGAAAATGCAAATTATCATTCATTTAGACACTGACTTTAGAGGTTATATAGCGAAATCTTAAAAACAACGCCGAAAAAACGGGGTTTTTCGTTTTTTTTTTTAGCATGCTGTATTATGATATGATATTATTGTATCTTATGGCAGTATAAATAAATTTTTTGTTTTCTATGTAATAATAATTTTTTTTTTGTTTTGTTCCTAGGCCCATACAATTTATTGTTAGGGGGTGGGGGTGCTTCAGAAAAATGCCAAAAAAAGCAGTTTTTTCGATTTTTAGGCATTTTCCACGTTAAAAATAATAATAATACCTATGCCATTCGAAAGAACGGGAAAAAACCCATAAAAAACATTGTTTTAAAGTTGGCCAAAAATTTCCGACATAACCTAAAATATTATTGAAAATTTCAAATATTTTTCCTTGGCTCAATTTTCAAGATAAAAATCTGAAAAATATCAGGTAGTATTTCAATATTAATCTACGCTTTCATGAATTTTTTCAGATTTTTTGCAGCAATACAGTGCCTAAAAAAAATTTTTTTTATTTAAATACGTTTTTTCCCATAGCGAACCCCCAGAGGCACCTAAGGACTTGAAAATTTAACTGAGTGAGTTTTTAATTATGTCCTTTCGAATGGCCAGGCCCAAAAATAAATCGAGCATGGTGCAATTTTGACCATCTTATCCCGCTATAGCCTTTAACTTCAAAGAGACTAAAATAATAAAAAGAGATAAACGGGAACTTGAGAAAGACATTCTCCACTCCAAAAGTTTTCTCAACATTGCCCACCTAACCCACACTGCAATCCACAATAAAATATGTAAATTTTGAAAAATGTCATTTATAAAAATTACCTAATTAATTCTTAAAATATTTGAAATCTTTAGCCATGATAAATGGTAACAAAAGAACTACATAGTCGATTTTTAGAATTTTCAATAAAAATCTAACAATTTAAACTTACGTGAATGATTACGTTTTGAAGCGATTGACGAAATCTCCACCCACTCCCCTTTCGCAGAATTTAGCAAAAATAAAATAGAAAACCAAAACATTGTCAACTGCATCTGAACACATTACTGCGTAAGCCGTAGACGAACTGAATTTAGATAAAAATAAATTACGAATCCAGTTACAAAGAGGCAGAGCAGAAAAAACTGACGGAACTAATTTGTGTGATTCCAATTAACTGCGGAACACTATCGTGATAACACTTAAATGTAAAATAAAAGGTAATGTTTCATGATGATGTACGTACACTACATTTTCAAATAGTATTTTAAACAATTGAGGTTCAACTGAACAAACCGTATTAAATACAAAATATATAGCCCGGGCTGCGGGGGAAAAAAGGGTGATTTTACACTGTAATCCAGGAATTTATATAATGTGGCCTAGGTTATAAAGAGCAACCTCAGGAACACTCCCCCAGCTCATTCAACAAAAAATGTTTGGTTAATATTTATTTATGAGCGTTTATAGGTGCAAAATACATATTTTTTGAGTTTTTTTGCCTAAAGTAAGTATTGTAATGGGTAATTTCTGTATAGATTATGAAAGTACTCTAGAAGACCTTCAATTTGAGCCGGTATACGTTCAATTTAATTTATTTGTTATTGCAAAAACGACGAATGAAGGTCAAAATTAAAAAACGTAATATTTATTGCAAAATTGCTTTCTTTATTTCAAATATAGTACATACATTCAAGCCTATAAAATTACGAATCGAATGAGCCGTAATATGGCCTAGATCGCTTAATTTTTTGCTGAGATTCGTTAATTATTCCACGACCTTCAACTTTGAATGCTCATAGGATTGCCAAAAAAATGGTAGAATGCTATAGTGTATTTTTATGTATGAGAGAGTAATAAAACAATAAATTATGTATGCAAATCCCTAAACTGTTGATACGGGTGACTCAATGAAAAACAGATATTTGTCAACAAGTTTACAGAAGTATATAGGAAAACAATTTTAAATTGAGTATGACCACCAGGTATAAAGGTTGGAGCAGAATAGAATACAATAGTTGTGAGGGTTACTAATCCCTAAATAAGGTTGCCAGTGTCGGAGTGATGGAGGTTAACAGGTACTAATGAATTTGCAAGAAATGTAAGATGTTTATTTTATTGGTTATATATAACCAATAAAAGTTTAATAAGTACCTACCTATTTGCAAAATAAAGTTTAATTCTTTAGATAAAATAAAACGTTTTATTTTATCTGAAATGAGTGCATTCCACGAAGTAAGGGTTTCAACAATCAAACATTTAATTCTTTAATTCCAGGAATCTACGACAGTAATTGACTAGATAATTACCTTCTAAACTTATTCCACAGAAAATGTGATAGTGGGTTTTTCCATTTTGTAGGAAGGTCCAAGTGGCGTATTCAAAATTCTTAACAGTTCACTAAAAGTAGGTACTTCAGTTGCAAGGTGCAGTTTATTGTGTATACTAGTGTTATGGAAAATTTGGAAGTGCCGTGTAAACGCCGAAAAATTGGTCCTTTAACAGTTAATGAAAAAACATTAATATTTAATTGTTTTAAATCATTTACAGACAAACGTTTATGTGAAAGTGTTGATGAGACCGTTGAGTTAGTTAGCAGTACACTTGGTGTTGGGAAATCTACGATTTACAGAGTTATTAAAGAAGAGAAATGTGGTAGTTTTCAAATGCCACGTAATGCTCCAGGGAAACCAAAATTTCAAATAGAATATCATTTTAAAGAAGGACTTCGACGAAAGTGCATGAATTCTTCTTTAGACAAGAATTTCCAACATTGGATAAAGTTCTTGTCTCAGTTCGAGATGATAAGGATTACCCAGAAATGAGTCGAAGTACGTTATGGAAACTTTTAAAAGAAATAGGCTTCCGCTGGAAAAAGAATCCCAGAAAGTCTATTTTATTAGAAAGAAGCGATATTGTCATATGGAGAAGACATTTTCTAAGAACCATAAAGGAAATGAGAAACCAAAAAGAAAAATATTTTATCTTGATGAAACATGAATCAACGAGAGTCATACACCAAATAAATTTTGGCAGGATGAAACTGTTACAAGTCAAACGCACGCTTTTTGTAAATAACTTATCTACTGGTTTAAACCCACCATCAGGAAAGGGACGCAGGCTGATAATAGTACACATTGGCAGTTCAGACGGTTTTGTTGAAGGTGGTTTATTAACTTTTGTATCAACTCGTACCGGTGACTACCATGAAGACATGAACGCTGATGTCTTTCAAGAATGGTTCGAACAAATGATAGATCTTCTTCCTAAGAACTGTGTAATAGTAATGGATAATGCAAGTTATCACTCCAGACTTATAGAAGGACTGCCCACAACCAAGTGGTTAAAAAAAGACTTGCAGAATTGGCTGAGTTCAAAAAATATTACGTACCATCCCGGATCTATAAGAAAGGAACTTTATTCGTTGTGTGCCCTTCATAAAGAAAAATTTAAAAAATACGAAATTGATGAAATTGCCAAAAATCGTGGAATGACAGTACTTAGATCCCCACCATATCATTGTGAATTAAACCCGATTGAACTGGTATGGGCACAGATAAAGAGTGAAGTTTCAAGAAAAAATACCACTTTTAAAATTCATGATGTTAAACAGTTGTTTTTGGAGGCCGTAAATAATGTAAAACCTGAAAACTGGGAAAAGGCAGTAAATCACACTATTAAAGAAGAGGAAAAAATGTGGAAGCTGGACAATATTACTGATAAAATGATCGAGCCAGTTATTATAAATCTTGGTTCTGAAAGTTCATCTTCTGAATCTGATTTGGATTTGTAACAAGTAGCTGTAAGTTTTATATTAATATTTTTATTCATCTATTTAACATACCTTAGACGGTTTTAAAAACTCTTTTTCTCTTTTGTAATTTTTAAAAATTAAAAAAAATGTGAATTTTTTAAAACCCTTTTTAATGTAGGCCAGTCAGTTCTAATATAGTGTGTGATAAAAGAGGTCACTTTTGTTTACATACACATAACACTTTATAACACTGAAATAATTCATTTATTTTTTACAATTATTAAAAGTAATTTTTCAATCAATCTTGAGCACGCCCATGGAGTGGTCGGAGAGTACCAGTTAAAATTATGCTAATTACTCTCTCGTTCATAAAAATAAACTATAATTCTTGTTTTATTCTCTTCCTAAAGCCGTAAATTTTCATATTCCACTGGAAAAAAATGAAAAAAAATTTTTAACCCGTTAAAAACAATTATTTTATGAAGTTGTAAAATTGCAGTTATAAACATTTAGGTCTAACTGGTAAGCTGGTTTTGTATGTTTTCAATAAAATTGATAGTGTGTAAATTAATTTATTAATTAAGCTGAGTATACTTTCGACATAATAAATGTCATCATCAGAGCTATCGTCAATTAGGCAATAAATACTTCATAGAAGAAAAATTGTGCACAAACGACATATTAAAATTCAAAGATCGGGCTCTGTAGGCCACAGATCTTGGGTCTAACCCTTATACATATGTATAATTCACATTAAAAAGTTTTTATAAAAACGTGGTTACCACATACAGTAACGACAACAGCTGTCTTTGACTTACATTTTTGAAGTACTTCAAAAGAACCCATCCTACAGCTGCATCTCCATATGATTCTCTGCCAGATCTAAATGCAAACGATGAATAAGTTAATTTGATTAAATTTCAGTACAATAGCATAAACATATAATATTGACACTACTTAATATAAAGTACTAAGTTTTATCATTAAATACTTATTATGAGAATAATAATCACAATAAAATTAATGTAATAGGAGTATTATGTACTTACTTATCTGCTTTAACTCCCGAACTTCTCCCAGAGAAAAATTTACACCGTTTTGAAAATATGTGGCTACCATAAATACATTTACAATGGGCAAGTTATCAGACTGGCCTTTGGAAAAACCCTCTTCGGTCATTTTAAAAAATATATCTGAACAAAAACATTCAAATATTATTAAATATATAGTTCACAGCAACTATCTAAAGATTTATAAAACTGAAATACACCATAAAATTACTATAACAAGTAAACGAATGTCAAACGTAATGAATTAATGGTGCCAATCTTTGAACATTCTGACTATATGACGTCACGACCAATGAGGACGCGTTTTGGACTGGCTGCTATAATTTGAATTTTCTCTCCATTTTAATCGTTTTTAGGGGCCAAACTGAAGACAAAAACAACTTTTTGTTGTTTGATATATATTTTAAATTATGTTTTGTTATGATTTAAGGCATTTTTTTCGAATTTCAAATTTTATGCAAGTTCCCTATTGATTAGAATGAAATGATTAGAATTAAAAATAATGTTCAACATTGTTTATTTATAATTAACCCTTTCGCTGCGGCAGAAATTACTAATAGGTACCGTGTGTGCGGCTCACTTTTTTCGCTTAAAAATGAAAATATTTGTATATACAAGTTTAATTTGATGTTATTAAGACTCTATAAAACCATATTTGTAAGTTTGCATAATTTTTTTTTCTAGACGCACATGCGCGTCATCCGCATATGTGAATGATTTTATTGAAATATTCGGAAGCCACTTATATGGGCCTTCACGAAATGATTGAAAACCATTTTTTAGGGAAAGTTTAATGTCTATTTGCAACAAATAAAAATAACAAAAATAGATTTCACAAAATATTGAGTCTATTATTTTCTATAGTATTCCTGAAAACATACTCCTAGGCAAAGTCCTGGTTTTCCTTCACATTCTAAACAATGGTAGATACTATATTTTTGAATCTTTTTCATAGAATACATTCAGCATCTTTTTCTTTTAAAGTTTTACTGCATTCATTGATGACATCAATTTTTGAAGGTGTATGTTCAACATTTTGTATCCTGCCTTTTCCTGTAGATGGAACTGCTGATAACAAATTTTCTAAGATCTCGTGTCTAAACCTGCTCAGTGTTTTTTTTTTCGCCATAAAATTTGTCATATAGGATTTGAGAATTAATAGGCAAACTTATTTTTTTTTATACCAACGTAATGTTTTCCACTGTTAACTTATTAGGATTTTTCACTTGTATAATCTTACGTATTTTTGTACCAGAAGGTCCAAGTTTACTTAAATCTGCCATTTCAATATAATGTTTACACACCAGAGTATATAAAACGTTTTTCTATCGACGAAAATAAGGTTATAATGAAAAAAAAAAACATTAAATACTCAATTCTTACATTCGTAAAACGGGACACCACCTAGAGAGTGTAAAATAAAAGTCAAAACTAGAAACGAAAGTTGCCCAATATTAGGCTGAATATCTAGCAATATGCTGATAAAATTCTGTAAACTTATACGCTATGCTACTTTCAGAAAATATGATTATAATCTAAGTGTACCGACGCCGCACATGTGCGTCGTCCGCATATGGCTCAACTTCGCTACGCCGCACATGTGCGGCGTACGCAGCGAAAGGGTTAAAAACGATTTTTTAACATTTTCTCTGCAATAAAGTTAAAAACATATAAAAACATAAAAACTAAACTCATAAAATTTTCTATATTAATTTTTGTTATTTCTAGCTTAACAAAATGTTATGAGAGACCATTTTGCCCCACTCTCCCCTATTAGAATTCAACATAACGATGTCATTGATGAAAATTAAAATTAATTTTACGTATAAATTTATGACATTTACTAAAATGTACACTTGCATAACTGATTTTTTATTAATATAGAATAGACTGATTAGTTGGAAAAATAAAGCCAAATGTTAACTTATTATTACACTATTTATTGACTACAAAGTATATTTAACTAAATAATATTATTTTCATTATTTATGTTGAACACATATTGTAACAAAACGTAAAATTAAAACATATGAGAAGTTATAAAGCTTTATAAAGATAAGAACAGTATTTATTTATTATTTATCGTATGGCAATTACAACACATTTAGAACAAAATTACAAACACTAGTAATATAGGTATATAGTTATAGGTGTATAGTTACAAACTTTAAATAGTTATAAACAAACATCAACAAACATCACATATAATAACAGTAGATAGTTTAGACGCACAACAGTAGATAGTTTGCTACTGTATTTCTCCATTGTGTATTTTCACATGATTTTTTAAATAATCTAGGCGAGAAAACTGCTCGAGGCAAATTTTTCACTTATAAGGTTTTTCTCCAGTATGTGTTCTCAAATGTACTTTTAAACTTTGTGCTACAGTAAACTGCTTGAAACAAATTTCACACTTGTAAGGTGTTTTCCCAGTATGCGTTCTCAAATGCCTTTTTAGACACTTTGCTAAAGAAAACCGCTTAAAACAAATTTCACACTCGTAAGGTTTTTCTTCAGTGTGTATTGTTAAGTGCCTTTTCAAACTGCTTTTCCTACAAAACTGCTTGAAACAAATTTCACACTCGTAAGGTTTTTCTCCAGTGTGTATTTTTAAGTGCGTTTTCATATTGCCTTGCAGAGAAAACTGCTTGAAACAAATCTCACACTTGTAAGGTGTTTCCCCAGTGTGCGTTATCAAATGAGTTTTCAGACTATTTGCGAAACTAAACTGCTTTAAACAAATTTTACACTCGTAAGGGGTTTCTCCAGTATGTATTCTCAAATGATTTTTCAAACTATTTGCTTGAGTAAATTGCTTAAAACAAATTTCACACGCGTAAGGTTTTTCCCCAGTGTGTATTTTCACATGGTTTTTCAAATGACCTTGCGTAAAAAACTGCTCAAGACAAATTTCACATTTGTATGGTTTTTCCCCGGTGTGCATTCTAAAATGCCTTTTCAAATTACATGCTAGAGCAAATCGCTTAAAACAAATTTCACACTTGTGAGGTGTTTCCCCAGTGTGCGTTATCAAATGAGTTTTCAGACTATTTGCGAAACTAAACCGCTTTAAACAAATTTCACACTCATAGGATTTTTCCCCCGTGTGTATCTTTATGTGCACTTTCAAATTGCTTTGCCTAGAAAACTGCTTACGACAAATTTTACACTCAATAGTTTTTTTTTCAGTGTGTGTTCGCAAATGTATTTGTAAATATCGCGCTTCTGTAAATTTCTTAAAACAAACACCACAGTTGTAAAGTTCTTGTCCAATCTGAGGTTTGTTTAATATTTTTTCTTCAGGTTGTAGACTGACATAATTTTCATAGCATGACTGGTCAGGTGATGTCTTCATAGTCTCCACTCTATTCTCCCCCTGGAGACAACCTGAAATATAAACAAATCCATAACTATTTGTTTTTGCTGGAAGTAAAAATTTATGTAGAAACTACAAAACAGAAATAAAAAGTAACAAAAGTAAATCAACACTACGAGTATAGTTCGATCTAGAAATGCTAAGAAATGACTAATATATCGGATAACGATTGGCTCAAATAAGCAGTATTTTTTCACATAATTTAGTTTTTACCTAACTTTTACATTAATCTGTACCTTCTATAAATTACAAGGAGATACAAGGATATATGTACATATATATATATATATATAATATATATATATATATATATATATATATATATATATATATATATATATAAAGAAATTATCGAAGAAAAAAAATCTTACAGATTTCCCCAATATTTAAGAGTTTACTATATATACAGGGTGGTACAGTGGTACTTAAGTAACCGTAGATTCTGCACTTTAAAATATTGCGATTTAAGTCAACTTGCTTTAGTAAAATGTTGATATTAAGAAAGATACAGGGTGTTAAAGTGAAAATTTAAAATTTTATTTTTCGCTATAACCTTCACGTTTGTAAATATTTATGGACAAAAATTTACAATTGGATGCTTTTTAGTAGGAGCAATTATAATTTGATGCATAATTTAATGTAGCTGATAGAGGGCGTCACATATGCTACATAGGTGGCATAAATTTGAGCTTAATTTTTTTCTCTTTAAGTTAGCCCTATTTTTATTAAAAAATATTAAAGACACATTATTTTTAATGTGTCTTTTATATATCGTTAAATATATATATATATATTATATATATATATATATATATATATATATACAAAATATTGAGGAAATCTGCAAGAAAAACTCTAATGAGTATCAATTGTTTCGCCGAACGTTTTCGCCAAAGAGAATTAATTTGGTTTCTTCAGGGCTGAAGGAGAATAAATTATAATCAGCTATTATCTATTAAAAACATGATTTATCTTACCGTACCTAACTTTAGAATTGTCGAGTTAGGATGTTAAAAAACTTAGCTAGTAACAACATAGTGGTGTTTTTTTGTTACTATGTGGAAAAAAAAGTTTTTTTTTAACGTTGGAAATGTATGGTAGCTTTGAACTTAAAACGCAAAGGTTTACCCAAGGTTAATCGAAAGACCCAATGTAACTACATTTAAAAGGAAGTAATTTTTTGAATTGTCCGCAATAACTAAATTTTTGATTGTTATAAAGTTTAAATGTGAGGTTCAGTTTTCTCATAACGCATGTGCTGACAATTCAGGTTAGTAGTTTTTTTTATTTTTAATTTGTTAAGGTTCATTGGTAAAACCGAATAAAATTAAATCCCAGTTTGGGGAAATATTATTTTAGAATTTTCTTGATTGAAATTCTTTTTTTAATTATGGTATATTGTTCATGTATTATTATAATAATATCTTATTGAGATGTATCTAAGAAAAGCAAGGGAATGTTATCTTTTTTAGTTAATGAAAATTATTATTAAAGTAGGTTAGTTGTTAATGGATATATCAGTCAAGTTAGTTATCTGTGATGTTGTATTGTTCTTGGTATCTGATTTAAGAAGTAGTATATATCGCCTAGATTCTTAATGTCACTCTTAACATTGATGGAGAAATCGTTAAGGAAAATATAAGACATTTCAATGACCTCTCTTTTAGATTTATTGTTCTCACGGTGGAGAATTGTAGTGTTAGTATAGTCCATGAGATGACCAGTGGAATGGAGATGTTTGGCTAATGCACAGCGGTCAGGGTGAAGTCTAGGATCACTTTTGTGTAGTGTAATACGTGATTTCAATAATTGAGATGTTTGGCCGATGTAGGAATTGCTGCAAGAGAGGCATGGAATGTTGTAGACAATGTTACTAATCCTATCTATGGGAGTCTTATCTTTTATCTTCGAATAAAGATTATTAATTGTTAGGGCTGATCTACAAGTCACATTAAGTTTAATGTTGTTATTATTATTCCCAAAGCTATTTTCAACACTTTTCAGAATCCTTGTTAACCCCGGAGTGATATCTCTGAAATATGGTAATGAAAAATATTTGATAGGAGTATCCGAGACTGGGTTCCCACTTAAGACATCAGGATCAGGATTGTTAGTTACGATGGAAGGTAAAGTATCTTCGTTATGGATAGTGTTAAACAAAATCTTGTTCACTAGTGTTCAAACAAAATGTCAGAGAGACCATTTTGCCCCACTCTCCCCTACTAGAATTCAACATAAAGCTGTGATTGATGAGAATTAAGATAAATTTTATATATATAAATTTATGACATTTACTAAAATGTACACTTGCATAACCGATTTTTTATTAATATAGAATAGACTGATTGGTTGGAAAAATGAAGCCAAATGTTAATTTATTATTACACTATTTATTGACTACAGAGTATATTTAACTAAATAATATTTTCATTATTTATATTGAACACATATTGTAACAAAAAGTAAAATTAAAACATATGACAAGTTATAAAGCTTTATAAAGATAAGAACAGTAGATAGTTTAGACGCACAACAGTAGATAGTTTGCTACAGTATTTCTCCATTGTGTATTTTCACATGATTTTTTAAATAATCTAGGCGACAAAACTGCTTGAGGCAAATTTTACCATTGCCATCTCAATGTCGCTATTTTTCCCATGATGTCGGTTACTTTAGTTCTTCGACGTATTTCGGTGTTAGGAATTTTGTCTCTGAGGCTTATATTTAACATGGCACTCTCCATGGCCCGTTGAGTTACTCTTAATTGTTCTGCCATTTTTCTTGTTATTGCCATAGTTTCCAATCCATAAGTTGCAACTGGTAGTATACAAGTGTCATAGGTTTTTCGTTCTAAGTGAATTCGGATTTTTCTGTCTTTTAAAATGAAGATCAACTTACCAAAAGCAGCCCATGATAATTGTGTCCTTTTAATTTCTAGGGTTTGATTTTCCTTTTCGTTTTTAATTGCATGTCATAGATATATATATATATATATATATATATATATATATATATATATATATATATATATATATATTATTTTACCTTTTCTATATTGATGTTTTCTAGGCTGTTGCTTAATATCTTTGTTTTGTCGAGATTCATTTTTAATACTATTTGATTCGATTTGTGATTTAAATCTTGTAGCATTGATTTTAGTTCATGGATATCTGTGCTTATTAGTACTATGTCGTCTGCAAAACGCAAATGGTTAAGATATTCTCCATCTATTTTTAATCCATTTTCGGCCCAATTTAGTTGTTTGAAAACATTTTCTAATGTCAAAGTAAATAACTTGGGTGAGATGGTGTCGCCCTGTCTCACACCTTTGCCAAGGTCTATTTTCATAGTTTCCAGATCATCATCTATTTTTACGTGAAAAGTAGCATCATCGTATACATTCTTAAGGAGGGCAGCATATCTTGAATCTACTCTGGCGTCGTCCAATGCTGTTAAGAAAGCCCATT
This sequence comes from Diabrotica balteata, assembly GCA_918026665.1. NCBI lineage: Eukaryota > Metazoa > Arthropoda > Insecta > Coleoptera > Chrysomelidae > Diabrotica > Diabrotica balteata. Next base: position 137,321,010 of record OU898282.1, read on the forward strand.
TCTCGATACTGTCGAATGCTTTGTGATAATCGACAAATGCCAGATGTAGTGGTATGTTGTACTCTATTGTTTTTTCAATAATGGTCCGAATTGTTTGCAAGTGATCGATAGTGCTAAAACCCTTACGAAAGCCTGCTTGCTCCACTGGTTGGTATGCATCTAGTTTAACTGTCAATCTATTTGTTATTATTCGGGTTAGTAGTTTGTAAAGGTGTGACAATAAGCTTATTGGTCGGTAGTTTTCTATATTTGCGGCGTCCCCTTTTTTATGGAGTAGAATGACTTCCGCATTTTTCCATGTCTTCGGTATTTGTCCTTCCAATAGGCATTTATTAAGTAATGCTCTTATTGCCTCTTCTAATGCAGTGCCTCCCATTTTTAGCATCTCTGAAGTAATTTTATCTTCTCCTGGTGTTTTCCCATTTTTCATTTGTTTTAGGGCGGCTCTAATTTCTGATGTTATTATTTCAGGGAAGTCCTCTGAGCCCACATTTAAAATATGTTTTGTTGGTATACGGGGGTTCGGAATAGTAGAAGTATACAGCTTCTCATAAAATTTTCGGATTTCTCTAACGATCTCTTCCTTATGCGAGCACAATGTTCCACGGTCGTCTTTTATCTTTATGATACACACGTTTCCCCAGTATGCGTTATCAAATGCCTTCTCAGATTATTTGCTAAAGTAAATCGCTTTAAACAAATTTCACACTTAAAAGGTTTTTCCCCAGTATGACTTATCAAGTGCTTTGTCAAATAACGTGCTACAGTAAATCGCTTAAAACAAATTTCACATTCATATGATTTTTCTCCAGTGTGTATTTTCACATGATTTTTTAAATTATCTTGGCGAGAAAACTGCTTAAAGCAAATTTTACACTTATAAGGTTTTTCTTCAGTATGCGTTCTCAAATGCTTTTTTAAATAACGTGCTAGAGTAAACTGCTTGAAACAAATTTCACATTCGTAAGGGTTTTCTCCAGTGTGTATATTTACGTGCGTTTTCAAATTGTCTTGCTGAGAAAACTGCTTGGAACAAATTTCACACTTGTAAGGTGTTTCTACAGTATGCGTTCTCAAATGCCTTCTCAAATTAATTGGTAAAGAAAACCGCTTTAAACAAATTTCACACTTAAAAGGTTTTTTCCCCAGTATGACTTCTCAAGTGCTTTGTCAAATACCGTGCTACAGTAAATTGCTTAAAACAAATTTCACACGCGTAAGGTTTTTCCCCAGTATGTATTTTCACATGGTATTTCAAAAGACCTTGCTCAGAAAATTGCTTAAGACAAATTTCACATTGGTACGGTTTTTCCCCGGCATGCATTCTAAAATGCCTTTTCAAATTATACGCTACAGAAAATCGCTTAAAACAAATTTCACACGCGTAAGGTTTTTCCCCAGTGTGTGTTTTCATATGCGTTTTCAAATAGCCTTGCTTTGAAAATTGCTTAAGACAAATTTTTACACTCATCAAGTTTCTCTCCATTGTGAATTCTTACGTGTATTTTTAAATGCGTTTGATTAGAAAACTGCTTCAGACAAATGTTACACTTATAAGGTTTTTCCCCAGTGTGTATTCTCAAATGACATTTTAACTTATATGCTTGATAAAACCGCTTAAAACAAATTTCACACTCGTAGGATTTTTCCCCAGTATGCGTTTTCAAATGCCTTCTCAGATTATTTGCTAAAGTAAACCGCTTTAAACAAATTTCACACTTATAAGGTTTTTCCCCAGTATGCATTCTAAAATGACTTTTCAAATAACGTGCTAGAGTAAATCGCTTAAAACAAATTTCGCACGCGTAAGATTTTTCCTCAGTGTGTGTTTTCATATGAGTTTTTAAATACCTTTGCTTAGAAAACTGCTTACGACAAATTTTACACTCAATAGGTTTTTGTTCAGTGTGTGTTCGCAAATGTATTTGTAAATATCGCGCTTCGGTAAATTTCTTAAAACAAACATCACAGTTGTAAAGTTCTTGTCCAATCTGAGGTTTGTTTAATATTTTTTCTTCAGGTTGTAGACCCACATAATCTTCATTGCATGACTGGTAAGATGATGTCTTCATAGTCTCCACTCTATTCTCCCCCTGGTGACAACCTGAAATATAAACAAATCCATAACCATTTGTTTTTGCTGGAAGTAAAAATTTATGTAGAAACTACAAAACAGAAATAAAAAGTAACAAAAGTAAATCAACACTACGAGTATAGTTCGATCTAGAAATGCTAAGAAATGACTAATATATCGGATAACGATTGGCTCAAATAAGCAGTATTTTTTCACATAATTTAGTTTTCACCTAACTTTTACATTAATCTGTACCTTCTATAAATTACAAGGAGATACAAGGATATATGTACATATATATATATATTATATATATATATATATATATATATATATATATATATATATATATATATATATATATATATGTATATATATAAAAGAAATTATCGAAGAAAAAAAATCTTACAGATTTCCCCAATATTTAAGAGTTTACTATATATACAGGGTGGTACAGTGGTACTTAAGTAACCGTAGATTCTGCACTTTAAAATATTGCGATTTAAGTCAACTTGCTTTAGTAAAATGTTGATATTAAGAAAGATACAGGGTGTTAAAGTGAAAATTTAAAATTTTATTTTTCGCTATAACCTTCACGTTTGTAAATATTTATGGACAAAAATTTACAATTGGATGCTTTTTAGTAGGAGCAATTATAATTTGATGCATAATTTAATGTAGTTGATAGAGGGCGCCACATATGCTACATAGGTGGCATAAATTTGAGCTTAATTTTTTTTCTCTTTAAGTTAGCCCTATTTTTATTAAAAAATATTAAAGACACATTATTTTTAATGTGTCTTTTATATATCGTTAAATATATATATATATATATATATATATATATATATATATATATATATATATATATATATATATATATATATATATATATAGAAAATATTGAGGAAATCTGCAAGAAAAACTCTAATGAGTATCAATTGTTTCGCCGAACGTTTTCGCCAAAGAGAATTAATTTGGTTTCTTCAGGGCTGAAGGAGAATAAATTATAATCAGCTATTATCTATTAAAAACATGATTTATCTTACCGTACCTAACTTTAGAATTGTCGAGTTAGGATGTTAAAAAAGCTAGTAACAACATAGTGGTGTTTTTTTGTTACTATGTGGAAAAAAAAGTTTTTTTTTTAACGTTGGAAATGTATGGTAGCTTTGAACTTAAAACGCAAAGGTTTACCCAAGGTTAATCGAAAGACCCAATGTAACTACATTTAAAAGGAAGTAATTTTTTGAATTGTCCGCAATAACTAAATTTTTGATTGTTATAAAGTTTAACTGTGAGGTTCAGTTTTCTCATAACGCATGTGCTTCACTTCAGGTGCAATTCAGGTTAGTAGTTTTTTTTAATCTTTATGTCGTTAAGGTTCATTGGTAAAACCGAATAAAATTAAATCCCAGTTTGAGGAAATATTATTTTAGAATTTTCTTGATTGAAATTCTTTTTTTAATTATAGTACATTGTTCATGTATTATTATAATAATATCTTATTGAGATGTATCTAAGAAAAGCAAGGGAATGTTATCTTTTTTAGTTAATGAAAATTATTATTAAATTAGGTTAGTTGTTAATGGATATATCAGTCAAGTTAGTTATCTGTGATGTTGTATTGTTCTTGGTATCTGATTTAAGTAAGAAGTAGTATATATCGCCCAGATTCTTAATGTCACTCTTAACATTGATGGAGAAATCGTTAAGGAAAATATAAGACATTTCAATAATTGAGATGTTTGGCCGATCTAGGAATTGCTGCAAGAGAGGCATGGAATGTTGTAGACAATGTTACTAATCCTATCTATGGGAGTCTTATCTTTTATCTTCGAATAAAGATTATTAATTGTTAGGGCTGATCTACAAGCCACATTAAGTTTAATGTTGTTATTATTATTCCCAAAGCTATTTTCAACACTTTTCAGAATCCTTGTTAACCCCGGAGTGATATCTCTGAAATATGGTAATGAAAAATATTTGTTGATAGGAGTATCCGAGACTGGGTTCCCACTTAAGACATCAGGATCAGGATTGTTAGTTACGATGGAAGGTGAAGTATCTTCGTTATGGATAGTGTTAAACAAAATCTTGTTCACTAGTGTTCAAACAAAATGTCAGAGAGACCATTTTGCCCCACTCTCCCCAACTAGAATTCAACATAAAGCTGTCATTGATGAGAATTAATTTAAATATTAAGATAAATATATATATATATATATATATATTATATATATATATATATATATATATATATATATTTATGACATTTACTAAAATGTACACTTGCATAACCGATTTTTTATTAATATAGAATAGACTGATTGGTTGGAAAAATGAAGCCAAATGTTAATTTATTATTACACTATTTATTGACTACAGAGTATATTTAACTAAATAATATTTTCATTATTTATATTGAACACATATTGTAACAAAAAGTAAAATTAAAACATATGACAAGTTATAAAGCTTTATAAAGATAATAACAGTAGATAGTTTAGACGCACAACAGTAGATAGTTTGCTACAGTATTTCTCCATTGTGTATTTTCACATGATTTTTTAAATAATCTAGGCGACAAAACTGCTTGAGGCAAATTTTACCATTGCCATCTCAATGTCGCTATTTTTCCCATGATGTCGGTTACTTTAGTTCTTCGACGTATTTCGGTGTTAGGAATTTTGTCTCTGAGGCTTATATTTAACATGGCACTCTCCATGGCCCGTTGAGTTACTCTTAATTGTTGTGCCATTTTTCTTGTTATTGCCATAGTTTCCAATCCATAAGTTGCAACTGGTAGTATACAAGTGTCATAGGTTTTTCGTTCTAAGTGAATTGGGATTTTTCTGTCTTTTAAAATGAAGATCAACTTACCAAAAGCAGCCCATGATAATTGTGTCCTTCTTTTAATTTCTAGGGTTTGATTTTCCTTTTCGTTTTTAATTGCATGTCATAGATATATATATATATATATATATATATATATATATATATATATATATATATATATATATATTGTTTTACTTTTCTATATTGATGTTTTCTAGGCTGTTGCTTAATATCTTTGTTTTGTCGAGATTCATTTTTAATCCTATTTGATTCGATTTGTGATTTAAATCTTATAGCATTGATTTTAGTTCATGGATATCTGTGCTTATTAGTACTATGTCGTCTGCAAAACGCAAATGGTTAAGATATTCTCCATCTATTTTTAATCCATTTTCGGCCCAATTTAGTTGTTTGAAAACATTTTCTAATGTCAAAGTAAATAACTTGGGTGAGATGGTGTCGCCCTGTCTCACACCTTTGCCAAGGTCTATTTTCATAGTTTCCAGATCATCATCTATTTTTACATGAAAAGTAGCATCATCGTATACATTCTTAAGGAGGGCAGCATATCTTGAATCTACTCTGGCGTCGTCCAATGCTGTTAAGAAAGCCCATTTCTCGATACTGTCGAATGCTTTGTGATAATCGACAAATGCCAGATGTAGTGGTATGTTGTACTCTATTGTTTTTTCAATAATGGTCCGAATTGTTTGCAAGTGATCGATAGTGCTAAAACCCTTACGAAAGCCTGCTTGCTCCACTGGTTGGTATGCATCTAGTTTAACTGTCAATCTATTTGTTATTATTCGGGTTAGTAGTTTGTAAAGGTGTGACAATAAGCTTATTGGTCGGTAGTTTTCTATATTTGCGGCGTCCCCTTTTTTATGGAGTAGAATGACTTCCGCATTTTTTCCATGTCTTCGGTATTTGTCCTTCCAATAGGCATTTATTAAGTAATGCTCTTATTGCCTCTTCTAATGCAGTGCCTCCCATTTTTAGCATCTCTGAAGTAATTTTATCTTCTCCTGGTGTTTTCCCATTTTTCATTTGTTTTAGGGCGGCTCTAATTTCTGATGTTATTATTTCAGGGAAGTCCTCTGAGCCCACATTTAAAATATGTTTTGTTGGTATACGGGGGTTCGGAATAGTAGAAGTATACAGCTTCTCATAAAATTTTCGGATTTCTCTAACGATCTCTTCCTTATGCGAGCACAATGTTCCACGGTCGTCTTTTATCTTTATGATACACACGTTTCCCCAGTATGCGTTATCAAATGCCTTCTCAGATTATTTGCTAAAGTAAATCGCTTTAAACAAATTTCACACTTAAAAGGTTTTTCCCCAGTATGACTTATCAAGTGCTTTGTCAAATAACGTGCTACAGTAAATCGCTTAAAACAAATTTCACATTCATATGATTTTTCTCCAGTGTGTATTTTCACATGATTTTTTAAATTATCTTGGCGAGAAAACTGCTTAAAGCAAATTTTACACTTATAAGGTTTTTCTTCAGTATGCGTTCTCAAATGCTTTTTTAAATAACGTGCTAGAGTAAACTGCTTGAAACAAATTTCACATTCGTAAGGGTTTTCTCCAGTGTGTATATTTACGTGCGTTTTCAAATTGTCTTGCTGAGAAAACTGCTTGGAACAAATTTCACACTTGTAAGGTGTTTCTACAGTATGCGTTCTCAAATGCCTTCTCAAATTATTTGGTAAAGAAAACCGCTTTAAACAAATTTCACACTTAAAAGGTTTTTCCCCAGTATGACTTCTCAAGTGCTTTGTCAAATACCGTGCTACAGTAAATTGCTTAAAACAAATTTCACACGCGTAAGGTTTTTCCCCAGTATGTATTTTCACATGGTATTTCAAAAGACCTTGCTCAGAAAATTGCTTAAGACAAATTTCACATTGGTACGGTTTTTCCCCGGCATGCATTCTAAAATGCCTTTTCAAATTATACGCTACAGCAAATCGCTTAAAACAAATTTCACACGCGTAAGATTTTTCCCCAGTGTGTGTTTTCATATGCGTTTTCAAATAGCCTTGCTTTGAAAATTGCTTAAGACAAATTTTACACTCATCAAGTTTCTCTCCATTGTGAATTCTTACGTGTATTTTTAAATGCGTTTGATTAGAAAACTGCTTCAGACAAATGTTACACTTATAAGGTTTTTCCCCAGTGTGTATTCTCAAATGACATTTTAACTTATATGCTTGATAAAACCGCTTAAAACAAATTTCACACTCGTAGGATTTTTCCCCAGTATGCGTTTTCAAATGCCTTCTCAGATTATTTGCTAAAGTAAACCGCTTTAAACAAATTTCACACTTATAAGGTTTTTCCCCAGTATGCATTCTAAAATGACTTTTCAAATAACGTGCTAGAGTAAATCGCTTAAAACAAATTTCGCACGCGTAAGATTTTTCCTCAGTGTGTGTTTTCATATGAGTTTTTAAATACCTTTGCTTAGAAAACTGCTTACGACAAATTTTACACTCAATAGGTTTTTGTTCAGTGTGTGTTCGCAAATGTATTTGTAAATATCGCGCTTCGGTAAATTTCTTAAAACAAACATCACAGTTGTAAAGTTCTTGTCCAATCTGAGGTTTGTTTAATATTTTTTCTTCAGGTTGTAGACCCACATAATCTTCATTGCATGACTGGTAAGATGATGTCTTCATAGTCTCCACTCTATTCTCCCCCTGGTGACTACCTGAAATATAAACAAATCCATAACCATTTGTTTTTGCTGGAAGTAAAAATTAATTTAGAAACTACAAAAGAGAAATAAAAAGTAACAAAAGTAAATCAACACTACGAGTATAGTTCGATCTAGAAATTCTAAGAAATGACTAATATATCGGATAACGATTGGCTCAAATAAGCAGTATTTTTTCACATAATTTATTTTCACCTAACTTTTACATTAATCTGTACCTTCTATAAATTACAAGGAGATACAAGGATATATATATATATATATATATATATATATATATATATATATATATATATATATATATACATGACACATTTATTATCTGGACGCATGGAGAAGAGAAACTTAACGAATTCCTGCAACACATTAATAATATCCACCCAAAAATACAGTTTACCATGGAACGGGAGAATAACCAACAACTTCCATTCCTAGATGTGTTAGTTATTAAGAAAGAAGACGGAAGCATAGGACACACAGTATACCGAAAACCAACTCATACTGACAGATACTTACACGCAGACTCACACCATCATCCTGCACAATTAAATAATAAAAACCTTAATAACGAGATCTGAAAAACTGGCAGATAAGGAACATAAGAACGAAGAAATGCAAAAAGTCAAAACAGCTCTAAGAAAAAATGGCTTCTCCATGTCTACGATTAAAAAGGCACAAATCTCGAAACAAAATCAAAGATCCAGAAGAAGAAGAAGAAAAACCAGTCGGAAAAACTATCCAGCCGTATATAAAGGGTACGACAGACAAAATCAGCAGAGTGCTACGAAAAAACAAAATAGAAACTATTTTTAACACCGACAAAAAAATCGCAACCATATTACCATCGGCAAAAACAAAAGTTGCATTGGAAAATCAAGGTGTATACAGAATCCCGTGTGAGGACTGCGATAAATCGTACATCGGGCAGACAAATCGAAGGATACAAGTTAGACGCGAAAAACATCGAAACGCCATCGAAAGAAAACAGAAAACTTCATCTCTAGCACAACATGCCATACACACAGGACACAAGATAGACTTAAATAGAACAACAATGCTAGCCAACATCGAAAATAAGGCCAAACGTGTAATCAGGGCAGCCATAGAGATCGAAAAACATCCGAAAAATTTAAATGCCAGAGATGATGCCCAAAGACTCCCAAATACGTGGAAACCAATTCTGCAGAAAAAAGTAGATATTAAAATAGCGAAGAAGACCCCGCACACTCTGCACACAGGACCAATCACAAGAAGTGCTACAAGGTATTTAACGCGGAGTCAAACCCGGAAAACAACTGAAATCACATATAGCTCCCGCGGAAATTTCAAATCCAATATATATCCAATATATATAGTGTATATATATATATATATATATATATATATATATATATATATATATATATATATATATACAAACAACACAATTTATTAGGGATGCACTCAGAATATTGGCCGGGATGTTCAAAAAAACACTCTTTTGACTTTTTGTCTAGCTTTCGGAATGGTTTTATTCCTTTTTCAAGACACTGTAATAAGACAAATATGTAAATATTTAAAAAATATTACAATTCTTCAGTGTAACTTACTAGTCGTTGAGATTATTTGTAAAAGCATTGACATTTAACATTTATAACACACATTATAACACATATTATAGTCATATAGTCAAATAAGAGGTATAAATTTGAATAAACACAGATTCCTCGTATCTCAAATCTTGCTCTCATCTCAAAGCAAAATATCGCTCGTTCTGCGGCTCGTATCTCAAAATACTCGTATATTAGGGCGCTCATATATCGAGGTACCACTGTACAAATAAACGTTTAAGAAACCTCATGTATATTTACTTTTTTCGTTCCGCATAAACTCGAAAAAATAAGATGAAATAAGGAAAATAGTAAAAGCAGTTTTATGTAACAATAAAACACTGAAAACTTTGTTTTCAAACTTCCACAAAATTTATTTTAACTATTATCACTACAGCTGTTTCGGCTGATAGCCTTTCTCAAGTGATCTATTTTTGGCATGCGTTTACAATTTATAGTCTCTAATGAAATAGGTTGAGGAGGGAGAACTGTTTGTCTCAAGTTGGTCATTCAGAATTATATCTGTGTTTTTTAATTTATTGATTTCCATAGATTCTAACAAAGATAGCTTAAGGCCTTTATTTTGAACGTGAAGAATTTTAAATTTGTCATTGAAAGAATGATTATGATCTAGAAGGTGAAGTGCGTATGTCGAATCTGTTTTTCTATTCTTGAAAGCCCTTTTATGTTCTGCTATTCGTTTCTCAAAGTTTCTACCAGTTTGACCGATGTAAGTTTTTGGGCAGTCGCCACATTGAATTTTATACACACCACTATTTAAGTGTTTTTTATTTTGGCTCTTGTTATTTTTAATATATTTACCTAGGTTGTTATTTGTTCGGAAAGCTGGTGTTATTCCTTTCTTTTTTATATGTTTGGCAATTTTTGTTGTTATTTTGCCTGTATATGTAATCGAGCAGAAGGTACTGGGTTTTTTCTCTGGTGGTGGAAATACTATTTTCAGGGCTTTCTTGTGTAGTTTTTGATTTAACACACAAGAAAGCCCTGAAAATAGTATTTCCACCACCAGAGAAAAAACCCAGTACCTTCTGCTCGATTACATATACAGGCAAAATAACAACAAAAATTGCCAAACATATAAAAAAGAAAGGAATAACACCAGCTTTCCGAACAAATAACAACCTAGGTAATATATTAAAAATAACAAGAGCCAAAATAAAAAACACTTAAATAGTGGTGTGTATAAAATTCAATGTGGCGACTGCCCAAAAACTTACATCGGTCAAACTGGTAGAAACTTTGAGAAACGAATAGCAGAACATAAAAGGGCTTTCAAGAATAGAAAAACAGATTCGACATACGCACTTCACCTTCTAGATCATAATCATTCTTTCAATGACAAATTTAAAATTCTTCACGTTCAAAATAAAGGCCTTAAGCTATCTTTGTTAGAATCTATGGAAATCAATAAATTAAAAAACACAGATATAATTCTGAATGACCAACTTGAGACAAACAGTTCTCCCCTCCTCAACCTATTTCATTAGAGACTATAAATTGTAAACGCATGCCAAAAATAGATCACTTGAGAAAGGCTATCAGCCGAAACAGCTGTAGTGATAATAGTTAAAATAAATTTTGTGGAAGTTTGAAAACAAAGTTTTCAGTGTTTTATTGTTACATAAAATGAATTTCCATCAAGTAACGGTCGAATCCATCAATTATTTAAAAGCAGTTTTATTTTCCCATACACACAGTTATAATATACTGATCAATACCGTCACATATCAACTTTTATATTATATAGTTATATATGAAGTGTTTTAAAAAATGTGATTTTGATTCGAGAGTAAAACAATTTTTGACAGAATTATGTATTATTAGAATTAAAAATAATTTTAAAATGTTCAACATTATTTATTTACAATAAAAAAAAATGATTTTCTAACATTTTCTCTGCAATAAAGTTAAAACCATAAGTTTGGGTATTAATACAATACGTTTTAATAATCATAAGTTTGATTAAAGAGTTCTAAATAACTTAAATTTTAAAATCTACGGAGAATGTTAAAATCTAATTGAGTATACTAAATTCATAAAATTTTCCATATTAATTTTTGCTTCAAAGCATAAAGTCGACATAGCTAACCAGAACAGAATAGTGACCTTCAAGGAATGAAATTCCATCATCACTGGAGGATACTTTTGTAACTCCATATGATATATCTCCACAACCTCAGGCAAGAAGTTCAAGACCTTTACCTTCAACTTTCAAGATTGTGTTCACGTCTACTCTAAATTATATTTTGATAAAAGCAAAACAAAAACATCTAAGTCAACTTCACAAGCAGCTAGAAATGCTCTAAACAGAAAGGTGTTAAGAAGTACACAAGAAAATAAGAGATTTGATGATATTTTGCTCGAAATTATTCAGTAAATCGAAGGCGAAAAAGGTTTGGATTACTTTTTCTGTACAAAAGAACTATTGGAGTCATTTTGCCCTACTCATGGTGTAAAACTGCCCCTTTACTTTAATTTAAAAAATAATGTTATTTTGTTAACTGTACACTTCGATATAACATTTTCAAAAAAATATGTTCTGTTATACCCAAGGTATTGTCTCATTAAACAACTTAATTACTTCGATTTTTGTTATTTCTAGCTTAACAAAATGTCAGAGGGACCATTTTGCCCCACTCTCCCCTATTAGAATTCAACATAACGATGTCATTGATGAAATTAATATAAATTTTACGTATAAATTTATGACATTTACTAAAATGTACACTTGCATAACTGATTTTTTATTAATATAGAATAGACTGATTGGTTGGAAAAATAAAGCCAAATGTTAACTTATTATTACACTATTTATTGACTACAAAGTATATTTAACTAAATATTATTTTCATTATTTATATTGAACACATATTGTAACAAAAAGTAAAATTAAAACATATGAGAAGTTATAAAGCTTTATAAAGATAAGAACAGTAGATAGTTTAGACGCACAACAGTAGACAGTTTGCTATAGTATTTCTCCATTGTGTATTTTCACATAATTTTTTTTTAATAATCTAGGCGAGAAAATTGCTCGAGGCAAATTTTACACTTATAAAAATTTTCTCCAGTATGCGTTCTCAAATGCTTTTTTAAATTACGTGCTAGAGTAAGCTGCTAGAAACAAATTTCACACTTTTAAGATGTTTCCCCAATATGCGTTCTCAAATGCCTTCTCAGATTATTTGCTAAAGTAAATCGCTTTAAACAAATTTCACACTTAAAAGGTTTTTCCCCAGTATGGCTTATCAAGTGCTTTACCAAATAACGTGCTACAGTAAATCGCTTAAAACAAATTTCACATTCATAAGATTTTTCTCCAGTGTGTATTTTCACATGATTTTTTAAATTATCTTGGCGAGAAAACTGCTTGAGGCAAATTTTACACTTATAAGGTTTTTCTTCAGTATGCGTTCTCAAATGCTTTTTTAAATTACGTGCTAGAGTAAACTGCTTGAAACAAATTTCACATTTGCAAGGTGTTTCCCCAGTATGCTTTCTCAAATGCCTTTTCAGATTATTTGCTAAAGTAAACTGCTTAAAACAAATTTCACATTCGTAAGGGTTTTCTCCAGTGTGTATTTTTACGTGCGTTTTCAAACTGCCTTGCTGAGAAAACTGCTTGGAACAAATTTCACACTTGTAAGGTGTTTCCCCAGTATGCGTTCTCAAATGCCTTCTCAAATTATTTGGTAAAGTAAACCGCTTTAAACAAATTTCACACTTAAAAGGTTTTTCCCCAGTATGACTTCTCAAGTGCTTTGTCAAATACCGTGCTACAGTAAATCGCTTAAAACAAATTTCACACTTGTAAGGGTTTTCTTCAGTATGTATTCTCAAATGCTTTTTCAAACTATTTGCTACAGTAAATTGCTTAAAACAAATTTCACACGCGTAAGGTTTTTCCCCAGTATGTATTTTCACATGGTATTTCAAAAGACCTTGCTCAGAAAATTGCTTAAGACAAATTTCACATTGGTACGGTTTTTCCCCGGTATGCATTCTAAAATGCCTTTTCAAATTATACGCTACAGCAAATCGCTTAAAACAAATTTCACACGCGTAAGGTTTTTCCCCAGTGTGGGTTTTCATATGCGTTTTCAAATAGCCTTGCTTAGAAAATTGCTTAAGACAAATTTTACACTCACCAAGTTTCTCTCCATTGTGAATTCTTACGTGTATTTTTAAATGCGTTTGATTAGAAAACTGCTTCAGACAAATGTTACACTTATAAGGTTTTTCCCCAGTGTGTATTCTCAAATGACATTTTAACTTATATGCTTGATAAAACCGCTTAAAACAAATTTCACACTCGTAGGATTTTTCCCCAGTATGCGTTTTCAAATGCCTTCTCAGATTATTTGCTAAAGTAAACCGCTTTAAACAAATTTCACACTTATAAGGTTTTTCCCCAGTATGCATTCTAAAATGACTTTTCAAATAACGTGCTAGAGTAAATCGCTTAAAACAAATTTCGCACGCATAAGATTTTTCCTCAGTGTGTGTTTTCATATGAATTTTTAAACACCTTTGCTTAAAAAACTGCTTACGACAAATTTTACACTCAATAGGTTTTTGTTCAGTGTGTGTTCGCAAATGTATTTGTAAATATCGCGCTTCTGTAAATTTCTTAAAACAAACATCACAGTTGTAAAGTTCTTGTCCAATCTGAGGTTTGTTTAATATTTTTTCTTCAGGTTGTAGACCCACATAATCTTCATAGCATGACTGGTAAGATGATGTCTTCATAGTCTCCACTCTATTCTCCCCCTGGAGACTACCTGAAATATAAACAAATCCATAACCATTTGTTTTTGCTGGAAGTAAAAATTAGTTTAGAAACTACAAAAGAGAAATAAAAAGTAACAAACGTAAATCAATGCTATAGTTCAATATAGAAATGCTATGAATTGACTAATAAGTATATCGGATAACTATTTACTCATATAGGCAGTATTTTTAGCCAAATTTAGTTTTTGTGTTTAATATTTTGAATTTCAGGTTACTATATCGAGCCCTTTCAGGAAAAATATCGTAACTAGCAAAAGTGGAATTTTACAGGAGGTTTTTTTTAATTAATATTCGTACCAATCAGTATCGAAAGTAAAATATTTTACATTATATTATTTGGTAGTGTACTATATAAATGACAAAAGTAATTATGTTGTATGTTTTATTTTTGTAATAGTACCGGTACTTACGATTTTTGTCGACATGGGTACGAGGTTTCGTATGTTCAAATTTAAAGCATTCACGTTGTTTAAGATTTATTTTATTTGTGTTTTATTTGGTGAGAATTAATGAAAAACATTACAATTATTAAAATTATACATTTAATAAAAAGTCATAATCAAAAATTAACGTCACTTGTATCTTCGTTATCTGTTTCCATCAGGCAGTTTGTAATATCACCACTATAGGGGAATAAAAGAAAGCCATCTTTAAACTCTGCTGAGATAACACCTTTATCAGAGAGTTTTTTAAGATCTAACTAAACTTCTGTTACCATTTTACGAAGATACTTTTAAAAGGTGTCCTCCGTAGTGTGATAATAATTCTGCAGCTGAAGAGCCAGTGGAACCCTCGAATCAATTGGAAGATTTACAAAGCTTTGTAAAATTTATCTCCACTTTTTTAAAGTATATTTTGGAAAAACTTTCAGAGTACAATTATATATATATATTAAATATGGATACTGGAATGGAGAAGATAAAACACCTCTTCACTTGTGCAACACAGAATGGAAATTTCTTTATTGTTCTGTCAAAACAACCAACCTGATTTACATGGTGTTTGGGGATCAGGATAGCCAACATTTCAATACCAATACTTTTACATTTATGGATAATTTTTGATCAACTGACAATTAAATTAAGAAGAAAAATTTCGATAATAATTGAATACAATTAAATGACTTGATATAAAAATATGATGATATAAAAATAATACTTATATATACTACACCATAGGATATATATATAACTTATATCTACATAGTGAAATATCCCAGAAGTTCCAATGTCACAAAAAAAAACAATAAGATGACGAAATAAAAAAAATAGATGATGTGAAGTAACAGTACTGTTTTCAAATTACTTTCCTCAGAAAACTGCTTAAGACAAATTTTACACTTATAAGGTTTTTCCCCAGTATGCATTCTAAAATGACTTTTCAAATAACGTGCTTCAGTAAATCGCTTAAAACAAATTTCACAACTATAAGGTTTTTCTCCAGTGTGTATTTTTTAGTGCGTTTTTCAATTGCTTTGCTGAGAAAACTGCTTAAAACAAATTTCAGACTTGGTAAGGTTTTTCTCCAGTGTGTATTTTTAAGTGCGTTTTTAAACTGCCTAGCTGAGAAAACTGCTTGAAACAAATTTCACACTTGTAAGGTTTTTCTCCAGTATGAATTCTCAAATGCTTTTTCAAACTATCTGCTACAGTAAATCGCTTCAAACAAATTTCACACCTATAAGGTTTTTCCCCAGAGTGTATTTTTAAGTGCGTTTTCAAACTTCCTTGCTGAGAAAACTGCTTGAAACAAATTTCACACTTGTAAGGTTTTTCTCCAGCGTGTATTTTTACATGAGTTTGCAAATTACTTTTAAGGGAAAACTGCAAGAAACAAATTTCGCACTTATAAAGTTTTTCCCCAGTGTGTATTCTCAAATGCCTTTTCAAATTACTTTCCTCAGAAAACTGCTTAAGACAAATTTTACACTTATAAGGTTTTTCCCCAGTATGCAATCTCAAATGCTTTTTCAAACTATCTGCTGCAGTAAAGCGCTTAAAACAAATTTCACACCTATAAGGTTTTTCTCCAGTGTGTATTTTTAAGTGGGTTTTCAAATTGCTTTGCTGAGAAAACTGCTTAAAACAAATTTTACACTTATAAGGTTTTTCCCCAGTATGCATTCTTAAATGCCTTTTCAAACTATTTGCTATAATAAACCGCTTAAAAACAAATGTCACACCGATAAGGCTTTTCTCCAGTGTGTATTTTTTCATGAGTTTGCAAATTACTTTTAAGAGAAAACTGCAAGGGACAAATTACACACTTATAAAGTTTTTCCCCAGTATGTATTCTCAAATGCTTTTTCAAATTACTTTCCTCAGAAAATTGCTTAAGGCAAATTTCACACTTATAAGGTTTTTCCCCAGTGTGTATTTTTAAGTGCGTTTTCAAATGGCTTTTAAGAGAAAACTGCAAGGGACACATTTCACACTTATAAAGTTTTTCCCCAGTATGTATTCTCAAATGCTTTTTCAAATTACTTTCCTCGGAAAACTGCTTAAGACAAATTTTACACTTATGAGGTTTTTCCCCAGTATGCACTCTCAAATGCTTTTTCAAATTATCTGCTACAGTAAATCGCTTAAAACAAATTTCACACCTATAAGGTTTTTCTCCAGTGTGTATTCTTAAGTGCGTTTTCAAACTGCTTTGCTGAGAAAACTGCTTGAAACAAATTTCACACTTATAAGGTTTTTCTCCAGTGTGTATTTTTACATGAGTTTGCAAATGACCTTTAAGAGGAGACTGCAAGGGACTAATTTCACACTTTTCCCCAGTATGCACTCTCAAATGCTTTTTTAAATGATCTGCTACAGTAAAGCGCTTAAAACAAATATCACACGCGTAAGGCTTTTCCCCAGTATGTATTCTCAAATGCTTTTTCAAATTACTTTCCTCAGAAAACTGCTTAAAACAAATTTTACACTTATAAGGTTTTTCCCCAGTATGCGTTCTAACATGCCTTTTTAAATGATCTGCTGCAGTAAAGTGCTTAAAACAAATTTCGCACATGTAAGGTTTTTCCCCAGTGTGTATTTTCATATGATTTTTTAAATTACTTTGCTGAAAAAACTGCTTGCGGCAAATTTTACACTCATTAGCTTTTTTTCCAGTGTGTGTTCGCAAATGTATTTGTAAAAAACGCGCTTCAGTGAATTGCTTAAAACAAATATCACAGTTGTAAAGTTCTTGTCCAATCTGAGATTTGTTTAATGTTGTTTCTTCAGGTTGTCGACTCACACATTCTTCATAGCATGACTGGTCAGGTGATGACTTTATAGTCTCCATTCTATTCTCATTTTGAAGATAACCTAAAATATAAACAAATCCATAAACATTTGTTTTCGCTGGAAGTAAAATTTAATGTAGAAACTGTTAAAGTCATAACATATTCCCAATAACCCCTCATTATTCTGTAACAATTAAGAAAATACGAAAATATATTCTACCTATGTTCAATATATCTCAACTCAAATAAAACGAGTTTTTTGTCTCATCCGCTTTTCGTCAAAACAGGTTGATTCTTTAGAGACTTCCGATATTATTTTACCGCCAATTCTCCTCATCTCAATATAAAAAGTTGTCATTTTTAAGACCACAACTGCCAACCGCTAATTCGTTACAAAAAACAAGTTTTTTATCTTCTTAGAACTGGGTCAACAATATTGGAACTCATAAAGGGGCGATAAATCTTTTAGTTTTATTGTTTTTACGCAGTTACTTCGTAATGTATAAAAAAGTGGATTTTTAGAACCCACCGTTTGAGACATGTAAAGTTCGTTAAATTCGTTACAATTGTTGAAAGATTGGCCGTTGTTTTTCCCGATAAACGGATGAATCAAAGCGGCATTGAGAGACTTCGTTACCGGTCCTCTTTCAAAGTTACCCTATTCTATCAAAGCTGATATTAAATTCAAAACATAGGATGTCTCTAACTTTAGTGAAGAACTGTTGTGTGAGTGCCGTGCGATTTCTCTGTTTCTAGCCAATAGAAAATTTGTGTTATTTCAGAGAATTACATGAAGAAGTTCAGAGTTTTTTGTGTAAATTACATAATATATTGGAGCTATGCAGAAAGTCATAATATCATGATATTTATATTTGTGGTGATCTAAACATTGATTATCTTGTCATGTCTAATAATAAGCAATCTTTTAACGAGTTTTTACTGTTATAATCTGAGAGTGACATCTGAGGTTCCTACAAGAGTTTTCATAAATAAAGTGGGTAAAACATTGTCTACAAAATTGGACTACATATTGACAAATATCGAACCACATCTTTATAAATCATATGTTTTCGAGGGGCACTTTAGTGACCATAGTTTCACTTAGTATAAATTTACAAGCCAATAAAGTATCAAAAAAACATAAAAACTCATCAGTTACAGGGATTTGTCAGATGAAAATATGTTGATGTTTAAAACAGGGATTTCTTCTACAGTTTTTGATGAAGTTTATTCACAATTGAATGCTGAATATAAATAAAGCTACATGGGTAACAAATGAGGTAAGACATGCCAGTGAAAAACTAAAAAATTTACACTGGATAGCAAAAAATATAGGGAGTCTCGAGTCTCAAGATATCTTATAAACAGGCAAAAAACGAATTGTATTCTCTATTAATAAATACTAAAAAAAACTTTCATAGTGACTTAATTAATCAATTTTACAATATACCAAAAATAATTTGGAATTAGTAAACAGTGAAACCAGTAGACAAAAGAACAGGTCTGATATTATTCTACATTATGATAATAAAATTATTACCAAGTCTTGTGATATTGCTAATTTGTTTGCCTCTTATTTTGCTACAATTACAGAATACAATCTTCAAACTCAGTTTGGCACATCGTTCAATGGAAGTATTAAAATTATATAAAAAAATTAATAGTTTAGAAACACCAAAAAGTTTTAACAGTTTTAAAAAGAAAATACTAAAATATCAATATAGATAATGAATACAAAAAGCACAAAAGAGGATAAATTCATTGATATAACTTTTATTTCCATAGAGATCATACCCTTTTACTATACTAGTAAAGTCCATTCCCTTATTCACAAAGTCAGAAACCTACAACACAAAAATTCCTACCTCTCAGTATTAATAGCTTAAATATACTTTCTATTGTAGACTTCTTCCATTGAAAAAAGAAGAATTATTCTAAATAGTGGAAGTGTATACTTAGACCCATAAAATGTTCCCTGTATATTTAAAATATATGAGTTGTTACAATTTAACATATTGTAATAAATATTTGCATTATTCTCATTGTTTATTTTACTTAATACAGCTTTATTGTTCTAGTATTTTTCTTTAATTCTTTGTTAGTTGTATTTAGTTAATTAGTTAGTTCTATTTTGAATTTTATTATTATGGATAGTCAAAGCTTTTCACTTGTCTAATCAGCTAATGCATTGGTAAGTTTTTCTTAAATAAATATGATAAATGTTCTTTGAAAGTTAATATTTTTAGATGAGAAAGGATGCTGTTAAATTACTAGGTAATCAAACTGCAAAAAGGTTTATTCAAAATACCTACAATTTTTTTTAATTATTTGCTGAATGAAACCCTATTGAGGTAAGTTGATCATTAAAATATATTTGTCAAATTATGTAAATGTTACAAATGTTCTTAATAACAAAAACATTTCAGTTTTTATTATTATAATAAAAAAATATATATTATAAAAAAAGTTAGGCTAATTTAGTTTATATGGTTCAGTTGCTCCAAATGTAGGCAACCAACTTAAAATGTTTGGCAGCATTTACCTTGAGTTTCTTGAGAATATTTTCAATAAATGTTTAATATTTTCCAGTTAATTTATTATTTTTTTAAAAGTGATGATAATAATGCTGGATACGCAATATTTCAAATGATATATAATCACAAAACATACTCAATATTGTGATATATAATCCACATATTAAAGTACATTAGATAAAAAAGGTAAAATCCAGGGTGGTCCAAAACTAGTTTCTGATAGGAATAATAGAATATTATTATAAACTGGCAGAAAAAAGTCGACGAAATACTCTTATGAAATACACTATGGAGCACATGTGCTTGGTTGTATAGTAATTTCCAGCCACTTCTAGTCTGTCAAAACAGTAGCTTACTTCACAAAAAATAATTACTAAATTCACTATACAGTTGACTGGGATTAGTGAACCGACCATAACTATTTTTGTTATCATTATTATCTATGAGAATAAGCCACAATTCTTAACAATATTATTTAGTTTAACATTTAATAAAATTGAAGTAATAAAAACTTATGAAGGCTGTTTCATATAAATTCACAAAATGTAGCTGCACATAACAAAAAATATTAAAAATATAGTTTCTTTAAAATATCTACCTTCAAATTTTAAACAGATATGTCTACATTATACAAAAAAATATGGCAACACTGTTAGGGTAGGTTATGTTAATAACCTTTCAGTGCAAACCACAAAGACTTTGGATCTAGTAGTATGTTTGTGCAGACCTATCTGGGGTAGAAATAGAAATGTTACTCTTGATAATTTTTTTACTACTAAGCAGCTAGCTGATACATTATTGGTCAATCATCAGCTAATTGGTACTTTTCGAAGTAATTGGTCAGAACTTCCTTTGGAGTTTACGGCACCTAGTTAGGCCTACTTCTACAAGTATGTTTGCATTTCAAGATAAATGCACTATTGTTTCGTATATTCCAAAACTGAAAAAAGTTGTGCTAGTGATGTCAACTATGCACTATGAAGATGATACATTGGATCCACAGACCGGTAAACCTAACATAATAATTTATTACAACTCCACCAAAGGAGGAGTGGACACTATTGATGTGTGAAAGCTACAATTGTAAGATCAACTAATTGTTTGCCTGTGGTGATTTTTTATGCAATATTGAATATCGCTGGCATAAATTCATTTACAATACACAAGTGTAATTCTGCTCGGACGGCCCAACACATAACACTTAAAAGGAAATTTTTAGAGACAATCCGTATGCAATTGCTTGAACCACCTGCAAGACGTAGAGCAATTGCAACAAACATGCCAAGGATGATAAGTATGCCACTCAGAGAAATGTTTGATATCACATTGAATGTGCAAAATATTCAGGAAAACCTCATGGTCGTTGTTTTTACTGTGGAAACCAGAAAAGTCGAAAAACAAAGTACAGTAAATAAAAGGCAATTTTTTGTTTATAGTAAGATTTTAAGGTTACTTTTCTCACTTTTTACAATAGCTGCTTGTTTTTTTAAGGAATTATTTTTGTCAAAATAAATGTTTGTAAATATAATTTTTAAATAAAACTGTATTTATTTTAATTAAAACTATACTTATTAAGACCCTTAAAGTAATTAAATTTTAAAAAAATTTAAATTGATAGTACTAGGGCATTTATAAATACATGGTCCCATAGACGGACAGTAACTTATGGTTAAATAATTCAGGTTAGCACTGAAAGGTTAAAAAGGTTTTTAGTTGGAAAGGAGGAAAAATTACTTTATTTATATTATCTACTCACTTTTTTTATTTAGTTGTATTTCTTCACATGGCATAACTGTACCTTCATCTTGTCCTATTTGAGGTTTTGCAGGACGGTCAGTAAATTCTGAGCAATCGTATGTATTATTTTTAACTTCTCCTGTGGATTCTTTTACAAACTCAGTTTTAAAGTTATCTAGAAAAACATCACCCACCTCATTATTTTCTATTTCTATTTTACAGGAGTCCTCGTTAACTTCCATTTTTTGATCAATATAATCACACTTATATTGTATTTTATCGTCATTTTGTCCTATTTGAATTTTTGCAGGATTGTCAGTAAATTCTAAACAATCATATGTATCATTTTTACTTTCTAATTTAGATTTTTCCACATACTCAGTTTTAAAGATATCTAGAAAAACATTATCTGCCTCATTTTCTATTTCTATTTTACAGGACTCCTCCATGGTACATGTACTCATTGTACCATGGGACTCCTCGTTAATTTCCATTTTTTGATCAACTTATAATCACACCACTCGTATATTTCGTTAAGTTTAAACTATATAAACAAAATCACTACAAGTAAGAGAGACCATCACCACTTCACCAAACAGTATATTCAAGGAATATATTATTAATAATTATTATATATATTTTAGTAGAAGTATAGAGAAAGCATAGTACATACCCCCCTAGTAAGGTAACTCCCATATAAAGTTTTGGAAGAGAGTTTCTAGCGCCAAATACGGACGGGCCGAAACTAATTTCATTTGGCGGCAAATTCAAAACGTAAATTCAGAATTTTAGGCGGCAAATTCAAAAAATATGCTCTGAATTTTAGGCGCCAAAATTCAAAAAGTATGTTTTTAATGGAAAGTAAATATAGTCATAAAATAAGAAATAAAAACTTATTCTATGCCAGAAAATATATCCTCTCTGTCCAAAAATATAGTATACACCTACACATTTTTATATACAGTCCTCTCTCTCTATAACGATATTCAAGGGACCGGGAATTTTCATCGTTATAAGGAGAGATCGTTATACAGAAAGAGACAAAATTCGGTACTGTAATATTAATAATACTGTAGTAAATACCCTATTTTAATTTAAAAAATGTAGCAAAACGAATATAAATGAATTAACGCTGTATTGTACACTACATCGATTTATTAAAGAATAATACAAGCAATACGATACAAAAAAAATGAATGTACAATTAAAACATGTGTACAGTACAATAAAAAAATAATATGCTACTGTAAAATATATTTTGCTTACAGTACCAAAAAAAAGTCTGTCACCTTGGTCTGTTTCCTTTTTCCTTTCCACGGAACTGACCTGACCTTGTCCTAAATACGCACAGAATCTTCCACAGCACTCATATCGTCTTCCTGGTGGATGAAGAATAAATGCAGTACTTTTGCCACACTCAATACCTACTGAGGGGTCGGAGCTAGTCCTGGCTCTGCTTCCACTTCTGGGTCACTGTTTTCTTCTTCTTCTGGACGAACTGTAGGATGTCTTTTTGAGAAAGTCCAGATATTTTTGCTACATTTTCATCAAATTATTCAAAATCTGTTAGCTCTTTCGGTCCGTAGGTGATAGTAAATTCAAACTGTCTGTGTCCTGTCTGTATCCTGCGCAAAAGATTAAGCTGTTGTCCTGACCACAGGCCCAGAAAGTGGAATATGGTTCATTCGCAGCTACTGAAACCACTGAAGCATAGCGCGATCTAAATCTTCGTACTGAGGTTTCCGCAACTTCTTCCTGCTACCGCCCTACATCTCCGCTTCAAGCCTCTTTTTCCTGTCCTTCCGCATCGTAGCCACAGTTGACTGAGGGGTACGACAAATGACATCCGATTGCTTTTCACCTTACGCTTTTTCGAAAAACAACCGCTGGACAACGAACTTGCCACTCATGACTCAGGTAGTCTGAACTTTAAATACAATAACACAGTTGTTATTGTGTTAACAGTCAACGATTATTGAACGCTGAAAAGTCATCGCTATAAAGAGAGAACCATATCGGTATAGAGAAAGAATTAGTACGTTGTCCTTGTGGCGAACCAACCAACGTTTACTATTTTCATCGTTATAGAGGAATTATCGTTATATAGGAAATCGTTATAAAGAGAGACTACTGTATATATAAATGTATAACATAATATCTGATACAGAGAGAGTATATATTATGGTACAAGAAAGTTTTTATTTAATATTTTATGATTATATCTGTTTTCCATTACATTAACAAACCAAAGTCTCAAAAATAACAAAATAAAACACAAACATCCTGACACTTGTTTATTTGTATAATTTTCTTTGGTAAAGTATTGCCAACATATCTTCCTCCTCCTCCTTACTTAAGCCCTTGTTAAGGTGTGGGTGGAGACACTCTAAATATTGTTAACTTGCTGTCTCCATTGGCTGCAATTCTGTACCAGATGAACAACTTCGTGAAGGGATTTTTCCACCAATCTTCATTTAATCTTCCCATCATGTTGTGAGATCGTCATTTTGATATACAAATATAGATACCTCTATATTTATTAGCAATGGTTTGTAGTAAGTTCCATACCTTCTAAAATACTTTTCCTTAAGGTACCATATGTAGATAATAAAGTGTAAACCCTAGCATGTCTGCGATCTTGCTCTTCACAATGATTGGCATGTGACTCAATGTAACTGTTACTCAGAAGTAGAAGATCCATGAAAATCTAAAATAATGAAATATTAAAATTAAGAATGTATTGACTTTTTTTATAAAATAAGGCCAATTTTAGGAATGCAATTAAAAGAGTCATAAAAGTTTTTTTTTATAAAATAAGGCAATGTTTAGGAATGCAGCGATAAGAGTTAAGAGTTTTAATGAGTTTAAAATCTATACAGTATATAAATATAAGATTAATGTTAGTTAAGATTGAAAGGTAAATTAACTACAAAAACAAAATAGTATCAAGTTTGTATTTACTAAAAGTTTGGTATAATTAGATGCTGTTCTTACCTGGTGCTTGTAAAAATAAACTCCTAATCCTCAGAATGTTTAATAGCCGTTTGTCCAATAACTTTCACCCATCAACAAAAAATATTCTTTGGAAATACTATACCATTTTGGTAATGTACCTTCTTCTTTAGCAGGTCTATTAGATATATAAAATTTGATGTATACTGTTTTTATCGTCTATTTCTAAAATTTGGGATACGACTATTGTAAACAGTGTGGTGTAGAATTGTTTATTTTCCTCATAATAAATGTCAACCATTATGAAAACAAGTCCATTTCATCATTTCATTTTTTGGGTTTGGAAAACCAAATCGACTGTTTGTGTAGTCGGTGTAACCATGAACATAACATTTTTTTACCTTTTATTCTATTTTGTTCCATTTCAACGATGGTAAAACACAATTTTTACAATTAAGATGATAATAACCAAAACCAAACACAAATCTGAATTTGCAATATGGCGTCCCATCGTCCCAATCTAAATTAAATTTCGCCACAGCACATGCGTCTCCACCTCCCACCTAACGTGACTAGTAGCGCCGCCGCCATTAAGAACGGATGGGCCCATGCAAAACACTATCCCCTCCCGTCCTATTCTACTTACACTACTATGGGGTATGTATTGTGAGAGAAAGTGCCCATCCCATAAAATTGGATAAACGTCATGTCAAATTTGTGTTTGCGGTGTTGCCATATCACAAATAAATCACGAAAGAGCATGTGATATAATAATAATTAATGTTAATAAACATTCTTTTTAAGTTTTTAAAAGAAGTTTAATTAATTTTAATTTATTTTATTATAATTTAAATTAACTTTAATTTTTTCAGATAGCATTTCATCCCAAAATTATAAGAAAATATTTATAAAATTGAAATCTGCTAAACATCTGTTGCAATCTGGCAACTACTTTTGACAGTATTGCCAAGTTTATTTACTAATCTACCAAAGACCAATTATAATTTTTTTTTCTAATAACTAACTGCAATTAGTATCAAAAAAAAAACAAATATTCATTCGTTCGTGTTTTATATGAATTTAAAATTTTTTAAAAAATACCCGATTTTATAAAATAATATAATAAAAATGAACTGTTTCAAAGCATATTTGAGGAATAAAACATATACATAATAAAGACATGGCAATACCGCAAACACAAATTTGACATGACGTTTATGCCAAATTCATCAGCACTTTCTCTATACTTTTGCCTATATTTTAAATAAAACAGAATTACAGAAAGCATAAATATAGGATGATAGACGCTTCTATATTCTTTGATAGGACATTCCAAATTGATGATTTACTATTTACTGTTACTGTATTTACTTGGTTTGGTTTGGTTGGTAGTCTTGGTCACAGTATGACAGATGACAGTATATACCACAAAGGGCTATGACTGTACTCTGGGTTTTGTAACGGTTATTATACTTCAAAATACTCCTGTAGAGGGCGAGTAAACAAAATCAAACCTCAAACGACAGATATAGTTGGGGGAAGTGGGAAATGAATACGAACGGAGCCGATTTTGGTAATTATTTAGTAAGCCGGAACGCCTCAAAAATGCCCAATTTTTTGCGAACTTAGCCAAAAAATTGAAAAAAAAAACCTTAAATTTTAAATGTTTTCTGTGCTGTAAACTAGTAAAAGTGCCCAAATAATCAAAAAAATCAGAAAAAATTACAAAAAAAGTATTAGGAACCAAAAAAATTTACATAAAAAGAAAAGTATATATCTTTCTTGACGCCCCTTAATACTTAGTCGTTAGTTTTCCTTGCTGTCCAAGGTATCTTCAGCATTTGTCTATGAAGCCACATTTCCAATGCTACAATTTTGTTCATGATCGATACTTTTAGCATCCACACTTCTGCACTATACAAAAGTACAGACCAAACATAGCACTTAACTATTCTTTGTCTTAGTTCTAAACTGTGATGGTTATTGGTAAGAAATGACTTCATTTTCATGAAAATAGTTTTAGTCATTGCTATTTTAACGTTTTATTTCTATGTCTGGGTCTAGTTGGTCCGTTATCACAGTTCCCAAATAGGTATGTCATTTTGTGAACTTTACTAACTTGGACTCCGTTTAATTGAAGCTTTTCTTCGGGATGTCGGTCACGACTAAACACTAAAAATTTGGTTTTGTACGAGTTTATTTTAATGCCCTCTTTTTCTCCTGCCTCGTGAATACGATCAAGCAGAATTTGAAGACCTTCAATATTATCTGATAGAATTACTGTATCGTATGCATATCTAATCACATTAAGTACCTAGTTCCCCGTTCATTTTTATTCCATATGGTTGTCTCTCAAGTGCCTTTTTAAATAACTGGTCCGAGTAAACATTGAACAATGTTGGCGACAAAATGCAACTTTGTCAGACTCCTCGTTGTATAAAGATTTCATCGGTGTAGTAATCTCCTATTTTTACGATAGCAGTTTGATTCCAGTACAAATTTTTTAAGACACGAATATCCAGTCATCTACTCTGATATTGTTCAGTATTTGCATTAATTTTACATGCTGTGCTTTATCGAATGCCTTTTCGAAGTCCACGAAACATGCAAATACATCTTTTCTTTGGCCACGGCATTTTTGTAATTGTTAGCGCAAGTTCCTGTTCCATAGCGTTCTAAAAAATGGTTTCAAGTCTTCGTTGCGTCTAATTCTGTTGTGAAGTATTCTAAGGAAAATTTTAAGAGTGTGGCTCATTAGACTAATTAATCGATATTTTGAGCATTTTCTCGCATTGTTTTTTAGGTATTGCGACAACTGCGGTAATCACTCCGGTGTTATATATTGAATTAAAAAGTCTTCTACTACTTTTATGTTATCATTCTCTATTAGTTTCAGCAACTCAGTTGGTATATCATCTGAATCACAAGTTTTTCTAATTTTTATAGCGTGTTCTACCTCACATTTTATAATTTCTGGGCCGTCAGTACAGTTTTGGTAGAATTCGGCAATATTATTCGTCATCTTCAAACAACTCTGATATATACAGCTGCCATTTTTTTTTCTTATTTCGTGCTCATTTACAATAATTTTGTTATTATTGTCAACGAGTACGTACAGAGGGAACTCGTTTTTTAAATATGTTACTCATTTCTTTTAGTTTTTTTTGTACATTAAATAAGTCGTGTTTAGATATTATATCCTCCATTTCGACGCACCTTTCTCTCATCCATTTTTCTTTGGCTAAGTTGATCTCCTTTTTTATTCTTCACTGCAGGTGTCTATATTCTGTTATATTAGATTTTATCAGTCGACGCGTTAATTTAAAGATGTCTGTCATCCATTTATTTTTCTTGATAAGTTTTTTCAGTAACTATTTTTGTGATAAATATTCATCGAGTAAAAAGACAAAAGAGGGAATCTAATCCTTATGAAAAGGAGACCAAAAAAGTGGCCTCTGATGGCGGACATATCCGGAAATGCGAATGCGCCAAATTTAAATTTTCTGACACTTATTAACAGTAGCTATATAATATTTTTCAGAATGTGTCTTAGACGAGAAAGGTTTAATTAATTATTAACGGTAATAGTCTAAATACGACACAATTGTTAAAAAACTTCAATATAAATAAGATTTCATGTGACATTTGGGACAAACAATAACATAACCCAACTAAATTTGATGTCAAACAAGGAGAGAGACTCTCTTTCCTTGTTTAATGTGGCCTCTAAAGATCGCACTTACTGTCTAACAAAATTTTCGCCCCCACTACCTTTACATTGCCTCTATTGTCTTTTTGCTCGATGTAAATATTCCAGTAAAGTTTTATTTTTGTAGGTCTTATACTTTGCTGTTGCTTATACAGGTTTAGGTATAAAATTTAAATAAAAGAAATAACTAGTAATTAAGAATTTATTGCAAATAAAAATAATTTCATATACTTTATTGTATAACCAACTATTCTGTGTTGAGTTCTTCAGTATTTTCAATTTCAAACTCTGCGTCTCGGGCTTTTCTGATTTAAACTTGTAATGCGAAAAATTGCCTAGAACAAAAACACAATATTTAATAACAAAATTTATAAATAGGTTGTAAGAGACTTATCTTAGAGACAGATGGGTCAAACATGAAAAACAGGAAATAAAAAGATAAACATTTGTTACTATGGTCTACCAAAATACCTCAAAATGATGATCTCAAAAAACATGACAAGACAGTACAGGATGCAAGAGATCACAATTATTGCACAACGATAAGTCCATAGCCCGTTTGATAGACGTGCTAACGCTAAGTAGGTTAGCTACTCAAACTTGAAAACCCAAGCATTTATATTATATACACAAACAAACTTTATAAAAAATGAAAGGATTATATTAGTCATTGGAATTATCACCCATGCTGGGTGAAAAGTAGGCACAGAATATATTTTACAGAAGGCTAAAAAAATATATCTTACCTTTTATCTTTCCTTCCAAAAGTGATGAGAAATATTTCGTCAATTCTTCTATGTTCTCGTATTTATTGCATGTGATCCACATTTATTGACCTCCTCGAGACACTAGAACAGTTTTATATAAATTTTAAATTTTGGAAAAGCTTAAAGGACCATTTGGACTGAAACTTTACTCGCTGTCCTACTTTACGAAAATCACACTTTTGATGTATCAGTGCTTTTAATTCAGTACGTTTTTCTATAATGGATCAATTAAGTTCATTACTTTTGTAGGAATGAATCTCCATTGTCGAATTGTAGCCAGTTTTTTTCATAGTTTTGTTCTAATCTTGTAATAGTTTTTTTTTATTGCCAACATTTCATCTAAACATAGCATTGCAACATCTCATCTATACACACATTAACACATATTTCATAGCTCCCAAAGTAGACAATCACTCGTCTCGTTTAGGTTCTCCACCACTCTCAGATTACAAACTAGCTCTTGCTAAAACACCCAATCATTAACAATTGCTTACATTTGACAGATCTATTTCTTTTGTATCACGCAATCTTAGATTCACTCAATGGTCTCATCAAAATCGCCTTACATACCCAATTTTATGGACAACATAATACAAATGCATTCATTAACCGTGTCATCACTTCCACTTCCATAATTTTCATTCATCCTTTCTTACTGTTCTCAACAAAATCATTCAAAACATATTACAATGTTGGCGTACCTTTCAAATTACATATTTTTATTTCAAAATCTCCATTCATATTTTTTTTATTTTAGATAATTAGATGAAACGTACTTTTTGGATTTCAATTCCTATTCTGTTCATTTCAAGTTCTGTTTTCGTCCATTTTCGTACTTGAATGGATGAAATTCTTCAGAATCATCTCAAATTTCAATTGGCATTTATCAACTTTTATAGCCCTTATTATCTTAGAATGTGCATGAACTAGGTATCTTGCTTATGATACTGATTTATCTCCTGCTAAAAGCTTTCTTATTCCTCTTGTAATCATACAAACTCTCTCTGAAGCATCATTCTCACAAAAACATTCGCAAAACAGTTGTTAATAGAAATAGTATCCTGGGAACGATGACTGAAATGGCAAACTCCAGTATCTGCGACTAATCTTCCTCCTGGAACCACAAACGCCTCGTACCTCTGGAACCGGAACCTCGTAGAACCTGAGCCGCATCCGCCTACTACCCATGAAATCGCAGATTTCCTCCTGGAATTCAAACGTCTCGTACAATCTGGAACCGCGTTTCTCCCGGACCTCTGGCACAGCACTCTTCCTTGTACCGAAAGCGCCCACTTCTAGAACCGCAAACAGCTCGTACCCCTAGAACAGTGATCATCCTCCTTGAACCGCAACCGCCTAGAACCTCTCTTCCATCTGGTACCGTAGTCTTCCCCCTGGAACCGCGCCTACCTCTGGAACCGTAGTCTTCATCCTGGAACCATAGTCTTCATCCTGGAACCGCGCCTCCCTCTGGAACCGTAGTCTTTTCCCTGGAACCGCGCCTACCTCTGGAACCATAGTCTTCTCCCTGGAACCGCGCCTACCTCTGGAACCGTAGTCTTCTCCCCCTGGAACCGTAATCTTCCCCCTGGAACAGCAGTCTTCCCCCTGGAACAGCAGTCTTCCCCCTGGAACAGCAGTCTTCCGTCTGGAACAGCAGTCTTTCCCCTGGAACAGCAGTCTTCCCCTAGAACAGCAAACGCACCTCTTTCCCCTGGAACAGCACACGCGTCGTAGATCTGGAACAGCATCCTCCGTCCTGGAATGACAAGCAACTCCTACCCCTAAAATCGCGAATACCTCGTACACATCAAGCAACAACCACCTCCTACCTCTGGAACAGCACTCTTCGCCCTGGATCCGCATCCTCAAACCTAAATTCTGCTGGGTGTTTTCTTCATAGAACGATATTTCCCTCTTCCTCCTGAAGGCAACAATCTGTTCGAAAGTTGAAATAAACATCTTCCTACTGGAACCGGCCTCTTCTGCATGGAACAGTGGAAATATTTTCCTTATTGAAATAATTTTATCTTCCTGGACCTCGTCATTGGTATCCTGGTATTTATTCTAGGAAACCAAATCTTTTTGAACTTCTTCATATTTTTCTTCTTCCTGGAACCATGTTAATTTTGACGTTCTTCCTGGAACAATCTTTTTGGAAACCCAATTCTTCTTAAAAGTGTTCTCCTTCTGAAATCCTCTTCATCTTGCTCTTCTTCCTGGAAACAACTTCATAGTGATCTTCCCGACACCATCTTCATCTTGATCTTCCTGGAACCATTTTCGTCTTGATCTTCCTGAAAGTCTCTTCATCGTTCTCTTCTTCCTGGATCCCTCTTCATCCTTACTGGAACCTTCATGTTGATCTTCTTGGTATCCTCTTGATCTTGCTCTTCTTCCTCGAACCACATCCTTCCGAACCACTGCCGTTCTTCCTGGAACAATCTTCTTTGAAACCCAATCTTCCTAACTGTTCTCTTCCTGGAATACTACGCTTAATAAAACCCTCTTCATCTTCCTCTTCTTCCTGAAATCCTCTTGATCTTGCCGTGCTTCCTGGTATCCTCTTCATCTTAATCTTCTTTCCGGAACCATCTTTAGCTTGCTCTTCTTTCTGGAACTCTCTTCATCGTGCTCTTCTTCCTGGATTCCCTTTTATCTTGCTGTAATAATATTGGAATCTCTTCTTTTGGAATCTTGATCTAATATCTTCCAAATACTTTTCTCCACTTGGAACGAACCTTTATCTTGGAACCATACAAAGTTGTAATAACATCTTCCTACTGTAACCGGTCTCATCTGTGTAGAAGTCTTGAAATCAGATTAGTGGTCGATTGTTGTTCCATGCTTCCATCTAATCCATATTAATATTGGGTTCATTATATTAGTGTGCAGAGCTTCATACTTCAAATGATCTGCTTAGATTCACTATTGGGAGTGATCTACAATAAAAACATGAACTACATTAATAAATTGATACATGTTTACTGACCAGTTAATAAATACCTGCTTGTTGTTTTGTAGGCTTTGATTTTTATGGTTCAATTCTTCTGGTTTCATGCCCCTTTTCGATCGTTTGATGTTGGCTACCATATTCGCTATCGTGACTTTATTCACAGTACCTATATAATAATATAGTCGATTTTCCGTACGCGTTCTTGATTTTTCAGCCATGTTGTTCCAACGGATTCACCAAAATTCCTTTGTCTGTCACCCCATATTTAAATATATCTGAGTAGATAAA
Organism: Diabrotica balteata; assembly: GCA_918026665.1. Lineage (NCBI taxonomy): Eukaryota > Metazoa > Arthropoda > Insecta > Coleoptera > Chrysomelidae > Diabrotica > Diabrotica balteata. The sequence continues at coordinate 137,353,223 of OU898282.1, forward strand.
ATATTTATATTAGTTGTTAATTAGTTTTAATAATAGGATTAACTTACCATTAAAAAATTACTGGATCATAGAGAAGAGCACCTGAGCTGATCAGTGGAGGACGTAAGAAACCGATCTCCTGAAACCGCTGTCGAAAATCTCCTGGAACCGCTGTCGAAAATCTCCTGGAACCGCTGTCGAAAATCTCCTGGAACCGCTGTCGAAAATCTCCTGGAACCGCTGTCGAAAATCTCCTGGAACCGCTGTCGAAAATCCTGAACCGCTGTCGAAATCTGGACGCGCCGAAGATCTCCTGGAAATGCCGTCGAATAACTCTGGAATCGCTGTCGAAAATCAACTGGAACCGCTGTCGAAAATCACCTGGAACCGCTGTCGAAAATCTCCTGGAACCGCTGTCGAAAATCTCCTGGAACTGCCGTCGAAAATCTCCTGGAATCGCTGTCGAAAATCACCTGGAACCGCTGTCGAAAATCACCTGGAACCGCTGTCGAAAATCTCCTGGAACTGCCGTCGAAAATCTCCTGGAAACGTCGTCGAATAACTCTGGAATCGTCGAAAATCACCTGGAACCGCTGTCGAAAATCACCTGGAACCGCTGATAAAAATCTACTGGAAGCCCCGTCGAAAATCTCTTGGAACCACTGTCGAAAGGCGCCTGGAGTCGCTATCCCGCCGTCGAAAAAACCACGGGGATTCGCCGAAATTCCTTTGTCCATCACCTCATATTTAAATATATCTGTTGATAAAATATTTATATTAGCTGTTAATTAGTTTCAATAATAGGATTAAGTTACCATTATAAAATAACTGGATCATGGAGAAGAGCACCTGAGCTGATCAGTGGAGGACGTCAGAAACCAATCTCCTGTCATTGTCAAAAATCTGGAACCGCTGCCGAAAATCTGGAACCGCCGTCGAAAAACGCCGGGAACCGCCGTCGAAAAACACCTGGAACCGCTGTCGAGAATCTCTTGGGATCGCCGTCGAGAATCTCCTAGAACCGCCGTCGGGAATCATATGGAACCGCCGTCAAAAATCTCCCTGGAACCGCCGTCAAAAATTTCCCTGGAACCGCCTTAGAAAATCTGGAACCGCTGTCGAAAATCTCCCTGGAACCGCCGTCAAAAATCTCCCTGAAACCGCCTTAGGAAATCTGGAACCGCTGTCGAAAATTCCCTGGAACCGCCGTCAAAAATCTCCCTGGAACCGCCGTCAAAAATCTCCCTGGAACCGCCGTCAAAAATCTCTCTGGAACCGCCTTAGGAAATCTGGAACCGCTGTAGAAAATCTCCCGGAACGGCTATCGAAAATCTCCTGGCACCGCCGTCGAAAATCTCCCTGGAACCGCCGTCAAAAATCTCCCTGGAACCGCCGTCAAAAATCTCCCTGGAACCGCCTTAGGAAATCTGGAACCGCTGTCGAAAATCTCCCTGGAACCGCCGTCAAAAATCTCCCTGGAACCGCCGTCAAAAATCTCCCTGGAACCGCCGTCAAAAATCTCCCTGGAACCGCCGTCAAAAATCTCCCTGGAACCGCCTTAGGAAATCTGGAACCGCTGTCGAAAATCTCCCTGGAACCGCCGTCAAAAATCTCCCTGGAACCGCCGTCAAAAATCTCCCTGGAACCGCCTTAGGAAATCTGGAACCGCTGTCGAAAATCTCCCTGGAACCGCCGTCAAAAATCTCCCTGGAACCGCCGTCAAAAATCTCCCTGGAACCGCCGTCAAAAATCTCCCTGGAACCGCCGTCAAAAATCTCCCTGGAACCGCTGTCGAAAATCTCCCTGGAACCGCCGTCAAAAATCTCCCTGGAACCGCCGTCAAAAATCTCCCTGGAACCGCCTTAGGAAATCTGGAACCGCTGTCGAAAATCTCCCTGGAACCGCCGTCAAAAATCTCCCTGGAACCGCCGTCAAAAATCTCCCTGGAACCGCCGTCAAAAATCTCCCTGGAACCGCCGTCAAAAATCTCCCTGAACCGCCGTCAAAAATTTCCCTGGAACCGCCTTAGAAAATCTGGAACCGCTGTCGAAAATCTCCCTGGAACCGCCGTCAAAAATCTCCCTGAAACCGCCTTAGGAAATCTGGAACCGCTGTCGAAAATTTCCCTGGAACCGCCGTCGAAAATCTCCCTGGAACCGCCGTCAAAAATCTCCCTGGAACCGCCGTCAAAAATCTCTCTGGAACCGCCTTAGGAAATCTGGAACCGCTGTCGAAAATCTCCCTGGAACCGCCGTCAAAAATCTCCCTGGAACCGCCGTCAAAAATCTCCCTGGAACCGCCGTCAAAAATCTCCCTGGAACCGCCGTCAAAAATCTCCCTGGAACCGCCGTCAAAAATCTCCCTGGAACCGCCGTCAAAAATCTCCCTGGAACCGCTGTGGAAAATCTCCCGGAACGGCTATCGAAAATCTTGGAACCGCTGTCGAAAATCTACCGAGATGACTCAAGAAAATCTCCTGGGATGACTGACAAAAATCTTCTGGGATGACTGACAAAAATCTTCTGGGATGACTGCCGAAAATCTACTGGAAATATTAACTAGGATCACTGTAGAAAAGCACCTGGGATCACCGTAGAGGACTAGGAAAACAGTAGAAGAGCAACTAGGAGTCAAAGAAATTGGACTGCCGTTATATCAAATGGAGCCACCGTCGGAAAGCACCTTGGACCAGCGTCGAAGAGCACCTTGGGCCAGATTTGTTGCACGCGTGAGAAGGAAACAAACGAAGACCACTTACGACCTCATCTTCGTTGACAATTAACTTTCATTATCAAGAAAGACCTAAACAAGAAGTCGATATTGCGCCAGCATTGCGTGGCAGATCAGAGTGTGGCATTGGCACCGCAAGCATATGACATCATCGGGACCAGTAGCGTATGGCATGGGGATTAGTAGCTTGTGGCATCGGGATTAGTAGCTTGTGGCATCGGGATTAGTAGCTAGTGGCATCGGAATCAGTAGCTTGTAGCATCGGGATCAGTAGCGTGTCGCATCGGCACCAGTAGCGTATGGGAGATCCTTGTAATGTTGAGGATATCTATATCAGGGTCTGCTAAGGAAGTCAGCACTAAAAGGCAAATGTCATTAGAAACGATCAGCGAAGACTTGCGTGAGGAACATCAGGGCGTAGATGAGGAACATCAGGGACGTAGGCGAAGAACATCAAGGATGTAGGTGAGTTTCTAGCACCACCATAACCAGTAATCAGCACCGTTGACATCGCGACCATTTTCTTTCATGAATATAACCATCGGGATCGTCGTTCAAAACCATGGGGAGCGTCGTTCAAAACCATGGAGAGCGTTGTCAAAAGCATGGGAAGCGTCGTCAAAACCATCGCGACTATTTTTTAAAACCAGCCAAGATAATCAGGACCATTCTCCAAAACCATCGGGAACCACTCCTTAATAGCATTGGAACCATTGTCTTATAGTATCGGGGTAGTCGAAGAGCTTCGATACAATCGTCAAGAGTCTCGGTCGAAAATCTTCGAAATCTTGGTAGAAGAGCATCTGGCCATCGTCAAAGGGGTTCGGTGTGATCTACCGCCTAACAGCACCAATTCCCGGAAAAGAACTATCGGCAAAGACCATCAGGGAAGATGTGAAAGATCACCATCTGGAACTATGGAACATCGGGAACCACCTCTAAATCCAGGAGCATCGGCGACCATGACTGAAGAACAGAAATTCAGGGGCATCGGCAATCATCGTTGAACATCCAAGAGCATCAGGGCCAGCGTTGAAGAACATTGAAAATCATTATATCAAATACATTAGGGTGATCAGTAAGTGTATCAGGAACGACCATCCAAAAGTATCCCAGAACATCGCGGAGACCATTATTATGAGCATCTGGGCGATTTTCCAATAAAATAGCTGGGATCAAAAGCCTTGGAGTCATTGGCATCATCATCGTAGGGCAGCCATTGTCGAAAAGGGGTATTGGGACCATCATCGAAAAGGGCATCGGGACCATCGTCGAAAAAGGCATCGGAACCATTGTAGACATCGTCGAAAAAGGGCATAGAGACCGTCAAAAAGTGCATCGGGAGCCATCGTCGAAACGGACCAAAAGGCTTATCGGACCCATCGTCGAAAAGAGCATCGGGACGATAGTTGAAAAGTGAATCGGGACCATCGTCGAAAATTGCCTAGTAGTGTCGTAAAGGAGCATCAATACCATTGTCGAAAAGAGCATGGGGCCGTCGTCGAAAAGAACATCATGCAATAGTAGAACATCAGGGCCATCGTAAAAATGGGCATCGTGGCCATCGTAAAAATGGGCGTCGGGGCCATCGTAAAAATGGGCATCGGGGCCATCGTAAAAATGAGCATCGTTGCCATCGTAAAAATGGACATCGGGGCCATCGTAAAAATGGGCATCGGGGCCATCGTAAAAATGGGCTTCGGGGCCATCGTAAAAATGGGCATCGGGGCCATCGTAGGAAACAGAGCCATCGTGCCAAAAACCATCTTGAACGCCTTCCAAAACCATCGGGAACGTCTTTCAAAACCATCGGGAACGTCTTCCAAAACCATCGGGAACGTCGTACAAAACCATAGGAACGGTCGTCCAAAACCATCGGAAAATTCATCCAAAACCATAGGGACCGTCGTCCAAAGCCATAGAGGAAACGTCGCCCAAAGCCATAGAGGAACCGTCGTCCAAAACCATAGGGATCGTCGCCGAAAACCATCGGAACGTCTTCCAAAACCATACAGACCGTCGTCCAAAACCATAGGCACAGTCGTCCAAAACCATAGACACCGTCGTCCAAAACCATAGAAACCGTCGTCCAAGATCATAGGGACCGTCGTCCAAAACCACATGGACTGTCGTCAAAAACCACAGGGACTGTCGTCCAAAACCATAGGGACCGTCGTACAAAACCACATGGACTGCCGTCAAAAACCACAGGGACTGTCGTCCAAAACCATCGGAACCGTCGTCCAAAACCCCCGGGTCCATTTTGCAAAATCATGCTCCACGATCATCGAAACCATTCTCCACAACCATTGGAAGCATCCTTCTGTAGAATTATGACCATTGTCTAATAGCAGCAATTAGGATGGGAGGCAATCGTCAAGGACCTCGGCTAAAAGCTTTGAAACCTTGGTCGAAGAGCTCCTGGCCATCTTCCAAGATATTCGACATGACTGATACTATTTATATGAACGAAAACCATATCTGGAAAAATTGAAACATATTTTGTTAAATTGTGTAACACACCAAATAAGTTTATTATGTTACCATGATATATTTTCTTTTCTTTTTATGAAATTGCTCCTTTTGGTTGTGAAGTAGATTGAATATATTAATTTAAACTTTGAATTTAAACATAATTTGACTGTTAACATAAAAATCAGTTAATCAGAATTAAAAATATGATCTAAAAAGTATTAGAAAACAATTTAAGTAGGTGAAGCGCTAACCGTGTTCCTATTCATATTTCACTGATGATCGTAGAGTTGTTGATTGTTGACATGTTTACATAAAAGTACAATTTTCACTTTCTCGCCCTTTCTAGGTGAAATTTTTACGTAAGATTTATCGGGACATGAATTCTTTTTATCAGATAAGCATGACATTTTGACCCGGCAAAAACTTTCAAATTATGTATCTGAAAAATATTAAACAAATTGCATGATTCTTCATTTTTCTTTTTTTCGATTTTTGCTTTTCGATTGAATGGAAATTTTAATTTGAAGTATGCTTATTTCACGTGCTTCACGTAAATTATATTTGAACCAAACTTTCCGATCACTTAGCATAACTAGCTTTAATTAAAAAATAATAATAATAATTTTAAATGTTAATATCCTTTTCAGTTCTCTTAAAGGTCTTCATCAAAATAATTAGTAGGTACATAATATATTAAAAAAAAAAATCAAATCAATTATCCTTAAGTGCAAATCGTCAGCAATATGCACTAAACTAAAATACTAAATAAATCTACGTTTACACAAGTTAAATTTCAGTTTTCCTGTAGCTACCATCTGATCATCTTCCATTCTGCAATGTATCTTCGCATTCTAAGACTAAAAAATATTTTTTCATCCTATCCCTACGATATGAAATAAAGCAACTACAATTTGGAAGTTTTTAAATTGGCTTTAGAAAATATTGATTGAATTTGAATGATTTAACAGCTGAAAATTTAGTACATATTATAAAATTTGAACTTCTCGATCCAGTATTGGTTTTTCTATATTTTCTTGATAAATCTAAACATTAATTTTTCACGCATGATCACGATTTGAAGTAAAAAGACTTTATTTTTTTGTCATTCAAATGGTGAGAAATAACACTTCATGCTAAACTCAACAGAATTGAAAAAGAACACTTACGTTTCCACAGCTTCAATATATAAAGAAAAAACAATAGAAACAATTATTCATAAGTTGCAAATCGTTAGCAATATGCAGTAAACTAAAATATTAAATAAATCTACGTTTACACAACTTAAATTTCAGTTTTCCTGTAGCTACCATCTAATCATTTTCCATTCTGCATTCTGTATCTTCGCATTTTAAGTCTAAAAAATAATTTTTCATTCTATCCCTATGATATGAAATAAAACAACTACAATTTTGAAGTTATAAAATTAGCTTTAGAAAATTTTGACTGAATTTGAATGATGTAACAGCTGAAAACTTAGTACATATTATAAAATTTGAACTTCTCGATCCAGTATTGGTTTTTCTTTATTTTCTTGATAAATCTAAAGATTAATCTTTCTAAGCCACGCATGATCACGATTTGAAGTAAAAAGACTTCTGTCATTCAAATTGTGAGAAATAACATTTCATGCTAAACTCGAAACAGAATTAAAAAAAAAACACTTACGTTTTTGAATATTTCAAATAGAAGCTGCAGCTTCCACAGCTTTCTCTACATTTGGTGTCCTTTTCTCATGAATACTATTCAGTTTTCATTAGGGGTGTCGGACCCTAATGGGCCTAAAACCACAGGAACCGTCGCCCAAAACCATAGGGACTGTCGTTCAAACACACGTTCGATCGACGAAACGATCGACCAAAAAGATCGGAACGTCGTTCAAAACCATCCTGAACGTCTTCCAAAACCATCGGGAACGTCGTCAAAAAACATTGGAAAAAAGTCATCCAAAGCCATATGAACCGTCGTCCAAAGCCATAGAGGAACCGTCGTCCAAAGCCATAGAGGAACCGTCGTCCAAAGCCATAGAGGAACCGTCGTCCAAAACCATAGAGGAACCGTCGTCCAAAGCCATAGAGGAACCGTCGTCCAAAGCCATAGAGGAACCGTCGTCCAAAGCCATAGAGGAACCGTCGTCCAAAGCCATAGGAACCGTCGACCAAAGCCATAGAGGAACCGTCGTCCAAAGCCATAGAGAAACCGTCGTCCAAAGCCATAGAGGAACCGTCGTCCAAAGCCATAGAGGAACCGTCGCCCAAAGCCATAGAGGAACCGTCGTCCAAAGCCATAGAGGAACCGTCGTTCCAAAGCCATAGAGGAACCATCGTCCAGGAACCGTCGCCCAAAGCCATAGAGGAACCGTCGTTCAAAACCATCCTGAACGTCTTCCAAAACCATCGGGAACGTCGTCAAAAACCACTGGGAAAAAGTCATCCAAAACCATAGAGACCATCGTCCAAAGCCATAGGAACCGTCGTCCAAAGCCATAGAGGAAGCGTCGTCCAAAGCCATAGAGGAACCGCCGTACAAAAGAACAGGAAACATCGCCCAAAGCCATAGGGACTGTCGATAGGATCGTCGCCCAAAACCATAAAGACTGTCGATAAGGATCGTCGCCCAAAACCATAGGAACTGTCGATAGGGATCGTCACCGAAAATCATCGGGAACGTCTTCCAAAAACACAGGCGCCGTTGCCTAAAACCATAGGGACTGTCGCCTAAAACCATAGGGACCGTCGTCCAAAACCATCGGAACCTTCGTCCAAAACCATCGGTACCATTGTCCATAACCATCGGGACCGCTGTCCAAAATCATGGGTACTCGTGTCCAAAACAATCTGAATTGTAGTCAAAAACCATCGGGTCCAATTTGCAAAATCGGCGGAACCATTCTCCAAAACCATTGGAAGTATCCTACAGAATTATAACTATTGTCTAATAGCAGTAATCGGATTGAGAGGCAATCGTCAAGAACGTCGGCCTAAAAGTTTGAAACCTTGATCGAAGAGCTCCTGGCCATCGTCGAAGATATTCGGTGCTGTATTGCCGAAAAAATAACTCAACAATCGAAAAGTACTTATCTTATATCCTGTAATTTGATGTTGCCAAGTCACCATTCTTAAATTTTATTTCTTTTTGCTCCAATAAATTCTTATAATTTTCAGCATTTAATGAAACCAATGTAAGACCATGTTAATAATAATTTAAAGTAATTTTAATCTTGTAACATATGGTGCCATAGATTTTCTGCTGTTTGATCTTTCTTCATCATTTGAATTCGTCTTGAGACTGCTGATACTATTTATTCGAACGAAAACCATATCTAGAAAAATTAAAACACATTTTGCTACATTGTGTAACCCACCCAATAAGTTTATTATGTTACCACGATATATTTTCTTTATTTCTATGAAATTACTCTTGGTTGTAAAGTAGATTGAATATATTAATTTAAACTTTGAATTTAAATAAACTTGACTTAACATAAAAATCAGTAAATCAGACTTAAAAAATTTGATCTAAAAAGTATTAGAAAACAATTTTAAGTAGGTTAAGCACTAACTGTGTTCCTGTTCATCTTCCACTGATTATTGTAGAATTGTATTGTTTAATACAAGTACAATTTTCACCTTCTCCCTCTTCCTATGTAAAATTTTTAAGTAAGGTTTAACGCGACGTGCATTCTTTTAACAGATAAGCTTGACATTTTTTTTTCTAACAATTGACCCGGCAAAAAATTTCAAATTATATATCTGAAAAATATTATTAATATTGCACAATTCTTCATTTTTCTTTTTTTCGTTTTTTCTTTTCAATTGAATGGAAATTTTAAATTGAAGCATGCTTATTTCACGAGCATATAAGTTATACTTGAACCAAACTTCCTGATCATGTAACATAACTAGCTTTTAATTAAAAAATAAATAAATAATTTTAAATGTTCTGTAAATTAATGTCCTTTCTAAATTTTTCCAACCCATCCTTTTCAGTTTTCTTAAAGGTCTTCATCTAAATTATTAGTACACAATATATTTAAAAAAAAATCAAAACAATTATTCATAAATAAATCTACGTTTACATAAGTTAAATTTCAGTTTTCTTGTAGCTACCATCTGATCATCTTCCATTCTGCAACGTATCTTCGCATTCTAAGACCAAAAAAGATTTTTTCACCCTATCCCTAAGATATGAGATATAAAACAACTACAATTTAGAAGTTTTTAAATTGGCTTTAGAAAATGTTGACTGAATTTGAATGATTTAAGAGCTGAAAACTTAGTACATATAAAATTTCAACTTCTCGATCCAGTATTGGTTTTTCTTTTTTTTTTCTTGATAAATCTAAAGAGTAATCTTTCGAAGACACGCATGATCACGATTTGAAGTAAAAAGACTTGTCATTCAAATTGTGGGAAATAACACTTCATCCTAATCTCAAACAGAATTGAAAAAGAACACTTACGTTTTTGAATATTTCAAATAGAAGCTGCAGCTTCCACAGCTTTTTCTACATTTGGTGTTCCGTTCTCGTGAATACTATTAAGTTTTCAGTTGTATATTCCATGCAATATTTTCAAATTCTACAAAAGACCTAACGAATGTTTGCAATACTTAGAATCTTACCATTTGCGCATTTCTTCCGTATCCATCATCAACTTAGTATACAGAAAAAATTATTCAGGTAACCAACACAATAAAACTGAAAAATAGAATGTGTTTTGGAATACTTCAAAAGTCTAACCTGTAGCTTCCAACTCTCCTTTTAACTGTTTTAACATTACTTTATATTTGGCTTCCCTTTTGATTAGATCCTGTATTTGGTAACATCCGTGTAACATTTTCAAATACATTCTCAAACTCATTAGCTAATGTTTGCAATATTTTAAATCTTACTGTTTTCAATCTTCTTAACCATCCACTTACTATCCCTCAATCAGCTTTTCTTATAAAATTAACGGACCGCTATTATTGGGGAATTAAATTCCATAAAATTTATATCAGGCGGAATAAGAACTGAAAAATACAATTGCTATTTTGGAATACTTCAAAAGCCTAACCTGTCGTTGGTAACTCTCCAGTGTACTTTTATAACATTGTTGAATATTTGGTGTCCCTTAAGATTAATACTTCATGTATTTGGGTAATCCATTAAAATCTACAAAACACTAATAGATGTTTGCAATATTTAGAATCTTACCGATTCTGTATCTCTTGTGTATTCACCGATGAACTTGCTATATAGAAAACAGACTGCTACCACTCAGATAAACAATATTCCATAGATTCAAAATCAGACATAATATAACTAAAAAATAGAACTGATGTTTTCAAATACTTCAAAAGTCTAACCTGTAGCTTCCAGCTCTCCTTTTAACCTTTTTTTAAGATTGTTTCATGTTTGGGTAATTTTTTCAATATTCCTGGCCATCCACTTCCTAACCATCAATCAGCATTTAGTTATGAAATTAACGGATCGCTATCACTGTGGTAAAGGGGAATCAAATTCCATAAAATTGATATCACACACAACAAGAAACTGAAAAATACAATTGCAATTTTGGAATACTTAAAAAGCCTGACCTGAAGGTTGTAATTCGCCATTGAATTTTTGTAACATTACTGAATATTTGTTGTCCCTTTAGATTAATACTTCATGTATTTGGGTAATCCATAAAATCTACAAAACACTAATAGATGTTTGTAATATTTAGAATGTTACCGATTCTGTATCTCTTATGTATCCACTGATGAGCTTGGTTTGTAACACAGACTGCTACCATTTGGATAAAGACGAACAATATTGCATAGAATCAAAATCTGATGTGAGTATAACTGAAAAATAGAACTGGTGTTCTCGAATACTTCAAAAGTCTAACCTGTAGCTTCCAGCTCTCCTATAAACTTTTTTTAAGATTGTTTCATGTTTGGGTAATTTTTTCAATCTTCCTGGCCATCCACTTCCTAACCATCAATCAGCTTTTCTTATAAAATTAACGGACCGCTATTATTGGGAATCAAATTCCATAAAATTGATATCAAACTCATTAAGAAACTGAAAAATACAATTGCTATTTTGGAATACTTCAAAATCCTAACCTGCAGTTGGTAACTCTCCATTGTACTTGTATAACATTGCTGAATATTTGGTGTCCCTTTAGACTAATACTTTATGTATTTGGGTAACTGATGTATTTTATCCGTGTAAATTCTACAAAACACTAATATGTTTGCAATATTTAGAATCTTACTGATTCTGTATCTCTTGTGTATTCACTGATGAACTTGCTGTATAGAAAACAGACTGCTACCACTCAGATAAACAATATTCCATAGATTCAAAATCCGACATAATATAACTAAAAAATAGAACTGATGTTTTCAAATACTTCAAAAGTCTAACCTGTAGCTTCCAGCTCTCCATTTAACTTTTTTTAAGATTGTTTCATGTTTGGGTAATTTTTTCAATATTCCTGGCCATCCACTTCCTAACCATCAATCAGCTTTTAGTTAGGAAAATTAACGGACCGCTATCACCGTGGTAAAGAGGAATCAAATTCCATAAAATTGATATCACACTCAAAACTGAAAAATACAATTGCTATTTTGGAATACCTCAAAATCCTAACCTGCAGTTGGTAACTCTCCATTGTACTTGTATAACATTGCTGAATATTTGGTGTCCCTTTAGAAGTGTTTGGGTAACCGATTTATTTTATCCATGTAAATTCTACAAAACATTAATAGAGGTTTGCAATATTTAGAATCTTACGGTTTCTGAATGTCTGCTGTATCCACTGGTGAGCTTGCTATCTATAAAACACATGACTGCTACCATTCACATGAAGAGGAATAATATCCCATAGAATTGAAAGGCACCACAATAAAACTGAAAAATAGAATGCGTTTTGGAATACTTCAAAGTCTAACCTGTAGCTTCCAACTCTCCTTTGAACTGTTTTAACATTACTTTATATTTGATTTCACTTTTGGTTACATCCTGTATTTGGTAAAATCCGTGTAACATTTTCAAATACATTCTAAAACTCATTAGCAAATACGTTTGCAATATTTAAAATCTTACTGCTTTTCAATCTTCTTAACCATCCATTGTCTATCCCTCAATCTTTTCTTATAAAATTAACGGACCGCTATTATTGGGGAATCAAATTCCATAAAATTGATATCAAACTCATTAAGAAACTGAAAAATACAATTGCTATTTTGGAATACTTCAAAATCCTAACCTGCAGTTGGTAACTCTCCATTGTACTTGTATAACGTCGCTGAATATTTGGTGTCCCTTTAGACTAATTCTTTATGTATTTGGGTAACCGATGTATTTTATCCATGTAAATTCTACAAAACACTAATAGATGTTTGCAATATTTAGAATCTTACGGTTTCTGAATCTCTGCTGTATCCACTGGTGAACTTGCCATGTAGACAATACAGACTGCTACCATTCAGATGAAGAGGAATAATCAATCTCCCGTAAAATGGAAAGCCAACAGAATAAAACTAAAAAATAGAACTAATGTTTTCGAATACTTCAAAGTCTAACCTGTAGCTTCCCAACTCTCCTTGGCAGTTTTTAAAAATTGCTTCATATTTGGTTTCCTTCTTTTGATTGGATAATTTGTATAACATTTTCAAACACATTCTAAAAAAACATTAGGGTCGTCCGCAATATCAAAAACCTTACTGGTTTTTAACTTCTTGTATATCCATTGATCATCCTTTTGTCACAAAAAAAAACACTGCCATTGTGGTAACGTGGAACAAATTATATAACATTGAAATCTGACAGAACAAAACTCCAAAAATAAAATTGATATTTTAGAATACTTCAAAAGCCTAACTTGTAGTTGGTAACTCTCCAGTGTACTTTTATAACATTGCTAAATATTTGGTGTTCCTTTAGGCTAATACTTCATGTATTTGGGTAATCCATTAAAATCTACAAAACACTAATACATGTTTGCTATATTTAGAATCTTACCGATTCGGTATCTCTTATGTATCCACCGATGAGCTTGCTATATAGAAAACACAGACTACTACCACTCTAATAAAGACGAACAATATTCCATAGAATCATCTGACAGTAAACTGAAAAATAGAACTGGTGTTTTCAAATACTTTAAAAGTCTAACCTGTAGCTTCCAGTTCTTTAACTGTTTTTAAGACTGCTTCATGTTTGGGCCATTCTTCAATCTTCCCTGCCATCCACTTCCTAACCATCAATCAGCTTTTAGTTATGAAATTAAAGGATCGCATCAGTGTGGTAAAGCGGAATCAAAATTCATAAAATTGATATCACACACAATAAGAAACTGAAAAATACAATTGCTATTTTGGAATACTAAAAAAGCCTGACCTGAAGTTTGTAATTATCCATTGAATTTTTGTAACATTACTGAATATTTGTTGTCCCTTTAGATAAGTAGTTCATGTATTTGGGTAACGCATGTATTTTAGCCATATAAATTCTACAAAACACTAACAGATGTTTGCAATATTTAAAATCTTACTGGTTTTTATCTTCTTGACCATCCACTGTATATCCCTAATAGAGGTATTTTATTCATGTAAATCCTACAAAATACTAATAGAAGTTTGCAATATTTTGAATCTTACAGTTTCTGAATCTCTGCTGTATCCACTAGTGAGATTGCCATGTAGACAACACAGACTGCTACCATTCAGATGAAGAGGAATAATCTCCCATAGAATTGAAAGCCAACAGAATAAAACTGAAAAATAGAATATGTTTTGGAATACTTCACAAGTCTAACCTGTAACTTCCAGCTCTCCATGAACTTTTTTAACATTACGTCATATTTGGCCTCCTCTTGATTAGATCCTGTACTTGGCTAATCCATGTACCATTTTCAAATACATTCTAAAAATCATTAGCTAATATGTTTGCAATATACAAAATCTTACTGTTTTTCATCTTCTTAGCCATCCACTGTCTACCCATCAATCAGGTTTTACTTACGAAATTTGAGGACCGCTTTTGTTTTTGTAAAGGGGAATCAAATTCCATAAAATTGATATCAGACGCAATAAGAACTGAAAAATAAAATTGCTGTTTTGAAATACTTAAAAGGCGAACCTGTAGTTGGTAACTCTTCATTGTACTTTTATACCATTGCCAAAGATTTGGTGTCCCCTTTAGATTAATACTTCATGTATTTGGGTAATACATTAAAATCTACAAAACACTAATAGATGTTTGCAATATTTAGAATCTTACCGATTCTGTATCTCCTATGTATCCACGGATGAACTTGTTATATAGAAAACAGACTGCAACCACTGAGATAAAGACGAACAATATTCCATAGAATTCAAATCTGAGAGAATGTAACTGAAAAATAGAACTGATGTTTTCGAATACTTCTAAAGTCTAACCTGTAGCTTCCAGCTCTCCTTTAAAACTTTTTTATGATTGGTTCATGTTTGGGTAATTTTTTCAATCTTCCTGGCCATCCACTTCCTAACCATGAATCAGCTTTTAGTTATGAAATTAATGGACCGCTATCACTGGTAAAGAGGAATCAAATTCCATAAAATTGATATCACACTCAATAAGAAACTGAAAAATACAATTGCTATTTTGGAATACTTCAAAATCCTAACCTGCAGTTGGTAACTCTCCATTGTACTTTTATACCATTGCCAAAGATTTGGTGTCCCCTTTAGATTAATACTTCATGTATTTGGGTAATCCATTAAAATCTACAAAACACTAATAGATGTTTCTGAATCTCTGCTGTATCCTCTGGTGAGCTTGTCATATAGACAACACAGACTCCTACTATTCAGATAAAGGGGAGGGGAATAATCTCCCATAGAATTGAAAGGCAACAGAATAAAACTGAAAAATAGAATGTATGTTTTGGAATGCTTTAAAAGTGTAACCTGTAGCTTCCAGCTTTCCTTTGAACTTTTTTAACATTACTTCATATTTGGCTTCCCTTTTGATTAGATCCTGTAGTTGGATAATATGTTTAACATTTTTAAATCCATTCTAAAATCATTAGCTTATGTTTGCAATATTTAAATTCTTACTGTTTTCAAACTTGTTGGCAATCCACGGTCTATCCATTAATCAGCTTTTAGTTAGGAAAAGAACACAAAGCCATCATTGTGATAAAAGGGAATCAAATTCCATAAAATTGATATCATACACAATAAGGAACTGAAAAATACAATTTTGCTATTTTGGAATACTTAAAAAGCCTAACCTGAAGGTTGTAATTCTCCATTGAATTTGTGTAACATTACTGAATATTTGTTGTATACTTCATGTATTTGGGTAATCCATTAAAATCTACAAAACACTAATAGATGTTTGTAATATTTAGAATGTTACCGATTCTGTATCTCTTATGTATCCACCGATCAGCTTGGTTTGTAGAAAACATAGACTGCTACCATTTGGATAAAGACGAACAATATTGCATAGAATCAAAATCTGATGGGAGTATAACTGAAAAATAGAACTGGTGTTTTCAAATACTTCAAAAGTCTAACCTGTAGCTTCCAGTCTCCTATAAACTTTTTTTAAGATTGTTTCATGTTTGGGTCATTTTATCATTCTTCCTGGCCATCCACTTCCTAACCATCAATCAGCTTTTAGTTATGAAATTAACGGATTGCTATCACTGTGGTAAAGAGGAATCAAATTTCATAAAATTGATATCACACTCAATAAGAAACTGAAAAATACAATTGCTACTTTGGAATACTTCAAAATCCTAACCTGCAGTTAATTGTACTTTTATAACATTGCTGAATATTTGGTGTGCCTTTAGACTAATACTTCATGTATTTGGGTAACAGATGTATTTTATCCATGTAAATTCTACAAAACACTGCTACCATTCACATGAAGAGGAATAATCTCTAATCTTCCATACAATTGACAGCCAACAGAATAAAACTGAAAAATAGAATGTATGTTTTGGAATGCTTCAAAAGTCTAACCTTAGCTTCCAGCTCTTCTTGACAATTTTAGAAAATTGCTTCATATTTGGTTTCCTTTCTTTTGATTAGTTCTTGTACTTGGATAATCAGTATATTTTCAAACGGATTGTAAACATTCACAATCTCTAAAACCTTACTACTTTCGAATTTCTTGGATACATCCATTGATCATCGTTTTTGTTACAAAAAATCACTGCTATTGTGGTAAAGGGGAACAAAAATTTCATAACATTGAAATTTGACAGAACAGAACTGAAAAATACAATTGCTATTTTGGAAAACTTAAAAAGCCTAACCTATAGTACCTCCCTATTGTACTTTTATAACATTACTGAATATTTGTTGTCACTTTAGGTAAATAGTTCATATTTGGGTAACCCATGTATTTTATCCATGTAAATTCTACAAAACACTGACTGCTACCATTCACATGAAGTGGAATAATCTCCCATAAAATTGAAAGCCAACAGAATAAAACTGAAAAATAGAATGTTTTGGAATACTTCACAAGTCTAACCTGTAGCTTCCAGCTTTCCTTTGAACTCTTTTAACATTACTTCATCTTTGGCTTCCCTTTTGATTAGATCCTGTAGTTGGATAATCTGTGTAACATTTTTAACTCCATTCTAAAAATCATTAGCTTATGTTTGCAATATTTAAAATCTTACTGTGTTCAAACTTCTTGGCAATCCATGGTCTACCATTAATCAGCTTTTAGTTGGGAAAAGAACACAATGCCATATCCTTGTGGTAAAAGGGAATCAAATTCCATAAAATTGATATCACACACAATAAGGAACTGAAAAATACAATTTTGCTATTTTGGAATACTTAAAAAGTCTGACCTGAAGGTTGTAATTCTCCACTGAATTTTTGTAACATTACTGAAAATTTGTTGTCCCTTTAGATTAATACTTCATGTATTTGGGTAATTCATTAAAATCTACAAAACACTAATAGATGTTTGTAATATTTAGAATGTTACCGATTCAGTATCTCTTATGTATCCACCGATGAGCTTGCTATGTAGAAAACACAAACTGCTACCACTTGGATAAAGACGAACAATATTCCATAGAATCAAAATCTGATGGGAGTATAACTGAAAAATAGAACTGGTGTTTTCACTGTAACTTCCAGCTCACCTATAACCTTTTTTTAAAATTGTTTCATGTTTGGGTCATTATTTCATTCTTCCTGGCCATCTACTTCCTAACCATCAACCAGCTTTTAGTTATGAAATTAACGGATTGCTATCACTGGTAAAGAGGAATCAAATTCCATAAAATTGATATCGCACTCAATAAGAAACTGAAAAATAAAATTTCTATTTTGGAATACTTCAAAATCCTAACCTGCAGTTGGTAACTCTCCATTGTACTTTTATAACATTGCTGAATATTTGGTGTCCCTTTTGACTAATACTTTATGTATTTGGGTAACCGATGTATTTTATCAATGTAAATTCTATAAAACACTAATAGATGTTTGCAATATTTAGAATCTTACGGTTTCTGAATCTCTGCTGTATCCACTGGTGATCTTGCCATGTAGACAACACAGACTGCTACCATCCAGATGAAGAGGGAATAATCTCCCATAGAATTGAGAGCCAACATAATAGAACTAAAAAATAGAACTGTTTTCGAATACTTTAAAGTCTAACCTGTAGCTTCCAACTCTCCTGAGCAGTTTTTAAAAATTGCTTCATATGTGATTTCCTTCTTTTGATTAGTTTGTGTACTTGGATAATTTGTATAACATTTTCAAATACATTCTAAAAAAAAACATTAGCGATCGTCCGCAAAATCAAAAATCTTACTGGTTTTTAACTTCTTGTATATCCATTGATCATCTTTTTGTCACAAAAAAAAACACTGCTATTGTGGTATCGGGGAAAAAATTACATAACATTGAAATCTGACAGAACAAAACTAAAAAATCAAATTGATATTTTGGAATACTTCAAAAGCCTAACTTGTAGTTTGTAACTCTCCAGTGTACTTTTATAACATTGCTAAATATTTGGTGTCTCTTTAGGTTAATACTTCACGTACATATTTGGGTAATCCATTAAAATCTACAAAACAATAATACATGTTTGCAATATTTAGAATCTTACCGATTCTGTATCTCTGATGTATCCACTGATGAGCTTGCTATATAGAAAACACCCACTGCCACCACTCGGAAAGACGAACAATATTCCGTAGAATCAAAATCGGACACAATATAACTGAAAAATAGAACTGATGTTGTGGAATACTTCAAAAATCTAACCTGTAGCTTCCAGCTCTCCTATAAACTTTTTTAAGATTGTTTCATATTTGGGTCATTTTTTCAATCTTCCTGGCTATCCACTTCCTAACCATCAATCAGCTTTTAGTTATGAAATTAACAGATTGCTATTACTGAGGTCTCAAATTTGACTCAACTTCCATAAAATTGATATCACACACAATAAGAAACTGCATACAATTATTGCTGTTTTGGAATACTTAAAAAGCCTGACCTGAAGTTCGTAATTCTCCATTGAATTTTTGTAACATTACTGAATACTTGTTGACCCTTTAGATAAGTAGTTCATGTATTTGGGTGACCCATGTACTTTAGCCATGTAAATTCTACAAAAAACTAATACATGTTTGCAATATTTACAATCTTACGGTTTCTGAATCTCTGCTGTATCCACTGGTAATCTTGCTATGTAGACAATACAGACTGCTACGATTCAGATAAAGAGGAATAATCTCCCGTAAAATTGTAAGTCAACAGAATAAAACTAAAACATAGAATGGATGTTTTCAAATACTTCAAAATCTAACCTGTAGCTTTGAATTGCTTCATGTTTTTGTCACTTTTTCAATCTTCCTGACAATCCACTTCCTAACCATCAATCAGCTTTTACTTACGAAATTAACGGACTGCTATTTTTGTGTAAAGGGGAATCAAATTTCAAAAAATTTATATCAGGCGGAATAAGAACTGAAAAATATAATTGCTATTTTGGAATACTTCAGAAGCCTAACCTGTCGTTGGTAACTCTCCAGTGTACTTTTATAACATTGATAAATATTTGGTGTCCCTTTAGATTAATACTTCATGTATATCCATTAAAATCTAGGGTAATCCATTAAAATCTACGAAACACTAATAGATGTTTACAATATTTAGAATCTTACCGATTCTGTATCTCTTATGTATCCACCGATGAGCTTGCTATATAGAAAGCACCGACTGCTACCACTCAGATAAAAACGAATATTCCATAGAATCAAATCCCCACAGAATAAAACTGAAAAATAGAAATGGTGTTTTCGAATAATTCAAAAGTCGTCTAACCTGTAGCTTCCAGCTCTCCTTTAAACTGTTTTTAAGATTGGTTCATGTTTGAATCATTTTTTCAATCTTCCTGGACTTCCACTTCCTAACCATCAATCAGCTTTTAGTTATGAAATTAACGGATCGCTATCACTGTGGTAAAGGGGAATCAAAATCCATAAAATTGTTATCACACTCAATAAGAAACTGAAAAATACAATTGCTATTTTGGAATACTTAAAAAGCCTGACCTGAAGTTTGTAATTCTCCATTGAATTTTTGTAACATTACTGAATATTTGTTGTCCCTTTAGATAAGTAGTTGATGTATTAGGGTAACCCATGTATTTTAGCCATGTAAATTCTACAAAACACAAAGAACTGTTTGCAATATTTAAAATCTTACTGTTTTTAATCTTCTTAACCATCCGCTGTCTATCCCTCAATCAGCTTTTACTTATGAAATTAACGGACGGCTATTATTGTGGGAAAGGGGAAGCAAATTCCATAAAATTTATATCAGGCAGAATACGAACTGAAAAATACAATTGCTATTTTGTAACACTTCAAAAGCCTAACCTGTGGTTGGTGTAATTCTCCAGTGTACTTTTATAACATTGTTAAATATTTGATGTCACTTTAGATAAGTACCTTGTTCATGTAATTGGGTAATTGATTAAAATCTACAAAACACTAATAAATGTGCAATATTTAGAATCTTACTGCTTCTGTATTTCCTATGTATCCTCCGATGAGCTTGCTATATAACAACACAGACTGCTACTACTCAGATGAAGATGAAGAATATTCTATAGAATTTAAATCTGACAGAACTGAAAAATAGAACTGATGTTTTGGAATACTTCAAAAATCTAACCTGTAGCTTCCCGATCTTAAACTTTTTTAAGATTGCTTATGTTTGGATTCCTTTCTTTTGATTACTTCCTGTGCTTGGATAACCCATGTACATTTTCAAATACATTCTAAAACTCATTAGCTAATATGTATGCAATATTTAAAATCTTACTGTTTTCAATCCTCATGGCGATCCACTGTGTATACATCAATCAACGTTTAGTTAATGACATCAACAGACTGCTATCATTGTGGTACAGGGGAATCAAATTCCATAAAATAGATACGAGACACAATAAGAAACTGAAAAATACAACTGCTATTTTGTAACACTTCAAAAGCCTAACCTGTAGTTGGTAAGTCTCCATTGTACATTGCTGAATATTTGGTGTCACTTTAGTAAGAAGTGCTTCTACAAAACACTAATAGATGTTTGCAATATTTAGAATCTGACGGTTTCTGAATCTCTGCTATATCCACTAGTGAACTTGCCAAGTAGACAACACAACTGCTACCGTTCAGATGAAGAGGAATAATCTCCGGTAAAATTGAAAGCCAACAGAATAAAACTAAAAAATAGAATGGATGTTTTCGAATACTTCAAAGTCTAACCTGTAGCTTCCAACTATCCTTGGCAGTTTTTGAAAATTGCTTCATATTTATTTTCCTTCTTTTGATTAGTTTCTTTATGTCCTATGTATCCACCGATGAGCTTGTTATATAGACAACACAGACTGCTGCCATTCAGATAAAGATGAATAATATCCCATAGAATTTAAAGCCAACAGAATAAAACTGAAAAATACAATATATGTTTTGGAATACTTCAAAAGTCTAACCTGTAGCTTC
Source organism: Diabrotica balteata (assembly GCA_918026665.1). NCBI lineage: Eukaryota > Metazoa > Arthropoda > Insecta > Coleoptera > Chrysomelidae > Diabrotica > Diabrotica balteata. The sequence goes on from OU898282.1 coordinate 137,374,423, forward strand.
CAGCTTTCCTTTGAACTTTTTTAAAATTACTTCATATTTGGCTTTCCTTTTGATTACTGGACTAATCCGTGTAACATTTTCAAATACATTCTAAAACTGATTAGCTAATATGTTTGCAATATTTAAAATCTTACTGTTTTCAATCTTCTTAACCATCCACTGCCTATCCATCAACCAGCTTTTACTTATGAAATTAACGGACCGCTATTATTGTGGTAAAGGGGAATCAAATTCCATAAAATTTATATCGGGCGGAATAAGAACTGAAAAATACAATTGCTATTTTGGAATACTTCAAAAGCCTAACCTGTAGTTGGTAACTCTCCATTGTACTTTTAGAACATTGCTAAATATGTGGTGTCCCTTTAGATTAATACTTCATGTATTTGGGTAGTCTATTAAAATCTACAAAACACTAATAGATGTTTGCAATATTTAGAATCTTACCGATTCTCTATCTCTTATGTATTCAAATGAGCTTGCTATATAGAAAACAGACTGCTATGAACAATATTCCATAGAATCAAAATCTGACCAAGTATAACTGAAAAATAGAACTGGTGTTTTCAAATATACAAAAGTCTAACCTGTAGCTTCCAGCTCTCCTTTACACTTTGTCTAAGATTGCTTCAGGTTTGCATCATTTTTTTAATCTTCCTGGCCATCCACTTCCTAACCATTAATTAGTTTTTAGTTATGAAATTAACGGATCGCTATCACTGTGGTAAAGAGGAATCAAATTCCATAAAATTTATATCACACACAATAAGAAACTGAAAAATACAATTGCTATTTTGGAATACTTAAAAGTCTGACCTGCAATTTATAATTCTCCATTGAATTTTTGTAACATTACTGAATATTTGTGGTCCTTTAGATAAGTAGTTCATGTATTTGCGGAACTCATGTATTTTACCCATGTAAATTCTACAAATCACTAATAGATGTTTGCAATATTTAGAATCTTACGGTTTCTGAATGTCTGCTGTATCCACTGGTGAGCTTGCCATGTAGAAAACACTGACTGCTATCATTTACATGAAGAGGAATAATATCCCATAGCATTGAAAGCCACCACAATAAAACTGAAAAATAGAATGTGTTTTGGAATACTTCAAAAGTCTAACCTGTAGCTTCCAGCTTTCCTTTGAACTTTTTGAACATTACTTTATATTTGGTTTCCCTTTTGATTAGATCCTGTAGTTGGTAACATCCTTTTAACATTTTCAAATACATTCTAAAACTCATTAGCTAACATGTTTGCAATATTTAAAATTTTACTGTTTTCAATCTTCTTAACCATCCACTGTCTATCCCTTAATCAGCTTTTCTTATAAAATTAACGGACCGCTATTATTGGGGAATCAAATTCCATAAAATTTATATCAGGCGGAATAAGAACTGAAAAATACAATTGCTATTTTGGAATACTTCAAAAGCCTAACCTGTAGGTGGTAAGTCTCTTATAGTGCACTAAGGTTAGTCAGGCGGCATCCTGGACCAAGATGTCTTTCGAAGATTCCAGACCCCCTCTATAAGTCGAAAAAAAAAGGTGGTAAGTCTCCATTGTACATTGCTGAATATTCGGTGTCTCTTTAGTAAGAAGTGCTTCTACAAAACATTAATAGATGTTTGCAATATTTAGAATCTTACGGTTTCTGAATCTCTGCTGGATCCATTGGTGATCTTGCTATGTAGACAAACAGACTGCTACCATTCAGATGAAGAGAAATAATATCCCAAATAATTGAAAACCAACAAAAAAACTAAAAAATAGAATGAATGTTTTGGAATACTTCAAAGTCTAACCTGTAGCTTCCAACTCTGCTCGACCCCTTTTAGAAAATTGCTTGATATTTGGTTTCCTTTCCTTTGGTTAGTACATGTACTTGGATAATCTGTATAAAATTTTCAAATACATTCTAAAAAACAAGCGCACGTTCTCAATATCTAAAATCTTACTAATTTCTAACTTCTTGGATATATCCATGGATCATCTTTTTGGTAGAAAAAACACTGCTACTGTAGTAAAGGGGAATAAAATTCCATAATATTGAAATTTGACAGAACAGAACTAAAAAATACAATTGCTATTTTGGAATACTTGAAAAGCCTAACCTGTAGTAAGTCTCCATTGTACTTTCTAACATTGCTGAATATTTAGTGTCCCTTTAGATTAGTACTTCATGTATTTGGGTAATCCATGTAAATTCTACAAAACACTTAACTAGATGTTTGCAATATTTAAAATCTTACTGTTTCTGTATCTTATAGTATTCACTGATGAGCAGCTATATAGACAACTTCGATGAAGAATATTCTATAGAATTGAAATCTGACAGAATGTAACTGAAAAATAGAACTGATGTTTTGGAATACTTCAAAAATCTAACCTGTAGCTTCCACATCTACTTTAAAACTTTTTAAGATTGCTTCATGCTTTGTTTTATTTCTTTTGAGTAGTTCCTGTGTTTCGATAACCCATGTAACATTTTCAAATATATTCTAAAACTCATTAGCAATACGTTTGCAATATTTAAAATCTTACTGTTTTCAAACTTCCTGGCAATTCATTGTCATAGAATCAGCTTTTAGTTATGACAACAGACCACTATCACTGTGGTAAATGGGAATCAAATTCCATAAAATGATATGACATAAGAAACTGAAAAATACAATTGCTATTATGGAATACTTCAAAAGTCTAACCTGTAGTTTGTAAGTCTCCATTGTACTTTTATTACATTGGCAAAAACTTGGTGTCCCTTTAGATTAGTAATTCATATATTTGGATAACCCATGTACTTTATGCACATAAAATCTACAAAACACTAATAGATGTTTGCAATATTTAGAATCTTACTATCTTTTTAAACTTCTTGGTGATTCCACTGATTATCCATAAATGAGCTTCTAGTTGGAAATATTGTAAGGCTACCATTGTGGTGAAGGCGAATAAAATTCCATAAAATTGATATATAACAGAGTAAGAACTGAAAAATACAATTATTGTTTTGGAATACTTTAAAAGCCTAACCTGATGTTTATAATTCACCATTGTACTTTTCGAACATTGCTGAATATTTGGTGTCCCTTTAGATTAGTAGTTCTTGTAATTGGAAAATCATTTAATACCATTCAGATGAAGAAGAATAATATCCGGTAAAGTTTAAAGCCAACAGAAAACTGAAAAATAGAACTGATGTTTTGGAATACTTCAAAAGTCTAACCTGTAGCTTCCAATTCTCCATTGCTCTCCGCATTCTCCACATCACATTTGAAGATCACTACTTAATATTGGGTATCCCTTTTGATTAGTTTGTGCACTTGGATTATCTATGTAACATTGCTAAATAAATTCTAAAAAACATTAGCAAGTGTTTCCAATATTTAAAACCTTACTGTTTTTAAACTTGTTGATTATTCCACAGAATGTCCATTAACCAGCTTTTACTTTATGAAGACTGCTTTGAATGTGATAAAGGGAAAGAAAATTCCATAAAATCGGTATCAAACCAAATAAAAACTGAAAAATAAAACTGCTTTTTCGAATATTTCAAAACCTAACCTGAAGCTCCATTGTACTTTTCGAACATTGCTGAATACTTGGTGTCCATTTATATTAGCAGTTAGTGTAATTGGATAATCATTTAATATTTTACAGCAACTTCTACAAAACACTAATAGATATTTGCAATATTTAGAATCTTACAGTTTCTGAATCTCTTCTATAACCACTGCCATGTAAACAGAGACTGATACCATTCAGATGAAGAGGAATAATAGCATGAAACAAACTGATGTGGAATACTTCTAACCAGTACCTTCCAATTCTGCTTTGCACTTTTTGAAAATTGCTTCATAGTTTGATTAGTTTATGTAATAGGATAAGCTGTGTTATGTTGTCAAATACATTCTAAAAAATATTAGCAAATATTTGCAATATGTAAAATCTTACTGTTTTTTAACTTCTTGGCTATTCCAGTGTCTACCCATTAATCAGCTTTTAGTTATGAAAATAACAGGACTGCTTTGATTGTGATAAAGGCAAATAAACATACAATTGACTGAATGAGATCTGAAAAATACAATTGCCATTTTGGAATACTTGAAAAGCCTAACCTGCAGTTTTTAAGTCTCAAATGTACTTGCATTATTGTTGAATAATTGGTGTCCCTTTATTTAGTAATTTGTGTATTTGGATAATCCATATTACAGCAACTTATAGAACATTTACAAACTTGTGGTTTTTGAAACTCTTCTATATCTACTGATGAGTTTTCCATTGCATATGAAGAGAAATATCCCATAGAATTGTAAGCTAACAGAATAAAACTGAAAAATAGAACTAATGTTTTGGAACATTTCAAAAGCCAAACCTGTAGCTTCCAACTGCCCTCTATAATTTTTAGACAATCCATTTATTATTGTCAAATACATTCGAAAAAGTTTAGCACATGTTTGCAATATTTAATATCTTTATCGTGTTGAAACTTCTGGGCTATCTACTATTTAAAAGTTAATCAGCTTCGAGGTATGAAAATATGGACTATTATTGTGGTAAAAGTGAATAAAACTCCATACAATATCAGAATAAGAACTGAAAAATAAAATTGCTATTTTGGAATACTTCAAAAGTCTAACCTGTATCTTGTAACTCTCCAATATACTTTTTGAACATTGCTGAATATTTGGCGTCCTATGAGATTAGTAGGTCCTGTACTCGTATAATACATCTAATATATTACCAACAAATTCTCTAAAACACCAATAGATGTTTGCAATATTTAAAATCTTACTCATTTCTGAATCTTTTCTGTATCCACTAATGAACTTGCAAAGTACACCACACAGACTGCTACCACCCAGATGAAGAGGAATAATAATCCATAGAATTGAAATCAGACAATATAACTGAAAAATATAACTTATGTTTTGGAGTATTTAAAAAGTAACCTGTAGGTAAGTTTCCATAATATTTTTCTGGATGTCATTTTTTAATGATTTGAATATTTTTACATATTAGTCCAATCTAGAAGGAGTCTGAACACTCATACTTATTTTTGTTCTTACTGCTATTTTAATTTAAATTCTGTTGCACTGTTTGTTCATTGTAAAAAAAAATGGTTAACAAATAACAGTAAAAAAATTTAAAATCCTTAAGCTTCTTTCCTGTCGATGAATCACATGGATTCTAAAAAACATAACTATTGCCATATATATTATAGCTCACCTATCACCGCTTTTCCAAGAAATACAGCTTTTAACACTGGAAGCATAGATCTAGTACATCCCAAATGTAAAATAAAGGTCAATTCGCTTTAACAAAATATGTAACCAAAAATTCATAATGGTTGGAACATCTCGATGCTTTACCGGCTCTTAGTGTTTCAGCAAATTTGCTTGAACATCATTGGTTTGAGTCTGACCTATGCACTCAAGAACATCTACAGAAGTTGACTAAAAAACATACTTTATGGGGGCATCCTAAAAATCTTACTTGTGCTAGCCACAAATGCATCCATATTGTTTTAGACTGGCTATAATCTTATATACTTAGCTGAATAGACACAAATGTGACAATTATGTTTCAAGATTGTTTTATACTTCTTACTTAAAATCCTGAGGAGTTCTATTATTTTTAATACACTTTTAATGCCATGGTAACATAGATTTGCATGTAAGTATGGAAACCAGATACATCCACTTCATTTTGAAAATTTTAAGACATGGTTAAAAAGCTAAGAAAATTCTTATAGCAGTAATATTAATAGATATATGCTTCAATATAGATTTCTTGGGTCATTCTTTAATTACATTATCCATTAGAATTCTAAAAAAGAATAAAACAAAAGATTCCATCTAAACTTCTACATCAACCTTGTATATCGATAATTGTAAATGTTTTTATTATAGGAAGAGAAAGTTCAATTAAATTTTTTTAAAATATTTAAGATTAGATTTGAAGAAATCGAAATGCTCACCAAATCTATTTCCAATTAGTGACTGGTAAATGTCTTTGGTATTTCCTTCTGGTCTCATTAAAAGACTAAGACTACTTCTGAATAATAGGATCTTAGTACCATCTTTTATTGATTTTTGCGGCTGCTGAATTACAATTTTAAATTCCCATTTGCTAAATTTCCTATATGTCCAGGAATGAATTTTTCATTTAAAGAATGCATGTATGCTAAAAGATGTGCTTCTGCCTCTTTGTTACATTTAATGAAACATTTTACAAAGTTCTGAAAAACTAAGAAACATTTGTAGCCTTCAAAATGTGTCATCTTATGTCACACCCATCCTCCTGATAATTAATATCAAGCCAGCTTTACTTGTGGAAATTTTTTTCACAAAAAGAAAGTATGTCCTGTATCTCAAAAGAGATGTGTGAACACCAAAATCTAAAAAATACTGGATATTGCCACATTGCAAAATCTTAGCCATGGGTTATGCTGAATGAATTGATTTCTCTAGGTACATGTAGAAAAACTTATTTTGAACAGTTGAAGGCCAATTAGGGCAGCATTCTCATAAATTTCCTGTACTCTTCAAATTGGAAAATACTCCATTTTGGCAATTAACCACTAACATTTTAAACAACAATAAAATTATATGCTAATCTGAAAAATACTTATTAACGATGCTATGTATGAAATCTCACCCATTCTAAAACATCGAGCTTTTTCTTCACATTTAATCCAATAAATATACAAGTAGAATTGACAAATGGGTCTTCTGTGATATTTTCTTTATCTTCGAACATAATGTAAAGATAATTCATCTTATTTTTATTTAACTCTTATTTTAAGATTTACTGCATGTATCTTCAAATTATAGTAACTAAATATTTTCTTGACATTTATTAAATGTGAAATATATTATTTTCTACTTGATCATATATTTATTGAAGAATATTCTAAAAATGATGATTATTTGGTCAAGTTGAAATATAAATTAATCTCAAATGTTCAGTACCAGAAATATTAAAGTAAACATTTCAGCATCCAATTTAAACAAAATAAATATGATGAAAGTGTTTTGTATATTGGTTATTAAGGATCACTTTTTACATAAAGATCCATTGACAAGCACAAGACAGTTATTTTCAAGAAAAACTTATTTCCTTATTTTACGAAAAAAAAAAAACAGAAGTGTTAGTGATAATACACACCTATAATAGAGAAAAAATGGTAAGAACAATGAAAAAATTATTCAGGAAAAAGGGACTATAGCATTTAAACTTAAAAAAAAGCAAAAAACATTAATCTTTCAATAACAAACATTACCTTTTGCCAATCACAGGTGAGCTTGCTAAAGTGTGATTTACATCGAATCATGTGAGCACATGCTTGTCAGAAATGAATGTATTAAAGCAATAATAATAACATGCTAAGACTTTTCCACACACATAATAGCATTATATCCTCACTTCAGACAATTGGAGAACATACTTGCCTGTGCCATATCTGGAGAAAACAGATGTATATGACAATGCAATTGGGTTATATAAATATATCAATTCATAATATATTGTTATTCGAAAAAAAATTATTAATTATGAACAACTAGTCAGAATTGTGTATTAGCCAGAAATTCTAACAAAGTGATGGAGAAAAAATAAGACGAGATAATTAGATGATGACAATATGAATTAGAACAAATAATATATATGTAAATCATTAGCTACAACTATATTTACAGTAGTTAAATAAAGTGAACTCACATCTTGAATACCAAAAATGTTTCCCAAAACCTTTTGGTTGGGGCTAGGATCACCTAAACCATTGAGATCCATGACAATCTTTAAATAAATTCCGATATGAGGTATCTGTCACACAACAAATACTTTTTCTCATGTCAAGATCAATGTGTAATGTTGAATTTCAATAGGACCTTCTTTGGTATGACTGCTTTTCCATTCTAATAAATTAATAGTTGAATCATTCAAGCAACAGGATGTTCTTTTGACTTCAATAAAAAAACCTTTTCATACTAATTAGGTCAAGATATCTGTAAAATATTTGTAACAGCTTGTCAGCAATCATGGGTGGTTCTAAAACGGACAAAACACCACAGTAGACTAAAGAGTTATCTCCATAAGGAGAGTATTGTTAAATTTCAATATATTGCATAAATAATATAGATAAATATGTCACAATAATTATAAGAAGAATATATAAATTTTAGTGAATGACCAGTCAGTCAAGCACTGTCTTATTTTCGTTAATTTCATTATAATATAGAGACAGTAATTGTTTCTACTAGTAGTAATTTGCTAATATAGGTTTATATAATATAGAATCAGCAAAAAGATAGTATTATAAATGGTGGTATTACATATTTGTTGAGGTTCATCATATATTTCCTAGTAGTTTTAGGTTATCCAAAGTATAGCATGATTTAAGATTTCTTTAATATTGTCTTTATATTTTAGAAAAGATTATTAGTTTTCAAACAAGAGTAAAAACATGTATTCATAAAGCTAACACATCCATAAGATACTGATTTATTGCAAAAGCAATACACATTTAGATACACCTCTGATGGAGCTAATTTGTTACAGAAAATTATGAATTCCTTATTAATTGTTTCAGTTAGAATAAAATAAGCAATAGAAGAATCAAAGATCATGCACTATCACTAGATAATACTTTTAAAATACATACATTAGCCATTAAATCTCCCTGGATCGGGAAGTTAATTTGGTTCCAATGCAATTTGACAGCTATGTCCCGAAAATATTGAAACTGCACAAAATAGCAGCATACTTTAATGAGTAGAAATTTATTCCACTTTGAAACAGGTCTAGAGAAACTTAAGTGAAATGATGAACAAAGGACACCACATGCAATGAATCTGTAAAAAAATGTGTCTATGAATTTAATTAGAAATAACAGAGATACACAACTTACAGTGGAACTAAACAAATATGTCAGCAAAATAACAAGTATTAATATAATCTGAAATTTGAGGTATCTAGTCAAAAAGAAAACAGAAAAGAACAAAAAAAACAGCTATGGCATGGTAATAGTGATTTCAATCAGTAAGTATATCCAAGAACAGAGTGTAAGGTATAAAATAAATTGATACATTTTCTAATTTAAACATTAACTAATGAAATGATTTATTAGAGACTGAAACATTAATGAAGAGATTAATTTCCCAAAGAAAAAAAAAATGGTTAAAAAACACATTAACTACCATGTGAACCAAAATCTGATTCATAAATTAAGAGCAGTACATATAAGGCTTATATTGGAAGAAAAAAAAATGGGTCCATAGGATACAAATTTATATTACTCAATTTGGGCAGTTAGTATTAAATACTAAGAAAATTTTGAGAACAAATTAATCAATTGCAGTTTATTCCTGATGTTTCATATCTAAGGGGAAGTTTTAGAAATTGAAATTGTCTACCCTTAAACCTTAATCTTGGAATAGAAATGAAAATATCAAAAATTCAATACACTGTAGCAGAAATTAAGAAGTTACAAAAAATGTGTTTTACAGGGCAACAAAAAAAGAAATTATTTTTAGTTAAAAGCTATAGAACAGTAAACTTGTAAAATAGGAATCAATCATGAATACATTAATGAAACATCAAAATAAACACATATACCCAATAAAAATAGTAAACTGTATTAAGATATACACAAAAAATAGTTTCAGAATAGGAGTACATGTATTTTAATATAAGTATTTTACAGCATCTACTTCACCTACCTTTAAAATTTAGGGCAGTTGACATCTTCTAGGAAGTTAAAAACTAAGATCTATTCCAAAATTGGAAATCATGGGAATATTGGTCAGAAAGAATATTTTTGTTTATTTATAAAGAGAAAGCTGCAATAAAAATTCTAGAGTCAATAAAAATAAACACAATATTTTTAGTTGTTTTTTTTAGGTTTTTTAACAGTATAAAAGATGAGTAACAATTTCTAGCTTGTGCAGGCCTTCCACAAACTAAAAATGAGTTACTGTTTAGATCATTTTTAAAGTATAAAATTGTAGTTATTTAACTTTTAATAGCCAATTCTTTTAGAAAATGTCTCATGGTTATTACCTGCGATAAGTCCTCCATACTATCTTCACGGGAGCTATAGTACTAAGTGGTATATATTATGGTATAAATGGATAAGATTTAAGCACTTCAGTTTTTAAGTATTCAGTAGAACTCTCAGAAAATAATAGTAAGTAATCTAACGCCATTTTTTTCTTATATGGCAGGCAAGGTAAGACTAAAGTATCATCCGTTTTACATATTGGAATCCTTCTGGCAGTTTTCGTCAAGTCTGGCATAGATTCAGGACTGGTAAGTCATGTTGGCAACTCAGGTAGATAAGACACCCAAGCTTCATTGCCAACCTAAAGAAAATCATTTCTCGTATATAAATAATGAAACGAAAAGCAAAACATAAAGTCTTGCTTCGAAATGATAAGTAACAAATGCAATTTGTTTAAAAACTAATGAGGTAAATATGAAACACATGTTTCATGATGGTTATAAGAACCTCAGATTTACCCCTAAATTGAATGCTTTTAAACATAATAGCAAATGTTATCATTAGTACATATTATTCCAAACTGGCAAGTGTTTAGTCCCATACTTACAATGACAACATATCCACAACAATAGTAAAACCTAAGCATACAAAGTATTCCATCATTGTGTACACCAAATTACGAATTCAAAATATACTTTTATAATTCAGAATCATTAACTTAATTTCTCTAAATGTAAAGTCTAGTCGTGCATTACCTTACTAATCTTGGAAACATTCTTATTTGGGAAACTACATCGCAATAGTTTGGCGCAGTTAAGACATATGCCTATAAATCAAGAATAAGTTATGCTCAAAATAAATCCTTACACAAAACTTATCACTCATTCCAATAACTATTTGTTGTTAATATGGTGTATCCATAATAATGTATGGTAGTTATTGCAATGTAGGGACCACACTGAAGATCACAAATTCGAAATAATGAGTACTTACATTAGTTGTTACCAGTTACTGAAGCTTTCCTACCTCACCAAAAGAATGCACCTCGCTATTACTTTCCTCTTACAAATGCAGCAGTTACCCAGGTTTACTAACGTTTAGAATCCCGCTTATATCCTTCGAAGTTTTCCGCTCCATCTGGCCTTATTACATGTAAAGGTAAAATAAATTAGTACAGGAAGGAAAATAAGCAATGGAATCCAAACATTTCTTTTAAATTTTGATTTTTATTATAACTAATATCACGTTATATACAAGATATAATATTTTAAATAAAAATTGATACAATTTACAAACCAATCAGAAGACTTTCTTGGCTCGGTGTTGGGGTTGTCGCCCAGAAGGTGACTGTAATAAAAAAATTATACATAATATCACAGTTACAAAATTCACAATAAGTCTTGAGCAAATAAATACAAAATAAAAACGTTTAAAAATTTATCGCTGAATATGAGAATTTACTACTTTTAACTTAGATAAAAAGCTATCAATATCTTTTTCCAATTCCTCGCAGGACTGCATCGGCCAGGATCTATCACAGCTTTCAGTTTGATTTAAACCCAACTCAGATTTTAAGTTTTGCCACCTTTGCCTCCTTTCTTGCTGTTTCTGACGTAGTTCGGATTCAGCTGACGTAAGTGCTTTGTTTAAAACAGCTTCGATGAAGAGATTTTTTCGTCTTTGGCATTTAAAATTTAACTTCTTTACTTTAATAAGAGCTATCCAATCGGATAAATCTTTGTTCTTGAACATATTATACTCGTGAATATGGGCTTTAGTTACCACACCCATTTTGATAAAATCTCTTCAAAAAATTAAATTGATTGCAATTTTATATAAAAACACACCTGAATATAGTAATTCGTAGGACGAAATATTTGGTCTTCCAACTTCCAGCGTCGAGCAAAATTATTTTTTCAAAATGGCGTCTCACAGCACTTTTCACACACCAACTGTCATCGAACAACTTGAAATGACGCGTTTTTGGGCGCGTCGGGTTTATATATCAGGGTCATTTTGACGTCACAGTCAGAAAGTGTATTGCTACGCGGCCCGCGAAAAAGTAGATCTGCATCAAAACGGCACTAAAGGGGAACATGTTTTAACTTAGTTTACTAAATTACGTAGTAATACAATTTGGTAGAAAATACGTCTAACTGAATGTAAAATATATGTTTTTTTAGTACATTTTATAAATTTAAAAATGTGGTAAAAGCATACTGCCATCCATGATTCAAGACGGTTCAAATTAGGCCAGTCATAGATATTCATTGTTATTTTGTCACAATGTAGGACATTTTGAAATGTTTCATGAAATACCATGAAGATATTTAGAACAATGTCTTTTGTATCTGCCCTTAGTACTTTTTTAACGCTTAATATCGTATACCTGTAAATTCATGTGAATGTAGGATTAAAACAATTACCTATCATTATGAAATTATCATTATGAAATCCACGACAAACTAATTCTTCTCCTACAACTTACCATTGCAGAGACTACTTTATTTGACGATAGTTCGTTTAATTATATAATATTAACTCAATAATATCGGATGGATAAGTAATTAGCCTTAAATAAGCCTTAAATATCGCACAATAAATCATATTCAGTTTCGACAACAAAACTAGGATAACATTCTATTGAAGAATTTGTAACGCAATTTGTTTAGTTTATTAAAATAAATAGTTTCTTTGATTTTTCTGTTTGTAATGTAAGATTCATATTCACTTGGAACATATATTTAGAAATTACAAATACAAAAATGAGAAATGTGGGAATACGTGCTTGGCGGAGGAAGGGGATGGATAGGGACGACTGTAGAGAAATTCCTAATGATACTAAGAACTACACGTGTGTTACAGTCAGAATAATGATAAACAAACACAAAAATTAAGAGATACAATGGGAACAACATTAAATGGAAATTCACTCAGATTATATCGATTACATGAGGATTTAACAAGACACTTACTTGAAAGAAGGATGGCTCAAAAGCCAGAATTCACGTGTAAAACTTTTAAATAAACATATGATGAAATAAACACCTCAATGGAGAAGGCTACTTTAAAACGTTTAGGAAAAACAACAGACACAACTATACAAAAGAACTGATAGAAAGAAGACTGTCTAACGAATACTAACGAACAACATATTAGAAAATTCAGGTTGAATATCCATTGAAATATCTGGTTCAAAATAGATCGGAGAATTTTTTCTTGTGATAGAAAAATTTTTCACTATCATTCATTTGCGAGCTCTATGCCAGAGGGTTGTAGCACTAGAGGAAAATGATATTCTTGAACTGTATTGGTGTAATCACATTGCAATCTTCAGACATAAAAACTGTAGGATCACGCATATTCAAACTTAGTAAAGCTGATATTTTAACTTTTCTAATAACTTTTTGTATTAATAAAAAGATTTATCTTATACCTTCGTTTTCCTTTTATCGTTTAAATTTTGACAGTTACATGAATAACATCGTTAATTACAGATAAGCACATTTTATTCTACTTTTTGTTTCCATTGTCTCTGTTATACTTTTCGTAATTGATATAATTCATACTTTTCTGTAAAATTAGTCCAAATTCTAAAGACAAAAAACATAGATCATAGAGACTTACGAATAATAACAAACCTCTACTGGAATCAAAGAGCACAAATCGTAATAGATAACGAACCCAGTCCAGAAATTGAAATCAGGAGAGGAGTTAGGCAGGGATGCATTATGTCCCCATTACTATTTAATGTATATAGTGAAGCCATTTTTAAAGAAGCCTTACTATCTCAAAGTGAAGGAATAATAATTAACGGAAGATCTATTAACAACATATGATATGCAGATGAAACCGTGATTATGGCAAGCTCTGCTGAACAACTCCAATTATTGCTAAACAAAACAAACAGTTTCTGTGAAAAATATGGACTAAAAATGATTATAGAAAAGACCAAATATTTTCATTACTCCGTTGTTTGTTTGTGACTGACATGAAATATCCAATCTGGTATAAAAGCAGCTTTTACAAATTACCATATTTTAAATATATTAATTTAATAGTTGAGAAACTGATACCAAAATAAAGATTCATTGATATAAATGGCGAAGCTTATTAAAGAAACCGTTACTATGTTTTTGAGGAAAATATTTATAAAGTGACTGGCCTATTTCGAAGTACATTGGCGTGACCTTCTACGTCACAACACTATTATTGACCGCTTCTGGGAAGATGCATTGTGTCACGGTACGGGATTTAAGAATTATCTGGAATTTCCCAGGGTGACGTTATGTATTGATTGACACAAATTTACAGGAAAATATCTGCATTTTACCTAGTACACATTAGCTATATGTACAGGTGTTTTATACGTTTTTGTAGTGAATCACAATACGATTTATCAACATAGTGTAAGGCTGTAAGGTATATGACCTCCTCACAAAACAATGCCATAAAAAAGGAATTAAATGTAAATTTTTGTACCAGTTTACTATCTAAAGTAAATATACAAAATATTTATTTATTGACCTTCTTTTGGCATTGCTTTGTTTCATTGAAAGTTACGTAGCGATCTCAAATATAAATTTTCTCTTTTGGTCGCACAATACAATGCATCGTTGGGTAATAATAATTAACTATGTAGGTATTTTGATTAAATATTAGAATTTAAAGATGGCTGTAATTTTTTCAAACAAAGTAAAAACATGTGAAACTTTTACGTGACTTATTTATTGAAAATCACATACTGTCATGATGGAAGTTATTATAAAAATGGTGATATAATAATCTTTAAATAATGCTATGAGAATGAAATTTCAATGAAGTGATGATGTTTGTTAACAAAATAGTAATTATATAGCACATAAGACCCGGTTATATTGCAAAATGGCATATTTTTGTATACTTTTAGTTGAATATAAACTATATTTTGACGAAGATCTCAGAGATTAAACTGATAAAGATTTATCAATTGAAAGATGATTTAAGCATGACGAGTAAACTGCATTAACATCTTCATTTTGGAAGGTAATTATTGCACCAACACTTTCAGAAATCATTATAAAGCAGCCATCTGTAGTCAAGCCTACGCAATTCAATTTGAGCTAAGTTAAAAAAAAATGAAATACTTGGTTTGAGAGGGAGGATCCTTGGATCCGCCCATGTCTTTGTTTCCCTTTTCTTTCTTGCTTAGGTTTCGTATATCCATTAGAGCTTTTGTATCTTTGCTAATCTCTTCGCTTTTAGTTTCATTTTTCTTGCAACATTGAGTTGTGCGTTTTAATCAAGTCTGTTATTAATTTATTCTGATCGTCGACACTTAGAGGTTTGGGATTATTACTCTGTAACGTTTTGGCAAAAGGGTTTGCAACTAGACGAATTAAACGATAAAATAACAACAGAACTACTAGAAGCAGGCCTGAAGATTGCTAATAAACAAAAGCGAAAACAACAAAAAATTAGCGCTAAATCACAAGATATGCTAAAAAACACGACAACTCCTGAATGATAACAAAAGAAATACAGTGGAGTTTACCGAACTGAACAAAACCATAAGAAAACAGATAAAGGAAGATTTAAGGAAATACCAAGAAGATCGCATTAAGAAAATCATAGAGAAGAACAAAAGTTTAAAAACAATGAAGACAAATATAGGAAAAAGAAAACTAATCATGCTTAAAGCTGAGAACAATGAAGAAAGAGATCTAGGAGCAATAGTAAAAATCACAGAAAGATATTACACAGACCTATACAATTTGAATAGGATAAGGAAGGCACAAAGAGCGATGGAGAGACAAATGTTGGGTATATCACTTAAAGATAGAAAACGTAACCAGTGGATCAGGACCAGAACCAAGACAGTAGACGCGATAGAACAAGCAGCAAAACTGAAATGGAAATGGGCTGGATACAATGAACGTCTCCAAGACGGACGATGGAACAATGCCATCGGAAAGTGGCGTCCATACAATGCAAAGAGATCAAGAGGCAGACCACAGATGAGGTGGAAAGATGACATCAGGAAACAAGGAGGTCCCACATGGCAGAGAACAGCTTAAGATAGAGAAAGATGGAGAGAACTGGGGGAGACCTATATCCAACAATGGAAGGATAGAGAATAGGTTTAAAAAAAAGTTTTGGCTATATCTGATATATGTCTGGCTACGTTGGTTGATTTCAAACTATGCAACTACGCAACTGCTTATCATCTTTGCTCTTTATTTTTGTAGGTTTGTCATTACCCTGGCTCTCACTGGTCTGGTCTGTGATCGGTTCCTACTGATAGTTTATTAAGTACTATTTTTTTCCTACTATTATATAACCATCATAACATAAAATAAAAAAAAACAGATTTATTTTACACCTTTATTACTTTACCTACGTTATTTTAAATTAGTTATAATTTTTTTTCTTTATCTTTCGTTGCCGAATGAAGGGTTACCCTTAAAGGGGTTTAACTGGGTTCATATCTAGAGCTTATGCTATCCAGAAAAAACAACAGTATTAATTTTTCCTAATAATTTTTAATTTTAAAGAAGGTTGATTTGGCATGTAACTGCAATTTAAAAAATCTTGGGTAGAACGCGGTCATTTGATTAAATCCATTAACATTGAAACCGGCAGCTTGATTGGTAGTCACACTCTCTATATAAATTACTACAATGATGTTCATATTTTTATTACAGCTATAAATATAATCGGTTACTTACATTTTTTTATGAGGAAGCATGCTTAACGATCATTTTCTGAAAAAATAAAACAAGATGGTGATCAAACTTTTAGCACCTGATAAATACCTATATTACAGAAAAACAAACAGAAATTTACTTATAAGTAGTACCTATCACGGTTATTTTTGATAAAAACTAACAAAAATTGCTACAGCTGGCGATAAAGTTTTAAAAAGAAAAGAAATTAAAAAAAAATGTTCAATAAGACTGAAAACTTTACTAGATGTTACTAAAAAGTGAAAAACGGTATGATCTAGCTATGTTCTATACATTCTTTGATAAATAAAGCAGGATGGAGTCATAATATCAATAAAAATGTCGAGTAAATAATACGATATTGATGCTAACAATAATTTAAAACGTTTCATAGCTGCAGAAATAAATACATATAGATCCTGGTTGTACCTAAATCAACTCCCGGCGAACCATAATATATTCTACCTAATGACTTAGCGGAATTTAAAATATACAAAGGATTGAATGAATGAAAGATCCAAACCGACAAAAAAACATATGGATAAGAAAAAACAAGACATAAACAGTGGAAAGTGGATTATGAAAATTTTATCACAAAGTATTCTAGTCCCGGTAAAATTAGAAATAAGCAATGGGGAAGGAAGGAAGAGAAAAAAAGGTCCAGGAAAAGCTGGAACATCCAAGTAAATGAATTATGTAGGAATAAGGAAAAGGAAAAATAGCTAAAAAGTCTTATAATCGAAGAAGAAAAATAAGAACTAATTGAAAATTATATGGCACTTAAATAAGTAAACAAAATGCTAACTGAATTCTGAAAGCTAGAACTGTAATAAATGACGAATTACACAACTCTGTACATCGACTTATAAGGATGTTTTCTAATTATTGATGGACAACGTCTACGAATCCCTTCCCATATCAGTTGGCCCAACGTTAGATTGATAAGAAAATGAAATTTGAGAGAACAAAAATAAAACCGCAGCGTTAAAAATTTTAATGCAGCAACATTTTTGGATTTCCTAATTATAGAAAATATTTTAAAACGTAATGAAAACTATTGATTAAACAGAAAAATAATAAATTAAAAAAATACGCATAGAATATGTAATATTACCAAAAAAAAAAAAAAAAAAATTAATGACATCCACAATTCTTAGTTTTTATCGAGTTCTGACAAAATTCTAATATAAACCAATCCCATATTTCTTGCAATTTTTCCTTCAATTCGTTGACAGATCTGGCAGGATGTTTTCTCGAGGCTTTTTTCATTTCGCGCTACCAAAACCGGGTTAATTTTTCTATGCACACCACATAAACAACACTGGTTGCACACCACAAACACAACGAGATGTGCGTACTTAATTTTCCATGAAGAGTGGGCATTCTGATTGTTTATTATTCTGTGCCATGGTCTTCAATCCATTTTAAACTCTTTTTGAGGTATGACAACCTGCGCCGTCCTGTTGGAAGACAAAATCTTCCGTGAAGAAAAAGAGATTCTTCTAAAACATTCAAATATTTGTCCGTGTTTACAATCCCATCGATAAAATGTAACTTTCCCACACCTTCAGACGACATGGTGCCCCAGATGTAGGAAATTTAACTTTTCTAATCAGACAGTCATGACGGAAAGCTTCATTTTGTTGTAATGTTAAAAGTGGCTTCTCTTTAGCTTAAAATAAAATGAAATTTATTAAAAACAATTCGTACTAATTTTTCAACTATAAAACATACTTTGTAAGCACCAAATCCTAATTTGTGGGCCTCTCGGTTGATCTAGAAACATGTCTTCCAATAACGTTACTCCATAAAACGCTTAACTCCATATAATTTGTTGTCGATTTTTCTCTATAATGCGTCTTAATGCCCTTCGATCTGCTTCGGTTATTTTACTTTTTCGTACATTTCTAGGTTTTGTGACGACCGAACCTGTAATTTTTTATCTGCTGACTATATTTTTTACACTATAGCGTGACAATTACAACATACTCGCGATTTCCGAATTGGACTTTCCATATTTAAAAAATCTAATAATGATTGAACCAATTTTCTCATCAATAACTTCACCTCGATCCATTGTACAATCCACACACGGCAAAAAGCTTTACAATACTACAAAATACATTTGACATTAACTGACAATATTATTATTTTGGTATCATTTTTCCATAGCTACGTCTAGATTTAAGGCAATTACGAAAAAATAACGTATGTTGACTTAAGTGAATGCATAGCCAGGGTTTAGTAATTTTTTTTTATTGTTGAAAATAAATCAAAAACCATAAGGGTAATGTTTGGAACTATTATTAATGTTTGGATAAATGGAACTATTATTAACGAACAGTGGAGCAATTTACAGGAAATAAAGTGCCGCATGGGAAAGGCAAAAACGGTCTTTAACAAAATGAGCGCCATCTTCAAAAGTCACAACATATCCCTTGATACAAAAATGAGACATTTGAGATACTATGTTTCCTCTGTGTTGTTGTACGGGGCGGAGGCATGGACGCTTACAGACACTACTATTAAAAAACTTGAAGCATTTGAGATGTGGCTTTATAGAAGAATGCTGAGAATATCATGGACAGCAAGGATCACGAACAAGGAAGTTCTAGGAAAAATGAAGAAGGAACTAGAGATTGTGTTTACAATCAAACGCATAAAATTGCAATATCTGGACACGTTATGAGAAATGAGCACCGTTACTCCCTGCTAGTCCCTGCAGTCTATATTGCAAGGTAAAGTCAAAGGTAAGCGAGGACCCGGTAGAAGAAGAATATCATGGCTGCGGAATTTAAGAACGTGGTTTAAGAAAACCTCAACGGAGCTGTTTCGAGCCGCAGCGAGCAAGGTTATGATTGCCAATATGATTTCCAACATACGAAACGGATAGGAACCAGAAGAAGAGGAAATGTTTTTAATAAATATTAATAAAAATGTCATATTAATTAATATGGGAACTTATAAAAACATCCAGAGTATAATTTGTTTATGGTAATCGACTTAAACTGCAAATTCCATAGGTGGGCCAACTGACATGGGAAGGGGCTCGTATATTGCATGACATTGTTTGAAATTATATAAAGTGTTATTTAAAAAAAAAAACAACATAATATTCAAACAATTTCTTGTATTTGCTTACCTTTAAAGGACTTAAAACATCAACAGCTTGTACACCAAGACTTCTGAGAAGGACTATCGGGGTAAATTCTGTATGATACAATCTATACATTCCTTCCAGGGCCACCATGGTAGTCAAATTTTCCCGTTGTCTTTTGGTTTCGTATTCTTTAAGGTAGCTGACATTTCCTGAAAGAAAAAAATAATGACGAATAAAAAAATATTAGATAAGTATACAAGAGACAAAATGAACAAGAAAAATAATGGATAGCACTAGAAGTTCAGTGATAGTATTATCTATTAGTTATTACTTTGTGTCCGTAATAATTTCTGAAGTTTGCCACTATTGTTATTATTATACAATTATACAATTTAAATCAAATCAAATCTATCATTTTTATTAAGTGCTCCAATCAATCCATCTATAACCAGTTTACACAGTAGATGTGATAGTACAGGGCATCTGCCTGAAACCTGTACTGATATGGTCTCACCCAGCAGTGTTAAGTGTATCATGCGACTCTTAAGCATGCATTCTATCCACCTGTAGCTTACTTCACCTGTTGCTTTTAGACGAATGGCTTTCATGATTACTTCAAATGAAGTATTGCTGAACACTTCCTCCACATTGAGAAAGGTTTCAGCATCACCTCCTTGTTTTCCAGAACGAACTCCACATTATGCACTAGATGATGTAGTGTTATTTATGTCGATATTCCTGAACTGTACGCATATTGGTCTTGCTGTATCAGTCTTTCAACCAGTATTCCGTCCCTAATATCTGTAGATTTTCTAATAATTTCAGTACGCAAGACATTAGGCTTATTGGTTTAAGGTACTTTGCAGATACTTGTGCCGTTTTGCCAGGTTTTGGTATGAATGCTACCCCCGTTGACCTCCATACTCTGGTATGTACCCCAGTCCGATGTTCGTCTCAAGTAACTTACTTATTTACTTGTACAAATATTTTGTGTCCTTTGGTAAGAGTACAGGATAAATCCAGCTTAACCTAGTGTGCTTCCCAGAGTGCTAGAAAAATTAATCTTATTCTTTAAGTTCCATGTTTTATCGAAGGTTGGAAATCATCAAGGCTACGCGGATCCTGTTGACTGCCGCTCTAAACAGATCTGCACTGCTGCATTCAAACCATTCCCTCAAGTTCTTAAACCACGATATTCTTCGTCTTCCCACATTTCGCTCTCCTCGAATTTTACATTGCATAATAAGTTGCAATGAGTATTGCCTCTCATCACGTGTCCTAAGTACTCAAGTTTTCTTTTTTTTTGATAGTCAATATTGTTTCAGCTTCATTTTCTATTCTTCTAATAACTTCTGCGTTTGACATTCTTTGAGTCCATGATATTCTTCTGTAACTCCAAAATTCAAACGAGGTCTAATTATTCAGATGTGCTCGTTTTAATGCCCATGCTTCCAAGCCATTAAGAAGAGTGGTAAATACGTAACACTAAAACATCTCTAGACGTAATCCTAACCTTATATCCCGACAATAAAGAAACTTTTTAAGTTTAACGAATGATTCACGGGCTATTTCAATTCAAGTGTCTTAATTTCTTTGGTTTGGTCTACATTTGATGCTATCCATGTTCCTAAGTATTTTTATGTATCCGCACTCTCAATTACATAATCTTCAACAATCAATTGGATGTTTGCATCTGCTGATTTGTCATCATCATGCATTTAGTTTTTTCAAATTCATCCTTAGTCCGTATTCATGACAGCATTCCTTACGGCGTTGCATTATGTTCTGTTAATGATTGTTGTTATTCGTCATTATTACTGTATCGTCTACAAAACGCAAGTTATTCGAAACTTCTCTTGATTGATAGATATACCTTCTATTGAATCTGAGATATGATATATTCTTTAAATACTGCTTCACTGTAGATTTTGAAGATTAGTAGTGAAAGCAACCCTGGCGGACTCCTCTCTGTATTTTGATATCTTGGGTGTTCTGTTTGTCAACTCTTACCTTAGCAGTTTGATTCCAATATAGGTTAGATACAATTATCATATCACGACTGTCAATATTTTTACTTTTTAATATATCTACAAGCTTTTTATGTTGAACCTTATCAAATGCCTTTTCAAAATCTACAAAACATAAATCAATGTCCATGCATCTCTGGACCAGCACATTCAAGACGAACAAAGCATATCTTATGTCCATACCATTTCTAAAACCAAATTGTGTGTCAACAAATTTTTTTTAAGGACATTCGTTTTTGAATTAAAGAAAAATTAATAGTGAAACGCATATCTGTATATTTCGAAGAAATCGAAAGAATAGTTATTTTCCACTGAATGCTTGGTAGAATGTGGTCTATTATTGCTTATTTATGTTCATGTATTAAATACAGTCCGATAACCCAAGGAAATTTACATATATGTAATTAAAAAAATTAACAAAACAAATTGCGTACATGAATAGCTTGCTTTAAGAAAAGTAACTTTCTAAATACTATTTATACAGTAATAATTAATTGACAATTAATATGCCATTACCATTACGATTCTAACAAATAAAAATAATAGGTTTTTATTAAAATATTTCAATGTTATTCTCAGAAAAAATATTTCAGTTGATGCGTAAGACACATTTTTGTGTTTACAAAGAATAATTGTTTATTAACTTTTATTAAAAACTTTGTAGTAATGATAAAGTACAATTTTTCTTAGTAATTATTTTTTGACGAATTCAATTTTTGAAATATGCCTTAGATTAGAAAGTAACCGTCATTTTTAACTACCTCCTGAACTATTATTTAAGTGCATATATCTCTCAAATAGTTACGTTGAGCATAATGTATAATTATACGTCACGGTATAATCGTATATAAACGTTGCTTGAAAGTTTCGGTTTTATTAGATGCTTGTTCACACACGATTTCTTACCTTTAGTGGATGTTGTATGACCAGGACGGGGTTTCCCTTGTTGTTCCCTCAATGAAATACAATAAGCTAAATATGAATAAAAGAAAGGTATTGTACCTGATTCTTCCCGTTCTCACATATTGTTAAGGAGCTGGGATAAAAAAGTTCAAGTTAAAGATATTTTTTAACGGCTGTTCCTTTCTTTACCAAGGCGTCCAAACAGTACAATGGTTACAAAAAAAGAAACATTTTAACGAACGAACATTATTATTATAAGCATGCCACAGTCTCATCATATATTCGGTACAATATGAATTTTTCAGAATAAATAGTCCAGTCTGGTTATGCAAAAATCATCGACTTCACGGCAAAATTTTTCGCAGATATCTGAAGCTTTTAAGACATAGGTGGGGGTTACTAGATGACGAATAGATGAAAAAGTACTCGTCTTTTTACCTTGAGTTTTTTTTAAACAATAATTTATGGTCACAATTTGATTTTTTGTCTATAAGTTTTTTCTCTTATATTTTACATAAACAATATTTATATCATTTTTTTTATATCACGAATATCTTTATTTTCCCGTTTTTTAAATTAAAATTGATAAATAATTTACAGAGATATTTGCAGAAAAAGAAGTTTTTTGCATTATTTGTAAATTTTATGAACTTTTTTATTAACAAAATAAAATGTTATTAATACATTTGAACATCGAGGAATTACCGTCTTTTAAATTTGTGCGAAATTTCCCTCCGATCGGTCAAATAGTTTAAAAGTTATTTAATTTATTTATCCCTGAGGCTAAATATTTAAACTATTGAACTTGCTCTATTAATGATGCTAGACACATTTATAGTGTATTTTTATGTATGAGAGAGTAATAAAACAATAAATTATGTATGCAAATCCCTAAACTGTTGATACGGGTGACTCAATGAAAAACAGATATTTGTCAACAAGTTTACAGAAGTATATAGGAAAACAATTTTAAATTGAGTATGACCACCAGGTATAAAGGTTGGAGCAGAATAGAATACAATAGTTGTGAGGGTTACTAATCCCTAAATAAGGTTGCCAGTGTCGGAGTGATGGAGGTTAACAGGTACTAATGAATTTGAAAGAAATGTAAGATGTTTATTTTATTGGTTATATATAACCAATAAAAGTTTAATAAGTACCTACCTATTTGCAAAATAAAGTTTAATTCTTTAGATAAAATAAAACGTTTTATTTTATCTGAAATGAGTGCATTCCACGAAGTAAGGGTTTCAACAATCAAACATTTAATTCTTTAATTCCAGGAATCTACGACAGTAATTGACTAGATAATTACCTTCTAAACTTATTCCACAGAAAATGTGATAGTGGGTTTTTCCATTTTGTAGGAAGG
This sequence comes from Diabrotica balteata, assembly GCA_918026665.1. NCBI lineage: Eukaryota > Metazoa > Arthropoda > Insecta > Coleoptera > Chrysomelidae > Diabrotica > Diabrotica balteata. Next base: position 137,398,536 of record OU898282.1, read on the forward strand.
TCCAAGTGGCGTATTCAAAATTCTTAACAGTTCACTAAAAGTAGGTACTTCAGTTGCAAGGTGTAGTTTATTGTGTATACTAGTGTTATGGAAAATTTGGAAGTACCGTGTAAACGCCGAAAATTGGTCCTTTAACAGTTAATGAAAAAACATTAATATTTAATTGTTTTAAATCATTTACAGACAAACGTTTATGTGAAAGTGTAGATGAGACCGTTGAGTTAGTTAGCAGTACACTTGGTGTTGGGAAATCTACGATTTACAGAGTTATTAAAGAAGAGAAATGTGGTAGTTTTCAAATGCCACGTAATGCTCCAGGGAAACCAAAATTTCAAATAGAATATCATTTTAAAGAAGGACTTCGACGGAAAGTGCATGAATTCTTCTTTAGACAAGAATTTCCAACATTGGATAAAGTTCTTGTCTCAGTTCGAGATGATAAGGATTACCCAGAAATGAGTCGAAGTACGTTATGGAAACTTTTAAAAGAAATAGGCTTCCGCTGGAAAAAGAATCCCAGAAAGTCTATTTTATTAGAAAGAAGCGATATTGTCATATGGAGAAGACATTTTCTAAGAACCATAAAGGAAATGAGAAACCAAAAAAGAAAAATATTTTATCTTGATGAAACATGGATCAACGAGGGTCATACACCAAATAAATTTTGGCAGGATGAAACTGTTACAAGTCAAAGGCACGCTTTTGTAAATAACTTGTCTACTGGTTTAAACCCACCATCAGGAAAGGGACGCAGGCTGATAATAGTACACATTGGCAGTTCAGACGGTTTTGTTGAAGGTGGTTTATTAACTTTTGAATCAACTCGTACTGGTGACTACCATGAAGACATGAACGCTGATGTCTTTCAAGAATGGTTCGAACAAATGATAGATCTTCTTCCTAAGAACTGTGTAATAGTAATGGATAATGCAAGTTATCACTTCAGACTTATAGAAGGACTGCCCACAACCAAGTGGTTAAAAAAAGACTTGCAGAATTGGCTGAGATCAAAAAATATTACGTACCATCCCGGATCTATAAGAAAGGAACTTTATTCGTTGTGCCCTTCATAAAGAAAAATTTAAAAAATACGAAATTGATGAAATTGCCAAAAATCGTGGAATGACAGTACTTAGATCCCCACCATATCATTGTGAATTAAACCCGATTGAACTGGTATGGGCACAGATAAAGAGTGAAGTTTCAAGAAAAAATACCACTTTTAAAATTCATGATGTTAAACAGTTGTTTTTGGAGGTCGTAAATAATGTAAAACCTGAAAACTGGGAAAAGGCAGTAAATCACACTATTAAAGAAGAGGAAAAAATGTGGAAGCTGGACAATATTACTTATAAAATGATCGAGCCAGTTATTATAAATCTAGGTTCTGAAAGTTCATCTTTATATTAATATTTCTATTCATCTATTTAACATACCTTAGACGGTTTTAAAAACTCTTTCTCTCTTTTGTAATTTTTAAAAATTAAAAAAAATGTGAATTTTTTAAAACCCTTTTTAATGTAGGCCAGTCAGTTCTAATATAGTGTGTGATAAAAGAGGTCACTTTTGTTTACATACAAATAACACTTTATAACACTGAAATAATTCATTTATTTTTTACAATTATTCAAAGTAATTTTTCAATTAATCTTGAGCACGCCCATGGAGTGGTCGAAGGTACCAGTTAAAATTATGCTAATTACTCTCTCGTTCATAAAACTAAACTATAGATGATGTAGATGAATGTACCTATATGTATAAACTGAAAAAAATAATGTCAGGTATGAGAATGAAACTGATATTCAATAATGTCAGATAGTTATGAAAATATACAAAGCCTAATGCACAAGGTATATGAAATTAACAGGAAATATTGGATTGGAAATTAATATAAAAGAGACAAAATATACCCATATGCAAACAAATTGCCCTCAAGACAGATTGTATAAATTGATGGACAAAAATATCGAATATTTTGGAATTTTCAAATTTTTTTTTTGTAGTCAATTTAATTTAAATATAATTTTAGATTATTGATGTTACTCATATAGTAGGCTAATGTACTCAATTGGATTAAAATAGTTTGACATTTATTCAGAATTTAGTGTCATTCATGCATTTTATCATACAAAACCTACCTCATGTAAAGGAAAAACCACATGAACTCGGTTATTTCTTAGTTTATTTTATTAAGTTTAATAATCAATTAATTAAATATTGTTTTGATTTAACTAAGTTTAAAACAAGTATGCCAAAATATATCGTACGACGTCCCAGGGGAAGTCAATCTATAGTTTCGAATACTTTCAAAAGGTAACACGAGACAAGAAATTTTGTACAAATACCTGGTCAAGGACACCCAAGGTGCACAACCGCAATTGATGACCGTTTTTTGGTTCTTAATTCTACACGATATCGCTTATCGACATCGATACACCTCATGAACTAATAGATATTAGACAAGTTAATGTGAGTTTAAAAACAGTTAGACGAATATTAAAACAAGCAAACATAAAGCCTACATGCCCTGCCAAAGTTCTACTTCTTCACATATTCAGTGGAATATCGACAACTGAAAAATTTTCATTTTACTGATGAGACCAGAATCCTATTAAGAAAGCAGGATGAACAAAACTACATCTACAGAAGAGTTGGAGAACGATTCACTACCTGAATTCTCGCCCAGACCATTAGTTTTGGAGATGATGGCATACTGCTTCATGGAGGTATTAGTTGAAGGGGACGCACCGCACTCGTGGAAGTTATTGGACGGATGACCGGTGACTCTTAGCTTCAAAACATCCTGCAAGGTCATATTTTGCCATAGGTTGGTTAAATTGGATATCACAGAGATTTATGTTAATGCTCGACTACATGCCGCTGCCATAGTTGATGAGGTCCAAATTCGAAGATTGGATTGGCCATCATTTAGCCCGGATTTAAATCCAATAAAGCATATTTGGAATCAGCTAAAACGCTACATACTATAGATATACATACAAAGAAATCCCCTTCCAAATACGATAGAGCAACTTCAGCTTGCTGCACAGGATGAATGGAACGCAATTCCCCAATTTTTCTCCATGAATGTATTAAAATAATTCCTTTATAAAAGGTATATTAATTAAAAAAAACCTATCGAGATACATCATAGAACGTTTTCGGAATAACGATTCCATTATCAGTGCTATCTGGATTTAGATGATTGAAGCAACTAAATATGTGGGTAAGAACCTTTAAATGTAGTTGAATTAATTTTAAATTACATCTTTGATGTTAAAAAAAACCGTTTATATCTTAAACATCCTAGTTTTATGTCAATGAAGAAGCATTGAGTATTACTCCTAAAATGACAAAAGCAATAAAAACCGATGGTCCAATATATTACAATGATTTATGTATATAATTAGTCATGAGTAAGTAGAATGTTCTAAAAACGTTACACAAATTTTAAATTTCAAAAATGAAATTTGTTTTTTAAAAAATATTTTTATTTCTAAGCTACAAATAAATACATCTAAACTGAACAAGACCAAGAATAATAATGAATTTACAATGCGAATAATTAAAGAAACAATATGATAACTTCTAGGGGAAACTGCAGAGTAAGCTGCAGGTGTTGGTTGCGATTCTGCCAGGTCCGGACTTTCGTACCATGTAACTCCTCCATCCTTAAGAGGAAAAAATAACGGAGGTATTTTTGGATTCCAAATTTTGGGGACATCTTTCTTCCAATGGAATTTCGTCAGGAACCTTCTTATTTTTGCAATACTTTCGGTATCTGGTGATGATGTAAATTATAACGATTAGTATTAATATAGATAAGATGACTGAACCGGTGCTGATAAAGGGTGTAGTAGGAAAGCCAATTTCTTCTACTGGTGAAAGATTTCTGGTAATTCTGTTAATTTCGTATAGTCCTTCCATATCGATTTTGCTCAAATTGGTTACTTGATATTTTACCTTTTCAGTCGAGAGATTTTCTAGTTTTGGTAATATTATGATTTTTCCAGATTGGATTCGTGGGTTGTTTGAAAATTTTAAGGTTCCAACTTCTATTTCACATTTTGGTGGGATTTCTATTAACGAAGGATCTTTTATTTCCAAAAACGAATTGGACTCACATTTTGAGATTAATTTGACAGTACTGGATGGGATTATTAAGATCTGGTTCTCCATGACGTGCTCGATAATGGGTTCTTGTAGATTTATTTCAGTGGCGTAGCATTTCTCTGGGTTACGTCCATCAATTAATTTATAGGTGCAGGTATCTATTTGGGTGTAGTCCTGTTGGCAGTAGTATCTGGTTTCGAGGATGGGACATTCTTCTTTTATCGATAGTGATTTTTCTCCTTTTGCCAAGTAGGGATATAAAGGAATATATGTTTGATGATTTTGTATTACGGGGTAAACATGGAAAAAATCGTAATTTTCTGATTTGAATATAGGAACATGGATAGCGAATATAAGCTTGGATTCGTAAAAGGTTACTTGGGTACTAAGAAACAGATAGTATGTTAGGGCATTGTTAAATTTTGCGATTTGTTCTTCTTTGTATATATGTGATAAATATGACATCATTTCTGAGATTTCTTGGGTAGATATTATTGAATTATGAAGAGTATTTAATTTAGAGAAAACTATCGAATTTTCAATATTGTCAATAAATGTTATTAAATTTTGGCAATCAAGATTAATCTGGTAAAGAATACTTTGATAAGTTATGTAATTATTCAAAGTGATTATTTTGGTTTCTAATGAATATTTAAATTTTTCTATATTGTCTTGCAATTTTTGTTGATTTTGCCACAAGGTTGATAAAGATTGATTATAATGATTAACAAGCTTTTTGTACAAAGTTGACTGAAGGTTAAGTTCATGAATTACATTTTTCTGATTTAGTTGTAAAATATTAATTGCTTTATCGTATCGTTCTCCATCGTCAGCATCTAAAGTTCCAAAAGCCCATTTACTAATTTTGCCTATTCCATCTATTAAACCTCTTTTAGAGCGAATATGTGGGTGTAAATTTTCGAATTTTCTTTCGAGAATTTTTATTAAGAATTCGGTTCTTTTTGTCATTTGTTCAGCTAAGGCATGAAAAGATATAGGGTTAGAAGCGTTACTTACTATTAGACTATTCCTAAGGCTATAAAAATGGTTAGTTAAACTAGCTATCTGTTTAGTTACTTCTCTTAAATCTAGATAGTGCAAAAAGGTATGTTTAGTGTAAATAATTTTACAGGGTCCTAATAATATGGGTAACAAAGGATTCGTTATAGAAGTAATTTTTACGTCTTCTCCTTCACATCTCCGTTGGAGTGCCAGGAATATCAGGAGCAACCACGTTGTCCGGATTTTCATTTTCCTGAAAAGATATTTTTTGTTTTACTTTGGGTTTTCTAATTATATTTTTATGGTAATTTCCTTTATTAGTTTGTAAGATAAGGCCTGAATCTTGGACTACTTCAGTCTTTTTAAATTTTGGTGCCTTTTTATCGCGCAATTTTGTTTTGACGTATGCAACGTCCTGGTTAGAGAAATCTGGAGGGTCATTTCGATTTTCATTTAATTTATTAATTATTTTTTCTTTCGTTTCTTCGTTTCTACTTTTTATTATTTCGTATAACTGTTTACTTACTTTTTTATGGTTTTGTACATAGTATGATAAAATAAGGTTATCGTCCAAGTCGAAAGGATCTGGATTATTAATGTGTCCTTTTGTTATTTCAAATGGGGTAAACTTAGTTACGGAATGAATTGAATTATTATAGCTTAAAATGGCATGTTTTATTAATTGGTTAGGAGTTAATTCTTTATTTTCTTCTCTAAGACAGCGAAAGCATTCTATTAGTGTAGAATGAAACCTTTCTACGGGGGAGTTGGAATTACTATTTTTAGAAGTTGTGAAATGTAGTTCTATATGGTGAAGTTTACAAAAATCTATAAGGTCATTATTTTTAAATTCTGTGCCACAGTCGGCAGTAATTTTATAAGGTAAACCGTGGTGGCTTACGAAGAGAAGTAAATTTTCCACTACGGAGGTGCCATTGACACTAGGTAAAGGATATGCTTGGGCATATCTCGAAAATGAATCTATAATCGTTAAATATGATTGGTTAGAAATTTTAAAGACATCTACATGAATATGTTCAAAGGGTTTTGATGCAGTGGGAGTTAGACTAAATTTTATAATTGGAGGATTTCTATCGTATTTATTTTTAAGACAAGTTTCGCAATTATTTATAAATTGTTCGATATCTTCTGCCATTTTTGGCCAATAGTAACGTGATCCTAAGGACATTTTTACTTCGTTTATACCGCGATGTCCTTTTTTGTGTATGTGATAATACTCTAATGTTTCTTTCTGTTCTCGAGTATCTATTATGTCAGTTAAAAATTTTGTAGAATGTACAAACTTAAAAGCGGAATTTTTAAAATAATTCTGAACTATTACTACAAATGTTTCTGGTAAAATATTTTCTTTAAAGTACAAAGCATAAGTCTTTTTGGGATCTATATATTCTTTTACAAATTTAAAAATACTTTCTTCAATATTTCTTTGGGGTAAAGTAACATAAAATCTGTTATTATCAAATATTTTTTCATTTTTGCATTTTATTTTATTTATTTCTCCAAATGTTAATATAATTTGATTTTTATAAGTATTTAGGGCCTTTTCGGTTATGGGTATACCTAGAATGGGATTTTCTAAAGAGGTATGACAGGTTTCTAAGTCTGAGTCGTTTCTTTCGGGATTTTCGAAAGGGGGTCGAACTTGTATGTCCGAAATAATATTTATTTTACTAGTTAATCCATCATTTAGTAAGGAGTCAAGGTCTCCTTCTGAAAGTTGCGGTAAGTCGTCAAGGTTGCGTAGTTCATTATCTATTATTTCATTTATGTCACCTAAATTAACGTCCATCGATTCCGTTTCGAGAGCATTTAAATCGGAATCTATTTTAATTCTAGAAAGCGCGTCGGCTACTTTATTATTTTTCCCTTTTAAATATTGGATATCATAATCAAATTCTTCGAGCTTAAGTCTCCACCGTACTAAGCGAGAGTTTGGCTCTTTAAGTGAAAATAACCACTGAAGGGGTTTATGATCAGTTAAAATTTGGAATCTGCGACCGAAGAGATATGGTCGAAAATATTTGCAACCGTATACAATCGCTAATAATTCTTTCTCTATGGTGGAATAATTAATTTCGGCTGAATTTAAAGTACGTGAGGCGTAACATATAGGGTGGTTATCTTGCATGAGAACGCTGCCAATTGCATAATTAGAAGCATCAGTTATTAATTGAAAATTTTTGTTAAAGTCGGGATAAGCTAAAATAGGTTCTGAAGTCAAAAGATTTTTACAAATATTAAAACAGTCTAAGAATTCTTTGTTGTGGATAACTTTCTGATCCTTTTTTAAACACATGGTCATAGGTTTAGTTATAGCTGCGAAGTTTTTAATGAATTTTCTATAGTATCCTAACAAACCTAAAAATGATTTTATTTCTTTCTGCGTACGAGGGATTGGAAAATTTTTAATCGCTCTAATCTTTTTTGGATTAGGCTTAACTCCGTCTGGGGTCACTATATGCCCTAAAAATTCAACTTCCTTTCTAAGGAATTCGCATTTGTCAATTTGTATTTTTAATTGTGCGTCTTTTAATTTTGCAAACACCAATTTTAAGTTTTGAATGTGCTCTTGGAGGCTTGTGCTAAAAATAATTATATCGTCCATATATACCATACAGATTTTGTTTTGTAAATCCTTTAATATTTCATCCATTACCCTTTGGAAGGTGGATGGTGCGTTTTTTAAGCCAAAAGGCATTCTTAAAAATTCGTAGTGTCCATTATTGACACTAAATGCTGTTTTTTCTATGGAGCAGGGGCTCATCTCGATTTGATGAAAGCCGCTAGCTAAGTCAAGAGTAGTAAAATATTGTGCTCGTCCTAATTTGTCCAATATTTCGGTAATATTGGGTATCGGATATCGATCACTAATGGTTTTATCATTAAGTTTCCTATAATCTATAACACAGCGAAATTTTTGTTGATTGGAAGAATCGAGTTTCTTCTTTACTATCCAAAGTGGGGAACCCCAGGGACTATTACTGGCTCTAATAATTCCGTCGTCTAACATTTTGTCAATTTGCTTTTTAATTTCTTCCTTGTGAACATAAGGATATCTGTACGACTTTACATGTACAGGTTCCTCGTCGGTTGTTTTAATAACATGTTTTACTTTTGACGTAAATGTAAGTGGGTCGCCTGGTTTCAAAAATATGTCTTTATATTGCGAACATAATTTAATAATTTCCGATTTTTCTTCCGTGTTCATATGATCCGTTCTAATAAGATTTTGGATTTGCATTTTATTTATTTTATAATTATTTTGTCTATTAGAAAATTCAAATTTATAACATTGATAAACGTTAGAATCGTATGGATAAGCGTTTATGGGTTTTTAATAAGGTTATAGATAAATTTTTATTAGTTTCATTGACAAATTCTACTAAAGCTAAACCATCATTTGCTACAGTTAGCATTTCTGGTACATACATATCACCTAAAACTATCTTATCGATTAATATTTCACCGTTCGGTACTGGACACAGGGACTTCTTTTCTAATCTTTTCATAAGGGCCAACAGATATTTCAAACTTTATGTCTGATGGTTTTCTAAATTTAATAGGAATTATTGTGTCTCTGCTAACGAGACATTTATTATTAAAATCAATGTTAAACTTCATGGATAATAGGTCATTAACACCGACCAAGCCATCATAAAACTCATGAAAGTCATATAATATGTAGTGCAGTATATTGTTTCGATTAAATTCTTGGAACGCCGGTATGGCTGCTTGGTATTTGATATTTTTCGTGCCAAGAGACGTAGAAATTGAAACGTTTGAAGGATATATGCAATCTGAATAAAATTGTTCAGCAATACTGGGTTTTAAGATTGATTTCGTACTACCAGTATCAATTAATAATTTTAATGGGGGGTTAGAAATAGTGATGTAAGGTAAAGGGTTATTAGAGGTTAGATTTAATTCGATTAAGTTGTTTGGTCTTCTGAGGCGGTTTCTTGAAAATTCTGAGGAAAATAATCTAAATCTACTTGTTCACCGGAATGTATATCTGCGTCGACGTCGCTATGCGTCTGTTCGCATTCTTGTCTATCGTAACCATTATTATATAATTCTTCAACTATAATATTCGGCTTTTGCCCATTATTTTGAAAATAGTTTCTATTAAAATTATTTGTTCTTCTGTTAGACGTTGAAGGGAATCTAGAATTTGTAGAAATATTCATCGGTTCCGGCTTTGGGACGCGATGTTGGGGAGTTCGATTTGGTCTGAAAACATTCGTATTTCGGGAAGGTCCAAAGACTTCTGAATTAGTTGGGAGTCTTTTAGGGGGTAACTGTTGAGGCTGTACATTAATAGGTTGGCGGGGCCATTGGAAATTTTGGGGATAATTATTATTTGTATTAAAGTTTGGATTTTGGGGAATAGAAGAATTTGTTTGAAAATATTGATTATTCATGGGATTATAAAATTGCCCGTTTGGATTAGGGAAATTCCGATTTCTGAAATTGCCTTTATTTTGGTGTGACTTATTGTCATTATTACTTGAATAAAATTTCTCGAAATTCTCAAATTCATTTACATAAGCTATGGCGTGTTCTAAAGAAGCTGGTGCTTTTAAATGCATATTATTTTTTAATGTGCCGGTACAACCCGCAATAAAAGTATTTAATGCTGTATTTTCGCAAAATTGTATAAAAACAGTTTTTTGATTTACATCAAGACTAGTATCATTGCTAATTCTTTGTACTATATTACTTGCTAACAATTGTAATCTATTTCCAAATTCTATTAAGTTTTCATTTCTTTGTGGCCTAGTTCTAGTAAGTTCTTGTATTAAGGATTGTAAATTACGTTTATCAGAAAAACATTGTATAAGTGCGGCTTTTAAAAGTGCCCAATTATTTAATTCTACCCTATTTCCTACCATAAGCTCAGCTTTTCCTATAAGTTTTCCTTGAATACATTCAAAAATGTGATCATTTAATTCTTGGTCATTATATGCTCTATATGTAATAATTAAGTTATCGCAAAGATAAATAAATTTATTTAAAGTATTAGTATCTCCATCATAAGGTCTAATATTTGAAATTTTTGACTTAAATAGTTCCCAATTAATGGGACGCGTTGCCGTCGCTTGATTAGCTTGAACAGTTTGGTTAGTTGCCATCTTAATATTTTTATTATCTTTATTTTTTCTACTTTTAAAGTTAATCTTTAGATTTTTAAGAGATTCTACCAAGGAATCAGCATTAATCATAAAATGAAAATATCGTCTAATAAACAATGTCTTAACAAGCTATCTTCCAAATTTATGAAAAATAAAAGGAAGGCAAGAAGGAACTTGGCACTCACCTCGATAGTCTTTGCCAACTACTTCTCCAGATTCGTCCACCCAAATGAAGGACTGCTGTCACTGAAGGGCTGCTTTCCAATGGGGGCTGCTTTCCACTAAACGGAATGTTCTTTGGATTTGCACTTAAGGCGTTGAAACACCAAAGTCCCGAAAAAGTCTGCTTTCCGATAGATACGAAATTCACAGTTTCGCGACTCGCACAAATCCTACTGACTGCGCCAATTTTAAATTTCAAAAATGAAATTTGTTTTTTAAAAAATATTTTTATTTCTAAGCTACAAATAAATACATCTAAACTGAACAAGACCAAGAATAATAATGAATTTACAATGCGAATAATTAAAGAAACAATATGATAACTTCTAGGGGAAACTGCAGAGTAAGCTGCAGGTGTTGGTTGCGATTCTGCCAGGTCCGGACTTTCGTACCATGTAACTCACAAATATTGTGTGATAAGAAAATACTGTGTAAGATAAGGATAATTATTGCGTCTCAAAATATTAAAGCAAATAACAAATAAATAATCACTATTTCGATTGTTTTTGCCAAGAAACGTTGAGTTTAATTTAAAAACATTTGATATACCTGCTTATATCTATAGAATTTATCAGTCCTGGTTAAAGTTAAGCGTAGTAAATTAAGATAAGTTTCAAGATTACATATAAAAAATGTTTACAATTGTTTAAAAACACGTTATGAAACAAATCATTCCTTTACTTCTAAGTGGGGCCATATATTGCATATATATATATATATATATATATATATATATATATATATATATATATATATATATATATATATATATATATATATATTTATTTAGTGGAACAAGCATTATATGGACTACAAGAAAATAGGTCACTACTGTTCACACTTAGATTGACCTTTGGCACATGAAACCTAATAAAGCTGATAAAAGGGCAGCTTCGGACACAACTTTGGCTTCAAGAGCCCATACCACTGATGCATATTCCAAATTTGGTCTGACTAAAGCGTTATATAGTTCAATGGTTATGTTTATGCTAAAATGTTTGGAATTTCTTATTCCAAATCCTAGTATTTTTTAGGCCTTATTAACAATATTTATATAGTGTTCATTTAATTTCATGTTAGGCTGTAGGTAGCTTCCCAGATCTTTACATTTGGTTTTCCTAGATTCTACACAATTGTCAATTCTATAATTATTTTGAATGTAGTCGATTTTGCGGGTAAATGATATGACTCCACACTTTTTAATACTCAAGTCCATATTGTTGTTCCTGAACCATTCTATAACTGAGATGAGGTCCTCCTGTAGTAACTGACAATCATTTGAAGTATGTATAGTTTTAAAAAGCTTAAAATCATCTACATAGATCAGACTAGAAGAACATTTGGGAGTTTGGTATAGAGTTGACAAAAATTAAGAAAAATAACGGCTCCAAGTTGCTCCCTTGGGGACGCCAGATGTTACCTGAAATTCATCTGAAAAACAGCCACCAATTTTAACTTGCTGAAACCTTTTTTCCACATACGATTTTATAAATGTACAAGCATCATGTAAAACGCCAAACTCATTCAATCTCAATAAAAGAATGCTATGGTCAACCATATCAAATGCCTTTGAGCAGTCGGTCATTATTAAATCTGATTGGAGTTTATTATTTATTGTCTCACTAGCAAAATTAGAGAGAATGCAAAGATTACTAGTTGTAGATAACTCAGGCAAGAAACCATGTTATTTTGGAGCAAATTTATTTGCAAAATTCTTCATTGTATTCATATATAGAATAGATTCAAATATTTTAGCCAGGAAATTAAGGATACTTAGAGGACGATAGTCTTCTATATCGTTTCTATTATCTAATTTAAAAACTTGAATAATAGTAGCCTCTTTGAGTTAGTCTGGAGAGGTGTTAGTTTTAAGTGATAGATTAAATATATGTAATAATGAATGAAATGAGGTTGAATGCTCGAATAAATGAACTTTGAAACTAAGGCTATTATCGAGCACAAGTTAATTAAATCTAGGCCAAGTACTTTCGCTTAAAATAGCATCTTCAGGGGCATCTGAAATAAGCCAAGGAAACGTTTTTTAGATGAAGTAAATTAGTTAACTTCGATAAAAAACTCGAAGTTAATGGATGAAAAAAAGTTTTTCATTCATTAACTTCGAGTTTTTTATCGAAGTTAACTAATTTACTTCATCTAAAAAACGTTTTCTTGGCTTATTTCAGATGCCCCTGAAGATGCTATTTTAAGCGAAAGTACTTGGGCTAGATTTAATTAACTTGTGCTCGATAATAGCCTTATTTTCAAAGTTTAGATGTAATAATGGTTTTTGAAATATATCAGAACATACTTTAAAGATATAGGCAGGGATATTATTACTACCAGTGGCCTTTTTGGTTTTAATCTTTTTATACTAAGCTTGACATCTCCTTCAGTTTTTTGAACTTCTCACGTTAATATGTTCATAGTTCTCATTGTGTTAAGCCTATTTTTATAACCCATTTCATCCTTATATCTATTTTAGCTCTCTTCAAAATAACAAACAAAAAAATGTTTCATTAATTTTTCCCCTAAAGAAAATTATGGTCCAGAGAGCAAACAAAAATATACCAAAAAAAAAACGACAACAAAAACAAGTGTAACATGCCAGTACTTTTAAAAATGTACAAACCTAAAGAGCTGCCAGAATACACTGTTTCGCCCAAAACCTTGTTAAGACAAGCTACATCTCCAAATCCTAGATTAACACCTTGACCTGCAAGTGGATGTACCCTATGTGCTGCATCTCTAGAACAACAAAAAAAATACAAATGTAGCAAGCTTTAAAGTTATATTAATTATATTTTATTTTGAAACTTCTTCATTAGAAAACTTGTAAACTTGGGAAAAAACATTCAAATTTCAACAAGAGAAATCTACGATTTCCTACCTGGCGAAACTGAATCCAAATTTTTACTGTGCCTTCTACAACTTGAAAAGCAAACAGCTTGATTAATCACTCGGCAAGGGAATCGAAAATATGCATTCCACCTGCCGTTCATCATGGTCAAAATTCGTAGTGAATTCAGTTTCTGGTACTCCAAACTGAGTAAAGAAATAAACATAATGACGGTATTAGATTTTAGTTTCGATACAGGGCAGCGGCAAGCCGTTTATACATATTTCGATATCTTTAGGTCTCATCCGAGCGGTGTATGCCACTGCTCTGTGGGCACAGTGGACCTTAGTGGACATTTATCTCACAGTTAACTTTTTATAATACACCTACCCCACAAGAACTACTCCTTTTCCGATATAATTTGTAGCGTGGCCAAATCCTAACGGAAAAGCAGCTCTGCTTCCTTCTTCTATACTGGAAACTTTTGGAGGATAAGTACGATGAACATCGGCAGGACAATTTGTAGCTCTAAGCAAAGTGTCAAACGACCGTACCGCTTGATCAATGGTGGTACTGCGTTTAAAAACTTTCCACTGAAAAAAAAGAAATGATTTAAATTAGTGTAATAATTAATTTGTGACGGTATTAGGTCATTGGCGCCAAGAAAGAAGCTTATCGTATGTAAAACCGATGACTAACGAATTTGAAAATATATTGTTTATATATACCGCTTTTATATATTTAAAAATATTCTTATAATACATTCAAGAATAATTTATTCTTTCTGTTGCAATAAATAATTTAAAACATGCTTGGATATTATGTTTGCTACCGATATATTAAAATCCCGTGAAAAGATTTCGTTTTTACAAGCGCGCCTGGTTATAAAATGATTATTTCGCGTATATAACTCGCTTGAAAATTCATTAGAAAAACAGGTATTAATGTCTACTCAGAGGTGGGTCTATAAGGTTTACTGTTTTCGGGACTCTTATTTAAGGGTAATTAAATATTTCAGTTTTATTTATTATGCTGTTTTATAGTAAGCTGTTTTCGTGTTCCGTGTTGGACAGTCATCCTGGCATTTAAGCATTCTATAATCACAACTTGCCACGGGCAGTACGCCCCAAAAAGCATTGTATAATCGCATTAATACAAGATCAAAAGAGCTAGACTGTCTCGTTGCTTAGTTAACATATGTGATAAATGACTTAATATAGAACTTTTGAGGTTTCAGCTGACAAAAATCTATCCAGGATGCAAGCCGTTCGAGAAGGGATTCTTCAGAGCAGCATTTTATCAACGATACTATATATCATTTTTGTTTCAGATTTGCCTAGTGGTTTCAGAACAAATATATCGTATACGCAGACTACACAGCAATCTACACCGCAGCTAAAGACAACAGGAGGATCGTCGAGAGACTTATAAACCACCTAGAGAGGATTGCAGACTACTGTTACGATAATTATGACTCATAATTGTAAACATATTCTTTCTAATTATATTCTGTTCTAGTGAGTTCGCCGCCCTTCTTAAAAAACCGGTCTGTTGTGGGATTCCTTCCAAACTAGTCGAGAAGGTCGGCGTCCGAATTTCGAAGGGATTCTCGATTAACTGTATTTTATATTTAAAGAAGGAATTTTGTTAAAAACAGTTAGTTTAGTTTTGAATATCGAGTTATAAATATTGTAAAATGAATTAGTAATAAAGACTTTAATAAATTTTCAAGTGTTATAAATAGAACCTTTGATAATAAATAAAGACAATAAATTAGATTAATAAAAAATACTACACTACACTGAAAAATGAAAGATCACCACAAAAAAGACTCCGTTCATCATATTTACACAACAGACCATACCAACCAGAGAAGAATTAATGATAAGAGGAAATATAATCCATTCAAAAGAGGTCGTCAAGTATCTAAGAGAATTTGTTGAACGTTAATGTTTTTCAAGTTTCCTATTGCTCTTTTGACGCTAATTCTCAATCTTCCATTCTGAGTTGACCTTAATGCACCTACAAATTTTATATCCAGTAGTTTCTTCATTGTATCAGTTCATCTGTTTAGTGATGACTATTTACCTCCCTTTCCCTCTACTTTCTCAGGACCGTTTGCTTCTTAATATTGTCACATTTTCTTAATACAGTGATTTCTATTCGTAAAAATTTTGACTCGTTGAAGAGGGTGTGATCGAAAACTCTCTCTCGCTTTCTTTAATTAGCTCTTTGGCATCCGGAATCACAGGCCTTGTTGAATTATTAGGCTTGATATATATCAAGGTGTGTTTCTGATTATGCATATTATATTTAATTGGCTTCTTTACGTGATGGCAATGTTAGATTTGCCTGCACATCCTCATACTTTCTATGAAGTTTTATTGGTCTTTTATTATCACAAGGGACGAAAATACCGGACCCATGCTGAATGAAAATGAGAAATTTGGATCTCCTTGTCCAAGGTCTCTTTGTCTCTGTCCTAATTTTTCTTTTATCACTCTCACCCGTAGCATTGAATAATTATTTTTTATAGAGTATAGAGTAAACCAGACCCTCCCATGTAATCAGTCACTTTCATGTTACTCTAATCCCTGAAGTTGGAATTCTCTCTCCCTCCTCATGTTTCCTTTATTTCTCTTCGTTTTCAATTTTTACTACGTTTCTTAGCCATCAGATCTATTAATGGTACTCTAATCAGCGCTGCCAACCCATCCATTGATAGTAAGCAGCTGCAAAACTTATGACGTGCCTTTCACTGACCACCTCATAATTTTAGAAGCCTACATTTTGATCTTCAAAACTTTCATTAGTATATACATTATATAGAAGGATCCCGAGTATATTACAGAGCATAGAGCAGTTTCTTGACCTCTTAGCAGAATGACCAATACAACAGTTATTCTATTAAGAGTACGGCTGCTAACGAACACTCTCACTTATCATAATATGCATCCCATCTACGCTACTCTTAAACTAGTTCAGCTTTCGTCCCTCTACTAGCAATATTATTATTTTTTTAAATTAATTAATGGCTTTGGATAACTTGATCCATTCAGTCACGATAATGTATTTGACTACTTGAATTTGTTAATGATGTATTGACCTATTTCATTTGATAACAAAATAGTACTTCGCCTAGAGGTAAATTAAAAATATAATGTAAACATCAGTATCACAAGAATCAGTAGATTGAAAAGAAACCATACTTTCATTTGTTACATTCAAGGCCCTAACCAATTTAAAGTGAATATTTAGAACCAACAAGGGATTACATAATATAGGGATACTTTTCACGCTAAGGTGCCTTTGATAGCGATTTTATTACAAAACAAGACAGGCAACGACTAGGAGGTAAATATATAACGTAAGTATAGACAGACGGAACAAAGCTAGATTTATACATTCACATTATACATTCGTGCTGGAATGAAACTGAATGAAATTCCTGCTGGAAACAAGCTGGTTTCCGCCCTAATTACGGCACAAACGATCACCTGCAGTGCCTAAAAACCCTAATAGAAAAAACTAACGAATATAACCGTCCCTTGGCATTGATATTTGTAGACTTTAAAAAGGCGTTTGATACAGTGGAACTACCGTCCATCTTAAGAGCACTACAAGATTGCAGGATCGACCACAGATATTGTAATATAATTAAAAATATATATGAAAATGCCACAACAACCATAAGTCTATATTCTGCAACTAATAAAATAAAGATAAAAAGGGGAGTCAGGCAAGGTGATACCATGTCACCAAAGCTGTTCATTACCGTTCTTGAGTATGCATTTAAAAAACTAACATGGCAACAGAAAGGAATATCCATCGATGGAGAAAGATTAAACCATCTACGTTTTGCGGACGATATCGTGCTTCTGTCAGATAATCTGGGAGAGATCAAAGACATGCTCCAAGAACTGAATGACATACTACAAGAAACTGGGCTGGAGATAAATTTCGAGAAAACCAAAATGATGACCAATATGGTTCCCAGCGAAGAGATACAGATCAATAACAACAAGGTAGAATTAATCGATAAATACACATACTTGGGTCATGAAATTAGAATAACCAGAGACAACCAAACCTGCGAGCTAAATAGACGAATCATGTTGGGATGGGCGGCATATGGACGGATGAGAGACATTTTTAAAACAAATATCCCAATTCACCTGAAAAGGAAGGCATTTAACCAATGCATCTTACCAGTCTTGACCTACGGAGCAGAGACCTTAACTTTAACGAAAGCTACTGCCGAAAAACTGAGGGTAACACAAAGGCGAATGGAGAGATCAATGCTGGGCCTGACCTTGAAAGATCGCGTAAGAAATGAGGAGATACGCCGACGAACTGGCGTAGACGATATTATACTGCGAATCAATAAACAAAAGTGGAGGTGGGCTGGACATGTTGCTAGAATGGAAGACGGAAGATGGACGAAGAGATTATTGGAGTGGAGACCAAGAGCCGACAAGCGAAGTCGAGGCAGACCACCCACCCGATGGACCGACGACCTAAGGAGAATAGAAACAAACTGGATTGCAGCAGCTAGAGATAGAGAGAACTGGAGACGTTTGGAGGAGGCCTATATCCAACAATAGATGTGAAAATTCGGCTGGATGATGATGATGATGATTATACATTCCATCCCAAATTTTTCTATTAGTCATCATCAACTAACCTCTAACGTCCACTGCTGAACATAGGCCTCTCGCATGCTTTTCCACTTGATCCGATTTTTCTATTAGTGCTTTTTAAATATTCCAAAAAAAATTGGTTAAGCCTAATATTATGACGAGATATATATATATATATATATATATATATATATATATATATATATATATATATATATATATATATATATATATATATATATATAAAAAACAGAAGACTGACACTGAGAAAGAGGTATTTGTTGTTTTATCAGATTTTCCAATAGAAACTTAATAGCAACATCATTAAACATGCACCCGAACATCCAATGATTGATATCGTCAGTGTTACCATTATAATCGCAAAGTTCTGTTTCCATTATATTAAATCTATGAAGATAGGCTTTTACAGTAGCATCATTAACAAAGCATCTAACAAATATTTAATATACTCTTCTATTGGGATCACTTCTTACAGGAAAAGGTGCAGCAGATAAACCAAGGTGAAGTTTTTCCAGTTTTTCAATTTTCCAGTTTTCTTTTAATTCTTGTTTACGCAGAGAGCAGCTTCTTTTTGGTGGTGTCTTTTTATTCATCCAAATCGCAATCTGCTCAATCGGTCTGTTCACCCTTATTTCCAATTTCTCTTCCTTTTCAGCAACCGACGACCACAACATCGTCCATATAGCGCAAAAGTTGAACGTCTGAACGTCTAGGGACACCAGTAGGGCTGTAGTCCATTATACGGGTCATTCAATCAACGATTATACTAAATGTCTCAAAGATTGGTCCCAAGATAGATCCCCGCGGGACCTATCTTGGGACCTATATAATCTAAAATAAAATGTTTTATTTTATAAATAAATAATCTAAAAAATAAAATGTTTTACTAAATCTAAAGTGATTTGACGGTGGAAATCTATGCCCTTATACTACTAAAATGAGAAAATAAAATTGAAAAAATATATCAAAAGTGAATAGAAACGCAAATATTAATAAGCAAATTAAATAATAGACAGATCTAATAAAATACCTGTTTGTTCAACCTAATACCTATCGACATATGGTAGATTATTAGATATTTGCTAATTGATTATTTCCCTCTCGTATTTTATCATGTCTCGACGAAAAATCATTTTGACTAGTTATTTAATCGGTAGTTTAGTACACAATAGGGACCAAAATGAACTTAATCAGTAGTTCTATTGATGCTAAGTGCAATATGTAATTATTGTGTTAAGATAATTTACGTGAAAGGTAAGCATTATTTTTTCTGAGTTAAAAATTATATATTCAACATAAGGCATGTACCGAATCGATTATTGTTAGTAATAAACTTGGTAATCTAAACTAGTTCCAAGTAACTTTATTTGGAAATGCATGATGGCACAGATTTTATCGCAGAAGATGACAATGATTATACAAGATTGCTCAAAACAGAAAAGTTTCAAATATCGATACATTTTTGTCTACGTTTTGTACAAGACTGTATGACAATATGACGATCCCAACAAACTTCAAATACAACATAAGCATATGCAAATAAGTAGGTGTTAATGAATTAAGTCAGAATTGCTCTATCTATGTATTTCCCAAAAAGGCATTATTTGTATTTTTAATATGTAACAATAAAACACTGAAAACTTTGTTTTCAAAACTTCCACAAATATTTTTTTATATAATCTTATCACTACAACTGTTTCAGCTGATTGCCTTTCTCAAGTGATCTATTTTTGGCATGCGTTTACACTTTATAGTCTTTAATGAAATAGGTTACGAAGGGGAGAACTGTTTGTCTCAAGTTGGTCATTTAGAATTATATCTGTGTTTTTACATTTGTTATTTCCATAGATTCTAATAAAGATAGCTTAACAGGAAATAATCATACAGGCAAAATATCAACAAAAATAGCCAAACACATAAAAAAGAAAGGAATAATACCAGCTTTCAGAACAAATAACAACTTAGACAAATATATTAAAAACAACAGCCACAATAAAAGGCACTTACACAGTTTGTGTATACATCGGTCAAACTGGTAGAAATTTTAATAAACTAATAGAACATAAAAGGGCTTTCAGTAATAGAAAAACAGATTCTACATACGCACTTCACCTTCTTGATCATAATCATTCGTTTAATGACGAATTTCAAATTCTTCACAGTCAAAATAAAGGTTATAGTTTATTCGTCTTCCGGGTTTGGACCGTGTCATTTGTGAGTGACCCAAAAGTGGATTCATGGAGATATTCATGGAGATGAACCCACTTTTGGGTCACTCACAAATGACACGGTCCAAACCCGGAAGACGAATAAACTATAATTCTGACTCTGGCCGTGGAAGCCTACGATTTCACAAAATAAAGGTCTTAAGCTATCTTTATTAGAATCTATGGAAATTAACAAATTAAAAAACACAGATATAATTCTGAATGACCAACTTGAGACAAACAGTTCTCCCCTGCTCAACCTAGTTCATTACAGACTATAAAGTGTAAATGCATGCCAAAAATAGATCACGAGAGAAAGGCAATCAGCCGAAACAGCTGTAGTGTTAAGAAAACAAAGTTTTCAGTGTTTTATTGTTTATATCTGTCCACATTTTTATTTTTATAGTCTTCTTTTATCCATTAGTTGTAGTATCTCAGTCACCCATGGTATTCTAGTTTCTTCGGTCATATGTTTAACCATAGAATCTTTAATTAGTAATTAGTAATGACCTAGCGCGATGTTTATGTTGTTATAGAAGGTTTATATTTGGTCTTCATCTGTGTCTGCAATGAGGGCATACATTTGGATAATTTTAAGAGCACTTTGCGTTATTTAAAGTTGTTATTATGCGTACTCTCTGAGATAGGAATCTAACAATCTAACAAAATTAACAAGAGCCTGACCGAAACTACTATCAGTCACGTCATTGTAGTGATGCCTGTCTACATTTCCCGAATAGAACATTTTGGTCCTATCAGTTTAGATTTTACCAGATCCAGGCCTTCTCACTTAGTGCCATCATATTAACTTCAAGTCGCTGCATCTCATGTATTACCCAAACTGTAGATTTTCGCTGCTTCATAAATAGAGTTATCATTGCAGATACCGATCTTCAACGTTTTCGGACTCTTTGGTGTGCCACAAGGGTTTCGCCTGATGACGACCTAGGAGACTCCTCGGTTTAATTGATGTACCTCTCCAGCTGGATCTTGATCTCCGATATTAATAATCAGTTGTTGTCTTATTGTCATTAGTCATAACCATGATCATTAGTAGGGATAACCATAGGGATCTTTAATGTAGTTATTTCTTTGCTTATTTCTTCTACATGCCGTTGACTAGGTCCACGGTTCAGCCTAATTTCTTAACTTCAGGAGAAAAGACTGCTCTTCTCTGCATTCAAAGTGTTGCACACAAAAATAGGTGGATGATCGACTTTTGTGGTTTCCCGATTCCATCGCAGAATGATAGGGACCTTACATAGGAAGGTGACAGTTGGAACTGCCTCCAAAGTAATTAGAATACAATAAGAAACAAAAAAGAATCTATCTTGACAAATAACGTACTACTTTCTCCTCTTCTCCCGATCCTTCCAGTATATCGTCACCAACCCCAGCGCTAAACAACTTCCATATTCCAGTTCCAGAGAAAAAAACATATGACTTTGAAAAACCAGCCAATGTATGAACGGATATATCAATAAGAAAACAATCATGAAACCCACCAGCCTAATAAAGACAGCAGACTGTACTAAGAAGCTCTTTCCATTTGAGCTCGGCTGCGCATTCATCATCATCATCACCATCAGTAGCTCGACAATCCTTTCTGGGTCCTGGCTTGTTCTAAGATTTTTCGCCATTCTGTTCTGTTCCTTGCTTTGTTTTTACAGTTGGTAATCTTTAAGTGTTTTCAGAAATCTTGTTCCACTTGTTCCATGTATCTAAGTTTGGGTCTTCCCTTTGACCTTTTCTGGTTAAAAAGTCCAATAAAGGTAATACTTTTGGTACTAATAAAGTTGTCAATATGCCAATAAAGTTGCTAATATGTTCAATAAAATTCCCAATAAAATGGTGAATATTCCCAATAAAACCTAAGAGAATTTGTAAACCATAAAATGAGTCTAATAATAATTTTTGCCTTCTTATATAAAAATCAAAAAGAAGCAAAAAATAATTCCTCCACATTAGAAGAGTTGTTTTGACAGAAAGTGGGAGACTAAAATGAAGTTAGCACAGATGTCATAGGATGTTGCTATAGACATCATGAAACTAGCTTATCTGTCAACACGGAACACAAAGAGAGAGGGAAAATATTTATTCTACGTGACAGAAAGAGAGAGTAAATAATGACAGAGGAAGAAATAGAGGGCGCCAACTACTTTTTAAATAAAAAAAATAGTAAAAATTAAACCAAAGGTAAAGAAATTAATAAGGAAATTAAAATGAAATAATTATTTAAATATAAATTAATAGAGATGTGACGTTTATAACGTTACAAGCTAGAATATGTAAAACTTTTCACGCTTTCGATGTTATAGTCTCCTATTGTCAGATTTTGTAGGTTTCTTTGGCCTGTCGATTTACTGGCCTTCATATATTTGGTTTTTATACCGTTAATGTTTTGTGCCGCTCTTTCTATCGCATTAAATGCTTCTATCATCTCTCTTTCGCTTCTAGCTATGATATCAATATCATCTCTAAATGCAAATATTTGTACACTTCTTGTTATTATTGTTCCTCTGGTGTTGACTTTTGACTCCCTAATTATTTTCTCTAATGTGATGTTGAATAGAATACAGGATAGGGCATCTCCCTGTCGTAGGTCCGTTCTCACATGAATTGTATCTGTTAGTACGTTTTGAAATCGAATTTTGCTTTGTACTTTAAGTGTTTCTTTTACTATATCAATGAATTGAGTTGGAATATTAACCTTCCGTTACTCGCGCCAATTTTCTCGATCGAATACTCGCGCACGGTGCAGAAGACCGGGTCCGCAAAAATGGGGTCAGTAATATTTTTTAATTTTCTTTTTTTGAAAATTGTGCACAATTATATTATTTAATGAATATATGATCATATAATTTTGTAGATATGCGTTTGTTTCAACATTATATTAGTTTAATGAAAAGTTAACTAATTTTCATCGTTATCCATTTATATATACAAAAAACTTTAAAAATTAAAAAAATACATTGAATATTGTTAAATTTGTTTACTAGGAACTTCAAGAACTTAATTCAATATACAAAAAAAAATCAAAAATGAAGAGTAATTGCAAAAAAAAAATAAGAAATATTAATTAAAATTTTCATAACATAAATTACACAATGATGTAACATGTTCCAAACACAGATATTTTGTGCATATTTGGCAGTAATATTTTATTTTTCTATTTTTCTGTCAATGACAAACAGCACAGCGACCCTGAGTTCCAGGTGTTATGACTGGTACTTGTTCCGCTGGTAAGCCACATATCTCCCTAAGCCTCATTCTGATGGTTCTGGGTAAACTGGTAGACATAGCCCGTACTTTTTGGTAGTCACTGGTTAGTAACATCGAGAGTTTTAGTAAAAATTCTTTACGTGGTGTTTTAGATTCTTCATCTAGACTAGTATAAACTACAAAAAAATTTATTCCTGCTACATTCAACAAACTAAAAAAAGGAACCATGGGCCATCGTCTTGTGGCACGGGCGCAATTATATTGCGCGCATAATTTATCTACCACATCTACTCCGCTCTGCGTTTCATTATATATAATTATCATCTCAGGTTTACCTGTGGTAGGGTCAATATCATCTCCATGGTGCATTGTAGAGATAAGTAGGACGTTTCGATTTTTTTTGGCATATGCGAAACCAAGGTGATTCCGTCATTAAATCCAAACATTGAAGAGCCAATGCACCTGCCGTTATTTTGTATAAATTCTAATGGCAACTGTTTTTTATTTTTTCGAATAGTACCCACTAAAGTTAATTTTTTTGATTTAAGGCTATCATCTAGAGGCACACTACAAAACCAATTATCTACAGTAACATTCTTATTACTCCCATAAATGTGTGCACCAAGTCTTTCTACCACGTCTTGCGTCGCTGTACTAACTTGAAAAGGGCCATTTGGTTGTTTTCCGACGTAAACTTCTAAGTGGCTGGTATAGAATTGTTTTGCATCGGAAATGGCAAAAATTTTTATACCATATTTATTCGGCTTGCTAGGAATATATTGTCTGAAACTACAATTTCCTCTAAAAGCTTCTAGTTTCTCATCTATGGTAACATAACCAGAATGAGAATAACATTCTTTAATGTTGCTGTTAAATTTTTCTAACAATGTTCGTATTGGAGCCAGTTTATCTACCTGTATTCTTTCATGTCTCGTGTGAATGTTATCAAATCGCAGACATTGCAAAAGAAATTGAAATCGAGGCTTACTCATTACAAGTCGAAAAGTTTCAATGCCAGTGGCATCTGTTCTCCAGAGATCCTCTAAATTAATGAGATTTGCTTTTCTAATACCAGCAAGATAAAGGAGACCAATTAGGGCTTTGATTTCGACAATGTCAGTAGGTATCGCATCTTTTTGTCTACTGTAGTCATCTGTAACACTCTGAATTTTTATATCTGCTATCATAGGCACTCTCAAAGTCAATGAAAAGGTGATGTGTGTATATTAAATTCACTAGTCTTTTCCAAGATTTGCCTCAAGACGAAGATCTGATCTATTGTGGACTTCTACCTGCGGAAACCACATTGATATCCCTTAACTATTTGTTCCGCATATGGTCCCAATTATTCATACATTTCTCGACCGCGCACTGCTTATAATAATATTAGAAGTAGCCGCAAGACGAAACGAGAAGAAAAATAATTCCACACCACTGCCTATGTATCTCGAAAATGAATTTAAAATAAATTTCTTTGTTTAAGTAAATATTTTGTTTTGTATAGGCTATTCCACGAATATACGACTGTTTTGGTTTACTGCGACAACGAATATTTTACTGTGCAAGTAGAAGTATGAAGGTCAATTGGTCTAATCATTATTCCAATAAAAAGGGTCTACTACTAAACTAAAATTATTTCAGTTAAAATCTACAAATAAATACAATGACGTCTATGAAGCCAAATGTGTTCATTAGACATTTGAGTAAGCTTTCCGTGAAATGTAAACACCAAAGAGGCGTGCCGGGTTTCTTTGATGTAACACATTTTATTTCTTTATTGGGTATTATAACTGTAATAAAAAGAAATATACTATTTTTAATATAAATGAAAAGAAATTGGCAGAACGATCGTTCAGAAACCAGAAAAAGGATCTAATATTTCACTTTGTTAGTTTTAAATATTTGCTTTGAGTTTATGTACTCTTAAAAGTTCCGAAAGTACGGGTATAACATACCGGCTATTGATAGTTAAAGTACCGAGTCATTACAGGCATTAAAAAGTAACGAAAATTTATATACAGTTTCATATATCGCCGACTGATTTATGGCTGTGAATCTGATCGTTGATGATAGTTTTAGAAGATTAAGAGAATAAGTAATTTTTTTTGTTTTTTTTAATATTATTTGAATATTCGACTAAAAAATTTACACTATTTGATCACTTAAGTATTGTTACATTTCGTTTATATCACATAATTCAAAAACCAACTTGTTTACAATGAAATAATTGAAATGAAAAAATAAACTCCATGATAGTAATTATATACTTCAAAATCTGAATTATAACTGTTTTATAAACTATTAAGTTTATATTTATATCATGACTTCATATTTAAATATAAGGTTTATATCTGTCGTAACAGTATTTTAAAAATGGGGAGAATTGACTATTGTACAATTCAGTCCATTGGACCATTTAAATCGACACCTTAAAGCGAATTTAAAACAGTCGTATATTCGTGGAATGGAGTATACATTGTTGTTACTCAAATTTCCAACTGTTTCTTACAGTGTGTGGTCCTCTTTACACGGAATTTATAGAACGAATATCATATTAATATAATGTTAAGTCGTTAACAAGGCGTCGTAAATGTTTGTTTTGTAACTTAACACACCGTGTTATTACCGAGTCGTGCTTGATGAAAAATACTAAAATTATTTAAGTATATAACATAACAGATTGAAACTAAAAATATATACTAACAAAGGCTTCGTTTACTGCATCAACAAACTGTTCGTTAGTTAATTTTAGTAATCGCTTGGCGTCTTCAGCTGTAGTGGACCATACGATAGAGCTTTGGGAACTGTTGAGCTGAAAAGAAAAAACAAAATAATATATTTTATTGTAAAATATTTCTTTTAACACTTTCATAAATAAATAAACTTATCTAGACAATCTAGACATAATCATATATCCTGTTCAATTTAAATAAAAGTAGCAAGTTGTTCTTCTACTTTTTTACGATAGTGAATATTTTGGTTTGTAAACACGATCAACAATTTTGAAGCTGCTTGGTTTTCATTAAATTATGGCATAAACTTATTTAACAATTTTACTGCCAATAAAATTCGTGAAAGTAAAGTTTTTGTTGCGCATTTGCCATTAAGTAACGTTACGGACAGTGAAAATGTTAATTGTACATTTTATAAAACATACCGGGAGTAGAGCTAGAGGTCCTGTAGGCAACCAACGTTGCCACGCGATGGAATTGTCAAACTCCTGAAAAATAAGAATCTTTCTTAATGACTGCACTACAGTCGAATAGTCAGACATTCACAAATTAAGCAAATAAATTCAAACAATTTTATTAGACATATATTTTAGCTAAACAAATTAATATCAACTGGTTCTTTACTGCTAAAGTGCTAAAATTATTGTGGCATAAAAGCTCTCAAGGTCAGGATTCAGCACTACACACTGCTAACTCAAATTTGGCATTCTTATGAAAATCCTTGGTCCACAAGTGAGAGATATATCATTGTTTTATCATAAATTAAAAAAAATCAGAGCCAATGTCAGATGAAGCAGGTACTACATGTTTATCGAAGACGTTGTAGACATATTAAAAACTTGCTTGATGCGGTTCTCGATCCTACAAACAAAAATAGTCAACAAGGCTCCGCCACTCGGCCAAACCGCCAAACATATATTTAACAATCATTACCAAAAGTTTGTATATGAAGCGCAACAAACAGATTGCCAGCGTCTCTACCGACCGGATTACAAATCTTATTTACATTCCAACACTAAAAATCGGCGTTCTATAAGTCCACCCAGTTGTTGACAGTTGACATTTCTTTTGAGACATTTTTTCCCTTACATTTAAATACCCATTAGGCGTCAATAACGATAATTTAAGATGCTTTAACACTAGAGATATGGTTCTTATAAATTTCTTTAGCTAAAATATATGCCTATTAAAATTGCTTGAACTTGTGTAGCAACTTTCTAGAAAAATATTCGATACACAATGCTCCAAAACATTGTTTAAATTTTGTGAAGCATTGTCCAAATTAATCTTTGAGAGCTCAACAATCATCTAATATATTCATAAAGTTGTTTATTCAGATTAAATATATACCCACCTCGCAGAACTTGAGCGTAGCTACGACACCGGTGCTGTTGTAATTCCAATTTAAATAGTGTACACCCATTGTCTGTCTAACTTTAGAATTTACACCATCACAGCCAATCTAAAAAAGAGAAAAGTTAGTACTCAAAACATTTAAAAACTTAAAAAAAAATGATATATGCTTATTAAAAAGGTCAAGAAAGTGTCAACAACAGGAAGCACAACGTGATATATGATTCAGGTACCTCTTTACCCTTTGGGGAATCGTCTAAATAGCCGACAAGGAGTAAATTTGAAGTATTTTGTTGATCTATTAGTCTCTATATCGTTGTTTTCATTTTCTACAACTTTCTCCTTTTTAGGCTTCCAATTTCCTACAACTTCTTTAATATTTCTGTGAAGTTCTCTGTCCTTGCGCTCTGATTGTAGTTTGCATAGCCATACTTGCTAGTTTCATTGTTTTGTCGATTTCTTTGTTCAGTTGTTGGCATCTTATTCTGTTTACGTTTTTTTCTTTTCCCTCTTCCATTATGTTTACTATTACATTCATGATCCAGAGCATTTTCTTTTTCGGAGAGTTTGCTTCTTTCTTTCTATCTTAGATTGACCTGCCTATATTATGATAGTCATAAGTTTCTTCATGCATCTTCTATTGTCGCTGGTAAATGGGTCGTCCCTGTTGCATTTGTGCGGAGTTTGGTGTAAACAAATGTCTGGTACTAATGTTTTCTGTCATCATCCGCATCATCTGTTTATTCTATTTTGGCGTTCTATTTTTTGCATCTTTTTTATCTTTATCCTAACTACTATATGATCATGGTCGAAATTAATGTCACAACATGGATAGGTTTTGAAGCTAATGACCCCTTTTTAAATATTCTGTTGATCATAATGTGTTTTAAGAGAATTTACAGGTGCAAACCCTTGATTTTGGCAGTTTAAACAAGGTGTTAGTAATGACATTTTTTTTGGCAGAACTAAATACGAAAGCCACGATCATTTTTACAGCCCAATGCGCACGATTCCACTATGTTGTCGACCTTTTTAACTGCAACTTTTACGTGCCATGATTTCCACCAACCCATATAGCGCACCAAACAGTTTTTCTGCGTGTAATGGTGTCTTAACATACATCCGGGGATGATCTTCACTTTAATTATGGCAGTTTTGCCTACTGACGTAGCCATTGAACTAAAAGTAAGTTTCATCGTTAAATAACATTCATTTATGGAAATCGAAATCAACAGCAATCTTATTTTTGGCTTATTCACCGAATCTAAGACTTTCGTTGTGATCGTGTGGCTTCAATTCTTACACGAGATGGATTTTGTAAGGTCGCAAACCAAGATCTTTTCGCAAAATCTTCCATAAAATGGATGGACACAGCTCCAATTTTTGTGCACGGATTTTCATCTATGCTACGCTCTATAGCAGCAATAACTTCTTTTACACGCATCAGTGGCGCACCCAGGGGGATGTTTGAGGGTTAACCCCCACAGAGCATGTAAAGTAAAAGGAGAGGGTCGAATAACAGATATTTGAATCTTTGGCACTGCTATCTTTAGTACTTTAAATTAAACTAAAACCCAAATTTTAAGGACTCAAAATGGAGGTAGCATAAAAAAATTCGGTGCTCAACCCAACTCCCCTCCCAGGAAAATTCTAGGTGCGCCACTGGTACGCACTGTTCTGATGAGCAAAAAGTTGATAAGCATAGAACCATGATTTTAGAAATGAATTTACACAATTTGGAAGCGTCGTTCAAGCGTCTGTTTATTCATGTTGAAATAGCAAACCAAGCTAAGCATAAATCACTTAAAAGATATCAAAATGGCGTCTATCAAAAAAGTATAGCCAGTTTAAAAATCGCCCTTTATGGACCAGCACTTACTGCTCAGTGGCATTCAGATAATCATAGCATCTTCTGATTACCAGACACTAAGTTTTAATCACGATTTAACAAACATAAATATAAGATGACTGCGATACTTCATTAATAAAGTTTGCATTCGACTAAATTTAGATTTTATTAGCAATTAAAGACTGGAAGTAATAAAAGTGACTTTTATTTACTTTAATATAGTTACGAAATATATTT
This sequence comes from Diabrotica balteata, assembly GCA_918026665.1. Classification (NCBI taxonomy): domain Eukaryota; kingdom Metazoa; phylum Arthropoda; class Insecta; order Coleoptera; family Chrysomelidae; genus Diabrotica; species Diabrotica balteata. Next base: position 137,428,123 of record OU898282.1, read on the forward strand.
GGAAATAAACAAACACGTCCTAAATATAAGACACTATATATCAAGCTCATTAAAATATTTATCCAATTTAACGAAAAACGTTATTGAAACAAATATTTTTTTAATTTTACCGAATATAAATATTAACAAAATAAATACACAAAATAACAATAAATATTTACGTAATTTATATAACAAAAAGCAGTATGAACACATTATGTTCTTATTAGTATAGTAAAGACACCGGGCGGTAATCAGCAGGATATGAAATATAAGCCACCAACCGATATTGATAGAGCCAATTCTAATACCAGAATTTTTATTTTTTTCCCTCTCGAAAAGCACAGTCATCATACAAACTGCTAATCAGTCATCACTCGTTCTCCTCTGTCACAAAAACCAACAAACATCTTCAACACTCTCAAACAGCCTCCAAAAAGAAAAACATAACCAGAAAGCTCAACAGAGACAACCCTCCAGGGCGACTCCAGTACGTGCCACACAAAACAGCAAAAACCACAAATCCTGAATAGGATCAAAAGATAATAACCAGGGACAATTATTTTGTCATGTTCTATGCCAATTTTAATAAACACCCCTACTCTTATCCATATATCCCAAATTTAGCCATACGGCTCACACTCCCTCTAAGGGGAAAATTCACTCATCCCAGATACCTAGGTATCAAAAGAATTGAGCTCTGGTGGGACTCTTTACGTGTTATCTAACCCTAGGTGGCTTGGTATGCTGGAGTATCTCCCAAAAATTTTCGTACACATCTGGACGTCACGAGGAGTACAGCTTTTTGCATGGCCTTATAGAGATGTTCATTTAGACCTAGCTGTTTTATGTTCTCTAAGAGGTTTTTTAAGAATAACGCCATTAGTAGATAGAATAACAGGTAGTGTCTGAGTACTTTCCATTCTCCACTGTCTCCTGATTTATATTTCTAAACCTCGCTGCAACAATTCTAACGAATCACAAGTTGGCGATAGCTCGGTGGTGTTAGATTTTAGGATGAATAGGATGAATACAATGGCATTGTAACAGAAAGAAAATATATCAAAAATTAAAGGAACAATAATTTATTCTCACGTCAATATATCTGCTTTTTTGAAAAAAGTCGGTGTGCTTTTTGTTTGTTGAAATCTCCACTTTCTGATGGTGTAAAAAAATATACATTACTATGGTGAATTTTCTCAGAAAATACAAAGAACAAAAAAAACTCGAATTCGAATTTTTTTAATCATTCTATATAATTTTGAGCTATTTATTAAAATTGACACATAACTAAAAAGTAGCAAACCGAATTATACTACTATAATTAACAACCAAATGAGTTAATAAAGTCAATATTTTATAAGACACCTACAAATGACATAAGGAAAGGGTCTGGGCCTTAGAGAAATTCACATCCAATCAAGTTTTCAACAAAATCCAAACAGATCTGAATCCGAAGAAGTCCCCAGGGTTCTACTTAATCACTGCAAGAATTCTAAAAGAACTTTCTAAGAAAAGAGTGCAATATTTAGCATAGATTTTTAACGCAATCCTAAGAACTGGTTACTATCCCTTTTGTGGAAAGTTGCACAGACCATTTTAATACCGAAACTAGGCAAACCTGTAGAAGAAGTTAAGTCCTATAGACCTATCAGTCTACTTTCAGTGATGTCAAAGGTTTTTGAAAAACTACTACTAGACAGATCACAGCCAATTCTCTTACAACAGCAGCTAATACCCAAACACCAGTTTGGATTTAGACAACAGCATGCTACCATTGACCAAATTCACTGAATCTGCAATTCCATAAACAAAGTTTTAGAAGAGAAGAAATACTGTTCTGCAGCCTTTTTGGATATCGCGCAGGCTTTTGATAATGTCTGGCATACTGGCCTGCTATACAAAATAAGACAAGTCCTTCCTCTCAACTACTTTCTAATCCTCAAGTCCTATCTTTCCGACCGGCATTTCCTTGTAAAAGTAAAGGATCAGTGCACTAACTTATATCCAATTAAAGCTGGAGTACCCCAGGGTAGTGTCCTTGGACCTGTTCTTTACCTACTTTACACAGCAGATCTTAAAAGTCAAAGCATCATCACAGCCACATACGCAGACGACACAGCAATCCTTGCGGCTCACTCAAACCCGTATATCGCCTCACAACTGCTCCAGACCAATCTCGACAAAATAAAGATTTAGTTACAAACGAAAGCAAGTCAGTACATATAACGTTCACTAATCGAAAAGGCACATGCCCAACCGTCTCATTAAATAACCAAATACTACAACAAAAGGATGATGTAAAATACTTAGGTATGCACCTAAACCGCAGATTAACGTGGAAGAAACACATATTTACGAAAAGAAAACAGTTGAAACTCAGTAAAATGTACTGGCTAATAGGAAAAAGATCACAACTTGATTTGTACAATAACATCCTAGTATACACGTCAGTGATAAAGTCAATATGGAGCTATGGGATCCAACTGTGGGGATCTGCGTCAAGATCCAATAATGACATACTGGAGAGATTCCAACCGAAGACCTATTATTACAAATGCACCGTGGTACATGCCCAACGAATTCATCAATCGCGATCTTCAGATGAAAATCTGTCAAAGAAGAAATTGCCAGTTACTCCCAAAAATATGACAGACGACTGCAAAACCACCCTAACAGGCTAGCGAATTATGAGACCCCAAGCAAACAGAAGGCTAAAAAGTCTTACTCCAAGCGATCTTCCAACAAGATTTTAAAATTTTAAATTTTTATTATAAATATTATATTAGAGTCACAAATAATTTTGTTACTAAAATTACGATTTAATAGGTTATTGTCACTGGAGAGTCTCCTGCAAGTCTCTTGTAATCTAATTAAACAATTTACTTATTGCAATCCTTATTACAGAATGTAAATAAATGGATGTTAAAAAAATTTTATATAATTTTGAGTTGTTTATTAAAATTGACAACGAAAAAATTGCAAACCGAAATATACTACTATAATTAATAACCAAATAATTTAATAAAGTAAATATTTTATAAGACACCTACAAATAGCATACGTAAAGGGTCTGGGCCCTACTACCTGTTGATTATTTCGTATAAAAATATACGAAAAATTTTGGATGAATTTGTATAACTTTTTTTATTCTAACCATACAGAACCTAAAGCAATTCGTAGATACTAGTTACAGTGATTGTCACCAATACACTGTATTTTTGCTCATTTCCCTGGACCAAATATAAATCCTTCATTAATTCTTCTAATACTAACTTTTCGAAATTAAAAATAAAGTTTATTCGCCACGAATACCTCAAAAAATAACCTTCATTTTTAATTTTGAAAATTCGATCGAGTTATTGTAATTCGACTGGCCCGATTATTCGGAAGATTCCTTCAAAGAAATTTAAAAATAGCCGAAACACGATTTTCTATCCAGCGTGTCTGGATTGTTTAGTTTCTTAGTGACCGTGATACGGGATTGAAGAAAATTTTGAACAACGGTTTTCTTTTAAAAAATATGTTACTGTAAATCAATCACTTAGTAGTACAGGTATGATTTGAGTTTTAAAATATTTTGGTACACTCATTAGCATGGTTTTATTACGATTTACTATTTGTTTTCAAAATAATTAAGTTTAAAAAAGTTTATTGCAAAAATATCACGACAATGGGTTAATATCTATTTTTAAAAAACCGGTGTGAAGGTGCGAAATATATTTACGAATTTAATGTAAGTTTTGCGTTGATTTTAATTTGGAAGGAAAATATTGAAAATAATTTCAATATAGTTGATAATATTCAATACAGTTTCTTAGAAATCTCGTTTTAGAATAAATATATTTGTTATTACATTTGTAGCCCTGCCGTGTATTTTTTTGTAATGGTCTTACCAAAGGATGGTCCATAAATTGCTTTTTTAAACTGTCTGTTATGAACTGGTCGGGTTGTACTGCAGCCAGTTCGTTTATTCTATTCGTTATACGACTGATCCATGATATTTTTTTGCCTTGTATTGTCAAGCAACGTTTTAATTTTACTTATTTCTTTCTTTTCATCGTTTATTTGTTCATCGCTGCTGCTTGTATCCGATTCTAGTGTCATCCCGCGTTTAAAATCCAGTTTTCTGCTCCGTGTGTCAACGTCAACATATATTGTTTCGTATATTGTCATCTTCGTTTTCCTTAATATTTGATTTTTGTTAAGAAATCCTCTATTTAGTGTATGAAATAGTTTTTCTGTACTATCTAGTTTATTGTTGAGATCATCATCGATGCTTCTTCTGTTATTCATTACTATTCCTAGGTATTTGTATATGTGTGTTTGCTTTATTTTTTGTTGATATATCACCACTTCGATTAGATCTTTCGTGCCTTTTTCTTGGTTATTTTCAATATATGTGTCTTCTCTTTATTTACATTAGGTTGTACTTTTTTGCTTCTGAATTCCATCTTTCCGAATTGTACTTCAGTTTTCCTGCTATTTTGGCAAATAATACTATGTCAACTGCAAATACGCATAACAAAAATATAGTCCACAAACTCCAAGCGACTCAGAGAGATATGAAACGGAGAATGATCAACATTAAGCTCACTGATTGGAAGTCCAATGAATAAATAAGCAGACGAACAAAATTTGCAAATATAATTCAAAAGATTGCCATGTTAAAATGGAACGGCACAGGACACATAGGAAGATTGGAAGACAACCGTTGGAAAAAGCGAATTGTTGAATGGCGACCAAGAGCAAACAAGAGAAGTAGAGACAGACCTCAAACCAGATGGACTGATGACATCAAGCGAATGGCTCAACACGAATGGATGCAAAAAACAACAAACAGAAATGAATTTACTCACCCAAGGGAGGCTTACATCCGACGATGGATGGAATAGCTGTTGATGATGATTATGATAATAATTTAGTGTATTCCAGTGAAAATGCAATTTTAATAATTAAAAGTGATTCCACGAACGATTAATTATCAATAGATTTGAACGGACAAAATGTGATTTGGAAACATTTTATGGAACAACGGACTGAAAACAAAAAGCGGTTGGGATGTTCTGAAAATTAAATTTTATTTGTAAGCATTTGTAAATGTAGATAAGAAAAATTAACAGTAAGTTACATAATTTGTTTAGGAATAAGAAAGAGAAATTGGTTTCTAAGACCGACGACAACACGTCTTGCTTCTCTTGCTGAAATTTGTAAATCTTTTACACATTTCGTACAGCTCAAAAAGACAGTCGTTTTCGGTTAAGGCTACCAAAATAGGTGGTGCTTTTTGCAGCTTACATTGGAGAAGAAATAGCAGAACAAATTCGGTGGCTTTCCGTGAATGAGTTTGTATCTATCCGACTGTCTGAAGACGTAGGGCATCCAGAAATAACGTTATAACAGTCTATTGATACCAATCATACATGGGAAGTTTGATGAATTGTACGCAATTACTCTTAGAATCTGTAGGTCTTCTTCTTCTTCTTAAAGTGCCCTCTCCTCAATGGAGGTTGGCTACTACAATTTTAACTCTTCTCTATCTTCAGCTGTTCTTATTAGCTGTTCAAAATTTAGCCCTGTCCATTGTCGGATGTTTCTGAGCCATGATAGTCTTTTCCTTCCTAGGCCTCTCTTTCCCTCGATTTTTCCTTTCACTAGAAGTTGGGCATATTGGTACTTATTATTTTTCAGTATGTGGCCTAGGTATGATGTTTTTCTTACTTTTACTGTGTTAAAAAGTTCTCTTTCCTTGCCTATTCTATGCAGCACTTCTTCGTTTGAGGTATGCGATGTCCATGAAATTTTGAGTATTCTCCGGTAGATCCACATTTCAAAGGCCTCCAATTTATTTACGGTTGATGTTTTAAGGGTCCACGTTTCAACTGCATATAGAAGAGTCGACCAGACGTAGCATTTTGATAAACGTAGTCGAATTTCGAGTTTTATTCGAGAATCACAAAGCAGTTTTTTTATTTTTTCGAAAGATTTTCTAGCCTGTTCTATTCTCGATCTTATTTCTTGATCAGGATTTAGGCTGCTATCGATCCAACATCCCAGGTACTTAAATCTATTGACCTGTTCTAAGATGTGCCCATTTATTGTGCAAGGTTGAGGTACGTTTTGGTTTTTTCGGATTGACATCACTTTGGTTTTTTTAATGTTTATTTTCATACCAAATTGCTCACAGGTCGAGTTGGTCTTGTCGATGAGTCGTTGTAGACCTGAGTCGGAATCCGCAATTAACACTGTATCATCGGCGTATCTGATACTGTTGATATTTACGCCATTCACCTTGACTCCATCCTTGGAATCCTCCAACGCTTCTTTTAATAGAAACTCGGAGTAAAGATTAAACAGCAGAGGCGACAGAACACATCCCTGTCTAACTCCCCTCCTAATTTCTACTTCTGCCGATGTGGAACCTTCGATCCTAACTCTGGCTTTTTGGTTCCAGTACAAGTTTTTTAAGAATTTGATGTCTTTTCCATCTAAACCGACTTCTTGCAAACGTTCTTATAGTATGTCGTGCCTTACTCTATCAAATGCTTTTTCGAAGTCTGTAAAGCATATAAATATATCTTTCTGTTGGTCGTAGCATTTTTGGGCGAGAACTAGTAAACTGAACAGGGCTTCTCTCGTTCCCATGCCGGCTCTGAATCCAAACTGATCGTCTCCGATGATTGTTTCGCACTTTCTATAGATACGATTATGTACGATTTTTAGTAGGACTTTTACAGCATGACTCATAAGGCTTATCAGACGGAACTCATTGCAGTGTTGTGGGTTTGGCTTTTTTGGTAGTCGGATGAATATTGACTCCAGCCAATCTTGGGGTATTTTACCTGTATCATAAATGCGATTGAATAAAAGGACAAATAATTCGATATTTTCTTCGCTGATTAATTTGAGCGTTTCTGGGTCTTCTTCTACATCATCAAAAATCCATCTCCTTCGTGGTCGTCCTCTGCTTCTTGTGCCCTCTTGTTTTGAAAATGTTAATCTCTTCGTGTATTCGTGATCTGACATTCTAACAATATGTCCAGCCCATCTAAGTGTCTACACTTTAACGAATTTCACAATATCTGGATCTGTGTATAACTGATATAGTTCAAAGTTGTACCTTCGACACCATAGCCCATTGTCACTTACGGCCCCAAAAATCTTTCTAAGAATTTTCTTTCAAAAAGAAATCTTTCATAATTTTGAGATAAGCTCTAGATTTTTGACATTATTTCAAAATATATGTAAATCTAAAATAGAAATGAATAAAAAACTTTGATGGTACACCTAGACTTTCATATCATAAACTTTCATGTTTACAACATAGTTAATGTTTTTATTAATAAAATTGTATTAGGTACAACAGTTGTATCTGAAGTGGATTGTAAATAACGTTTAGACGAAAAAAAAACATCTGTCTACACGTATTTTTTATAGTCTGGTAAAGAGAGTTAATTCGATGGGTTTATTGTGTTGATAGCGGATGGTTCATGGTTTAAATTAAAATTGTTGCTTTTTCTATGTAAGCTACTATATTTTTTGGGATTAAACTACAACTAAATATGATGTTTAAAAATAATAATTGTATTTATATGAAATTATTTTAAAACGATAAATGTCATAAAAATTTAAATAGATAATTCAGTATCGTTATTAATTGGATATTTATGACTTATTAATTTTGACAATCGCTACGATCGAATCTTTATTTACAGATATTCCCTTAATTTTTTACTTCTCATTTAATGTAATAATTTATTTTTCATGCAGTTTTTAATTTAAAATGAATTGATCGACGGTAGTGAATCGATGAGAAGAACCGCTTTTTGTGACGCTACTCGTGACAACGCCATCTTGGAGCGCTAGTTCCGTGACGCTCACCTCAGCATTTTACTATAGAGAAAAAGTAATATAACGCCAATATAGAAGCTTCGCTTTAAAAATAATAAATTAAATAATTTTATAATATACAACTGTAACATCTATTTGTAACGTTTAAAACGTTACATTTTTGTTCTTATTAATTTCAAAGTACTTTCCACTATTTTCTGCTCATACTATTTGATTTTCATTGATAATAAGTTCTTTTTCCTATGTTTGTATTCCTATATTTTATTTCAATATTTTCCTATTACAAATAAATCCGCTGATTAATTTCTTAAGTCCCCTTGTAGTCCTACCTTCGCTATTACTTTATCGCACAAGAAACAGAAACCCCACTCCTAAATAATTTACTTCTATGAATCCGACCCGATTTAATTTCTTTTTAAAATAAACCAGCAAACGAGAAGGTATTATTAAAAAAATAAGTCCTCGTGGTCAGAAACTTCCAACGGTCTGGCCACCTTGGTTTTTATTCAAGAGAATTCACCTTGATTTTTATTCAAGAAAATCCACCTTGATTATGATTTAAGAAAATTTACGTTGACATGGATTTTTTGGTCGAAGAATACGAAAATGGAATTGTTTTTTTGGAATAAGAAATCCATCTCGATTTTGAAAGTCCGCATGGCTTTGGATTGGAGAGGGATCCACATGGTTTCGGCTTAGCGGCATGGTTTTTGCAGACATTGTATGGTCCGAGTTGAGAAGAAAACAGCAGGAGGATTTCTCATAGAGTAGAGCTAAGTTTCTTTATTTCTTGAGATTTTGTATATAGATACTTGATTCCCTGTTGTTAGAACCTCAATTTAATTGTTATTACATTTTGATTTATTAAAATATAAATAAATAAAGATATGTGTTAAAGAAATTATTTTATTAATAATTCCCGATTTCTCAAATTAAGTTAGTTTATGCCGAACATCACCCCTGAGGGGTTTTCAATGTGCAATGTGTGAGCTAGCAGCCATTACATATTCTAATCTAAGACTTTCAGTAGTATATTGTATTTTTTCGTTGAACTTATTGGCTTAAAAATTGTACAGTTGGTTAAACAATTCTCTAGGCTCTCCTATATAACGGATTTTATTATTTCGAATTTTAAAGAAAAACCAGTTAAGATTTGATTTTATCTTTCGTGCCTCTGTATATTCGCTTGTACATATTTTATCCTAACAGGATTCATTAGAGCGACTGGTACAGAAGCTCTAAAAGTGAAATCAAATCTTTTGTGTCAAGAGAAGTAATAATAAAATAACTTCAATAAAGGCGCTACAACGACATCTGAGAATAAAACCAGACAGTAGAAATCCTAAGATTTCTTGGTTGACGAAACCAAACTTCAGATTTTTGCTTAAATCGGTGCGTTATATAAATTGCATGGCCAAACAGACGAGGAAAAGATGAACAGAACGAGATGGGAATCTAAAAATTGTATTAGATAACATATCTATTCATCTAAGCAAGAACCTTTGGTAAACTGGTTTCTTGTACTCATAAACAGTACAGCGAAATAAAAGAAAGGACAGTTAAGATTTTATGTCACGTATAGTGCCTCTGTATATTCGCTTATACGCATTTCATCCTAGCAGGATTCATTAGAGCGACTGGTAGCTGGAAGCTCTAAAAGTGAAATCAAATCCTTTCCGTGAATATTTTTAATTTATCGTATGGCATACAATAAGAACACATAATTAAAAATCTATATAAAACGTTACATGAAGTATTACAAACGAACATCTAACGTATTATTTTTTTTTGAACCTATTCTCTATCCTTCCATTGTTGGATATAGGTCTCCCCCAGTTCTCTCCATCTTTCCCTATCTTGAGCTGTTCTCTGCCATGTGGGACCTCCTTGTTTCCTGATGTCATCTTTCCACCTCATCTGTGGTCTGCCTCTTGATCTCTTTGCATTGTATGGACGCCACTTTCCGATGGCATTGTTCCATCGTCCGTCTTGGAGACGTTCATTGTGTCCAGCCCATTTCCATTTCAGTTTTGCTGCTTGTTCTATCGCGTCTACTGTCTTTGTTCTGGTTCTGATCCACTGGTTACGTTTTCTATCTCTAAGTGATACACCCAACATTTGTCTCTCCATCGCTCTTTGTGCCTTCCTTATCCTATCCAAATTGGCCTGTGTAAATGTCCATGTCTGTGCTCCGTAGGTGAGCACCGGTATGATACAGGAGTTATATACCTTGCTTCGTAAGTATAGAGGGATTGTTTGATTCTTTAGAACGTAAGAAAGTTTGCCGAACGCTGCCCATCCCATTCTTACTCGTCTCGATATTTCGGCTGTTTGATTTTCTCTATTAGCTCTGATTGCTTGTCCTAGATAGATATAGTCATTTACCTGTTCTATTTTTTCTGTTTTTATTTTTATTGCCTCTTAGTCTTCCGTGTTTGTCATTACTTTTGTTTTGTTGAAGTTAATTTTTAGGCCTTTTTGCAGTGATTTTTCATGAAGTTCATTCAGCATTAATTCCAGTTCTTGTCGTTCCGAGGAGATCAGGAGTATATCATCCGCATATCTAAGGTGATTTAGGTATTTTCCGTTAATACATATTCCTCTGTTTTCCCAATCTGTTAATTTTATTATGTCTTCGAGGGTCAAGGTAAACAGTTTAGGTGAAATTATATCGCCTTGTCGGACTCCTCGTTTAACTTTTATATTATCCGTTAAACGTATAAAATCATCAATCAAAACGTATTATTATCATAGTGTAAAACTTTTTCGGTCGTATTCAGAAACTCATCGAAAACTCCAGGGAATCGCCTTCGGGGGCATTCTTCAACAATGTGACGGACGGTCTGTCGTTGAACACCACAGTCACACTCAGGAGTAAGGGCTTCTTCTCATCTACATAAGCTGTCAGCACATCTACTGCTGCTTGTTCTTATTCTGTTTAACGTTGTCCATGTATTGCGGGTCAGTTCAAAGCTTGGCGGTTTCTGACCGATACAGGCCATTTGGTGCGCTTCCTGTGGTGAGTCGCTCTCCCATTATCTTCTCCAAGCGTTGATGAGGTTGAAATGTTCCTGATGTAAGGAGTTGGCTCTAGCAATGGAGAATATCTGGAGCGCAGCCTGTTTATTTCGATACCAAGCTTATCATGTTGGATGGGTAGAGAAGAGAATGACTTCTTAGCAGTTTTGGGCGGCGGAATGTGACTCAAAATGGGAAGCCAATAGTTCGGTGTGGGTCTAATTGTACCTGAGATCATTCGCATTGTCTGGTTTAATTGGGTGTCAATAATCTTCGTGTGTTTGCTATTGAGCCATACAGGGGAAGCATATTCAGCCACCGAGTATACAAGTAAAAGAGCGGATGATCTGAGTACGGAGACTGAGTTTTCTCGTTTTCAATTTTGCTGTCGTTCTTTGTAGATGTTCTTTAAAACTTAAGTGTTCTGTCCAGAATCACTCCAAGATATTTTGGTGTTGAGTTATGAGTGAGCAGTCTGTTTTCAAAGTAGACGGAGAGTTTTTTGTTGACCTGGGCATTATTCAGATGGAAACAACTCACTTCGGTTTTCATTGCATTGGGCCGTAGCCTCCATTTGCGAAAGTATTCCCCCATAATGGCAAGGTCATCCGTTAGTATTGTTTCTGTGATATCCATGTTATGTCTTGCTGCAATGGCCCAATCGTCAGCGTAGCCAAATTTCGGCGAAGTTGTCCCAGGTAGATCCGCGATGTATAAATTGAACAGTAAGGGTGCTAAAACAGATTCCTGTGGCAGTCCATTGCTGAGCTTCATTTGGACACTTTTAAAATTGACCATTGTGACTTGAAAAGGTCTGTGGGTGAGCATGTTATCAATGAGTTTAGTTACCTTTTGATACGGACTGGCACGGATTAGTTTTCAACTTAGTCCTTGTCTCTAGACAGTATCGTATGCAGCTGATAGATCGATGAAAGCAACGGATGTTTTTTGCTTTCTTTGAAAACCTGCTTCAATATGTGTTGTTAAGGATATGACCTGATCTGTGCAGCTGCGGTTAGGTCTGAACCCTGCTTGCTCAATAGTTCCGTGAAGAGAAATAAAATAATAATAATAATAAGTTCGGTTTCGTCAACCAAAAAATCTTCACATTTGTACTTTCTGGTTCGAATTTTGATTGAAGTCTTGAATATCATTCTATATGTAAAAAAATGTTTACCAATTTAAAACTTTTTGTTGGCTCTACATAATTTTGAAAATGAATAACTGTTTCTTCGAAAATTTAGAATGCAAAATTATTTTGCGAAAACTACTTGGTCGATTGTGCTGAAATTTTGTGTAGTGTTTTTTATATTAAAAAAAATTTTGTATGTGTCTTTGGAATATCTGAAAAAGATTATTGAAAAGACATTTATTTTTTAACCATTTTTAATAGTTTTCGATAATTTTGGCATAACAATAATTATTTTTCAATTTGCAATTAATTCTTGTAGAAAATTTAATTCCTTAACTTTTTTTTCTTTAAATTTTTTTTTCTAAAATGCATAACAGCTGAGATATAGTAACGAAAAAAAAAATTGAATTTTTCAAATTTTTTTCACAAATTGTTTAATAAAAAAATTAACCCATTTTGAAGTGTCCGCATAGTGAAATAATTATTTCTATTATAATAATATTTCGACGAGGTTGTAACGAAAATATTTTGCCTACCACAGGGGGCATTAATACGGGAGATAGAAAATTGGGGGGAAAACTATTGGGGGTGAAGATAGGGCAAGCAAAATAATCGCTACTGATGCGAACGGCACTCAGGGTTTCGTAGGAGAGCTGGGGTCGCGGATAAGTAAAAGATAAGGGCATTGGAATGGGGGAACTACAAAAAAATGAAATAAAAGGCTCTTGGGATAAACAAAATAAAAATAAACAAGAAACACCTCAAGGAATTTAATATAGGACGCCACTTGAGGTGCCTAATTATGCCTATTACAACCACTTGTTGTAACTAGGGAAATAATTAGAAAACAAAATCAAAACATAAAAAACATATCTTTTTCAAATAAACTCAAAAAGGGTTAGCTCAAAAAAAAATAAATAAAAAGTTAAGAAAATAAAATTTAACCTTTATTTATGTGTCACCATAAACAGTTACATGGAGAAATACAAAATTCAAAAACTTACATGTGTCATCCATTAACAATCTCCATTGCTACAAAACTTACAAAATTGCATGGAGGTTAACCTTTAAAAAAAAAACAAAACAAATCAACATCAAAAATACTAAAACGAGCTGTCATAAATTAACATTAAATTTCAAAAAAAAAACTAAACACAAATTGACAGCTTTACTCAAAACCTAAAATTTACAATTTTAAATGTCAACGAAAGCAAATATTATTTTATAAAAAAAATGTCTGTCTTTAGTTTAAAATTTGAACAAAATGTTACCTTAATTCACATGATCACACTTAAGTTTCTGAAACCATAACTGGAACCTGGAACTGAGGGCTCCACTCTCTCTGCATCACGAAAACCTCCATCTCCAAACTGCCAAAAGCCTTGGATAAAAGCAGGAACCAAAAAAAAAACAAAACGAGGATGTCCTCCAATCCTCACTCAAAACATTAATAATTGAAGCATTTACTGCCACAAAACCAATAACAAACTGCTACATATTCTTCATAATAAAAGACGAAAACAGAATACTTTACAAATTCGACGTGAATTTGGACATAACGCTGAATCGCTCTTGAAAGCTGCTCCAACGAGAGTGAAGAAATTATTTATTAAAATTGATCGCATAACTTGAAAATAAACAAACACTTGACATAGCAAAATCAACGAAACGGCGTACATATCCTTTTGTGACGCATAAACTTGAAAAGAAATTGCCGGAGTAAAATAAACAACTCTCAAATGGTTTTATACTCGGCGACGAAACACTTTTGGGTACTTTGAAAGATACCAACTAACAACACGGAAAAATTCTTCGTTTCATTTTTTAAAAATATATAAGGAGTTTTTAATATATTTTTTTATACGAGGAGGTTTCAATATACTCAAAAGAATCAATGAAATTGAAAATGCTACAAGGTTAAAGCAAAAAAAAGGAGTATACGATTTATCCAACCCACAACAGATACCGCCATGTTCCACAGGTACATTACAATTATTTTAAGACACAATTTTCAAAATATATTTCTCCAGAAAATATGAAATGTGTTAAGCTTGTTTATCCTGATATTGGTTTCCCGGTTAACAAAAATAAACAAAATAATTCAATTTTGACGTTACAATACCGTTATGAATAATGGATCTGTCGATGTTACGAAATCTCGCCGTTACGAATTGACGACGCGACGTTACGAATTATCCGTTACCATTTGTGGAGTTACCAACTGTCGTGTTACGGTATATCTTGTCACGATGAAAAATATGTCATATATCTTAAACGAAAACACATCCTGTAGAGGATGATGCTGATCATCAATTTCTTTTTGTGTTTTTATTTACTGGACTATCTACTATGAACGAACTTCTGTTGTAAAGTAGATAAGTATAACTATTTTGGCAGAAAATTTGCCATTAGACATTACTTTGTGCTGTGAACGAACTTCTGTTACAAAGTGTATAAAAATATAACTGTATTACCAGAAAATGTGCCATTAGATATGTTAATACATTGTATGTAAACAAGAACAATTAATTTTATATATAAAGCACATTCTTTACAAATGGACAATTCTTTAAATATTTACAATAGAAAGGTTTATTGGCGTCAGAACCTATTTAAATGATGACAAAATTTAAATTATGTTAAGCTGCCAGAATGCCAGATGAATGGGGAAGCAGTATCTGAGTAACTGTATAAAAACAAATAGTCTGTTCAACAATGTATAAACCGAAAGCCACTGTGGATTTATGAAAGGCAGATAAATAATATATATACAATTTGGATTACAAAACAGCTAATTAATAAAAGTAGAGAAACAAATAACATCCACAGATCTTGAGAAAGAATACAATTGAGATGCATACTCGATATGTCAATTTTTTCCCCGTTATTAAGATAAAAATGTTGGTATTTTTTTTTCATTAAATTTTAATATTACATAGTTTTTTACCAGAAAACCAGATTTTTTACGATGTAGGTTCATAATTTAAGTCGAATCAAATACATCATGTCGTTGCAGTTCCCAACAACAAGTCATTGTGTGAAAATAAATAGACTGCATTCTCATCTAATATTTTCTGAAATTTTAATGGAATCTTGCATGGAAAACAATAAATAAAGTGTACATTTCTCAGTGATGTTTATTTTACGGTCTAAAAGTAGATTATTTCAGAACAGTTTATACTTCAATCCAAAATGTGGGTATACCAAATTCACATTTAGGTTTATTTTAGTATCATTACGATTTACAAATTAATTTGTTTAAGAATGAAACTTAAACAATTTCTACGGAAAACATGTAAATATTTAGTTGCTACTGTCTACCTGAAATGTTTGAATATTTTATTTACCTTCCTTCAACATTCAGTTTAATGGACCAGGTAATAATGGTTAGGAGACTGTTACTTGTTACTCCTCAGTTCCATCATAATCAATTTGCCGAAGTCTACAAAAACCCAAAACGTAGGTAGGCAAATTAAATCGTTACAATTTTAGAAATTTTTTGATTCATTAATTTTAACCATTTGTATTTTTGGTGGATTTATTTATTTTGTCTTATTCATTGATAGTTATTACATCAATACCTAACTGTGTAGTAGAATATTATGTTTCTTTTACACTACATCTACCGGAACATTGTAGCAATCATGCACACATTTATTGTACTGTATTTTAACCGACACGCATGTCTTTTTCTATATTATATAAATGTAATTACCACTGAATTAGTTAATGTTAATTATGATGCTTCTGTTCGATTCCCTTCCTGACATATTGCAATAACAAAGTCCCAAGAGTAGTCATTATTATCAAGGGATGTTATAGAATAGAGAATTTTTAATTATAAATGTGCACATGAGTATGCTTTCACGGTAACCTAAATTATTGTATTATATACATCAAAAACAAATAATCTAACGCACAAGAAAATCTTCGTATGTAAAGTATACAATCTAGTGCATTTATTTTAAAATAAAGAATTATATGGTATTACGGATGTAAGTATGGTAAGTAGTTGTCATTAAAGTTTACATTTTTATCTTATGTTATTCTGATTCAACACTATCCGGGTTACTTTAATGTTTTTGAAAGCCTTAAATATCATATAAAGATGACCCAGAGTAAATTTAACTATTCAACAAGGTATAAAAGACAAAGTTGTAAAATCAGAAGTAATTTATTACCAAAACATAAAAGCGTACAAATGCGGATTTACTATTTAAAAACGATGGTGCCCATATGACGGCCGTCCTGCTCATATAACTATTGTAAACATCTGTGTGTTGGAACACACGTTAGCATCAAGCAATTAGAATATTGTTCGATTCATCGCGAATCCGTTGTTTCAGCTAAGCGATGGTAGCAGGGGATCAACGTTATAGATGCGGCTTTTCAAGTATCCCCACAAAACGAAATTTGAAGGCGTGAGGTCAGACGATCGTGGTGTTCATTCAATGTCGCCATGTAAGAGATGAGACGAAAGTCTGTAGGTTTTGGGTACTGTACAAGCTGAATTTTAAAACAATGAATTTCAAATCCAGCTTTAAAATGCTTTGCACTCTTGGACGACTACTGTTTAATGTATGTGCAACCTTACAAGCCGATCTTCTAGGATATCAAGGCACTGCACGGCATACACCAGCAATATTCACTGATGGTCGAATCGGCTTTGGCTTACCTGGGTGTTTGTGATTTTGGACTGAGCCAGTGTTTCGAAACTTTGACAGCCACGCTTTTAGAACATTTTTATAGGATGTATCCGCTACGCGACAAATATTATAATAAGCCCATAACTGTGGACTTGTCACTGTGTACGAACCCTTGCTCTTAAAATATGCTTCGATTATAAACGCTAGTTGTTCACTTGACCACTGCTCCATGGCTATTAACAAATCCGCACATTTACTCTGGGTCACCTCGTATAAGATATACATACATATTACAGGATTCAACTTTGTAAATACAAAACATTTTGGAGACGGCTACCCTTCCGTTCTCCTCCGCCAATCCTCCCGGTCCAAGGCATGCTCCTTCCCCAACCTCTCGATTCCATCGCTCTTCTAATTCCTTCATTCCATGAACGTTGAGGTCGAGATCTAACTCTTCTTCTTCTTCCAGGGGGCTTCCATCTGTGAAGTTTTTAGGGCCAACGTTCGTCAGACATTCTCAATATCCAAATCATTTTAAACCTCTTCTTTCTATTCTGTCAATGACTGGTTGTGTAGCATTCATGTTATTTCTCATAGATTCGTTGGACTTCCATTCCAGCCTTGATGTTCTAGCACTTCTCAAATAATCCATTTCAATTTTCCTTACTTCAGAGCCATAGCAAAAAACTAATTCAATCATGGTTTGTCCTATTCTTTTTTGTTCCTTTTGGAAATGTTGCGATCCCACCATAAACAGTTCAGACATCCTAAAATTTTACGTCCCTGGTTAATTCGGTGTTTAATTTCGGTTTCTCCCAAGCCGCTCTTATCAATGAGTGCACCTAAATATTAAATTTTGCAAACCTTGCATCTGAATTGATCTAAATATTCTGTTTTCTTCATGCTGACTTGTAGCCCCCATTTTGCATATTCTCTGTATAGACGCCTTCTCATAAATTCTAGATCATAAGAATCTTGAGCTAGGACCACTTGGTCATCCGCAAAGTTCAGGTAGAACAGTACGTCATGGGGATTCCCATTCCCTGGCAGTGGTTTATCCAATTTACAATTTTTGATATATAATTTATGGAAACGGTCAGGTCTTCTATGCACCGTCCAAGTGTAGCAAAATAAATATATCGGCCGGGTACAAGTATTTAGGTTAAATTACTTCGGATTATCCTTCGACTTTGGTATATTTCCATTAAGCGGTGGTTCTTTTTGTTGTGTGTATTTAAATAAGTAAATCTTCTTACTCAATAGAAATGTATTTTTCTCAATTTTTATTATTGTTCATTATCGTCACCTTTAGCAAAAAGGGATCGAAAGTAGTCTATCCATGTTTCATACAACACTATTGGATGGTAAATTTACAAGTAATTTTTCTATCGACCCCTTATTATAGTTTACAGAATTCATTTTCATTTATTCTTGCAAATGACAGTAGACGATTGCATTTATTTTATAGAGCAGCAAAAGCACCGTCTCAAGAATAAACCATTGTAAGGTGAAACTGTAGATATTGTCAGAATAAAAGGTTATCCCTAACATCGGCCAATAGCTTCCTGTAAGCTTGGATTTGCAGTTCACCTAATTCACCATTGAAAAGAAGTCTCCTGACTTCTTGCTGGCTCATATATAAGTCGCTACTAGCGTACTCAGGCATGTTATGTTACTATAATGGCCATATAGACGAAGATCATTAAATTTCAGTTTGAATTACCACAAGTGTTCCTGATGGGAGGTGAAAGTTCGAAACATTGAGTGATACAGTAAAAATATATCGATATGATGTATGGTTTGTCTCTGATCGTAATTCATATTGTAAATCAGCTACGAAAAATATTTTGTATTTTTAAATTAATAAATATTTTCTTTTCCAGTACAGAAGAAGTTGCTAATGGAACAACATGGTGTCCATATTAGAAGAAGCAGATGATCCGATGCTTAGATGGAAAAACAGAGATGTGGAAATGCAAAGTTATTCTTATAGTATCTCCAGCGAGGAAGAAAGCGGTTCCGCTTTCGATATAGAGCAAAGAACAAGAACGAAACCTTATCAAGAAATATGGAATACAAATTCTATATGGGAGAGTCTTATGGTAAGCCTTTTAATTCTTTACACATTAATATCTTCAATACTATCATATTTACGGGTAAAAGCTTAAGTAAATCTTTAAGTAGGATGGCATTTTTAAACATTCATAGCTTGAAGACTTTGTAATATTTATATTTAAAACAGTTCTTAGTATTTTCTAATATATCATGACTATTCTGCAGGTAATTCTATAATACTGCTATTACCAACCTTGTGAATATTTCATTTCTTCTACTGTTGCATAATTTTGTTTTTTTTTTCAGCATTTGAATGAGGCAGAAGAAATAAATGAACTATTACTTAAAGACGATGTGAAAAAGGCTATCGGTACTAACAAAAATACTGCTCTACTAATTTCGTCATGGACAGGAAATGTATCTGCGTTAAAAAGTATCATAGAAGCCGGACCGTTTCTAGATAAAACCGATGAAAATGGAAGGTAATGTAATTTTAATATGCTACTTATATAATTTTATCATTTTTATACTTCAGATCCGCACTCGATTACTACAATAGTCTAATTAATCAATATATTCTTACTGTTTTAGGACAGCAGTCCACTTGGCATCTTACGGCGGGAAAAGTGAATGTTTAAAGCTATTACTAGACGCAGGTTGTAACATAAACGCCTATGATCACAGCAAGCAGATTACGCCTTTGCATTGCGCAGCCGGGGCGGGAGATTTAACCTGCATAAAGATCTTGATAAAAAGAGGGGCAGGCATCAACGCCGGTTTAAACAGTGGAAATTTTAGACCCCCATTGTATTTTGCAGTACAAAGCAACGCTACCGAATGTGTGAAAGAGCTGTTGCAAAACGGAGCTATTCCAAATACTTGCCAGGTAAGATTGTCCAATTATTTTATTATTTTTCTCATTTTTATGCTGACGGTTTGTCAAGCACTATCTCCTGAAAGTATTTCTTATAATACATTTTTAAATCCTTGACTTGTATCGCTTACCTCTTCCATCTCTTCCTTAATTTTTCCACGTTTCAATATTACATATTTTAGCATAAACTTGGATGTTCTCAGTGATTTTACTGTTTTTACAAGAAAATTATAATCATGGAGAAATGCGTGTGTCTTTATTGAAGGTTAAAAGACAACTGTTATAATTTATCTCTGCCTGTCTATAAGATAACATAAACATTTCTTTTTGATTATTTGTTTGGCTTACATTTTGTCCAAATGCATCTCTTACGTCCAAACCACGTGAAGTATCTATAGTTTCGTGGTTTTGGAATCGTTGCTCATTATTTTGAGATTGCTGAACGGACTGCGACTGATTTTGCACAGTTGATGGCAAATATTAAACTGGTGTCCTTGTGGTAACTGGTTTAATTTACTTTGTTCATTTCTCCGCTCTGTTTGAATATGTGGTGCTGATTGAATTGCAGTACCAATTCTATTATGTTCCCAATTAGGTTGGAATATCATTACTGCCGTTCCGTGACGAAAAGAATGCATCTTCCATCTGAACTCAGCGTCTCAAAATTGTATTTAATGTACACTGCTCACTTGCTCAGACAATTCCATCGGATACTGTAAAGAGATCGTATTTCCGGTATATATATATTTAACAGAAAATATCATTTGAGCTTTAAAACTCCAAGAACAGACGTTTGCTAAGAACAGAGCTAAGTGAACGCATTAAATACGAGAAAAATGAACAATCTAAAATTAAACTAATGACTGAAAAACGGATCCACAAACTTCGAGCAAAAGCATTTTTCCAATTTCTTCAAGAAAACAGAGAAGACCTAGACACTTTGTCGTCGACTGCCAAAAAAATTTGGTCCTCCCCAAAATTCCTGATCAATGTGCTTATTATTCAAAGCAGCTTTATTTTTATAAGTTTACCGATGTTGAAGGTTCCTCAAAGTCTCCACTTTCAAAGGAAAATGTATTTTCATACTGTTGTACTGAGGCCAAAATAAAAGCTCGATAATGATTGGCATATGCTGCAAATGGCTAGCCGAGAGCACACCATTAAATGTTTAATTACTTGAGTTAGTTTTTCCTGTAGTTGGTCACTCGTTTTCGGTAAAATTGAGAAGAATTTACGAAAACTAGAAGTAGTAGCAACACCTGGCGAATACAAGGAAATTATTAACTGAAATGAGGTTGAATGCTCGAATAAATGAACTTTGAAAATAAGGCTATTATCGAGCACAAGTTAATTAAATCTAGCCCAAGTACTTTTGCTTTCACAGCTCTTTCAGTTTCTACTTATGTAGGCAGAACCATTAGAAAGCTATCTACTAGAATATCAGAACATTTAAAAAGACCAAACTCTTCAAGTTTTGGTCAACATTTAGAGTCTAGCAAACACAATTTCAACATCAATACTGGTTCGTCTATTTCGCATGACATCAGTAGAAAGAAAAACTATTTGGAGTTGGATCTATTGGAAGATTTGGAGATCACAAAGGAAACGAATGGAAACTCTCATTGTCTTAATACTCAAATTAATTTAAACTGTACCAAATAAAAAAATAGCTCTATTTTTAAAAACTTTATTACAGCTTCACCTCGTAGTGGACCCAGCTCGGCTGTCTAGACTTCCTGCACTGAGTTTTATACATTAAGAATCTACCAATTTCAGGCTTTGTTCAGCATTACTATTGTATTTAATAATTTACACAACTAGCTTGCTCAGATTCAATTGATCCACAGTTGGAGTTGATTTCACTCTTCATACCTCTGCATAATCTACATATACTAATTCCACAGTTTTATATTTCAACACCTGTTGGTCAGTTGGTCTTTAGTAATGCTATTACATATTAGTTTTATAGTTCCCCCATTGGCTTGTAACTGAACTACTTGAACTATACCCATTTACACACTGCTTTCAATTCTGATTTCTTCTTCTTCTTCTTTTTTATAAGCAAAATGCTTGTTCAATGTCGATTAATGCCTCTATTGGAGGTTATCACTCCATCTTTTGCGTGGTCGCTCGATACTTCTACCTTTTGGTGATTTGTCCCTCGCTATTCTGACTAATCGGGTCTCTTCCATTCTGTTTATGTGTTCGTTTCATTCCTTTTTTCTGTTCCAATTTTCTGTCCTGTTCAATTCTGATTTAATTTTAATATTTCAATTTCATAGTCAATTTTCTTCTCGTTTTGCAGTATTGACAGTGCCTGGTAGACCATTTTATTGTAGTCAACTACCCACTGTCGTTTGGTCTATTTCTTTCATTCACACTTTATGTACACTTCATTTAGCCTCAAACCTACAACCTTATTATTACAGACGGGTGTGAGTGTGAGATCTGGATTATGTAATCTAGTTTAAATCAAAATATTCTATATGTCATACTTCATCAGCTGATTTTTTCAGTAGTAGTTCTAGTTGGACCTTTGGCCAATGACAACTTATAAAGAATTTTAATATTTGCTGATCACAGATCCATAACTTTGACTGCCTATCAAAGTTGTCATATGTACATGTCACCGTATCATTTCCGCTTAGATCATTATTCCTCCAGATACTGACAGAGAATGTAGCGTAGAATCTTTAAGTAATTATAAAAAATGTTTAGTGGATATTCTGATAGAACAAACCGATATGGTGTGGCCATAATGGTAAGCAAGGAAATAGATAAATCCGTACTTGGTTTCACCCCACTTTCGAATCGCATTATAATGCTACAAATTAACACCAATATAGGGAAAATGAATGTTATTCAAGTATATGCACCAACAGCTGACAAGGAGGAACAAGAAATAGAAGACTTCTACGAGCAATTAGAAACAATAATGAAAACAACAAAAAAACGTGAAGTTCTGATACTAATGGGTGACTTTAATGCCAAAGTGGGCAGAGGAAGTGTGGATAGTTGTGTTGGAATGTATGGATTGGGAGAGCGAAATGAGCGTGGTGAAAGACTAATTCAGATGTGCCAAATAGAAGAACTAGTAGTTATGAATACAATGTTTAAATTACCAAATCGCCGGCTCTACACGTGGAAAGCTCCTGGAGACAGCAAAGATAGAATCATAAGAAATCAGATAGATTACATCTTGATAAGGAACAGGTACAAGAACTCTATTACAGTAGTGAAGACTTACCCTGGAGCAGATGTAAACTCGGACCACAACCCAGTAGTAGCAAATATGAATGTAAGATTGAGAAAACCATTAATGAAAAGATCTAGACCACAAATATGCATTGATAAGTTAAGAGAACCAAATACATACCAAGAAACTCAAAACAAAATAAATCAGAGTATCCAAGAAATAAAACAACAAAATAGTAACACTACAGATATTGACACAAAGTGGAAGAATATAAAGAACGCAATCGAGACTGTGGGACGGAAAACTTTAACATTTACAAAAGCTGCCAAACAAGAATGGATGACACAAGAAATTCTCGAAAAGATGGACGAAAGAAGAACACATAAAAATAAAGATAAAATTAAATATCAAGAAATTAATAAACAAATAAAACAGAAAATAATACAAGCTAAGGAAACATGGATGTCCATTAAATGTCAAGAAATCGAGGAATGTGAGGCAAGGTATGACACTTTCAACACCCATAAGAAGGTTAAAGAAATGATTTCAGGAAATCGTAACAAACCAATCGGGTATTAAAAAATGCAGATGGTACCACTATAACTGAAACGCAAGACAAACTACGTAGATGGAAAGAATACATTGAACAACTATTTTATGATCAAAAAGTAGAACAATTATTAGAAGTTAACGGAGAAACCACGGGACCAGAAATAATGAAAGAGGAAGTTATGTATGCTATAAAACACACAAAAGGCAGAAAAGCTCCAGGACCCGATGAAATACCAATTGAACTATTGAAGATAATTAATGAAGATAATATTGATGTCTTGGTAGACCTTTTTAAATCCATATACAAGACGGGACACATACCCAAAGAGTGGCTTCTCTCAACTTTTGTGACGATTCCAAAAATCACAAATGCTAAAGATTGCAATGACTATCGAACAATTGCGTTAATGAGCCACACATTGAAAACCTTCCTTAAAATCATACATAACAGAATCCACATGAAATTAGAACAAGAAATAAGTGATTCACAGATGGGTTTCAGAAAGGGTCTAGGAACTAGAGAAGCATTATTTGGAATCCATGTTCTGACACAACGATGCCTGGATATGAATCAGGACATATATGCTTGCTTTATAGATTTCCAGAAAGCTTTTGATAGAGTTCAACATGAGAAGCTTTTAAGTATTCTTAAGACTAAAAACATTGATAGTAGAGATCTACAAATTATATCGAATCTGTATCAAAACCAGAAAGCAAGAGTAAGAGTCGAAGGAGAACTGACAGAGGAAGTAAGTATACTTAGAGGAGTTCGACAAGGGTGTATCCTTTCACCACTCTTATTCAACGTCTACAGTGAAGTGATTTTTCAAGAGGCTTTATTGGATATCGTGGAAGGTATTTATGTCAACGGAAATAGCATTAATAATATTAGATATGCCGACGATACTGTCATATTTGCAAGTGACATGGAAGATCTACAGTACATAATACAACATGTATACAATGCATGTGAAAGTTACGGACTGCAAATGAATCTCAAGAAAACGAAATCAATGATATTCTCAAAAAAACCACAAAATGTAAATAACCTGATCATCAATAATACAACGATAGAAAGAGTAAAAACATATAAATATTTAGGAACGTGGCTAACCGAAGATGGAGATCAAGTAAAGGAGATCAGATCTAGAATAGAAATGGCAAGAAACACGTTCATAAAATTGAAGAAATTACTTTGCAACCGTAACCTTAATCTAGAGATTCGCACAAGAATGCTACGTTGTTACGTCTTCTCTACTTTACTATATGGCATGGAAGCGTGGACAATAAAGCAGTCTGAAATCAAAAAATTAAACTCCTTTGAGATGTGGTGCTACAGGAGAATGCATAAAATATCGTGGATTGAAAAAGTAACTAATATAGAGGTGTTACAAAGAATGAAGAAAGAATGTGAAGTCATAAAAACTGTTAAAATTAGAAAGATTCAATATCTGGGACATTTAATGAGGGGTGAGAAGTACGTATTACTGAGGTTGATTATGCAAGGGAAGATACAAGGGAAGAGAAACCCAGGACGACGCAAAATGTCCTGGCTAAGAAATTTGAGAGAGTGGTTCGGCTGCAGCTCATTAGAATTATTCAGAAATGCGGCCAACAAAGTTAAAATAGCGATGATGATTTCCAACCTCCGCTAGGAGAAGGAACCCGAAGAAGAAGAAGAAAAAATGTTTGTCCTCGTTTTAGTGTAGTGTTTTGTGCAGTTTTATGTCAATATTAATGTTTCCACATTCTACGCTTGCCGGATAGTTTACATTTTGACGAAGTAAGTCTAAAACGTTAATCTCAAAAACTTTTTTTCATCCATTAACTTCGAGTTTTTTATCGAAGTTAACTAATGTACTTCATCTAAAAAACGTTTTCTTGGCTTATTTCAGATGCCCTGAAGATGCTATTTTAAGCGAAAGTACTTGGGCTAGATTTAATTAACTTGTGCTCGATAATAGCCTTATTTTCAAAGTACTAGGAAATTATTTTCTAATTTTCTAAGGTCGTTAATATAAAACAAAGCTGTGTTTACGACTGGAAGTCTGCTATTCTTAAACCAGTGGGTGAATTAAGAAATGTAAAAGCTATATTTTAAAACTATGTAGGACAGGAAATGTTTTAGTACGAGTTAAACTTCATTACAAAAACGATTTCGGCTCTTTTGTAAATATCACACGAAAAGACAACCAGATTAGCACTATCAATCCAGAAAAACTTATCCCCGATGCTCACAAAGTAAATAATTTAAGACTTGATGATGTGCAAAATCTTTTGACCACACATTTTGGTTTAGACTGGACACATGTTTACATATTATATTATTGCTCAATATTAAAATATATATATATATTTTTTCACTAAGCAACCGACACAATAATGTTTTATTAGTTTAAAAACTGGCAATACTTTTATAGATTATTTTTATATCCGTCAATATCCAAGCATTGCAAACAAAAACAGCAATCTCAAAATAAAATATTAAGAAAAAGGAAAAGAAATAATTTCTTAAGCTGCTCTCTCTGGACATCCGATCATAAACCAAATTTTATATCATTCTTCATCAATTTTATTGTTTTAATTTAATTTTGGTGTGCCTAAGTCATGTCATTAGTTTTTTTTTCTATATGCATATCTATCTTTCTATATTTCTATATATATATATATATAATATATATATATATATATATATATATATAATATTATATATATATATATATATATATATATATATATATATATATATATATCTAATAATATCTCCCTATTAGTGTGCAATATTAGTTATACTCCACATGTTTTGGTTTCAGATTTTTAGTGAAACTCCCCTCCACGTAGCAGCAGCTCTGGGAAACTCTGGAGTAGTGGAACTTCTTCTGCGCTATGGAGCTGCCAAAGACGTACAATGTGGGAACGAGAAAATGACTCCACTCCATCTGGCCGCAGAAGATGGAGACGTAGACTGCGTTAATTTGCTTATAAACGCAGGTGCTAATATAGCTGCGAAAAACCACAAAAATCAAACACCTCTGCACTTGGCAGCTCTGTCCCAATGTGCAGAAACGATTGCGATCCTGTTGAAGAAAGGTGCAGATCCTAATGCTACCGATGTGGATGGAAGAACTCCTTTGCACAGTTCGATCGTAAAAGCTTCCAGGTCTTGCGAATGCGTAAGACTATTACTAAGCGCCAGACCTAACGTAAACAAACCAGACATTTTTGGTTACACCCCCCTTCATCTAGCAGCTCTAAATGAGTATGCTCACTGCGTTATGTTATTAATTAACCACGGTGGGGATGTAACTGCAAGAACTAATGGCGGAATATCAGTTCTTACTTTTATAACCAGGAAGACCCCAGACGTGATTCAAAAATACAAATCTAAATTCGACTACTCTATAAGACTAATAGATCATGAGTTGGGTGACATTGACTGCGAATTAAAATTAGATTTCACAGTTCTTGTACCTACCATGGGCAATAAAGAAACAGAACTTCTTTTGAACTTTATTGAAGTGGGTCATAAGGAGATTCTGAAACATCCGCTGTGTGAAACGTTTTTATTTTTAAAATGGAGGCGCATTAGAAAGTTTTTCCTATTCAGTTTATTTTACCATTCCCTTTTTGTATTCTTGTTTACTTTTTACACAGTAGGTGTATTTCTTCGAGATTGCCCATCTGCCAAAAGCCACGTCAGTCCTTGCTGGGTACCAGAGTATGTCAAGACTGTGGGTTATGTGCTATTAATTCTGAATTTGTTATTGTTAGCTAAGGAATTATTTCAGATAGCCCATTCGTGGGTCACGTACGTAAGGCAATGGGAGAATGCTCTCCAATGGTTTATTATTTTTGGAGTGTTTTGCTGTGTTCAACCAACCACCAATATGGATGTAGAACAGGATGTATATAATTGGCAGCACCATGTTGCAGCCATTAGTATATTTGTCACTTGGGTCGAGCTAATGATGATAGTTGGAAGGTTTCCTGTATTCGGTTTGTATATTCAAATGTTTACGACAGTTGCGGTAAATTACGCTAAGTTTATGCTGGCTTATTTTTGCTTATTTCTGGCATTCTCTTTAAGTTTTGGCGTCATATTCGCCAATTATAAATCCTTTAAAGACCTCAAATGGGTACTGTTAAAAGTCATAATAATGATGTCAGGAGAACTAGAGTATGAAGATGTATTTTTTCCCGATGATAAATATGAGAAAATCAAATATCCTTATACAGCACAGTTAATGTATCTATGTTTCGTAATCTTGGTGACGATTATTTTAACGAATTTAATAGTCGGTCTTGCAGTTAGCGATATTCAAGAATTACAACAAAGTGCTGGACTAGATAGGTTAGTTCGACAAGCCGAATTAGTAGCTCACTTGGAGAGTATGTTGTTTTCCAAACTTCTGACGTGCATACCTTACAAGGTGATGAAATTTTTACATAACAAAGCATTGCTCCTCAGGTCTCAGCACCATTGGGCTTTATATATACGGCCCAATGATCCAAGAGAAGAAAGAATACCACAAGACTTGATTAAAAATATTTATCAATTAGTAGTAGCGCGAAAAGAAAAACCAAAAAAAAATCGACGAATGAAATCAGACTATTATTACGACGTTATTTCTCCTTCCCTCTCAAGGCTAAGTTCTTACAACAGCGATGGCGGAAAGTACGGTAGTAGAAATCAATTAACAAATCTGAAAGCTCAAGTTGACGAAGTTACAAAAACTTTTCATGAGCACAATAAGATGATGAGACATAAGATTGACAAAATATACATGGCTCTAAATGGTACTAAATAATTTCTGACGATATTGAGTGCGTCACGATCCTGTTTTTAAAATGTTCCCTGGAGTAGACATAAAATAAAGTATTGAGATATCTAAAAGATTATTTGTTACTACATCATTTAACTTTCATCACTTTACTTTCTGATGTCCTAATTGTCTTTCTTTCCTACTCACCTTTATCCCCGTATCCACTAACACCAGTCAGTTTTGACTAGCTACACACTGACTCTTTATCACTTTACAGTTGGTAACCTCTTTTAGCTAACTTGTTCTACACAGGATAACATATGTCTGACATTCCCTTCCCCCTCTACTATATGTAACATACTGGTCTTCAGTCTTTATAAAGAATGTATTAATCACAGCCAAATCCCATGCCATTTCAAAGTCAATCAAACTATTTCCTTCATCATTTCTTATTCCCATCTCCATCCCATCTCCAATAAAATACTTTTCGTCTACAGGAATCTAGAGCATCTCCCAATCAAGGGCACTCCAAAATTCTTTCTTTTCCTGTTTTTCACACTCTACTTGTGGGGCATAAGCACATATTATGTTCATGTTGGTATTGCATGTATTCTGTTGGCCTTTCATTATTTTTTCACTTCTTATGATTACCCTTACTAGATGTTCTTTCCATTTGTAGTTTAAAATAACACCCACTCCATTTCTGCGATGACTATTCACATTACTACTGTATATTGACTTGTATGCATATAAAAAATCCCTTGATTTATTACATTCACATACAGTGTACCTTTCCAACTAGTTTCTTGCATACAAAGTACAACACTCCTATGCATGAAATCGGCGAGCTCCTTTTCTGTACCTGTCATACTTCCACCATTGAGCAATTGTCAGGACTAGCTTCTTAGACCCCTTCTGTCCTGTAAGAAGTGGCCCTAGCTCACTTTTCATAGGGGTAAGGCGAAGCCGTAACTGCCTGTTGCTTATGGGTAACATCCCAGTCCCTAAACTGTTTTCTGTATTCCTTCTTTCCATGGATTTAGCATTTTAGGTTTTTTTTTACTGACGGATGCCCTTCTTGGTGCACACCCTCCAACTTTATCCCGGCTTGGGTCTAATTGGGACTTAAAAACAGTTTTTAAAATAGCGATGGATACAAATAAATTTGGCAGAGTAATCACAACCTAAGACAAAAGACGGCATTGCAAGAAAAATAATCGTAATTAAGGGACAACCTAAATAATTCAAGATTTGTACTGATCTTGATTACTCTTAATGAAAACAGCGTCGTGGCGTCACGATTATTATAACTATTCCTATTTTTTGAATAACGAATTTGATTAAAAATATAATTGTATTTTTGTAAAAAAAAACTAGAATAGTTGAAAATTTGTATTTAAATTTTATTATATTATAATTGTAAATAAAGTTATTTAAAAAATTGTATATTTTCTTAAATATAAAAATAGTAAACCATTAGCAAAAAAGTATAGAAGGACCAAACAACAAATACATTGTGAAGCAATGTGTATTTGAACCAATATTGAATTTTAACTTGCTTGTAGATGCTTTTAGACTATTTAGCCATTATCAGTGCTGTGAAGAATATGAGACAATATCTTGACCAATAGACATTGGGTCATATAAAACTCAAAGTGAATATACTAATGATTATTTTAAAAAAGTAGGTACTTACCAATAAATCACATGTATATTGGTTACCATTTTCAAGAAAAATATTAACTTGACAATCATCAACACCTGGTAGTTGGTAATTTTTTACTTTGGATTCATAGAGGATCTCAACATTGGTGTTTTTTATTTCTTGCTTTGCAGAATGCAATATTAAGTTATTTTCTACAATGTAGGAAACATCATCAGAAGATTTTATTTCCCCAAAGGTTATTGAAGCATCAGACAAAGCATCCATAACCTATAAAAAATAATGTATTATCAAAGAATATAGACGCATATGCATCTATATTCTTTGGTATTATAGTTTTTTTAAAGATTTCATAGTGGGTTTAATTTTCAATAGTAAATTATAACATGTTGGAAAGCTAACAACTAGCAAATGTATATCTACAAAGCTGCAATATGTGTAGTAAGGACTAAAAATGTCATCATTTGAAAAAGGATTAAAAAAAGGTACAAAAGCTAGAAGGTAAACATCACCAACAAGTTAGAAATATGTATTTCTAGTTAAGTTCTGTCTTCTGTACCTTTTTTTCTGGCCCTTTTCACATGCTATGACAATACTACTGATTATCTGACATATGATTAAACCCTGTATTTCTATTTTGAAGGTTTTTGAAAATAGTATTGGCTATAAGGTACCAAAAACTAACCTGTAGTCTCTTTACTGTAGCAAATCTGGCTTCTTCAATATGTTTCCATGTGCCAATATTGTTTAAGAGCTTTTTTGTTCCTGGTGTGAGAGACACAACTCTATTACTATATTTTTCAGACAAAACAAATGGTATATCCTTGGTAGATTCTAATAGTAAAATTTTTCTTCCCGAAAATCTTGAGTTTTTTCCTAAAATGAAAGAAAAGTATTAAAACAAATATTAAAAGAGAGATCAATGTATTAAGAGCCAACATTCTGCTAGAAATAAAATATTAATTTATTTAATATGTTGCTCTATACAATGTAACTGCAACAACTATGCAACAAAGCATTTGATATAATGAACCAGCATTAAAATGACATGATTGGTATAAAAGATAATGAAATCCTGTCAATATTAGATATACAGGCAATACCACAGTCTTCATGAACATCTAAACCACTTATAAACAATTACTAATCATAATAGAAAAAACATTGTAAAGAATGTGGGTTAATGCTCAACAAAAAAAAAACTAATTCAGGGTATATTAAGAGCAATGTGAGTAATATCAGCCTCCGAAATTAATACTGAATCTTCTACATATCCATTTGTGTGTTAAAAATAACTCACTTTAGAGTTGTTGAGAACTTAGACAAACTGTTGGAGATCAAAGTATACCTACCTACTGTTTTAATATTATATATTATATTATAATTCTAACATAACTAACATTGAGGACATAAAATGACAACAAGAATTGTATCATAGTACAAGGGTTCTAAAACTACATTTGTATGACATGAATGTTCTAGTCCATACTGATCTATGCTATCTACAGAATAGATACAACTTCTACAATATCCTGCTATCACTGTCATTCTCTTTGCAGTTTCACAATGCATGGGGTCCACTTCCCTACTTAATTTCTCCACAAATTTATTCTTTTTCTCCTTCTGGGAATTTGCAACTCAGCAATTCTTCATATTAGGTGATTAGCAACTCAATGTTGAACATGCACTAACCATCTTAACCTCTGCTCCCTCATTTTGGTGCCACACAGACTTCCTTTGATATATTCATTCTTAATCTAACTTTTTGTGTCACTCCAGAAGTCCATCTAAGCATTTTCATTTCCGCCACATGAAAATATTATTCATCTTTCTTTTTAACTGCTTAACATTAAGTGTTCAATACATTGGATATAAAAGGAGTATTATTATCCAAACAATGGTAACAATACTACCAAAGAATATAGATGCTTAATACTACACTGTGAAAATATTTATACAATAAAAATTCTTACCTAAAGCACATGCAAGAGTTGTTCCAATCATTCCACCACCAGCAATAACAATATCATAGTGTTTCTTTGAACATTCTGTTGAGGAGAGATGTCTCAAGATGTTTTGTAAATTGCTGCCAATATTTGGCTTGCAAATTTGCTTAACTGAATGCATTGGAAAAACTATGACAGTCCGTATTAAACTCACTATAGTAGAAAATTAAAAGTTTACTATCTAGAGAAAATTAAAACTTTCAAAATTATTTTTAAATCTTTCACAGGTTATGTTTAATAACATAACCCAGATATTTAAGCATTGTGTGAATATCTGATATTTATTTTTAGAGAACCAATAAATAACATTTTAAAACTGCATACACCAATAAAATTAAATAAAGTAGGATACAATGTAAAATTATTTTTTATTTTGCGGGTCAGTATAAACCTAGCTTTAGAATTACGTCATAAATCCACGTGCTTGACAATTTTGAAGTTTGTTACACAGAGCCGTCTCGAACTTTTACAGAAAATATTAATTTGTTTTTTTATTAAATGAAAGAATCCATTTTTACAATTACGATAGTTGCTTATAAAAACTATTTAGAGGATTATAAATTTTTCATTTTAAAATAGTGTTATAGTAGGTCTTAGTCTGCCAGGGTAGGTAACATTTTTATTTCTGAGTCATCTTTTTGCAGCCATTGCCATAGGATTTTTTCAGTTGGTGTCTCTTTATACACGTTATACATTTTCCAAAGAATTATATCCACATTACACCGATCTAGTTTTTTGGAGAAACCAGAGTTTTTCTATTTTTTTCTATCCTTTGTAGGTTTATTGGTTAATAACCAGACTACGATCACTGTAAGAACAACCCCTGGAAGGGGAAAAGAAAGAGGCTGGAAGACAGTTTTGCTGTTATGCCCGCCGTGTAGAACTGAGGTATTTTTCGAACATTTTGACCAACCCCCTCACAAAAGACGAAAAATCCTGCACTGCATTAAAATTTTGAAAAAATTCTCGTTTAAGGGGGATAAACGCTGTGTAATTGTTTTTAATATTTATTTCTCTAATCTCGGTAAATATTACCCGGAACAAAACAAGACGTAGGTACTCGGTTTTTCCCATAGCAGAAATATGTGTATAAACAAATACGAACTGCTAAACTACTTAAACGACTTTTGTTAAAGTCATAATTTGTACACATAAAACAAGTACGATCATGCCTTCGCTCAATCTACTCCAAGAACTGTTTATCTTAATATTAATAAATAATAATGTGTATCTAAGATTACTAGTCTCACACAGCCAACATATTTAAGATTCAAGATTAAAAAAAAACTTGCACTTAGCTATTGCTTACCCACTGTTAGAATCGATATCAGTATCTTTTATTTCAAATAAATAAGCTTCTATGCTATTCTCTCAAACTTTTGAAATCAATAAAAAAAACGTAGATATATTTTTTATGTATATTGATTCATCTCAACAATATATACAACAATACAACATTGATTTCGTGTTTTTGTGTTTTAATCTAAATCACTTCTAATCCTATCTATATTTATATTTCAACCATTTCAATAGCTTTGAGAAAAGAAATGGGGTTATAAGTATATTAAGTTATAATAAGGTTATGACTACTATACCCCTTATAATAAGTAATGGAGTCATCCATCAACTGCAGCCTTTTACATTTTATATTGTATCACAATAATCTCTAGTTTTTTATTTATTTTTCCAATTTCTATATTGAGTAACCATGCAAAATTTATTGAGCATGTATTGGGCCAACAATGCAAAAAGTAGATGATACATTTGGTCTAGGCAGACCCTGTACAATATTTACGTTTGCGCAATTTTGCTGATCAAATCCTGACTCCCCTTTCCATTCTATTGCACATTCCACCTAACCCCCACTCTGACAAACATTAAACGTCAAAAGATCTGTGATCCAAAAAGTATTTTGGGATTTTCAAACATTTGCCCGGAATTTTTGGCTTTCGAAAATTTAGTTGCGAATCGATGGCGAGTTAATGCTGGCGGAGAGAGTTACGAACGAAAATGACTGATCGATCCAGAAGGTTAAGTTACGAAAACGCGGGATACCTTTCGGGAAAAATGGTTAACGTAAATGATCTTAGTCCTAGGAAAACAATGCTTGTTTTGGTGATAGTGGTCGGTTGTTTCGCTGTACTGTGGCCTAAAGTATTTTACCCCATGCTTGTAGGATCTGCGAATAATAAAATCAAACCCAGTGCTATTGACAGGACGCAAGGTACATATCCTAATTAGTTTTTATGAATATTTTACATTACTTTACTTTTTCAATTAAATACAATACAATAAAGTTATATATTCTATTTTTAATTGAAATCCTATGCTCCTCGTATTCATACAATATTTAATAAAGGTGTCACAAGATATTCAGGTACATTTTTCTTGTATGTTAAAATTTATATATTCTTGTAGTATCCAGCCAAGAAACAAATAAAAGAGGCGGGAATTATTAATTTTTGAAAAGTGAATACACATACAGTATACTTTTCTTCCTATATAGACTAGTCACTGTAGTTTTGTTCTCTCCTGCTTTTTTAGACATCATACTGTCCAGTACAATGCATTCTTCTTCTGGGACTCTGTTCTTTTTAATTTCTCTTAAGTAATTTCAATTCCTGATGATGCAATTTCCATTAAATCTTCTGAGAGCTGATTTCAAACTATTGAAATATTTGTTACATGATTGTTACTGTTATGTTTTCTATGTAACACTATAAAAATCTTCCACATTTGTAGGATTTTTCTTTATTTGATGCTACTTTACTATCTGAATTACAGAGTTTGTAGATGCAGCTTTCAAAGAGGTTATAAGAGGCCTTATAGACCACACTGCCCCCTGAAAGATCTTTTGTGTATAACCTACATTTAGTCCAGCAGATCTAGACTTCTAAGAAAGATTATTTAACATTTGAGAGGGCCACTGGTTTGGGCCACTATTTTGCCCATTTTAAAGATGTGATATATGAGTGAACAATGTCCAGGGGGAACATCTGTCTTTACACAGTTAGATTAATAGCTCTTAGTATAGGAGTTTGGTTACTTTGGGGATATCTGCTTTGCTAAGAAACAAGCATATCATAACTTGTTGCCATTCTTTTAGAATATAACCTAAGATGAGACTCACTTTAAATATTTTTAGTAGGTGGGACAGAATATCCATACCCTGCTGTAACAGGACTGGAAAGATTCCATCTGACACAGAAAATTTCTAAAAATTGCTATTATATTCAATTTGATTATTTGTCAAGATTTTCCCAACAAACTATTTGATGTTCTTGATAATCTGTATATAAATTCATCTTTTGAGAAATGGGGCAATAAATTACCATACTGGTCTATGAGGTTTATTGGGATAGGGGGAAGGAGTTTTGGTTTTGGACATGATTCTACTTTGATTTGAGCATGGATTCCTCAGGATCATGTATTTGTTCCAATTTTTCATGTATTTATTTACAACTTTTCAACTTTCAAGCGAAAATCAATCTGTTATCTAAAAATGGTGACCTCAAAACATATTTCATCTGGACTGTTAGTGATCAACCACATTTTAGCTATCAATTTTGAACATTTATCATCAATTTTTACATAATGTAATAACCTCATAAAATTTGATACAAGATAAATACATTATAATTAAACTTTTTACATGACTAATGACATCGTAAAATTGGATATAAGATGAATACATTTGAATTAAACTTTATTTTTTATTTTGTAAAATTTCATTTCTTGCTAGCCACTTTAACAGTTAAAATATTTAGGTTGCTGTGATGTTATATCCGAAAAAGACTTGACCACCCTCAAACTAATGTCTGAAATATGTGACACTATCATAAAAAGTGATAGCGATAAGCCTATGTCGAATAAAGAGTTGTTACAGAAGTGTCAGAATCTTGTATTAGACACATGCGGCATTGATATTTCCGCTGTCCTCCAGGAACAAGTCAGATTAGGCCACACTACCAAGCAAATATTAGAAGAAGTACGATCGCTAAATGGATCTCTATGCTTGAAATACAATTTTGGAATAGCACCATGGAAGTTAGGAGTACCTCATCGGGTTACTGTCAAGGTGTCACCTTCCTACAGTAAGCATTATTTAAAATGGTTTGAGTTTGCTTGTTGTGAAAAATAATATCTTTTAGTCGATAGAAATTATGCTAACAAAGTACTAACTTTTATGTTTGTGGGTTTTTAACCTGTTTTACTAATAGTACAAGATCAAACTATAGGATCACCAAGTTCATAATGTAATTAATCAAACTCACATTTTTACTGTATCTATATACTTAATATATTTTACTATATCTGTGTTTTTTACTTTGTTAAAACATTCTAAAGATTCTAACAAAGATAGCTTAAGGCCTTTATTTTGAATGTGAAGAATTTTAAATTCGTCATTAAAGTGATAAGAGTTTATAATAAACTTTGTGGAAGTTTTGAAAACAAAGTTTTTAGTGTTTTATTGTTACATAAAATGAATTTCCATCAAGTAACAGTCGAATCCATCAATTACCTTCATTCTTTGTTAAAACTAGATATAAAAGTTTCATTGGTACTAATGGACTCTCTTAAACTTAATTGTCCACTCTCTAAAGATGTCATCATATCTTTTGGCGTAAAACTTCGGCAATAAATTAGCAATCAATTATTTGTCGTTCGCTTTTTGGCTGAGATCTCGGTTTTTCTTCATGTATTTTGAGCTAAGGGATGATAGGGTAGCTTTTGGAGATTGGTTAATATACCAACCAAGAGAAATTAATTAGCAATAAAATATGCCGCCCAGATGGACTTTGTATTCCTTTTCCATACCGAGATATAGCTATAGCTATGCCAGCTTGACAGTAAAGTTAGCATATACCTATCCACTGTTTCTCGGAAACGGCTACAGTAATAAATTTTTTCTTTCCATAATAAATTACAGTGTTGGTCTGAATTTGGCCTTATAAAATGAATATGCTAACTTTACAGACATCAATTAGAATTAGATTTATAGAAATCTCTTATTTTGTTAGTTCATATTTTGTTTTCCCAGCTATTGATCATAAGGTTTTCTTTTCTAACATTCTAAGTACTCGTTTTGTTTTGTTGTATCGGCAATAAATCGCATATCCTTATACCTCTATAAATGGAGATAGATACCTTGGACATCCTGATATATAAGCCGCTTTATTTACTTAATAACATGAAAAAGTAACTACTTATTTGCTTCCCTTCCGCATTTTAAGAGTTAATTTGGTATGCCATCGTGTCCTGCGGTTTTCCTGGTTTTTAATTAACACATCCTATCCATGATTCCTTCTTTTGTGAACTCTATGTTGACTGCATCATCTGCTTCTCATTCTTCCTCTTTATATATTATACTTACTATCTCTGCCATCCCTGATTTCTTCTTTTGTGACTTATATGCTGACTATTATCGCTTTCTCGTTCTTTTCTCTCTATTGTAAAGATTTTTCGAAAACATCCCAATCTCCTATGCAACGCAAATGGTGAAATAATAGCCGATCTACAAGAAAAGCTTAGGACCTGGAAGAACTATGTAGAAGAATTGTTCGACGATGAAAGACAAGAACCTAATATAGATAACTTGCAAGGCGACGAAGGACCAGAAATAACTAAAGAAGAACTATTATACGCTATAAAAATAATGAAAAATGCTAAATCACCGGGTCCAGACGGGCTCACATCAGAACTTCTTAAGTTTGTGGAAGGCGAATCAGTGAATATTCTATTCGACCTTTTTAACTGCATCTACAAAAGAGGAGAAATACCAAAGGAATGGCTATTTTCAACTTTTGTAACCTTACCAAAAAAGGCAAATGCAAAACAGTGCACTGACTACCGCACTATAAGCTTAATGGGGCATACATTAAAAGTATTCATCAAAGTAATCCACTCAAGAATTAACAGAAAACTAGATGCAGATATTAGTAATACTCAATTCGGATTTCGGAACGGGCTTGGAACAAGAGAAGCACTATTTGCACTTAACGTCATATGCCAAAGATGTCTAGATATAAACCAAGATATATATATATATATATATATATATATATATATATATATATATATATATATATATATGTGCTTTATTGATTACAACAAAGCGTTTGATAAAGTTCGTCACTACCACTTAATGAAACTGCTAGTAGAAAAAAACTTAGATAAAAGGGACATTAGAATTATCTCTAAGATTTACTATAACCAGAAAGCAAATATCCGAATAGAGCAAGAGACAACGTAGGAAATCGAGATCAAGAAAGGCGTAAGACAGGGTTATATACTCTCACCGACCTTATTCAATCTATACTCCGAAGACATTATAAACACAGCACTTTCGGATCAAAATATAGGTATTAAGATAAATGGCATCCGAATAAACAACTTGAGATATGCCGATGACACGGTACTAATCGCAGAAACTTGGGAAGATCTTCAAATACTAATTAACAAAATAGTAGAATGCAGTGAAGAACACGGATTATCACTTAACATAAGCAAAACAAAAATAATGCTAATATCTAAATCACCACAAAACTTCCCTGACATAACCGTGCATGATCAAAGAATCGAACGTGTAAGAAGATATAATTACCTGGGAACTGTTATCAACGAAAATAATGACTGCTCTGAAGAAATCAGAACCAGAATAGAGAAAGCTAGAGCCACATTTACTAAATTGAAAAAGGTGTTCTGCGGAAGAGATCTAAGTCTATAACTTAAAATTCGCCTTTTGAGATGTTACGTTATGTCAGTTCTCCTCTACGGGATGGAAACATGGACATTGAAAAAGATCGATACCAAAAAGATAGAAGCATTTGAGTTGTGGATGTATCGTAGAATATTAAGAATACCCTGGACAGAGAAAGTAACAAATGTGGAGGTTTTGCGGAGAGTGCGGAAAGAGAAAGAGCTGATACTTACTGTTAAAAAGCGCAAACTACAATATTTGGGACATGTTATGAGGGGAGATAAATACCAGTTGCTGCAATTGATTATACAGGGAAAGATAATGGGAAAGAGATCTATAGGAAGAAGAAGGCATTCATGGTTGAAAAACTTGAGAGAATGGTACAATTGCACCAATTACCAACTGTTTAGATCTGCAGCATCAAAAATACGCATAGCTTTGATGATAGCCAAACTTCGGAACGAAGACGGCACTTGAAGAAGAAGAAGTAAAGATTTTAATACATGTTTTCAATTGGTAAAAAAAAATTTAAAAAAAAATTGCTGTTTTAATTTTGTGTATATTTATTTTCATTAATAGGTTTTTTTCCTTCGATAATTTCTACCTTTTGGAAATTTACCCCTTGGAAGTGCTAAAATTGATCTTATGAGAATCATAAAAAATGGCAAAAATCGCACAACGTTTGTTTATAGACAGCTTTATAGAAAACTGACTTCATTTGCGGTAAAAATTGAGTACGAAAGCTGCACCCTTCACCAATAAAGCGCCTTTTGATTGTTGTCGATATTTTATTTAAAAAATTGATTTCGCGCCCGTACCTGACATTCAAAATCGTTGGTCGCTTCAAGAAGGGTTCATTCTACCCAAAAAGTGCCAATAAACATTTTTGTTCAAAATTATTTCAGCTTAATTTCTTGTTTGAAACATTTTTTCCACGGCGTACAAATTCTTTGTAAATCGATGTTTTTCTTCTCGTCTCCTACGAGAGGGTTTTAGGGGGAATCTCTAGGAGGTAGGAGTGAAAAAACGTTTTTGCCTATTTTTTGGGGTCCCAAAATTTACATTCTCTGTAAAAATTCAACTGTTGGTATGATTTTTAGAGGTCCAGTGGCCTCTAACAACTGGAGTATTTCAGAATTATGTGAAGTTAGGCGAGGCTCACGGAAGTAGCGCCCGAAATAGCGTATATCGTAGCGTTACTTCTACTACAGAAGCGTCTTGCAAGGCGCTGTAAACAGTTGGAAGAGTCCATTTACGTGACGAGGAGAGTCCGTTATAGAACATGTAAACTTTTAAAATTTTATTAAAATCCATAGCAAGGATATTAACTAATAGCGGTTTTATGCAATTCTTAAATATATTTTTTTGTTTATTTAAATCATTTATAGATTCTCTACGTGTTTATTAAAATTGCACGTATAATTAAAATAATAAATAAATGATAAAATTACTTTATTCAATTTTAAAAATAATATTTCAAATTTAAAAATACAGAAAACTTGGTATGAAGCTTCGCGCTATTCTACAGTACCGCCTATTGTACCACGTTTTTTTTTTTCTTTAGGTATACGGCAAGAAAGGCCTCTTCATCTCAGATCCGAAATGGTACATCCAGCTTTTCGAGAGAGGGGAAGAGCAATACCTCAGGCAGAATTTGCTCCCACGAAACCTGCACCTCCTTCACGACTCATTCCAAAAATTGTTGATGGAAGGGTAAGTAAATATTCTTATTTTTTTTATGTCATTATTGTTTAATTTTTAACGTAATTGATTAAACTACATATCTATATGAGTCAGTCAAATAAACTTTCGAATATTTATGAGACGTAAAATCGGGTCTTTGGTTCTTTGTTCGTGAGTAAGGGTGGCCGCACACAGAAAGAGCAAACTCTTTTAGTCAAAAACGTTTTTGACTAAACGAGTCTGATGCTGATGTTTCCATATAAATGAAATGAGCTGACGCACACTGATTAGTCGTGTGTCTAAAGCATGTTTAGGCTCATTTAGTTTCAGTCAGTCTGTTTGATGTTGATTACCTGATCGTCGTTTTGTCTCGAAACATTTCAATGTACGCAGGCGCAACGTGTTTTTGGAATTCTTTTCTTGAAACTACTCGGATAGTCAACAAGAACCACATTTGAAAATAGCGATATTTTGTTTTTTTCGTCTTGTAGGTGAACCACTGCCTGAAAACTAGTACAATTTCGTTGTTATCTGTCGACATCTTTAATAAAATTGATTGCAGTATGGTTTGTTCAAACATTTTGTTTCTCTTGAAAATAAAATGTTTCTTGTGGAAACAAAAACGTTTTCGTTTCAAACAAAAGCGTTTTTGACTAAAACAGTTTTGCTCTTTCTGTGTGCGGCCACCCTTAGAGTTAACATTCATTTTATAGGCGAGCGGTGCTTCCCTAAAAAGATGCATAAAAAAATCAATTTTTTTTTAAGTTCAAAGTTTAAGAAAATACCAGAATAAAAACTTGTTATTTCATCGCACTATGGCACTATGCTATGTTTCTCCAGATTTACTAGAGGTCCAAAGGGTCTGGTCGTTTTAATCTTCTTACATTTGAAATGTTGAGCAGATCCGTGGTCAGCGGATTTGGATGGCAGAATAGTCTGGTCTTTTATGCAGAGTTTACAGCAGATATTGCTTCGCTCGCTGTTGGTAACTGTAGATCGTGGCGTAATCTGTGGTTCGTAATATACCAAGGGGCATTGCAGATCTGGAGCAGTACTTTCGATTGGAATCGTTGACGTTTTTGTATGTTGGTATTACTTGCTGTACCCCCGATTTGTGCTGCATGTTGCCATTCTTCTTCTTCATGTGCCTTGTCCGTTCCGAACGTTGGCAATCAACATGGCTATTCTGACTTTGTTTACGGCAGATCTGAATAGTTCAGCAGATGACAATCCGAACCATTGTCGCAAGTTTTGGAGCCACGAGTGTCTTCTCCTCCCTGGACCCCTTCTACTGTCTATTTTCCCTTGAGCGATCAGTTGTTGCCCCATGTTGCCATATCGGTTTTAAAATACATTTATAAATCAGAAGTTTATTCTCCAGGCTAAGATTTGATTTTCGACTCATGTACACTTCCCGTCATATAAAACTGGTACACTTTTTTTCCCAATGTAAATCTGTGTTCAGACTGGACACAATGGTTCGTGAATCAATTCGCTGTTGCCATCACAGATAACGGAATTGCACAAAATCTAAATATAAAAAATAACGTTCAAAAATGTATAACGTTTTTAGACAGGTATTATTTTTATCATTAATAACAAAAAAAAGTATCTAATACATTTAATAACCAGAGATAGGTTTGAGCTAATATCCAAAATGTTTGAAGGATCTTTAAACCTAGGGTATTGGCACAGGGAACATTGATGTGCATCTACTGTAATTTTATACTTCATCTACTTATTATTTATTACAAAAACAATAAATGTGAAAAACTAACATTATACTTTATCCTTCGTATTATAAACTACAAAATATTCGGGGCAAAAAAAAACGCTTTTCAAAAGTGACAGTTACAATCCAATATCTCACTGTAATGTTTTATTATAATAATTTAAAGTTATGTCAATATTGATTATCTGTCATTATTTTTGAATTGAAATACTTTCATATATTATAATAAAACACAAATCAATGTATAGGTACTTAATTAAGATGATGAAAAATAATTACAAAATTAATATGAGAACTGGCAACAGTGCCCTGACAAGATCAACGTACACAACTTAAAAAACACGATTTTTGATTATAAGAGTTGTACCAGTTTTTTATGACGCGAACGGTACCAATACATTTTCCTGTAGATTAAGCTGTAGATTCCTGTAGATTAAGCTGATTATGGTGATTTTGCAATACCTGGGATGCTTCATTTACTGTAGAATTTGAAGCCATGATACCTGTGTCATCGGCATATGTAGCAATTGTTCTATTGGTTGTCATTGGGAGATCTGATGTGTATATTAAGTAGAGGGTGGCTCCTAGTATGCTTCCTTGTGGAACTCTGGAACAAATTGGAAACAGGTTAGTAATTTCCCCCTCTTTTGACTTAAAAGAATCGATCTGTCAGGTAGGATCTTACAAGTGAGCTTATATGATGAGGAAATATGGATTTAATTTTAGAGATAAAACCTACATACCAAACTTTGTCGAATGCTTGGGAGACATCTAGAAATGCAGCAGTAGAGTAATTTTTGTATTCGAGTGAATTTCTGATAGTCTTTACCACCCTATGAATTAGCTCGATGGTACCGTGTTGTTTGTTTCCTTAACGCAAAATTGATAATTCGGTAAAACATTACTGTCATATCAAATAAGCTCCAGTCTTCTCAGAAAAAGCCGATCAAATACCTTGGATGTAATAGGCAACAATCTAACTGAGCGATATGAAGATACTTCCGTGTGATCCTTATTAGGTTTTGGAACAAGAACAATTTGAGCAACTTTCTATTGGAGTGGAAAATAACCTCTTTTTAATATCGAATTGAATAGATAAGTAATTAAACTTACGCCTTCGTTGGGTAGATCTTTTAGTACTAAACTAGATATTAAATAATATCCAGATGACCTTTTAATTTCCAGATTATTAATTATTTTGTCTTTATCATTGTCTTTACAATGAAATCAATTTAGTTTAAGTTGTCTGCAAGTTATATTAAGATTTGCTTTATCTTCTGGATGCCTAGTGAGCTGCCACCTTTTTCGCAATTTTCTTTTTTCCAATATGAGTGTATTTATGTGAGCAGGATAGGACTCGGAGTTGTGTTTGTAAGTAATTTCTGGAGTGGACGTCCAAGCAGCTTGCTGAATAACTGTAATTTAGTGAGGAACTGCATTTTATATGTCGCTATCACTTTTAAGAGGCAAGTTTAAGTTAATGGATGTTACTAATTGTTCAATCACAAATTGAGGAGCAGACTTTCATATCGCACTTTGTCCATTTTTAAAATTTTTCAGGAAATGAGAAAAACTGCTACTCGATTATTAATAAAGTTAAAAATAAAACACAAAATATGAAAAAATGTAATTTTTTATTATCAACTTACCCTATTTATAAGAGACAACAAGCTTTATTAGTTTTTTCAAAAAAAAAATTTTAATGATAGACAAAACGCCATTTGATTGTCTTTGAAGGACAAAATGTGGTTTTATTTTCCCTAAGTGATTAAAATCAAAATATGAACTGAAAATTCGTGTTTGTAAAGCAATATCTGTAGTAAAAAAAATCATATGACATGTATGTCGTCCTCCAGAAGACAGTAGCATTCTTCTCCATCTTCACATTGATCGCAGGTCTGGTCCTTTTCAATTACATTTTCACCATACTGATCCTTCAAAATTGGATCTAACCAAGTTAATTCTGGATCTAATGCCCATTCTTTGCCTGATAGACTAACTAAAAATTTTGATAAGCTATCCAGTTTTTTCTTTGGTTGAATTAAACTTGAAAACTTTTTAGAATTGTCATCATTTCTGTATAAAACCTCTGTTTTATACAAGATTTTACTTTCCCCAGCAGTTTGTTTGCCTCGAGTTATGATTATTCTTTTGGCTTCATTGATACCTATAACTTTTTTGAGTGAAAGTGCTGCATGTTTTATGTCATACAAAGTCCAATCAGATCCCAGCTTGCGCACTTGTCCTTTCTTAGAATAGATTTCATAATATTTTTCTGGTGACTTTATAAAAGCATGGGCACGTAAGTCTAGCTCAACTTGACCAAAAACTCGATCAGCTGGCATAAACGAATGGCCACGAACGGGAAATGTCATCGTAAGTGTTTGAATAGTTTTTGGGGCATTATTCAAAAGCCACAAGGTGAGTGCATGTACCATGTGGGAATTTTTATTTTGACCCCCACATCTGTCCGAAAACAATCTTAAATGTTTAATATCTGGGTCAAAATCAGTCTTTTTTAGAAAGTCAGTCAACGCAGAACTTATTTCTACCACACCTCTTCCTGCTTCATGCTCAAGCCATGTATAAAAAACAGGAGTTTTTGTTAAAATATCTGTCACACAAAATGCATAAAAAGCCAGTTGCTGAGAATAGAATGCTTCCGTAATAGGCGCCTTTGGAAGATTTTGGAACTGTTGAAGATCAAAGAAATATGTCACGCTATCAGCAGATTCCTTTTTCATTGATTTAAAAAAAACTGCTTTGCTCGCGTCTTATGAATAGTTAAATCCATTTTTAATTTTAACCTTTGCTCTTTATCCTTGGTGGTATTTATCTCAGTGTTTGTTCTTATGCAAAAGCCACAAACATCAGTAGCTGGACTTCCAAAGGCTAAAACAAACGGGCAACTTAGTAAAAAATAAAAAACATTTTTTTAATAATATCTACCTATATTAAACTTATTGTTGAAAATTCGACTAAAGTACTTGTAGTTTGTTTGGAGTGAATTATCTGGAATCTGATCATTATACATCTCCCACAGCTTTTTTATGTTTAACTCAGATGACAAATAGATTATTCTTGACTTGCCTCTACCATAGTGGCTTTCATGGCCCTTCAAAG
Organism: Diabrotica balteata; assembly: GCA_918026665.1. Classification (NCBI taxonomy): domain Eukaryota; kingdom Metazoa; phylum Arthropoda; class Insecta; order Coleoptera; family Chrysomelidae; genus Diabrotica; species Diabrotica balteata. The sequence continues at coordinate 137,473,096 of OU898282.1, forward strand.
ACGAAATAAATTTCATGACACTTTCTAATTTAAGCGCGTTTTTCTTGGACTTTCTGTCTCCACCACGATTGTCTTTTATACTAGTGCCAAGCATCTTTTTTCTCACTATCGTATGAATTCTTCTTGGACCACAATTAAAAATAGAGGAAAATAATTTTTGGCAAACAAAGATTTTCTTGCTATTATGCCAAACCTAAAAAATACTCAATCAGAGACCTTACAAAGTGTAATCGAAAAATAAATATGTACTGATGCTAAAGCTTGGTTTATTTAAACAAAAACTTACATAAAATTCTGTGTGAAAATCATGTGATTTACCATTCTTTCTCTTCCTTTGCCTTTTTATTTCCTTAATATTCATCATCTGTGCTAATTTGTTATCCTGAGCATTTTTGTTCATTTCTTCATTATCATAGAAATTTTGTCCAATAATTTTTATGTCGGCCAACAAAAGATCTGTACATGCAAATTTTTTTGATTTGTGAACACAATTATTTTTAAAATTCAATAACTCTGGATCTAAATCTGAATATCTAAAAGAAAACAAATTAAACCACAAAAACACAACATAACCTGTAGTTTACCTTATTTCTCTCTTACGTTCTTTTGCCGTAGTATTTATTTTTCTTTTTCTCGTTCCTCTATTTGTATCACCTACAATATGCTCACCTTCACTCATTTTAATACTATTATCACCTATTATTATTATAAAAACAACCTATTAAGCACGAATAATATCAGATACTGTTGATTCCTAAATCAACGTCTCAGAGCAAAATAAAGTCGTTAAATAGTAAAAAAGCAATGCAAGCAAAATAGCGCTATTTGTTTGTCTCTCGCTACTGGACAAAATGCGTTTTGTTTGTCTAAGTGATTTTTGAAGCCAAAAATATACCTGAAATATTACGTTTAGAATATCTAGGAGTATGTAAATTAATAAATGATGTTTTGACTAATCCAACGCCACCTCTAAGTCAAAAAGTGAAAATATGGACAAAGTACGATTTGAAAGTCTGCTCCTCAATTAATCCCTTAATTTGTAATCTCACATTATTCTTAACTTCTTAACTTTTTATAGTTTCACCGTGTATAACTGAAACATTGTAAAACTATATTGAGTAATGTTTTAATAATTAAAGTTCATTCACCTGTTAACAAATTGTCGAATAATATATTTTTCTAATTGAACTTCCTATGTGTTGCAATTACGGCCTACTTAGATTAAATTGTGTTGTAAGCTCATAGTTCAAAGTTTGTTAGTATGATAGAAGCATTAACCTCTGTGCTGATGTATAGATTATTTGTGAGATTATAAATTGGGAATTCGAGTTCATGTGAGGGCAGTTTATTATAAGTAGTTACCTAACCAACATCATATAGTGTAATTAGTAGTAGCTTTCAATAAGACCAACATTTTTACTCCACAACTTCAACGTTTTATTGTATTGATCATTGTCGATCGAGAAGAAGCGGACAAAGGGGCATTATAAAACGATTCGAATCTAATAACTACGTTAGAATCTGTCCACTAATTATCATGTTTGTTGACGGATATCAGTTAGGGTAGACAGGCAAATTACCTTCATGGAATTATTTTTTATATTTTCTGTAGTATGTTCTTTTCCTGTAAACTGTTATATTGTTTCTTATTGTGTATTTTGTGTTTTCTGTGATTTTTCGTAGAGATTCAATATCTAAACTTTCATTTTTACAGCAGTCATTGCCCTTCTTTTTTTGTGATACCGTCTAAAGTATTTGTTTATACAAGCACCTAAAATATTTATGAATTTAAGTTTACACAGTGACATATGGACTTCTTATTAATTGTATTTGCTTTCAACTAGAGAATTAGTCTATTTATATTTATATGTGGAAAAGACACAAGTTGGTACATTTCCAAAATTTATTTATATATTAGGAAACTCGTCTATGTACCGTATAGTTTGGCAAGCTCTTACAAACATTCTAATATTCAAGATTAGATACCGTTTAAAATTCAATGCGGCGCTGAGTATTGACTTCTAAGATATACACTCAAAGAAAAAAATGTTACATATTTTGGTAAATGTATCACGAAAGGCGTGAATTAAAAAACATGAATGCACCGATGTAACTGATGATTAGAATTTAAATCATTGCCAGCTGGTTTTTGCATTTTTGGTAAGTTTATCCAACTATAAGCAGCTGCTGTCCATTCAGCGAGATCAATAAACAATTACGATAAATCAGACAAAAGGACCAAAGCTTGGGAGAAGGGAGATAAAGCAACTAAAAAGACTGGAATACATGGAAAACTCAATACCTAATAACAACAGGATTAAAAAAGGATACACATTTATTTATTTATTTACCGTCTGGCGTATTTATACAGGATGCACCGAATCTCTGGCTTTCTTTGATATGGCTAAACTATGGAGTATATAAAAATGTTTCAAACAAAACTGATGTATATCAAAACATCATCATCATCACGTAGCGCTACAACCCTGGGTGGGTCTTGGCTTACTGTACAACTTTTTTCCAATTTATTCGGTCTTCCATCAACCTAGGGTCAAATGGAATGTTCATTTTCCGGAGATCTGCTTGGATGTTATCTCTCCATCGCATTCTGGGATATCGGAGTGGTCTTTTTCCTGTGGGAATCTCCTCCCATACCAGTTTTACAAGTCTTTCGTTATGCAGTCAGTGCACGTGGCCTGCCCATCTTAGTCGCTGTGATTTAATTTCTTGGACAATATCGGCGTCGTTGTTGAGTGCTTTTAATTCGATATTGGTTCTGATCCTATACTGGTTTGTGGTGATGTCATGGTGAGGTCCGAAAATTTTCCTAAGTATTTTTCGTTCAAAGCGTCTGAGCTTTTCTTCATTTGCTTTGGTCATGGTCCACGTTTCGCATCCGTATGTTATTACAGGTCTGACGATGGATTTATAGATTTTGATCTTTGAATTTCTTGTGAGATTTTTTGATTTTATGAGCTTATCCGGTGCAAATAGACAGCAGTTTGCAGATTGGATTCTGTCTTTTATGTCTTCAGTGACATCGTTATCAGCTGTAATTACGACCTCCAGATACTTAAAACGTTGTACTATTTTGAAATTGAAGGTGTTAACCGACACATTTTGTCCTATTCTGTCTATTCGTTTCGTTCTATTTATACACATAAATTTCATCTTCTCTTCATTAATCTTCAGCCCTACTTCACTTGTTGCTCCTTCCACCTTGTTGAAAATGTCTTTCGTGGATAGGATGGAGTCTCCAACGAGATCTATGTCATCTGATGTTATCTGTATATGCAAGTAAGTGCTTGGGACTTTGAACCGATAGCAATTCTGTTTTTATTTCGACCGACCTCATGGCTTTCTCTAATACAAGGTTAAAAAGAAGTGGAGATTATGCATCACCCTGTTTAAGTCCACTGTTGATTTCAAAGCTGCCAGAGAGTTTATTATTTACACGTACTTTAGATATTCCACCCTACATACAAACTTTGGTCATCCGAATGAGTTTCTTTGGTATTGAGAACTCCGCCATGGCATTCCATACTTGGCTTCTTTCTACGCTATCATATGCCTGTCGAAAGTCTATGAAAAGATTGTGTATGGGTCTGTTATACTCCCATCCCTTTTCTAGAAGTTGTATCAGCGTGAATAGGTGATCTATTGTTGATCTGTTTGCCCTAAACCCGGCTTGATATTCGCCTAGGACATTTTCAGCATAAGGGATTAGTCTACTAAGAATGATGTTTGAGGGGGTTTTATATGCCGTGTTTAGAAGTGAGATTCCTCTATAATTCGTTCATTTTGTTTTGTCCCTTTTTTTGTGGATGGGCACTATTATGTTTTCCTTCCATCGCATCGTGCTGGTATTTTTTCTTCTAACCATATATGCGTTATTGGCTGGTGGATTTGGCGATGTAGTGCGTCTACCCCATATTTCAGAAGATCTGCTGGAATCTCGCCCGTACCCGGCACTTTGTGATTTTTCAGCTTATTTAAGGCCTTTTGGGTTTCTTCAAAGGAGGGATTTTTGACGGGCATGTCCGCTGTGATATAGATCTCTTCTTTGTGCTGTTCTCCTGTATGATGTTTAGAAGGTCCCTAAAATACTTTTTCCATTCTTGTTACTTCTTTACCGTCGATTATCATACGGCCTTGATTGTCTCTCAGTGTATGGATGGAATTGGTTCTATGTCCTCTTTTCTCAGAGGAAATTGCTTTATAGAATTCTCTGGAGCCTGGTTTGGGCCGGTCTCTCTCCATAGCTCCATATTTTTGTAGTTCATAGTTTCTTTTCTTTATGCGTATTATTTTTCTTGTTTCTTTTCGGCAGTCGTCATATTCCTTTTTACTTTGGTCTGTTTGCAGTTATATCCAAGTCTTCCTTACTGTTTGTCTTTTTTCCAGCTGTTTCCGACATTCCTCGTCATACCATGCTTTTGCCCTCGTTCTGCTTACTCCTTCCAAATATCTTGTCCGCTGTCTTGGTTATTATTTCGGCAGTCAAATACAAAATTTTCTCATTTTTTTTAAAGGGACTTTAAATTTTTTCAACTGGACATGACAATTGTTTTGGACTAATGCCTTAGAAACTGCCTTTAGAATCTTTAACCGTACCTAATCAGAGATATTCGCGCAGAAGATATCCTACAAAAAAGCCTTCGAAAAACTTTGAAATCACTTTGTTCTTAGGCGCGTTCTTCTAATTCTTTTCCAGAAGGAGTTTTGTATATGGATCTTGCCGGTGATAAGAGATGTAAATCTGAAGTGCAATATATTTTGATCAATTCCTTTACTCAAAGTGTGGATAGGGAGGTGTGGGTTGTTCTGTAGTTTTTGATACTCCCTGACAAGGGCAGATTATTATTACTCAATAGAGGTAGCCAGGTTCTAGGAGTTGATTTTATAGTTCCTCAAATGATTTATAATTGTTTAGTTTAGTCCTACATTCACCTTCTTTATGTGATCGCTATTTAACCACATTTAAGTGTAATGCCCAGGTACTTTGGGTTTTTATTATAGGGTAGCATTTTACCATCAAAGTATATCGTGAGCTTTGAGGTTACTTTATACTTCTATAATACTCTTATAATATCGACAAGGTTGTATAATTTTTTATTTCGTATACCAGCAGCTTCTTTTATTTTTTTGTGTAAATTGAATACATCGTGCTTCTTTCGTAGATCTTCAATTTCAAGACATTTCTCTTCAAACCACGCTTCTTTTGCTGGTCGTATTTTTCTTCTTATTTATTTCTGTATGCTGCAGTATTTTGAGGATTAACTAAGGGACTCGAAATTGAACCTATGTTTTGTTGATGCTTTATAGCTCCAGAGAGACTTCAAAGAAATGGGAATACCAGACTGGAAAGCACAATAAAGGACCAAAAAAACTGGAAAGTACTAACCAAGAATATAGACCTGTAACGTTGTTTATATGTCTAGCCATCGTAGGTGTCCTTGCATTCTCATTATTTCTATATGGAGCAGATACTTGAACTCTTCGCAGACTATTCTGCAATTTGTAGGTCACGTGGTTTGCAGAGGTGACGATAGTTTGTAGAGATTAATTGTTTCTGGAAACGTTCCGGGGAGAAGATCAAGAGGACGATCACCAACGAGAGGGTCATTCTGCGAGGCCCTCAGAGCAGCTGCAGATAAAGACCAATGGAGAAAAATTGTTAGGAATATTGGAAGAAATCACGATCCTCAGTGATCAGAGTGATCTGAGTGTCCAATTGATTTTAGAGTGAAGTGATGTTAGTGATGCGTCCGTGTTTTATCTGTTGTTGCATATCGATACAAGAAACTCCAGTTTCTTTCGCTAAAAATTTAGAAATTGCACGCTGCATATGAGCAAAGTTACACCCACTTTTTCCATAGGTTTGTTATTAAGAAATGTTCAAAATTGTTAATAGAGTGCCTTTCTATATACTTAACTCCTGTGTTATCTCCCATAACGATGTCGTGGACTTTTTTTTGTATTTCCTGGAACAATATCTTTCTACATCATGTCAGCACAGCACCTCATAACCGTGGTTTCCGAATAACGCCAAACAAGCCAATAAAAATTACACGTAAACATTACAAATTGACAAATAAATGCAATGTTTTTATCGTTGAGTGTATACGTATTTTCATCATAATAAAACTTAAAAAGTAGGATGGTCGTTGTTAAGGCTTTTAATTTTTAAGAAATATTAATAGCTGTTTTCGTTTAGTTGCCAATATTTTCCACTATGCCTTTGACAATTATAATTTGCTGCTGTTTTGTCGCAAATTTTATTATCGAGTAACCAGATAATTATTGGCAGATAATCTTATATGTATTAGTTTTGGAAGATTATCGGAAAATCTGAAGTATTTGATAAATGTTTAAGGTCTATTAATAAAATGGTGACACTCAAGAGGAAAAAAACGTTAATTATCGTCATTTTTATTTAGAAAAAAAAAACAAAAGATTATAAAAATAGTTAAATTTCAAGAAACACTTAAAATCATATTATTTTAGCCCACAAAAACGCCCGTATCACGTACGCTAGTACAGGTAGGGCGGTTAAGGTGAAGTCATTTTACTGAGATGAAATTTATTATCTCTCAGTTTTATATATTTTTATGTATAACTTACATAAGAAGTTCTAGACCAGCTTGTGTCGAGGATGAGGAGAACGACAAATGACGCGGATCTAGAAATGGCAGTGAAGGATCTAATTGAGGCTGTCATTTCAGCATTCCAAGAAATATGCCCTCCGCCGAAGGGGAGTTCCACCAGGTATATGCCGTGGTGGAAAACAGAATTGTATGTGTTGAGGAAAAGGACGAGGAAGCTATTCAACAAAGCCAAATTAACAAAGGAGTTAGGAGAATACAGAACCACACCGACGGAATACTATATACCTATAAGAGAAGCCAAGAGAGACACATGAAGGAAGCACTGTGGGAAAATTGAAAGCACTAATGCTTGTTCTAGACTTCAAAAGGTGTTCTCAAAGGAGAAAACGCAATCAATTAGCTTATTCGTAAATGACAAGGGTGAGGATACCAATACAGGAAGATACACGGCTGAAGAGCTTTTCACATTGTTCTTCCCTGGATTACAAATAGTTGAATCAGCAATTGACAAACAGTCAAAATGATTGTACACTAAACATAGGCAATAAACTCATACGAGCCATATAAATCACCAGGAATGGATGGTATATATACATTTTGAATTATTACAAAAGGGACCAGAACTTTTGTACAGCAGAGTAGGCAATGTACAAAATACATCAAGAGCAACATGCCTATAAATTCAACTGAGACAGCACTCCATAGACTCGTATAAAAAGTGGAAAACACAATTGAAAATAAAGAGGTGATGCTAGGAGCCTTTTTGGATATAGAGGGGGCTTTCGACAACACTTCGATAACATCCATATCCAATGCCCTGAAACGCAAAAGATTTGAGGACATATCTTTAAACTGGATAGAATCTATGTTCAGAAATAGAGTGGTAAATACCACTCACTATTCTAATGGAGACAGTGTTGGCCGGGATCGACAGAGGATGTCTACAGGGTGGAGTTATGTCCTCAGTGCTGTGGAATCTGGTGATTGACGGACTAATAGTAAAATACGGAATTAGTATAATACGGTAGTCAAAGATCGCATGAACGAGGCCCTAAAACTAGTGATGACAATGGACTTAAAGAGAGGGGCTAAATCCAAGTCGTCACAAATCCACCATAGTCGCCTTCACACGCAAAGGGAAACTATAGGGATTAGGTCCTCTACAGCTGCAGGGACAAGTAATTCAGCCAAAGGCAGAGGTAAAATATCTCGGGGTTATATTAGGCTTAAATCTTAAGCAGTGTAGTTACAACACTCATAAGGTTCAGGCGTATTTATGGGAAGAAATGGGGGTTAAAAGCGGACATGGTGCATTGGGTGTACACCATGGTGATCAAAACCCTGGTGATCAAACTGTATGAAGATGGTGTTGACCTAGCGCTGAAATTGAGTCGGAAATAACTTCTGTTTAAATTTATATGGATTAATATAATAATATTAAAGAAAAAATTAGCCAATTCTATAAGCTAAAATTTAAAATTAAAGTAATAGATTATTTAGGCGGTACCATAATTTCATTTAATCGATCCACCCACTGTAGAATAGTAACCTATAAATTAACCAGTTATGGGAGGTTCTATTCTATTTATTTACGAATGATTTTTAGGACTGCCTTAAATCTTCCTATTCGTTGCTGTTATCAGTACAGCCAACAACTGTGAATCAGCGGTAACTAATCGAGACTATGTCGAGACTGATATAAGTAATTTGTAGGCTCGGCATATTAAAATTACCGGTTTTTATTAATTGCACCCATATAATGAGAATTTTAAAGTTTATTTTGTTAGAATATGGAATTTAGTAAATAAAAATACAGTTTTTTTTAAACATTATACGTTTTGGAGTTATACGAGGTTGGATTGATATAAAACTAGCCTTTGATAGAAAAAACAAGTTTCTTGGAATTAAATCGATTTATTTCTCAATATAGTCCCCTTTTAGCTCGATACACTTAAGTAAGACGATATTCCAATTTTTTTATCTCATCCGAATAGTACTTTTGCTTGAGCTCTTTAAAATAGGCAGAAGTTTCAGCGACGACTGCATCGTGCATCATTTGTTGCGAAACGGCATCCTCCGAGCCATTTTCTTAGGTCTTGGTGAAAGAGCAGTTTTTTGCGTTCCAAACCGGGGTGTTTTTGACGCACTTCGGCATCGAATCGATCCAATAATGCTGGATAGTACTCATCATTGATTGTTTTTCCTTTTTCCAAGTATTCGATGTGGATGATGCCCTTCGCATCGCAGAAAACATTCGCCATCACTTTGCCGGCCGAATGTGCACTCTTTGCCTTCTTCGGCGGCCCTTCGCCGCATTTTCGCCACTGTTTCGAGTGTTCTTTGGTTTCCGGTGTGCAATAGTGCACCCAGGTTTCATGAACGGCGAAAACAAATTCTTCGGATCGCTCCGTATCATCGCCAAAAGCGTCTCCGAAGTGGTCACACGTTTTTGCATTTGATCGATTGTTAGCAAACGCGGCACCAATCGCGCGGATAGCTTTTTCATGTCCAAATTATGGTGAATGATGTTGTGTACGCATTCGTAGGAAATGTTTAGGACCTCTATTAACTCGCGAAGCTTAATTCGACGATCTGCCGTAATCATGTCATGGACTTTTTTGATCATTGCCGGCGTGGTGACTTCATTTGGCCTCACCATAAACATCGTCCAGGTCGGCTTTGATTTGCACATTCGTTTTACCCGTTTTGTGGAGGAACTTAATCACCAAACGATACTCGACTTTTTCCATTTCTCCGAAAACACAACTTGCTTTTAAAACTTAAAATTTTGACAGACGTCATGTCATGAATGGCAAATGTCAACTCCGAAACCAATTCGGTATCAAGTAGCGCCATCTATCAAAGGCTAGTTTAATATCAATCTATCCTCGTTAATGCAAAGTAATAAATAATAAATTATAATGCCTAGAAACAGTTTTGTCTCACTCTTCTCACATCATTTGTTTAGTGTGTAGGTAGTCTTTTGCTACTCTTTTTCTCAGTTTTAGATCGCAAATTTTTTTTTGTTCACCTGCCATTATTTCTCCTTGCCACATGTCCAGTCTAGTTTCACTTTAGAGTGACAATTGGTTTCAGTAGCCCTGAAATTGAAAACCATCACCTATTCGTCGACTTCAAGGCCGCATGCGACAGTGTAAAGAGAACAGTACCATACCAATCAATGCGTGAGTTTGGTATATCAAAAAAACTTATCCGACGTTCATTAAAACACAGCGATAGATGGGCTGGACACATAATACGAACGCCTGACAATATGATTGCTAAAAAGCTAATGACAGGAACACCTATAGGAAGAAGAAGCAGAGGCCGATATAATTTGATATACATTTGCAACAGTAACACCGTGACACCATGACAATTATAGTTCAGACGGCGACACTGTTGCGAAATTAATGCCGCGAAGCGACACACCGTCTGAGAGTCTTAACGCTGTAAGGTCATGACAGCACAAAACTGAATAGCCAAACTGTATCAAGCAAAGAAAATTGTAGGAGAAATTGGTTCTATTTCTTTTCCTACACGAATTAGAATAACTCAGTAGTCTCAAATAAATATTTCAATGCTCCAATCTAATCGACTGACGAAAATACCAAAGAAAACATCCGGCCCTGCCGTGCTTGCACAAATTAAACGGAACTAAAATAAAATTGACCAAAGGGTTTAAAAATAGCCAGTGTGATTTAATCGTGAAAAATGTATGAAAACTAAACAAAAAGTAGCAAGGTCAAAAATTTTCAAAAAGATCAATATTAAAAATAGTTCCAAACAAAATCTATTTATAACTTCAAAAATATTGTGTCATACGTCGGTAAATAAATTAGATTTTTAAGATAGTGTGAATTCTGTCTCGTACAGTGATTGATGACTTTATATCCATATACAGGGTATTACGTGCCTTCTAGTGATGATGCCCCTAGACATGATGTTAATAGAAAAAGCATTCTAGTATTAAATGTGCGAAAATCTTTTCAGGCCACAAAAATGAAAAGATCTCCAATATAACAAAAATTATACTGATATGATGGCATTTCCTGAGGTAAAATGTTCCGGAAGCGAGCTAAACCTTCCATCCGGGTGAGAACTTAAAAGAAATTAAAAGTTTGCGATCGCAAAAACAAGACGACCATCCAGAAACTATCAAACAGAATAGCTTTGCACAAGAGTGATGTTGTCCTCTCAACATCACTCTTGTGCAAAGCTATTCTTTTTGATAGTTTCGGGCTGGTTTGACCGACATAAACTTCCGAATAGGAACCACATGGAAGAGAATACACTACATTAAAGTAATCCAGTTTTTAACTCTTTCTGTTTGGTGAGTGAAATATGTACTTAATCTTTTGTACACTGACTTTGCTATCACTATGTTAAACTGTCTGAAAAGGTTTGTGATCTGTGGTGATAATCCCCTGATGTAAGGCAATCTCCCATAGAAAAGTTCTACTGATTCTCCTTCTAATGCTTGTCTTTGGTGTGTTCTTGCCGTTGGCATATCTTGGAAGAGTAATTTGTGCAGCAGCATCTTATGATAGTGATTTTTTCTAAGAATCTCATAAAGTAACTTGATTTTTTTATTGTAGTTAGAAGGTGGACAAATTCTTTTTATTCTGATATTCAGACCTTTGATGATGTCAATCTTCTGTACATATGGACGATAAGAGTAGAAAAGGCACACATCTACCTGAGAATGTGTTCTTTCTGTACCAGTCCAAATGTCTGGTTACATTAGTGTCGAGTAATGGCACCATATATATGGCGTATAATGGCGTATAATACAAAATTTATACTGGAACCAATCAGCCACAATAAGAACGAATTTTGGAGGTGAACCAACGGAAATGATCCAGATTCTACGAGGCGTTAGACAAGGTTGTATACTTTCACCTATATTATTTAATCTATATTCAGAGGAAATATTTAGTGAAGCCTTGGAAAAATGCGAACATGGAATACTTCTAAATGGAGAACGCCTAAACAACATCCGTTATGCAGACGACACCGTTATTTTTGCAGACAGTTTGAACAGTTTACAGCAACTAATAAACAAAGTAAATGAAGTAAGTGAAAGATTTGGACTTCAAGTAAATATAACAAAAACTAAATTTATGATCATCAGCAAAAATAAAGTTAGAGCTCAACTACTTATCAATAATACACCAGTGGACCGAGTAAAACAGTATAACTATCTTGGAACAACAGTAAATGAACAATGGGATCACTCGCAGGAAATAAAATGTAGAATAGAGAAGGCTAGGAGTGCATTCAATAACATGGCCAAACTCTTTAAAAGCCACAATCTTAATCTGGAGATAAAAGTAAGGCTCCTACGATGTTATATCTTCTCAATATTGTATTACGGAGTTGAATCCTGGACACTAACTGAAGCAATGGAGAAAAAACTTGAAGCCTTCGAGATGTGGCTATACAGGCGAATTCTAAGGATATCATGGACAGACAAGATAACCAACGAGACCGTATTACGAAGAGTGGGCAAAGAAAGAGAGGTGATGTATACCATTAAAAGGAGAAAGTTGGAATATCTCGGACATATAATGAGAAACAGCACTAAATACAGATTACTGAAGGTAATCCTACAGGGTAAAGTATTCGGAAAGCGAGGAATTGGGAGAAGGAGAATATCATGGTTGAAGAACCTGAGGAAATGGTTCTCCACAACAACAACGAATTTATTTAAAGCAGCAGTTAATAAAATAATTATAGCCAGAATGATTGCCAATATTCGGAACGAATAGGCACTGAAAGAAGAAGAAGAAGTGTGGAAGAAGTGTGGAAGAAGTGTTCCTCTGTGTGGACAGTAAATTGGGGGAAATATTATGGTGCCAAATGCCATATTCTCTTTAATGTCTTCTTCAGGGCTTTCGAGATCTCAGTCTCCCGAGCCCCCAGACACTACTACACTGATCACTAACTAATGCATTACTGGTACTGGTAACAGCGGATGGTTTATTTATACCGTCGATGGTACTTAGGTTTCTCTGTATATTTTTTGTGGGTATGCGAATTTAATCATTACCACTTTGTCACTATTTTTTTTATATATATTTGCTGTTCCAAAAGATATATTATAAAACTGCTAGTAAGAATATTCATTTTTTTCAGCCTGGACCGATACCGGGGATGCGACCAACAATAGGCGGTGCCGGTCACGTTGTGCCTCCTAAACAAGGTGGAACCAGTATGGGACTTATTATGCCTATATACACCGTTGGTATCGTCATATTTTTCACTTACACCGTTATGAAGGTGAGTTCTACTACGATATCTTGACATTTTGATTTTATTTAGTATGTTTATGTGGTTGTGTAACATTCACTTTTGATCCACATTAAAAAGTCAAAATATTAGTAAAAATAATTACTTCCTTATCTATGGTATATTACCAAATATGAATGTGAAATTTTTATATAAAGACCAGAGCCTCTAACCGACTTTGCTTTAGATCATAAAAATTGAATAATAATGACATCCACAATTCTTCGAGGCATAGTTTTTACCAAGTTCTAACAAAATTCTAATGTAAACGAATTCTATATTTCTTGCAATTTTTCCTTCAATTCGTTGACGGACCTGGCAGGATGTTTTCTCAAAACTTTTGTCATTTCGCGACACGGAAGTCTCCATCGGGGACAAGTCGGGACTTTTAGAAACCCATTCCAGAAGTGGTATGGCATGGTCTTCAATCCATTTTAAACTCTTTTTTGGGGTATGACAACCTGCGCCGTCCTGTTGGAAGACATAATCTTCCGCTGATGTTAAACGTTCCATAATAGGTAAAAGAGATTTTTCTAAAATATTCAAATATTTGTCCGTGTTCACAACCCCATCGATAAAATGTAACTTTCCCACACCTTTAGACGACATGCTGCCCCAGATCATGACCGATGCAGGAAGTTTTACTTTTTTCTTTAGACAGTCGGGATGGAAAGCTTCATTTTTCCTGCGAATGACGCGACTCCTACTGTCTCTAACACACGCTTCAAATCTGGACTCATCACTCCATTCTATTGTTATATTTTTTTTATAGTTCTAATTTATTGTCTTTATTCTAATTTACTGTCTTTATTCTAATTTATTAAAACTCACAATAATTTATTACCAATTTATTAAATTCTCTACAACTATGTATTACGTCCGTACATTTAAATACGCGTTCCGCGAGTTTCTTTTCTTCACTAACTTCTTCAATAAAAGCTTCGTTATTATATATGAAAATACAGCTATTCGAGAGTTCAGGAGAATCCCTCTGATAATTCTAGGCCGGGTCATCACTCGACATGTTTCTCTGGAAACTTCGAACGGCCGTTTCAGGTATATGTCTGCCAGCTGATCGAAAGATCTCGTCCATTCTACAACATATTTAGTAAATAAACAACATGTTTACAGGTTTATTTTAATATGACTAATTTTTACGTAACACTATTAAATTCTATTGCGACTGAGTCCAATCTTTATGCTCTTTTGACCATATTAGTCTATTTTCTTTTGCTGTAATGTTAAAAGTGGCCTTTCTTTAGCCTAAAATAAAATGAAATTTATTAAAAACAATTTGTAGGTACTAATTTTTTCAACTATAAAACTTACTTTGTCTTCCAACGTGTCGTCCAATAACGTCACTCCATAAAACGCTTAACTCCATATAATTTGCTCGTCGATTTTTCACTATAATTCGCACATTTCTGGGTTTTGTGACGACCTAACCTGTAGTTTTGTATCTTCTGACTATGTTTCTTACACTATACCGTGACAATTGCAACATATTTGCGACATAATTAAAAAATCTAATAATGATTGAACAAATTTTCTCATCGATAATTTTACCTCGATCCATTGTACAATCCACAAACGGCAAACTGCTCTACAATACTACAAAATAGATTTGACATTTATTGTTTTAATGCAATTTTTCCATAACTACCTCTGGATATGGGAAGGAGCTCGTATATCATCGGTGCACTTTACCAAACATCAGTTAAAATTGTTTGTGAAGGCTTTTAAATGAAACTAATATCTCTCATATTCCCATATATCATCTGTCATTTTAAAGTAATTGTTCTGTGTCTGTGATATTTGCCCTTTGTAAACGTTTGTATATAAAGTAATATTAAAAATACCTTTTCTAGATTGTGTTCAAGAAACAACCCGAAGTTCTATATCCACCGTTAAACCCCGATCCTCACTTCAGGCGAGAAGTTTTTGAAGCTGACCGAGGTCATTTGAGTTCGAGATCCAAAGAAGCCTCTTCCGGCAAATTAGGTAAGTGTCCTCAATTACACACCATAGTCCACTGCATAAAATCGTTACCAATTTATTTTTATACTGTTAAATAATTTTAATTCTTAGTAGAATACAGTAAGATCTCGTTTTATGTCGTGGATACGTGAAAGGGCATTTAAAAAAATTGCATAAATAAAGACATTACTTGCCTTGGAAAAGTAGGGATACGTCCCGTTGCCTTCTAAAATTACATAAAACCAAGACAAAAACAAAAAAACAAAAAAGTTTCCAGAAATTAAAAGAAATAGGCCGCATCATTGGCTCCACAACCTATGGTGGGTCTTGGCCTGCTCAGTGATAAGTCTCCATTCTCTTCTATTCTTCGCCTTGGCTTTCCAGTTTCGTACTCCCAACATTCTCAAGTCTTCCTCCACCTGATCCTTAAATCGTGCTCTGGGTCTGCCTCTCCTCATTCCATCTATTCTTTGGTTATAAATATGTTTTGGCAGCTCCATCTCATTCATTCTTTCTATGTGACCTAACCACCGCAGCCGGCTTATTTTGATGGACCTAATAATATCAGTTGATAGAGCTCGTTGTTATATCGAATTCTGAAGATTCCGTTTTCCCTCACAGGTGCTAGTATTCTCCTCAATACTTTTCTTTCGAATGTGTCGAGTTTGTTTTTGGATGTTTCTTTCAGGACCCATGCTTCGCTGCCATAACATGCTATTGGCCGGATTAAAGTTTTATATATTCTCATCTTTGTATTTCGGTGGACACTTTTAGACCGAAATATATGGGAGAGGGCAAAATAAGCTTTGTTTGCCTGCGTTATCCTTTTTCGTATTTCTCCATCCTCTGCTCCATCGGCATATATTTCTACTCCCAGGTATGTAAACTTTCCAACCGTTTCAATGTCATCTTCATGTATAATGTTTTGTGGGATTATATTTCTTCTCGTCTGTACCATTATTTTTGTTTTTTCTGTGTTAATTTCCAGACCTAGCCTTTTCGTTTGTGTTTTTAACTCTGCGTATGCTTCCTGTGCTCCTGTTGATGTTCTACTCATAATATTAATATCATCGGCGTAGGCAGCCAGTTGAACCGTTTTATTGGTCAGTAGGTTTTCTCGCCCAGTTTGCATTTGCCTGACCGCATACTCCAGTGCCAGGTTAAACAATGTTGGTGCCAGCCCATCTCCCTGCTTTAGTCCCTGCGAGATTTTGAAAAAGAATAAGGAAACACCCCTGTCAAACTTCATTAGAATACAAAGATTGCAATGGGCCGGACATGTGATACGAATGGGAGAGGATAGGCTACCAAAACGAGCACTGAACGCCAGAATGCAGGGAAAGAGACCAGTTGGAAAGCCAAGAAAGCGCTGGGAAGACACAGTAAGCAGCGACGCACAAGCACTTTTAGGAGTCCGTGTATGGAGAAGAGCAGCCACAGACAGACAAGGGTGGAGGCAAAAAATAAAGGAGGCCAAGGCTCATTTTGGGCTGTAGTGCCGTAGAAGAAGAAGAAGAATAATATCAGGTTTGTCATCCAGGCGGTAAAGTTCAATTATAGCTTCTACGCCATAATCCGCCCTCCTGTACTCCTTCATAGATATGTCGGGGATTTTACGTTCAAAGCATCTTAAACGTTCTTCATCGTTCTTTGTCATCGTCCATGTTTTCGACGCTAGGTGAGGATGGGCTTGATAAGAGTTCTGTATATCACTTGTTTCGTTCTTTTTATAACTAGGCTTGTTGTTAAAAATTTTCTTAATCCATAATAGGCTCTATTTGCCAGCTATATCCGTCTGTTAATTTCTGCACTTACTGCATTATTTTGATTAATTTGTGAGCCTAGGTATATAAACTATCTTACTCCTTCGAAAATATATGTTCCGATCGTTAGATCTTCGGGTTGTGATGCTTGTATATAATTTGATACTTTCATATACTTCGTCTTTCTAGTGTTAAACTCTAGTCCAATTCTTTTTGTTGTTGCTTCAAGCGCCTTGACGGATTCGACCACGCCCGCCTTTCTTCTTGCAATAATGTCTTTGCCATCGGCGTACGCTAGTAATTGTACACTGCGATTAATAATAGTTCCTCTGGTTGTTATTACGACTCTCATATCGCTTTCTCTAGTGCAATATTGGATAGAAGGCATGATAGGCTGTCTCCTGGTCTAAGTCGTATCTGACACTGGACCGTTGTGGAAATTCCGTTCTGCATTCTAACTTTACACTCGACTCTTGAGAGGGTCGTTTTCATCAATTTTACTAAATGTAAATTGAATGGGCTTGAATGTAAATGGGATGCTGAATTCTATCATGGCCTTGTATAGTGCGTTTCTTTCAACACTATCATAGACACATCTAAAATCAACAAACAGGTGATGAGTATCAATGCGATACTCTGTTTTTTCTAGATCTTGCCTTATAAGGAATATTTGATCGGTCGTTGATCTTTCTTTACGAAACCCACACTGATATTTACATAGTATGTCTTCACAATATCCTGATTATTTATGTTTAATGTTTAGGAGGGTTATTCCTCTGCAGTTGTCATCTTTAGATATTGTTTGATCTCCTTTCTTGTGGACAGGTACAATTATACCTACATTCCAGTCTTCTGGCAACTTTATTTGCTTCCAGATCAGTTCTACCAGTCTACATATACAGTATGTCAGGTTTTTTTTGCCATGGTTTAAAAGTTCTGAAGGAATGCCATCTGCCTCAGGAGCTTTGTTTTCTTTCAACTTCTGTATAGCTTGGATGACTTCTACCTCCGTTGGGATATTATCTTTCTCTCTTTCATCGTCAATGTCCTCGAGTTGGATTTCTGATTTGTAGAGCCCTGTCTCTTATATTAGCCTTTCCTCGAAGTTTTTATGCCCATCTTTCTAGTATCTGGTCCTGATCACCAATGATCTCTCCTGTTCTATTTCTAACGATTGATAATCTAGGATTGAATTATTTCCTGTTATGGTTAATCTTCTCTTATAAGATCTACTCTCTTTATAAAAATAGATCAGTGTTACCTTAGATCAAGTTAATTTATCTTCTCCTTGACTTATCAGTGTTATCTTTGACCAAGCAATGAAGAGAAGAGGGGATTCGGAAAAACACGTTTTTAAATGGAAAGTAAGCGTTCCAAAGGTCTCATCAATATCTAAGCGATCTAGGAAGATAGGAATAATTCAAGACTCGAGCAGTGGAAAAATTATCCCGAAGAAAAGGGTTTTATAATTATTAGATCGAAGACTGAATATATACAGTGACCTTTTTCTTTCACTTCTTCTTATTTCAGATTATTTTAAGTTGTTTTTCTCCCATTTTGTATCTTTTTTTAGTTCTTACTTTTTTTATTATATCATCCATAATCAGGTTGAACAATAGAGGACTCAGTGAATCTCCCTGCCAAATCCCATTGCCAGCTTCAATAGGTACCTTTTTCTACTCTGCCAAAAGCAAACCAAATTCTGAACGGATAAACAGATGGAAATATTATATGTTCTTTTGTATTCATACTTTTCTCGTCGTCCCCACTAAGATATCTTTCACTTAGCCTAGATTATCCAGATAATTGCCAGCTCTCTCTTGAATTTCTCTCTTTTTTGTTGTTTTCCAGTCATTATTCTGTTTGCATTATGTACCGTATGAATTGTTTCTGGCGTATGTCGTCAATAAAATTCTTTCTCTATAAAAATTTCTAAGAAAATCCATATATGTTGCCAAAGGCTAAGCGTAGGGTTTAGTTATGGCTGGTGCCCTTATGGCTGCGGACTTACTGGTTCTCCAGTTGGTCCTCAGATGTTTATTTAATTATTCAGCTTATTCACATCTGTCTCATAGGATATTCCCTATTAGCCATTGAGAGAGCTATATCCGGGATGAGAGCTTTCTCACCCAGTCCGTTCTGAGTCGGTCGAGTTCTACTTAGTGTAGAGCTCTCTATACTCAGGAAGAAAGATCTGGAAGGCACGATTAGACAAGACATGTATGTGAATGGGATTGGTATGATCCAAGTTACAAATGAGCAACTCAGAACTGACCTGAGTCGAAGAGCCGAATCTTCAGACGGATTCAACTGATCCGAACCTCAAAATTAAATTTAACGCGTCACGGGTCAGTAACAACGGAACGACAACGTCGTAGATACTAAGTGAAAATGAGGTGTTAACCAATTCTTATTCCAAAAATTATAACTTTGGTTTACATATTGCGTATGACGTCTGATTGACCCGCGACCCGACAAAGTAAGCGTTATTTTAAATGAGCCGGAACCGGTGACCCGAATCTCAAAGATGACTCGAAATTTACATCTCTATTCAAGATAGAAACCTATCGAAGCTTCCTCTGCATAGGGATAAAGCCAAAATAACAATGATAATGATTGCCTTTGATTATGCCCAAATACAAAGCCACGTAGAGATTGAATAATAAACATTAATATGCAATCACTGTTGTCTTTTGTTTTTTAATTCATATTAATAATTACTACAAATTTATGCAATGGACTATAAAACTAGTAATTTTTGAAATTATTTAGAATAGTTTAAAAAAATACTAATGATCCTTATTTAAAATAGTTAAATCAATATAAATAATTTAATTGTCGACATCGATAGAAAGTTTAATGGATATTTTCGTTACAAAATGGTTCTATGTAAGGATCTTTATCGGAGATTGTAGATTAGGGTTCTAAGTGGACTTGTATCCACCATGTTAAATATTTTCCTGTACATTCTACTATACATGTAATTAATTTTAAAAATTATTTCTTGTGCTGCTTGTTCATAGGATGGAAAGAGCGTGATGCAAGTAAGTGATCATAACTAAAATTGTCACGGCTATTAATCTCCAAGAATATTTCCTTCGGCCAACTTATATCACTTTTGTGGCAACTTAAACCTACATTTATCATTTCAGTCTCATTTCATTGTTTTTGATAGTATCATTACCATTAAATGTGGCAACACTGAATTAAATTTTGGAAGATTGCAAAATAGTAACCCTTAACTGATACGTCGCGCGTCGCTTTTATTTAATTTTGAACGTAATCTTTGTTCAATCTGATACTGATTTTAAATAGTATATATATATATATATATATATATATATATATATAATATATATATATATATATATATATATATATATATATATATTTGTCGTTACGTAAGGCCGTACAGTTGTCAATAAACAAACTTTTCTTTTTTCTTTTATGAACATTTTGTCTAATTTCATCAGCCATTTCTCGAAAAGATCCCTAGCCATCCAGGCTCTTGCGCTGGTCGAATATTCCACTGGTATTCCACAATAATCATCAGTAGAGGAAGCACTTCTGATACGTCAATTTTTGCACCAATTAGGAGAGTAAGGCTCTTTCTTTGCTTAGTTTTCCTCCGTGATATTTTTCATTTTTAAATGACAGTGTTTTGGCAGGAGTGCATTTAAAAAAAGACCCGTCTCGTCGACATTGAAGATATCTCTTTCATCAATATCCTGAATCAACTTCTTCAATTTTTTTCATTCTTTGGCTTCTTTCTGATTAACGGCCCCACTTTCTCCATAAATGTATTTGAATGAACTTTCGTTGCGTTCTTTGAAGCCATCTAGCCACCCAGTACTCGCCTTAAAGTTGTTTTTCTCCATTTCAACAGCAAATTGTTCAGCTTTGCTTCTTATAAGGGAACCATTCACGCGAATTTCCTTATCCCTGGCTTGTTCGAACCATTTAAAACACATTTGGATTTTCTGGCTCCCTTAACTATTTTAATTATTTACTGCACTCGCTTTGACTCTTGTTATTTTTTCTTTATTCTTCAACTCGGTTTATCCACCTACTTGAAGAATGCTAGGGACTAAATGCTAGAAGAAATGCTAGGGACCAAAATAAAAATTCGAATTAAAAAAGATTTCGAATTAGGGAAGTTCAAATTAAGCAGGTTTCACTGTATTAATAATTTGAAAAATAAATGCTATTATTAATTTCGAATAAAAATAATCTCAAACAACAAACAAAATGTCAGGGTAATCCCGAGGATTGTACTTTTTCTCTACTATATATATTTCGCTCATATCATTTATGATCAATTAAGGGTTAAAATGACAACATACAACTTTAGGAAAACGTATTCTACTATTTTTTAATATATATGTATTTATTAATTTTTTCAATTAAATGAGAATGTAATAATATCTTTGTATCTTTAATTTTATTTATATGTTTAATGATTAGTCGTTTATCTTTTAAAAAAGTTGATGAAAATACAAAAGAAACACACTATTATTTATTTTAAAATCAATAAACACTAAAAGTTGAATAAGTCTCTTTAGAAAGAGATAGCTGTAACAGTTACTTATAAGTAGAACTGTTTTTTTAACCTTTGTCTTTTTATCTTTTCAGTGTTGCTTACTGCCATCATTATTCATTTTTTGTTCATCTATCTCTCTTTACGAATTTTAGCCTTCCGTTTACATTTTCATTAGGTGGTATATTTATTTTATTCTTAAACACAAAATGACAGCAATCGTAGTACGGTAAATTATTATTTTAATAAATAAATCTTGAATATTTTACTGTGACAGAATAGTCATAAGCAGAAACACAAGCTGCAATAATTATAAATCAGTGCTGTTTCAGGATGTCTATAAACGGATTACACTTTTGAAAAATATCAGATAAGTGGTATTTTAAACCATCTTTCGTAATTAATTAGTCAATGGAAACAAGTATACTTTTTTTCGTCTTTATAGAGGGTGGATCTGGAATCGTCAAAACATAGTTCCCGAGGTACTTTAAAAGTCCCGAGTCTACCCCGAACGCCTAGCTGCTAAACCAGCCTTTTCTCTGTCATCCAGCGATCCAAAAGCGGAATGACCGCTGTAAGGAAGGCATCACTTTCGAAGCACTACTGTAATTTATCCACAACAATTATTTCAACAAGGAGGCTTCCTGTCCCCTTTGTTTGGTCTTAAAAACTGAGTTTTTTTTTGTGAGGGGGACCCCGTTCCAGGTAGCACATGGAAGACATTCCTTTCTCACAGTCTGACTCATAGTGTCTAACTTATACAGTCTTACAACTTACTTTTCTACCTTCAATCTACAGCATCTTTTCCTCTTACATTTGCTGTTGGTCCAGCAGTTTTCCTACTCTTCTTTTATGTTGATCACTGCTCGGATATAGTTGTGTATACTAGTCCAACCTACTTTATTTTCAATAATTTCTCTCACTGTAACAAAAGTCACACCTGTCTCCTTTCCATTCTGTTATTTTCTATTATCCATCTGCTGCAATTTAAAATCGTATGTGTCACAGTGTCTAGTAAAGGCATTTATCCGTGTCAGCGTTTCCAAACCTAGAGAGGTAGGCCCTAAAACAACCGTGTCCTGTAAGACGTGCAGACGTGCGTTAGGAAATAATCCAGTCACCTGTGACTACAGTCCACCCAATCTCTTATATTCGGGATCAGCATCTTTATCCACTGTGCCGCATCCTCTATTATTCTTGCCATCTTTTAATTGATCTTTCCCTTTTCTGTTTTCTCTCGGCCGTAGCTGTGTGTAAGCGCGTAGATCTCTTCTCGCATACAGCTCTTTTCTTTCTAGCCGCAGACATAGTCCTGTATGTGCATGGCTTTCCCAACAGACTTGTTCTGTCCACTTGTGTCATGAGCCTGCTGTAGACCTATATCTGTCCCGCCCCATTCGAGACTGGTGCCGCCTAGAGGACGGTCGAGTGCCCAACACCGTGTAAGGCCCTACTCCTTTCGGATTTGGGTCCCCCAATGGTGGGCAGCATCCTCCCCAACGCAGCTGCATTATTCGCAGCCTTCCGGGCCACCCCCGCACGTGCTCTCATCATATTCCATTCCGATGCAACGTCACTTCCAAGAATGTGTTTCTTGGGTGTTAGACACGTCCCTGCACATTATAGTTCCACACTTTGCCTGTTTCTTTTCCCCTTTAGAATTATGGCTTCCGTTTTCTCTGCCGCAACTTTCAGTCCGTGCTTTGTCATCCATTTTTTTAGGTAATTTCTTCAACAAGAACAACCTGACTTGACAATGGCAAGTGCAACCTTGCCGAAATATTATCAAAACAATGGATTTTCTTAAAACAAAAATTATTCAATGCGGAATCAAAAAAAGCTCCCATGGGAATTTTATATATATAAAGCTTGTGGCATCAAGATGGCTAGACGTGCATATCAGATGCAGTGTTGTGTTTAATATAAAATATTTTCAAAAACTTATATTTTTGCACTTTTTGAGATCAAAATAAATGTACCACCGTATCATGAATCATACTTTTCATTATCTGTCTGGTGTAGTGCAGGAGGGGAAAAAAGAACCTCTCAGGGATGTTCCGCTTAATAATGGTAAGAATGTGATAATAATGATAAAACAAATTTTAATGCTTTACGGTAATAATTAATATTTTGAAAATCTATTGACTGTAAATTTGGCAATAAATCGTACAAATAAACCAAATTTGCATAAATCATGAATCCTTGTATAAAATTTCTTTTATTTCTTATATCCAGGATATATATTTTATTTCCCTATAAACAGTTGAGTGCAGTATTTAAAAGAAATTTCTTGTGGCCACAGTCTATTCTTATTATGGTGCCTATATTTGGATATTTGGCTATTTTGGATTTAATCTAATATTTTCGGACCTCGTATCGCATTAAAAAATTAGCAGTGATCTTAAAATCATAATAGGG
Source organism: Diabrotica balteata (assembly GCA_918026665.1). Lineage (NCBI taxonomy): Eukaryota > Metazoa > Arthropoda > Insecta > Coleoptera > Chrysomelidae > Diabrotica > Diabrotica balteata. The sequence goes on from OU898282.1 coordinate 137,496,690, forward strand.
CAGTATTGCATTGGATCCAATGGAGTTTTAACCTTGTTTAGGCTTAACCCCTCTTCAAGGAAGGGGTACTCCTTTTTTGTTTTTTTTTGGAGTAATGGAGGTATGACAAAACGTGATGATTGGTGTTATATGTGGAGAAGTAGTGGACTACTAAGGAGCTGGGGTTCAGAAGATGGCGTGTTTGTATGGACGATGTGCTAAAAAGCGCACAAGAGGAATTTAGGTGAGCTATGCTAAACATGTCGAAGGAGGTATTTCAGGGGTTACCAGCCATACAATAGGAACGGCTCTTAATAAGCATTTTTGGCGTGCATTTGTTAGCTGCGATATTTAATTGGGAATGTTTCTAAGATTTCAAAATACTCATCAGGAAGTTCTTGTCCAGTGTTGTGAAGACGTTTAGCTGGAGGAAACAGAACATTTCTTTGCGGAAACCTGGTGAGTATTTGCCTTCGGCGATTGCAAGGTGTCTTTAATATTTACTTTGCTCGGTTATTCGAGCCTGTAATGGTTCGAAGATCGAAGGACATACCTCCTGCTGAGGGATAGGATTCTGTCCTTAATAGGTATATTTTCCAGTGTGTATATGTGTGCTGATGGGTAGAGCCTGCTCCGCTTCATGCAGAATCTAAGGATTTTTCTTTCGGTCCATAATGGCATTGATTTGATAGGTCTTAAGGGAGGCGTAGATGCATGCCTTGTATTCGATGATGGGTCTAATGAAAGTTTTATAGGTGTGCAATAATATTTTAGATGACGTCTTGCCCAATTTGCCTGCTAGCACTACCAGGAGTTTAAACTTCCTTCTCCCCCTGTTAAGGGTATCTTAAAGGTCGGTTTTCCAGTTGAGAGTCCTAGTAAAATGAACTCTCAAATAAAAAACCGAGTTTCTGAGAATAAGGTCCTCTCCTAACAGAGTTACTCGGCCTTGGACATCGCGACAATTTGAAGATTTAAATAAAATTTTGTTTAGATAATTGCGGGCTCTTACAGACAATTGTCTATGAGGTCCTGACGTGAGAAGAGCAGTGTCATCAGCGTACAGTAGAAGGGTCTCCAATCTATGCTGTGGGCGGGGGATGTCACTATTGTAGACTGTGTATAGTATTGGAGCAAGAATTGAACCCTGGGGTACTCTAGCTTGTAGGGTGAAGGGTGTGGATAAGATATCGCCGACTTTGATCCTGATCGTCCGATTAGGACAGATACCAAGATATCACAAATAAAATTGGGCAAGAAAAAAGGGCAATAGGCCAAGTAAACTCGTTGCTGTTGAGTAATCTAGAATATGCTGGGATCTGATCGGCCTATGGTGGAGCAGTACGGCAAGAGATAAGGGCTTGCGGCTCGATGATACTCCTCCATAGATCCCTACCGGACGGGCGTAACGCCTAAAAAACCGGATATAATATATATATATATATATATATATATATATATATATATATATATATATCCAAGGCTACCAAAAAGATAGAAACAAGAAAAGAGGCCTACAGAAAGAATATTGAATAGACAGGAAACTGTGAATGTTGAGAAGCGGGAGATGAGGGCAAGGGTATTAATGACTGAATTAATTTGAGAAGGTGGATGATTGTGAATGGTGGCAAGTTGGCATGCAAGTAACGATTGTCATGGGTGGGTTTTCGATAAACAGAGTGATGAAAACCTTGGGATTGGTTTTTCTTTATGATAACGTCGAGAAACTAGAAGGATCGATAAGTTTCTACCACCATCGTGAACTGGATACTAGGATGTATACCATTCAGATGGGTCTGAAAGTATACCAAAGCATCCCTGCCGTGGGGCCAAATGACGAATGTATCGTCAACATATCGGAGCCAACATGTGAGTTTGAGCATTGATGTGATTAGTGCTCGGGTGTCGAAGTCTTGCATAAAGATATTGGCAATTACTGGAGATAGTGGGGAGCCATAGGAGGCAGAAAAATCAGCATGGCACCATTTATTCGTCTGTAGAATTGATTTTGGAAGATGAAATAAGTGTTGGACATAAAATGTTTAATGAGAGATAAGGGTCTTGCTGAATAATGTATTTAGTTTTCAGAATGTTTAAAGTTTCGTCAATAGGAATGTTTGTGAAACGATATCTTTTTTACACATATATTTTATACATATATATCTCGACATTTCTGTATACATCCCAGTTTCAAACAATACAAGTAAACTTCAGTGCTAGGTACTATACGTTCCAATTTTGGTTGTAAAACGGTCACTACTTTGTTTTGAATGCTGGATGTCCACCAGAAAAGTTGTCTGTTTTATTTCCTTTAATTATATATAAATTTGCTTCTTATAGTCATGCGTTTTATAGTCCAGTGTCCGAGTATATCTCATGTTAAAATATCATCGTTCGAGTTCGAATATCATCGAGATTTGGCTCCACAATCCTTTGTGAATCCTGACTTGCTCTAAGATTCGTCGCAATTCTATTCGATTTCTATCGACCTGTTGCCATTGCCATTCTTTAGGTTGAATAATTGTCCATCAAGGTTGTATAATTTTTATTCGCTATGTTATTCCTCTTCTTATAAATAAGTGTTTCGATTTCCGAACTTCAGCAATAATTTCCTTTTATGATCTATACAGACAATATTTTACCTATCCTTTTTTTTATATTGTTATTAATCCTTTCGATATAATTACAGCATTTTAACAATTCAATATTCTTTCTACATACAGTATTCACGTTTTTTTTTAATTAAATATAAATATTTTGCGGAACATCCCTTTATTTCCCGCCGAAACGCGTAATAGTGTACTTGACGTATTCTATCTACAGGAGACAACGAATTGGACCAACTGCGTCGCCGTTTGAGGGAAACGGAAATGGCTATGGAACGCATCGTTGAACAGATGGCCAAAGTGCCATTAAAATTTCAGGTGCGCCTGCGCAGGCCCCTCCTCATTCACACTACCGGCAGCTTTTTGCTTTGCTTTTAGCTTATTTATTGCATGCCGTATCCTGTTTCTATCTTTTCCACCACATTACACTTCTGTAGTTTAAGGATTTATTATATTTAGAAGTATATTCAGAAACGTAATAGGATATTCATGTTTATGTACTTCATAATTAAACAGTTTTTAGAACTAATTCTTTTTAGCTTTAGTGTAGGAGTATCCTGGAGATTTAAATGTGTACAGTTGTTTTGATTATAATATTATTGTGCTTTAAATATTGTAGCGTTTGTGGCACAATTTATCAGACACGTGGTTAAACTGGATATGAAATCCTAAAAAAATGAATAGACACTTAAAGTGAAAAAGGCAAATATTTTAAAAACAAATGTACTTGAGGTGGAACAAAGTCTATAAATGATATCATATTATCGCAAGAGGAGGAACCACATAGACTAAAATAAAGCAATGACGATTAGAGAAATATATACCTATAGGTAGTCCAGCCGTAGAGAGTTGACACCTAAAAATCATACGAACAAACTTTTTTGGGATCCCAAAATTAATATGCTGGACAAAATTCAGCTTGTTCGTATTGTAATGTACCTACCTACTCACATGTAAGATAATTAAAGTATCTATGTATTTCTATATAGTTTTTAGTCACCTGGTATATGTTATTTACAATTATGAAAAGTTCTCATGTATAATCACTAATAATTATTTGCTGTTAGAAATCAGAATCAATACTCTTCATAAATATTTTCCTATTTAGAATAAATAAGTTTCGCTAGTTTATTCGCCTAATACTTCGTATCTATGGAATAATAATAATTTATTTCTCTTATTTCTTTGTTCGATAAGCTATCCGTATTTGCTATTTTAATATTAATATTTGAGTCCAATCTCTTGTACTCAAATCCATCCAGAAACATCGTTAAATAATTGTAGATAACAGAACTTATAAATTCATAGTTTTAAGAAATAACAGGCAGTGTAATTTTCATCCTCTAATATAATAAATTTATACATGTCAATATATTCTGTTTAATTCCAAAACAAAGAGTTAGTCCGGAGAAGAAATAAACGCATAGTATTCCATAACAAAATTTGGTGTCAGAACGTGGGATATTAGTAGCAGAGTTCCTCTGATTGCTGATAGAAGGAGAGCTGAGGAATTTTTGAATTGACTTGTTTCCTTCGAGGAATCATTCAAAAAAAACTGTCAGTGTGGAAAAATCGCCACTACAACTAATTACATTGGGGTCCAGTACATCCAGTTCGAAATCCAGTTCCAGTCATAACCCAATTGTAGTTCCATCGGAAGTAGAGGTGAACCCGTGGAATAATAGACTATGCGACCAACAACAATATTCTACTTGTAAGTACATTCTATCTTAAATTCTGTCTCATATTTTAAAAATCTTGTAAACGTATGTCTACTTTATATCCTGATATAAGTAACTTATTTGACGAACAAATACCTTCTCCCGACTCAAATTCTCTTTCAAATTCTTCTACTTCTAATTCAAATAAAATGTCAGTATCAATTGAAATAGCTGAAAAACTTCTCATTAGATTTGATGGTACAAAATCAAAATTATACGAATTCATAGACAATTGTGATAAAGCATACAATTTAGTAAATCCGCAATCCAAACCCATCTTATTAGCCATTATAGAAACTAAATTAACCGATAAAGCTAGGGCCATAACTAGAAACAGAACATTTGACGAATGGAAAGATTTAAAAGACTTCTTATTAGATGCTTATTCTGAACGCCGAACTGAAGGTCAGTGGCAATTGGAATTACATTCCTTACGTCAGATGCCCAGTGAAAATGTAATGTCATTTGCAAATAAAGTTGAAAATTGCTATATAAAATTAATAAATACACTTGATCCAGACTTATCTCCAGATGCAAGAAATGCATGTACTAAACTCTTAAAAACTCAAGCACTAAATGTCTTTATTAGAGGATTAAACAAAGACCTCTCTATTTTAATCAAAGCCCGAAATCCAGATTCCTTAGAAAGAGCTGTTGCTATAGCAATTGCCGAAGAACAAGAACAGTTATCAAGACAAGAAATTTTCAAACCATTCTGTAATATTTGCAAACGAAACAACCATTCCTCAAATAACTGTCGATATAAAAACAATTCAGATAGAAATGTTAGATATCTTCAAAATTCTAGTTTTCAAAACCCAAAATATCCTAATTCAAATCTTCAAAGGTCAAATTCTCAAAATCAAAATTATAAACCTTCAAATTCAAATTCCAATTCTGATTTTCCTCCAAACTTAAGAAAAGAAAATACCAACACTTCCCAACGTTTTTGCAGATACTGCAAAAAACCAGGTCACGTTATAGAAGAATGTAGAAAACGCGAATTTAACAATAAAAACAAAAATCCAACAAATTCTTTAAACTTCCAGAATCCTCGACAACCAACGGTCGATTCTCGAGGAGTTCGTTCAGTTCAGGCCGTATCACAACCATCAACTTCTCAGTCACTTCCTATGTAGATTTACCCTTAGTAAATAATTCTAATCCATCCTCTTGCAAGTTTCTAATCGATACAGGCGCAGATATTTCTTTAATTAAATATTCAAAAATACTAAACATTCCAAAAATTTATTCTAAGTCTATTACTCTACGAGGCATTGATAAAAATGTCTTAAATCCAAATAAAACTATATGTAGTTGTAACGTAAATTTCAAGATAAAAGATTTTGTCCAAACTCATGTTTTCTATGTCGTAGAAGACGATTTTCCTCTTCATTTCGACGGTATATTAGGTAGCGATTTTTTTGAAATAAATAAATGCCAAATTGATTATAAAGAAAATAAATTAAACTTTAAAAATTGTTCTATTCCAATTGAATATATAAAATTTCCATTAAACAATGACAATGACGAATTTCTGAGAGATCAAAATATCGAGACAAGTTCTAATATCGATGAAATATTTCCTTATGATGCTAAATCCATAGAGGATCATTCTTATTTAGAAACCAATGATATCCAAATAACCTTAAGTAGTGAAGAACTACTATCCAATCCAATTCAATCTAAATCTAACTCTAAATCCAAAGAAAATTCAAGTCCAAAATGTGTAAAATCCACTGAGATATGCACAAATAAAACTTGTAACTCTTCACGAAATCATAAATCAAAATCCTGTTCAGAAGAAAAATCCTGTTCAGACGATCTTATACTAAATCAAAACTCTAATTCTAACTCAAGAAGTAATAAAACTATTCTATCCGCAAGAACTGAAACAATTGTTCAAATTAAAGTAATAAATAATGAATTAAGCGAAGGATTATGTCCCGAACGCGAAATCTTTAAAGGTGTATTTTTATGTCCTAGTGTTGTTAAAGTAAAAAATGATTTCTTTTTAACCTCAATCGTAAACACTACTGAAACGGATGTTGAATTAAACGATATTCAAGTAGCAATAGAAAAAATTCCAAATTTACAAAACAATGCAAATATACGAAAAATGTCTTCTTATAAAGATAATACGAATTCTAACAGAATTGCTAAATTAAAAAATGCCTTGAGAACAGATCATTTAAATAGTGAAGAAAAATCATCTTTAATTTCTATTTGCAAGGAGTACAATCATATCTTTTATCTGGAAGGAGATCAACTTACCAGTACAAATGCCATAACTTGCAAAATTCCTTTAAATTCTAATGTACCTATTAGCACTAAATCATACAGGTATCCTGAAGTACACAAACATGAAGTCGAAACTCAAATAAAAGGTATGCTAGATCAAGGTATTATCGAAGAATCAACTTCGCCATGGAATTCGCCCCTTTGGGTTGTGCCAAAAAAGGCCGATGCTTCAGCAAAGAAGAAATGGCGAATTGTTATAGACTATCGACGACTAAATGATATTACTATAGGAGATTCATTTCCACTTCCGAATATAGTCGATATATTAGACCAATTGGGTCATTCAAAATATTTTTCAACAATAGATTTAACATCAGGATTTCACCAGATCAAAATGGATCCTGAGGATTCTCCAAAGACTGCTTTCTCAACTCCGTCTGGACATTATCAATATTCACGAATGCCATTTGGATTAAAAAATGCTCCCAGTATTTTTCAAAGGCTAATGAATACTGTCCTCTCAGGAATACAAAATTACAGATGTTTTGTCTATCTCGACGATATAGTCATTCATGCCGATACATTAGAAAATCATAATAAAAGATTAAAAGAAGTATTCGAAAAATTGTCTACATTCAACTTAAAAATACAACCAGATAAGTGCGAATTTTTTCGTCGCGAAGTAATGTATTTAGGACATTTAATAACTGAATTTGGTGTCAAACCGGACGAAAAAAAGGTATGTGCTGTTACAGATTTTCCTATACCCAGAACACAAAAAGATATTAAGAGCTTTTTGGGTCTCACTGGTTATTATAGACGCTTTATAAAAAATTTCAGTGCTTTAACACAACCTTTAACAAAACTGCTGAGGAAAAATGTTGAATTTAATTGGACAAGCATTCAACAACAGTCATTTGAGAACCTGAAATCAATACTTTGTTCAGAACCAATACTTCAGTATCCAGATTTTACCAAACCCTTTGTCTTAACAACGGATGCTAGTAATTATGCAATAGGGTCCATACTTTCTCAAGGTAAAGTACCAGATGATTTACCTATTGCTTATGCTAGTCGTACCTTGAACAAAGCGGAATCAAACTATAGCACAACAGAAAAAGAATTACTTGCAATTGTATGGAGTGTTAAACACTTTAGACCATATTTGTACGGAAATAAATTTTTCATTTATACGGATCATAAACCACTCACATGGCTATTTAATGTAAAAGATCCCGGATCAAGACTCGTTAGGTGGAGATTAGCATTAGAAGAATATAGCTATGAAATTATTTATAAACCAGGTAAATTAAATCAAAATGCTGATTGTTTAAGTCGTCCTCCTTTAACCATATCTGAAACAAATATTTGCGAAGAAAACAAAAACCCGGCAACAATCACCTTACAAATAAACAAAATGAGTAAAGAAAATAATGACACTTATTCACAGTTCTTATCTAAATCCGAAACTATATTAATAACAAATGATAATATAAAAGAAACAAATGAAAAGATTACATCATTTTCACAAAATTTAGCATTGTTTGTTTCCGTAGATTTAAATTTTAATGAGATCGTTCAGAAACAAATAAATAAACAATTCAGTCATATAGAAAAATTGAAAGCCAAAAATCCAAGACTAAATGACATTATATATATTTCTGATCAAAATAAAAACTTTTATTACATATTTATAAAAAATAATTATTGGGACAATACCTCTTATGAAGATATATTTAATTCCCTAATAAAATTAAGAGACTGGTTATTAAACGATAAAATATTAAAAATTTGCCTACCCAGAATAACTTTTAGCTACGATAAATTAAGTTGGGGAAAAATTAGATCTATGATTAGATTTATTTTTAGAAAAACTGATATATCTATTATCATTTATCATGATATACTAACAAATCCTGAACCTGAGGAAATAACTACAATATTACAAGAGAATCACACTAGTCCTACGGCTGGACACTCTGGTTTTCATCGGACATACAATCGTATAAAAAAACATTTCAAATGGAATAATATGAAAAATGATATTAAAAACTTTATAAAAACCTGTGAATCTTGTCAGAAAAATAAACTCGTTAGAAAAAAATTCGTAAAGCCCATGGAGATAACAACAACAAGCTCAAATCCATTAGAAAAAATATTTTTAGATATAGTAGGTCCTTTACCTTTAACCGAGTCAGGTAATAAGTTCATATTAACATTACAAGATGACTTAACAAAATTTTCTCAAGCTTATGCAATTCCGAATCATGAAACCAAGACTATCGCTGAAAATCTGGTTCGTGGATTTATTTGCAAGTTTGGAAAACCCGATATAATAGTTACTGATCAAGGCCGAGATTTTACTTCCAAATTATTTTCTCAAATCGCCAAGCTTTTTAAAATCAGACATATAAATTGTACTGCTTATCATCCAGAATCAAATGCTGCATTAGAAAGGAGTCACGCTACTTTAGCAGACTACCTTAAACATTATATTAAAGCTGATCAATCCGATTGGGACGAATGGCTAGATTTTGCTATGTTTTCATATAATACAACTAATCATACTTCAACCAAATTCACACCATATGAACTAATATTTGGATATACACCTAATCTACCTAGCAGTATAATACGACCAGTAGAACTCAAATATACATATGAAGATTATTTAGATAATTTAACACTTAAACTTAGAAAATCTCATGAGTTAGCAAAAACGAATCTATTAGAATCTAAAGTAGTCAGTAAAAAATATTATGACCAAAAGATTAATGACACCGTTTTCTTAGAAGGACAATTAGTATATCTCCAAAATGAGCAAACAAAGAAGGGTCAAACCAAAAAACTTACACAAAATTATAATGGACCTTATAAAATTCTAGAGATAAATTCTCCTGTCAATTGTACAATTTTAGTAAATAAAAAACCAATAAAAGTTCACATGAATAGATTGAAACATGCTTTTGTTTCAGGTATGCAATAATATGGCTGACAAATAGTGAACAAATTCACAAGAAATATACCAATACTCCTATCAACAAATCACCTGGAATCTATTACGAACACATAAAAAATGTTCAATTTATTGAAACTCATTGGAACATATTAAGTCATATTCCTTTACAACCTTTTACAGACAAATTAAATTTTGTAGATCTCACCTATCAAAAAACATTAAGACTGTGTCAAAACAAACCAGTTCTTATTGAATTACGATTATGCGATACTTCACTAAAACTCTTAGGACAAATCATACCTAGACTCTTTCAAGATGAACAAACTTTAAAAAACATAATTCTGCATGAACATTTTAGACCAAAACGCGCTCTATTTAATGCAATTGGATCTGTTTTCAGGACCTTATTCGGTACCTTAGACAGTGATGATGCTGAAAATTTCAATAATGCTATTAACAAAGCTGAAAGTAACGAAAATCATCTTCTTGATTTACTAAAACAACAAATTCATGTAGTAAAAGCCACGATTGCAAATTTTAATAACTCTATTACAAATCTAGACCGAAACAAAGTGATTTTTGATAAAAATTTTGAATCAATTACCAATTACACAGATAAAATGAATAATAAATATTTTAATTTAGATTTAAAACAAAAAATTGAAGAACATTTTACTTTACTAACTTTCTTTATAACAGAATTACAACAAGAATATTCTACTTTAATAAACGTTATTCTATTTGCAAGAAATAATAACCTTCATCCTTCTGTTATAACACCTGAGCAACTAATTCAAGAATTATCTAAAACGGTAACGCATTTACCTAGTACATCGACTTATCCATTTCCATTGACTATCGATTATGCTCATAAATATTTCGATATCATTTTACTTAAATATATATATTTTGATAACAAGATTTTAATTACGGTTAGTATACCTTTGGTTAGTAATACTCCTTATTCTCTTTTTAAACTAATATCTCTTCCTATAATTCATCCAACATTAAAGAGACTTACCTTTATTCTTCCATCTGTCAAATATCTTGTTCTTTCAGAAAATAGAAACATTTATGTTACTATTGATACATTAGAAGACTGTTATTCATTAGATGAAGAAAAACTTATTTGCAAAAATCCTGATACTTTCCGATTTACACACACTAATCCAATTTGTGAAACTGAATTGTTAACTTCAATAACAAACATACCATCTAGTTGCGATACTCGTATAATTCAAACAGAATATGAAATTTGGCATAAATTAAACAAACCAAATTCTTGGATATATGTTTTACCCAAACCAACAGATTTAACTTTAAGCTGTCAGACTAGTACGCCAATATCTATTGTTCTTTCAAACACAGGTATTTTTTCTACTTCGAATAATTGCAAAACTTACACCGGATCAACTATTTTGATATCTGTCTCAAATCCAAAAGAAAGTAATTTTCAGTCTATCATTCCAGATTTATCCCTTCCAGAAGTCTGTTGTGATGATATTAAGATAAATAATGAATCCAAATTACACCTTGTTCCCTTACAATTAAATAATCTCGATCGAGATGCATTAAATTTAGCAAGCCATAAACTAGATAATTTAGAGAAAATGACCTCAGAAACAAATATTAATTTTTCAGACACAATAAAAAATAGTTCTTATTTCACTTATGCAATCTTATTTTTGATAAAATGTATGTTACTTTATATTTTATACAGGATAATTAAATATTTTTACCGACGATTTCGTAGAAATCCGTCACATAGTTGTCAACAAATTACAAATTGTTTAACACTAAATATATGTCAAAGTAAACGAAAACATGTACATGAGACAGATTTAAGTATAGATTGTAAACATAATAAAGACAATAATTATAGTGAATCCAAAAAGTGTGAAGAGACTAGTTTCACAGAGACTACACCGATAAGACGAAGTGAAAGACTATCGAGACAAAAAGAAACTATTTAAATGTGTTAAAATAAAATAATAATGTATACAAATGTTTTATACCATTTAAATGAAAATTCATTTTACAATTATTTTCATTCTTACAAAAGGAGGTGTAATGTACCTACCTACTCACATGTAAGATAATTAAAGTATCTATGTATTTCTATATAGTTTTTAGTCACCTGGTATATGTTATTTACAATTATGAAAAGTTCTCATGTATAATCACTAATAATTATTTGCTGTTAGAAATCAGAATCAATACTCTTCATAAATATTTTCCTATTTAGAATAAATAAGTTTCGCTAGTTTATTCGCCTAATACTTCGTATCTATGGAATAATAATAATTTATTTCTCTTATTTCTTTGTTCGATAAGCTATCCGTATTTGCTATTTTAATATTAATATTTGAGTCCAATCTCTTGTACTCAAATCCATCCAGAAACATCGTTAAATAATTGTAGATAACAGAACTTATAAATTCATAGTTTTAAGAAATAACAGGCAGTGTAATTTTCATCCTCTAATATAATAAATTTATACATGTCAATATATTCTGTTTAATTCCAAAACAAAGAGTTAGTCCGGAGAAGAAATAAACGCATAGTATTCCATAACAGTATGATTTTTAGAGGTCCAGTTTAATTTTCGTCTCTGACGATTGGAGTACTAATAGAGTCGCAAGAATTGAGATAAAATAAACAGATCTCTTAGTGCATCCATAGTCAACTAAGTATACCCGAAATTGGAAATCAGCATTAAGTGTTAAAAAGAACAATTCGAAGAATTAACACCACATTAAATGTGGAAAATTGTGCAAAATGAATTTCCAGAATAGCTTACTGTAGTTTTTATGTGTGTAGGAAAGTATATGCAGCAGGAACATAGTTGGTATCTGTATTTCAATTCGTACAATACCAGTAAGTTATGGTGATTTCAAGGTTATTCCTATCATCAGACAATGCGCTGATATCTACAAACTTAAACGGCGTTTTTTGCCACTTTAGCGGTAGCTGTAGCAAATACAAAGGGTTTATGCTCCTAAGACGTAGAAGCCTAGAATTATATGCAGACAAAAAAAATCTAAAGAAATATTCCAAGTATAAGAAAAACTGCTTGGGAGGAAAGTTGAAAGAGTTGCTTGGCTATGTATTAATAAGTAGTGGGTATCAGTTGCAGAATAGAAATGGATAGACATTATGACATCCACATTTTAATAGGATGGGTACATTAAGAAAAAATATACACTTTGTTGAATTTATGTTTTTCACACTATTTCAAGAAACAAAATGTTTGTGAGGTTTTATATAGCGTTTATATTAAGTATATATTGTATTATCAAACATATCCCTAGTCCGGTTTACAAATATAACTTGGAGGGTAAAAATCTTTATATCATGTTAATATAATTAATCGTTTTAATATAATTTATCCATATTCAGTGAAAAGAGCATCAATAAATAATGCCAAATATGTACCTATATAAATATAGTAGTCGTCAAACCTAGTGAGACAGTTAATCAGAAGTAAAAAGCTCCTTTGACGTTTACTAGACGCGAAAAATTTTAGATTCCCCATGTCTCTTTTAACACCTTTATCAACGTCTGTTTTGCTTTGCAATTTTTAGAAAGCACAGATTAAAGCAGAAATTTGAATTGTGTTTCGAAACTATTTTACGGTTTTATTATCAGATGTCGCTATTGCGTCCATATCGAAGCCATTTTAGTGTTGCTTCTTAAAAGACAGAAAATATTGATCTTTCACGTTGAGAACACCTTTGAATAACTGTTCTGATGGGACCTATTAGGTCGAAATACGTATCAACAGATACAAAGGCGCTTTTTGCGTGAAATCAAATATTTGCTGTCTTTTTCATTTTATTCGGATCTACTCTGTACGAGTACAAGAAACCAATTCGCTAAGGATTTCTGCTTAGTTCAAAAGACATGTCGTGGAATGCAAATTTTAGGTTCCCCATGTCTCTTTTAACACCTTCATCAACGTCTGTTTTGCTTTGCAATTTTTAGAAAGCACAGATTAAAGCAGAAATCTGAATTGTGTTTCGAAACTATTTTACGGTTTGAATTTATGAATTCAGTTTTTGAAATTGTAAAATGGAGACATATAAATTGGTTAACTCAGGTTCTGTTGTTAGATACCTAGTTGTTAGTGTCACGAAAAAGGCTTTATTTGCTTATTTCTCTGGTTCGGTAGTAGTCTTGTCACTTTTTCTTGAATATGGATTGATTATAGTTAAACAATTGATGTTTTTAATTCAAACAAAGTGAGTAATTAGAGTAAGTAGAGTGTATCGATTCTCTATTCGTAGTTGTAAACGCTATGTCAGCGCTATTGGACGAAGTAGATTTGGAGCTGTCATCTCGTCGTAAAGCTAGTGAGGTTATACAGGTAATTAGGTGTCGCCAGCGTTGATGATTTTGATATTTTAAGTTTGTTGATGAGATCGATGTAAGAAAAAAAAACAAATAAGCTGTATTAGTGACATTTCTGGTGTAGAGAGGAATCTTACCAGAAATACATTGAATATTGCTGTACTAAATTTCTTGTTTGCTGGTTGGTAGCACTGTATTTTTATACTATGTGAATATTATAAACAATTGTCTTAAACATTCAGTTCATAAATACTTAAGAGCTTCAAATTACTAATATTATTAAAGCAATAAATCTTCTCCCAGGATAAAAGCAACCTACGGCACAGGGTCAACTTTGAAGTAGAGATTAAGTAGAACCTATAGTCAAGTTTTGGTGCAAATCGGTGTAGGCTCAGAAAATTATACAGTTGCGTTGTATTTTACCATTAACTGAAGTACATTAACTATAAAACATTCGCTTCAGTATAATAAACGTACCCTAAATAATTTCTTTTTTTTATATAAATATAACCAAATGTAATAAAATATTTTTTGTGTATAATAGACCTTCAAGTGCTTCTAACAATACCAAGAAATTTTGTATATTAAACCATGTTGAATTTATAATTTTACAAATCGAAATTTCAGAAGGTTGCCTTGTCAGTATATGATAAAATAATAATATAGTCTTTAATAATATTTAATAACATATGTTGGAGTTATTTAATTTCGTTTAGAGCGTTTGAGCAATCGCTCAAAAACAAATAAACAAAATTATTTATAATGCTTCAAAATATGCCTGAGATCATCGTAACGATACGAATCATTGATATATATTTGATAAAAAACGGAGCACCTCGAAGTAGATGGTGGTCTGGTTTCTTTGTTTAACCTTTTCAGGGAATTGAGGAAAACCAACAGTAGAATACGGATTGGTCACCTCCATTGGCACTTCTTCTTCGCGTGCCATATCAGAATTATCTGACGTTTTCGATCACTATTTCGAAGGCTTCTCGATCTTCTGCAATATGGAATAATTGTCCTGCATTTGATATCTAAGTCCATTCACGAATGTTTTTAACCAAGAAACTTGTTTTCTTCCTACACCTCTACGGCGCTCTATTTTGCCATTAAAGATCAGCTGTTATATTTTATATCGACTTCCCCTTACTATATGTCCCAGATAAGACATTTTTCGATGTTTAACAGTCTTTAGCAGTTCTCTATCTTTGTTGACGCTATTTAGTACTTCTTCGTTAGTTTTCCTTGCTTCCGAGGTATTTTCTATGAAACCACATTTCCAATGCTTCAATTTTGTTTATGATCGATACTTTTAGCGTCCACACACCTGCACTATACAAAAGTACGGACCAAACATAGCACTTAACCATTCTTTGTCGTAGTTCTAAACTGAGATGATTATTGCAAAGAAATGACTTCATTTCCATAAAAGTAGTTTTAGTCATTGCTATTCTACATTTTATTTCTATGTCTGGATCTAGTAGGTCCATTATCACAGGTCTCAAATATGTCATTTTGTGAACTTTCTCGTGAACGAGTACCGAGGGAACTCTTTCTCTCATCTATTTTTCTTTGACTAATTTGATCTCCATTTTTATTCTTCTCTGCAGGTGTCTATATTCCGTTTCATTAGATTTTATCAGTCGACGTTGTTCCATTAATTTTAAAATGTCATCCATTTATTATTCTTGATTAAGTTTTTTCTATAATCATTGTTTGTGGAGATTTCGTTTGATTTTCGTAAAAACTTGGTTTTTAAATTCACTCCATAGTTCTTCTCGATCTTTTAGTTGTTCTCAGATGTTTTTTATTCTATTGTTAAATTCCTTTTTAAAGTTATGTTTTATGTTTATATCGTCAAAGTTAAGTACATTGGTTTTTGGTTTTTGTCGCCGAATTCGTTTTATCCTTAGTTTAATATCTGCTATAAGTGGTTGATGATCAGATCTATCCAATATCTGCCCCAGGAAATGTAGTGATTTTTTGAAGGTATTTCGGAAACGCTCATTTACAAGTATATAGTCTATTTGATTTCTGGCACACTCCACTGGCACATATCGACACAAATGACTTAAACACTCAAAACATCAATTTGATAAATCATCTCTCCTTCTGCTCTGATTTGACACCCTGTACCTTTCCGTCAACTATAAATTATATGGTTAATGTTTCTAGGTACTGAAGAATCATGGCATTCTTTTTAAAATCCATGTTTTGCTGTTAACTCGTTAGGATTGAAGAAAATCGGTTTAAACATAACAAAAGTTACTATTATTAATTTTAATTACTTTAATATATTCTTTAATAAATCTGTTCAGTTTTCTTGAAATGTCATGCTGTGAACTATTTATTAATGAAAGCACAAAATGTGCCTATATAACAGTTTTATTAAAAATCACATGATTTTTGACGGATTGACAGCAACATTTCAAAAGTTTCAACTGTTTCCAAGCGAATATTTCTGCAGGCGATTACATTGTTTTCGGAAATTCCGATTTTAATACAAAGTTGAAAAGTAGGTCGATGGTTTGATTTTTGAATTTTTTGGTGATTAAAGTGTGACGTTTAATACACGCTGTCTCTTACACCAGCCAGGAAGAATAAAAGTATGCCTCCCGCATAAAAACTAATTAAAATAATATTTAAAGCCCGGGTGGTTAAGTAAATAGGATTTTTTGCCGTGTTGGCAGATCCTTCTACGAATCTCATCGGGATTCGGAGATAAGGTTCAATCAAAAAAATATTTCCATGCAATATTTTTCCAGAATCCCTTTCGTGAGACACTTCAATACGGTTCAAGAAGCCCATGCAAAAATTGGTCCCAATCTATTTAAATATGTATATTTTTAATAAATTGCTTATAAATATAAGAATTTTTATAAAAAGTTTATAAAAATAAACTTTTTTCGCTTTGAACAACATTTTTTGGATCATTCTGAACAAGTCATTGCAAGCTGTTTTCATTTAAAGATCTTTTTTATGTGGGGAATCATCTGATTCTGTGTTTGATTTTACAGTTTCTGGTGTGACTTTGTTGTTTCTACTATTTTTTTTTTCTCCATTCTTCTCTCTCTTTGATTGTCCTTTTTATATTTCTAATTTCCACGCTCCTTAAGTCTTCTTCTACTTGTCTCCATCTTAGTTTAGGTCTGCCTCTGGTTATTTTTCTGGTGGTATCCATTCTGTTATAACTCTTTTCTCTTCGCATTATGTGTCCATACCATCTAATTCTTTGTGCATTTATTGCTGTAACTATGTTCTCTTGACCCATCCATTCTTGTATTTCGTGATTCATCCATTCTCTTAATATTGTTCTGAAGCTATTTTCTTGTGGCATTGTAAATTAATTACTATTTATAACTGGGAATAAGCCACAATTAAAGATAAAAAATACGTTTATTGACGTTTCAATTTCCAATTCGGAAATCGTTCTCAAAATACAAACAGTAAATTAAACAAATTTTGTTTTTTGTTACATAGTGAAAAAATTCTTCTAATAATTTAATTTTATCTGACTCATTTATATTGACAATTCAGACATACATTATGCATTTTAAAGTAGACGACTTTAAAATGATATTGCCAATATTGTTGAGTTGCGCTCCTGGGACGACTTTACTATAAGATAGTTCATTCGATTACATGAAATCAACTTTAACTTGAGAATATCCGTCAGAAAAAATCATAGCATGTAATTCGTCTTTAAAAAGACAAACACATGACATGATGACAGAAAAATTCTCCTGTTAGTGATTCCATAGTAAATTATGAGGGAAAAACCAGAAAAAAACCTCATAATACTATCCCGACATTGTAAGTATTTGTTCGTGAATTTAGTTTACCTTCAACAAACATCAAAATTCTGATTTTATATGTTACGTTATTTAAAAAACATAAATGATGTATCCTCTATATGTTACTGACTTACTAATACTGGTATTTTCTTATTAATAACTTCCTCTTTCAATATTGGTAACCAGATCCTACTACATTCTGCCGAGGAATTTGCGACACAATTGGCCTCATTTAGCATAATTAGAGCCGCTTCTTTGATTTTTCTTTTTTTACCATCCGTTTCTTTTAGGACTATATTTGAATTATTCCATTGAACCCTATGTTCATTATCCCATGCGTGTTTACATATTTGAGATCTATCAAATTCTCTATTTTTAATATAAGATTGATGTTCACTTATTCTAACATTTAATGGCCTTGATGATTCGCCTAAATAAAACTGATCGCATTCACAAGGTATTTTATAAATGCAATTCTTTGTCCTTTCTTGTTCATTGTTAGGTTTGGTTTTGGACAAAATAGATCTCAACGTGTTTGTTGTTTTGAATGTTGTTGAAATGTTGAATTTATTTCCTATTCTTTTAAGTTTTTCTGATAATCCTTTTATGTACGGTATTGTTATTTTCCTCATATTATTCCTTGTGTATGCTGTAGGATCTCGTTCTAAGTTGTTCTGTTCTATTCGATCGATTGTTGAAAATTCCTTATTTATAAACGATAAAGGATAATCATTTTTTAATAAAACAGATGTTAACAAATGTTTCTCCTCCAAGAACGAATTTTCGTTAGAGCAAGTAATTTTGGCTCTATCGTATAAGGATTTAATTATTCCCTTTTTTACATTAATATTATGATTTGATTTGAAATTTAAATATCTATTGGTGTGTGTTGGTTTTCTATACACCTGAGTCTCATATCCAGTATCATTTTTAGTTTTATTTAGGCGAATCATCAAGGCCATTAAATGTTAGAATAAGTGAACATCAATCTTATATTAAAAATAGAGAATTTGATAGATCTCAAATATGTAAACACGCATGGGATAATGAACATAGGGTTCAATGGAATAATTCAAATATAGTCCTAAAAGAAACGGATGGTAAAAAAAGAAAAATCAAAGAAGCGGCTCTAATTATGCTAAATGAGGCCAATTGTGTCGCAAATTCCTCGGCAGAATGTAGTAGGATCTGGTTACCAATATTGAAAGAGGAAGTTATTAATAAGAAAATACCAGTATTAGTAAGTCAGTAACATATAGAGGATACATCATTTATGTTTTTTAAATAACGTAACATATAAAATCAGAATTTTGATGTTTGTTGAAGGTAAACTAAATTCACGAACAAATACTTACAATGTCGGGATAGTATTATGAGGTTTTTTTCCTGGTTTTTCCCTCATAATTTACTATAGAATCACTAACAGGAGAATTTTTCTGTCATCATGTCATGTGTTTGTCTTTTTAAAGACGAATTACATGCTATGATTTTTTCTGACGGATATTCTCAAGTTAAAGTTGATTTCATGTAATCGAATGAACTATCTTATAGTAAAGTCGTCCCAGGAGCGCAACTCAACAATATTGGCAATATCATTTTAAAGTCGTCTACTTTAAAATGCATAATGTATGTCTGAATTGTCAATATAAATGAGTCAGATAAAATTAAATTATTAGAAGAATTTTTTCACTATGTAACAAAAAACAAAATTTGTTTAATTTACTGTTTGTATTTTGAGAACGATTTCCGAATTGGAAATTGAAACGTCAATAAACGTATTTTTTATCTTTAATTGTGGCTTATTCCCAGTTATAAATAGTAATTAATCCATTCTCTTGTATCCTCTTCGTGTTCCCTCTTTGGTCCCAGTATTTTTCTCATAATCTTCCTCTCAAAAACTTTCAATTGCTCTTGTTCTCTTGCGGTTAATATAAATGTTTCTGTTGCATATACTACTGTTGGTCTTATGGTCGTTTTGTAGATTTTCATTTTTGTCCTCTTATCTATCTATCTTATCTATCTATTTTTGTCTTTTTATCCTCTTATCTCTAAACATTTTTTTATTTCCCGAACTGTTACTATTATTATAGTTATTAAATATTATTACAGACAAAATTTTGCAAATTTCATCTAAATTAACTTGAAATCTTCAATTAAAATCGATTTCCGGATACAGCGATTTAAATAAATTTAGATTTAGTTGAAGATCAATTCCGTATACGGATATCAATGAGAGGTTTCAAATGTTTCACGGTAACCTTCTGAATCAAAAAGTTTGTATATTATAGAACAGCTGAACTGCCTTGCTTAGGTGATGTGTAAGCGTCTACAGTCATCATAATCGTTAAAATTTTAAACCAGTAATCACCACTATCGTAGTAATTCTCGACACCAATCATAGAGAGCTTATAACACAGTTTCAGAATATTCTTCTTTTTCTTTTTCTTAGCGTGCCTGTCCGTTCCGAACGTTGGCAATCATTCTGGCTATGATGACTTTGTTGGTTGCTATACGGAATAGCTATGTTCAGATCTTTTATACCATGCTCTCAGGTTAGCAAGCCAGGATATTCTTCGTTCTGGGGCGCTATTTCCTGCACTTTTACCTTGTAAAATGCATTGAAGTAGCTCGTATCTGCCTTGATTTCTCATTACGTGTCCCAAGTAGTGCAGCGTACGGCCCTTTACGATGTTGACCAAATCCGCGGATGTGTTCAACCTCCTTAGTACTTCTTCATTGGTGACTTTGTCCATAGTATCTTGCAAATTTGACTAAACATACTAAAATAGGAAGTTCATAATAATTTTTCGCCTGTATAATATATAATTTATATACTAATAAAGGCTAAATATCCTTTGAGTTTTTTAAGTTTAATTTGGTCGCTTCTTGCATCTTAGGTGTATCCGCTTCGTGATGTTTGAGTTACCTTTGTGGGAAAATGATGTGTCGTGGAAAAAAGAAAAAATATGCTTCAGAGTCATACTTCAATACCGACCGAATCATCATAGACTAATAAATATTTCTTTTAATATTCTTTGTTAGATTTTTGCTCCATGCTATGATTCCATAGTCCAATTTGATCCCTGGTCCTCTCTCATCAAACCTCTCCATTTGTAACGATCTGTAGCCATTCTGTTCCACTATCGATTCCCTGTTAGATTTCTGATGAACTCATCCACATCATCCTTTCATTGCATTCAAGTTTTTTTGGAAGCCTCTTTTCTTTTATCCAAAATACATGTCCTATCCATAGTATTCGTCTCAGTACCTTTCTTTCAAATATGTCCATGCAGTTACTATAGCTGATATTATGGTTTTGTAGGTTGGATCTTAGTCCTTAGGAGAACATCTTGTGATTTAAATATCTAATTGATTGAGAAGTATGCCATATTGACTAGGATGATTCTTCTGCTAAGCTCTGCATCGCCTATGTTGTCTTTTGTGATGTTGACTCCTCAACAGATTCGTTTTCTAAGTTGTAAACTGCCAGGCAGGTTTATTTTGCTCTCTTTGATCGGATTTATATATTTTTCGGATTTATTTTTATATTTGTTCTGAATATATGTGTATGTTACCTTTATTGTTCGTGTCTGAGGTAATCATTCCGTTTAATAATGTGTATTATACCATTTTCCCTCGCTCGATGTCTCTGTGTGCATCCTGAAGTTATCTATTGTGTCTTTAGTATGTTCATTCGTTGGATCTGAGCTTTTGATCAAACTACTCATTCGCAATAAACCAAAATTTTAAAAGATAATCTTTATTTGATGTTTCATAATATAAAAAGGCATCAAAGAATTTATTTTATAAGATATTCCCAATAATATGCCCCAATAATATATTTGATACCCTAAAAACATTTCGTCGTGTTTATATTTTGTACCAATCCTCTTTCACTGATACCTTGACTTCCAGGTTGGTTTTTTTCTTTCGTGTTTTCCAAGAATTCGATAATCAACGCCTCTTAGTATTGACTAATTTTTATCTTATGTTGAATGTCTCCTAATTATCTTAATCTCATTTGCTCTATAATTTTGCCACAGATAGATGCCACACCTACACTACATCCTTACTGGTCTCGAGGTTGTGCTACATAGTTTTTTGTTTAGTTTCATTAGAATTTTCTGTCAGATATTCCTATTCTGATAGAAGTCTTAATATATCTAACACTTATTTGCATTAAAAAAATATTACATTATTAAAATTAGATACACACTACACTAGGTATGTTTCCGTTATAATTGTGTAGATATAACCTTAGCAAAGCAGTATAGTTAGTTAGTTATTTTTAGTTGATGTTTTTTTCAATTGAACACACGAGTTTGCATTTAAAAGAATCAAAATGTATAGCTTGCAGTAAATTAATGATTTTATATAAATTTTTCGCACATATTTGACAGATGACAACTGAAGTATATGATTAATAAAACGCTAATAATGGCTCAGATAAAATAAAGTCAAGTGTTCGAGTCAATTTTATCGAAAAAGTCTTAATACAGAGCAATGGATTCTTGAATATTAAAACTACAAAGAAAAGTGAAAAAATAAAATTATTTTTGTAAAAAATGTCGTTAAATAAGTCGTTAATAAAATGATGTTTTTTGCTAATCTGATGAAGATATCTTCCTAATTAGGCGAACCGAAAATCTGGTTGAAAAATTCAGATTAAAAAAAACCTACCAACAATAGAAACCATGTCAGTATTTTTTAAAATAATGTTTCTTTTGCTTATAAGTGTTAATAGTTGGAATTCTCACAGATTGACAATGAATACCTATATTTTGTGCTGCACTTGAGTATGCAATTATGTATTTTGAAATAAGAAGTAAGTAGCCCTAAGGAAAGGTTCTTGCGCGAACACAGTCAGGAGTGAGGGGTGGGGCAAGAAGTTTGGAGTCTCTCCAGATTTTGAACATTGGACCGCGCTGAAAAATTTGCAATATCTTCAGTTCCAGAAAACGTAAAACCTTAATTTTTTTAACTGGGTAACCTGACGAAATATTAAGAACTGGATAATTTTTATTTTCCTGACAAATCGGAAAATGCCGAAAATTTGTTTTTAAAAATAAAAGATTAATTAAAATTTAGATGTATAGAATATACATATAGACTTTTGCCATCGTATATTATTAAATATATGCAGTGTATTCCAACGAAAATTTGACCCCCCCCCCCGAAACTCAAAAACCGAGAGTTTCTCCAAAATTTCAAAAAAAAAACGTAAACTAGTATTGGGAGGGTTCTCTGGGTTTCTTTATATTCTACTTCATTGCGGTTTGTAAGATCTGCTTACGTTTATCAGTTGTAGGATTTCTTCTGTCGTCCATGTATTCTTTGTTTTTCTTGTGTTGTCTTGTAGTTGTTCTGTTTGCATAGTTGTGATTGTTGTTTTGAAGGTGTGCCAAATACTTTCTACTGATTCTTCTGCTACTGCGGGTTCTTCACTGAATTTTTTTTAGTGCATCATTGAGCATTGTCCCGTCTCTATCTCTGCCTGTACTGCTGGATCTTAAAGTTTTTGAGGCTAGGTTTTATCTTCTCTTTGCGTTTGATTTTCTTCAGTTTAATTGAGATTTTGCCGATAACAGTATTATAGTCTGAACCGATGTCTCTTTATCTTTAACATTATTACATATATAAAAAAATTACCTTGCTTTTTAAAAAAACTGGGGCTTGATGCGGGGCAGTAGTAGGTTACATTTGAGGGCATAAACTTTGGGAGGGGGAGTCAAATTTTCGATGGAACACTGTATTATAATTATAAATACTAATTTAGCAGATATAAGAATTTAATTTTCATAATCTTGGTTTATAATCCACATTTACCTACGAAATATTTTAGATTTATAAAACTAACAAATTAAATAACTGTTTAACACTTTTAATAGTGTGACATACCGTATCACAAAAAAGTTTTCTATATGACTTTGGTGGTAACTAACAATTCCTGGAAATCTGCTTTGATACCATCGGCAAAAGAATTCATAATTAAGAGCTGTACGTTTTGATCGCTTCTTCGGCATTCTTTTCAGGTATTATAGTATAATTTTTGAGCTATATTTTAGATTCCATTATTTAATTTTTAAACATTTTTTAACTACAATGAAAAATAAAATACCTAAAAGGAAATCTAGTGTTATTTGTTTGTTTTATCCCTTAGAATGCTATGCTTAGAATAGAAGCCGAGTGAGTGTTGTTTGAAGTTAGTTTACGGAATGAAATCTTGTTATTGTGGATTTTTAATATCAATATTACTAGTGAATACATAGAGTTTAATATTATACACATATATACGTATATATGCATGATAAATTCACTAACATTAATCATATAATTATTTATATAGGTCTTAAAATTTGACTCCTCTATAACACATATTATTTATGAATATACAATTATAAACTAAAACATAAAAGTTTGTATCTGACTAAACTTTTATTTACTTTCTAATCTCCATAGCAACATAAACACACGTCAAATTGATTAGTTTTGTTGTGCATTTCTTGATTTAAAAGAGATTGATAGTCTTTCTTTGTGTCCTGCGAAGCTCTATTTTAATTTGGCAGCATGTTCTCCTGCGTCCTTTTACTTTGGTTTTGCTTCTAAACCATTTGTTTGTTTTTTGTCTATAAGTTTCAACCCGAGCATTGATCGTTCCATCGCTCTTTGTGCTGTTTAATATTTTATCCATATTAGACTTATTGAGTATAGTTCTTCATTGGTCTATAGTTCTTCAGATCTCTCCTGTCTCCCTTTTTGAAGAGAAGTATTGTCAAACTTTCATTCAAATCATCTGGGACTTCTCCTCTGTGAAGATATTCGTTGAAAACATTTTTAATTTTTCGAGAATAATTTCACTCCCCTCCTTCAACATTTCTACAAGTATTCCATCTGGGCCCGGAGCAGTTTACTCATCCGACTCCTCAATTTTTTTCTGCAAAAGCTTCAATGATACACGACAACTTTCAGTCTCATAAAAATGGTAAATTATATTTCTAATAAACTGTTTGTGGTAGTATCTCACGTCTGCCACATGTGCTTTTCATTTAGAAAGCGCGTTTATGTGATGGAAATTCTTGTAAATTATTTGAATCTGCATTTCGTAACATATTTCTACCGTGCGTTCTCACACGTAGCTGTCTCACAAGTTGCTTGATATTGGTTCAATTATTTCAGGAAAAAGTATAGTATGAATTTCAAACTAGTGTCAAATCCAGTAGTTTGAAATTCTCGAAAATAATTCTCATCAATTCTTTGTATGTCCCTAAGTGTCTATTCTATTGTCTAAGCGATAAAATATTTAGTGAAACTGCTCACCAATGAACTTGGTAAAAGTATTTATTTTGTTAGTTATCACTTTGCAGGGCAATTTTAGATTTTGTTTAGAAGATTTATCATCACTATCTATTTTATCGTTCTCTATTAGTATAATTATCAAGCCTACTTCGTTCAGTATTGCATATAGACCTCCCACAAATGTAGCGATCCTCTTCTCTTCTTATGTCTTCTGTTCCGACGTGATCAACTTTTTTCAGATCATTTGTCTAGCAGATAGTCTTTCTTCATTGTTTTTATCAGTTCTCTCACAATTTTTAATAGCTGAGTTTCCTTGCTAATACAGTTTTAAACAGTTTATTTAAGATTAGTTAACTGCAATTTTGAAAATTTTCAAATTTATTGGACAAAGTTGGATTGTAAAATTATTGAGCAAAAGGAAAAAACGTATCTCGCACCTTATCTTTAGACCGTTGTATTGGAGATAACTTTAAATTTTTTATACCAAATTGGAGTTTTTTTCTAAAGTAGATCCAAGTGCACAATGTATACCACACAAACACTGTGGAAACCACTTATTGTTTGTGTCCTCATTTTAGAAAATAATAAAAAACGTTGAGATACCTTAGAGATAAATTTGAATGTACTGGGTGATCCACGCAAATCTGGCATAGATCCATAATCTGTATTTTATGTTTATACACCCTGTATATTTTTATGTTTTTAAAAGCTCCTTAACAACCTTATCTTAACGAACTATATCATGTAGGGCCTTCTTCTTCTTAACGTGCCCGTATCAAGTCCCCTTGACGTTGGCGATTAACATGGCGAAACTGTCTCTGTCTCGAGCTATTCTAAATAGTTGTCTCAGCTGTTCTTTATCCTGTCCACCTCCCTGATATTCTTCAACCAAGAGGCCTGCTTCTACCAAATTCCGCTGCGTGCTATCGATTTTACCCATCATAATAAGTTGAAGAATATCGGTCTCCCTTTACTACGTGTCCAAAATAGGTCATCTTTCTACATTTGATGTTATCAAGCAGCTCGCGAGCAGCATTTGCTCTTTCAAGGACTGCCACATTTGTCAGCATAGCCTCCAGGAATATTTTAGTATACGTCGGTGCACCACACCTCAAAGGCCTCCAGACGATTAATCGTGGATATTTTTAATGTCCATGCCTTCGACACCGTATAAGAAGACTGACCAAATGTAGCATTTAACCATGCGCTTTCGAAGTTGAAGTGCAAGTTATCATTACAGAAAGAATGACCTCATTTTTAACAATGTCGTGCGGGCTATCTCGATTCTACATTTATCTCTTGATCTGGAGCTAGTTGTTCAGTAATTATGGCAACGATATTTAAAACTGAGACACTCTTTGAATTATATGACCATCAACATATAATCGTGCATCTTGATGTGCTAAACGGTTAAACACCATGTGTTTTGTTTTTGAACAGTTTATGTTTACGAGCCAAAATCTCTTCCCACTTTATCAATGGCATTTAAAAGGCATTGTAACATCCATTCATGTCATCACTTAAAATAACTGGATCGTCCTGCATATCTGATTGTATTTAATCAGAATTCCATTAACTGTTTACGCCCCATTCCAAATTATGCAGCGCTTCTTTAAATATTCTATTTGAATATAAATTAAATAACAGTGGGGATAGTATACAACCCTGTCTGACACCTCTTTGTATTTTACATATTTCTGTTGATTTTCCGTTTATGCAAGCTGTCGCTGTTGTGACGCCAGTATAACTTTTCTATGAATCGTATGTCTTGACATCAACTCCTTTATCTTTTAATATTGTAATTAATTTGTGATGCGGTACTCGATCAAAGGCCTTTTCATAGTCAATAAATACAGCAAAGACGTCTTTCCTTTGATCTCGACATTTCTGCAGTAATACATTTAGTGCAAAGAGGGCGTCCCGAGTTCCCAGTCCATTTCTGAAGCCAAATTGTGTTTCATCCTGATCTTCTTTACATTTATCTCTTCACATGTAGGGCCTATTATGAATAATCAAGGTGAAATTTTGAATGTAGGTATAATTTCCTTCAAGACAATTAATTCTTAGAGGTAATTGATTGGATTACATTAGAATAAATGCTCAAAATGTTCCCACCTTATTGTTGGCAATAACACAGTCTTCTATAAAACTCGTCCCGAACTTTGTTTAAAGTTTGAGGTAAAATATTCCGTATTTCTTTAGTTATTCTTTCTTTGAGGTCTTCAATGCTAGTTGTTTGTGTTGCATATACTTTGTTCTTGAGATAACCCCACAGAAAAAATCCAAAGACGTAAGATCTGGCGACCTAGCTGGCCACTCAATGGTACCACTTCGTCCAATCCATTTATTGAAGAAGATTTCATTCAAGTAATTTCTTACCAGTAAAGCATAATGGGGTGTTGCACCGTCCTGCTGGAACGAGACAGTTTCGTGCGGTAAGGTCGGATCTATTGGATTGGGATATAAGTTAGCCAACTGAGGAAGAACTCGTCTCTTAGCATGCTTAACTATTTTTCCGTTGTCAAATTACCATCCACAAATATAGGACCAATAATATGATCTCGTATAATACCTGCCCAAATATTCAACTTTTGAGTATACTGCAATGAGGATTCTCCGCTGACCAATATCTACAGTTTTGTAGGTTTACCTCTCCGTTCAATGTAAAAGTTGATTCATCAGAAAAAAGAATTGTGCCAAGAGCTATTTCATTTGTGTTAATTCTATCCATCATTCTTTCGCAGAAATTCACCTTATGCCAGTTGTGTGATTCACCTTATTTTGACGTGCAATTTGACGTGAACTTGCTGTTGGATTCTCTGCGACATTTAACAAATATCCACTTTCACCTCATCTTCAATGAAGTTCGGTTTTTTTTTAATGGTCTGACTTGTCAAATTTCTCTGAATCGTGCATACATTTTAGACACAGTACCTTGTGAAATATTAGGCAACCGAGGGTACCTCTGTTAAATAAGTTTGCTACTTCAACTAACTTCTACAATTCTCTCCGTAACTGCTCATCAATAAAATCTCAATTAGGTGGGTGGGTCTCAGTTAAATATTTCATTTTTATTTCTGCAAGAAATTAGCTTTTAATTAGGAATTTATTATTTAATGTAAAATGTCAACACACCAACAACCGATTGATAGCAATCTGCATTATTTACCGATTTAGTTTAATTAGCAGACTATCTAGACAGTTTTTACCTATTCATTACAAAAAATGTTAACAAGATTACTAAACAGAAATTTTCCCCAATATAACTACTGACACTTTGAGTAGAAGTTTATTGTCTGTAATTAGCTAATTTAAAATAACACCATCATACGTGATGAATTATTAATTTCAAAATTTCACCTTGTATTATTAATTATAGATCCTACATGATATAGTTCGTTGAAATCAGGTTGTTAAGAATCTTTTAAAAACATAAAAATATACAGGGTGTTTCATTAAAAGTAAGGATTATAGACTATGCCAGACTTGCGTGGATCACCCTGTACGTTTAAATTTATGCTTAAAAAGCGCTCATTTAAATTTAAAAGTTGTCGTTTCCCCAGAGTATTTTATTATTTTCTATAAGAACACAAAACAATTTTATTCCATAAGTGGTTTCCACACTGTATATCACTACAGGTGTTTTACTTTTCTTTTTTTTTATTGTAATAAATAATTTAACAACTATTGTAGTTTTAGTGTGTCTTGTTTTTCTAATATAACTAAGCATTTGAGTTTTCTTACCACGTTGACTAAATTCAAATTGTTTTGATCATTTTTAAAACTTATATTATATTCTTAACAGGAAGAAGTTGTGGCTAACGGATCTCTTCTTAACCAGGAAGACGATCAGTCTTCAGTCCAAGTTCTCGGTATGGAAACTACCGCTAGTCGGGAAAACGTCAAAAGTGGAACCGCTCCGGTTCACCATCGGTGTCAGCAGCTCACCCACACTTCTCCGATACACCACCTCAGGTACATGATAAACTTCATCTTAATCACAATAGAAATAAAATAATATATTGTTCAAAATTACATTATTTATTTACGGAACTCAAGAGGTCTGGTAGAACTATGGTTACTAGTAGATGTACAGGGTGTCTAGAAACTTTACTGACAAACGAAGACTGGACATTCCTCAGATAATTTTAAGATAATTTAACTCAATTCACCTATCCGAAAATGTTTCCTAAGGGAGCTAGAGCTCTTTGAAGATGGCGCCTTGTAATTAGTTCTTTAAATACCCCCAGAACGCTTCGAGTTAGAAAAACGAAACTGTTACGATTATTTATCCTCCAGAGTTGAATCGATCTCATAAATTGCCAATGTCTAGTATCGATCATAGGCGTCCGTTTTGGTGTAAAAGGTTATTTGAACGCATAACTTTTTTGTATTTACCTTTTAGGCGGTCGTGATACTAGATTATTCAATTTGCAGGTATTATAGTACTAAAAGGTACTCTTACTCTAAGTCGATAGGATGCACTGTTGTCCTGAAAAATCCTGAGATTATCTGACCGCCAGTATTTGCTAGTTCATTTAGCGTTACCCCAGGGTGCACGTGTAGTATTCTACTACGGACGCGAACTAGTTCTACCCCCAGCTTCATTGGAATTTTTCTGTCACACAACACACACACCTTATACTTCAGTCATCCAACCCTAATTCTACTACATGCATCTTCATCTATTCCCCCATTACCCTGTAACACCGATTCTAGTTACTTAAAACTATTACTTTTCACAATCATTTCACCATCCAAATATATCAGTTCATTTGTACAAACTCAATCTTTAAATGAACATTCCAAATACTCTGTTTTGTCCTACTAAGCTTTAAACCTTTTTCCTCAAATTCTTGTCTCCACTGTTCCAGTTTTTCTGCTAAGTCACTTCCACTATTTTCACTATGTGTCGGATTAATAACTGTCTTATAATTCTTGTTTTTCTTTTTTTAATACGTACTTATTCATTTGATTTCCTTCTTTTTCCTTTAATTTTATAGGAAATCTTTTTGGAAGGCTCCCTACCACCTCAGTCGCATCTTCTAGTAACTGATTCCGCCACGGAAGCCCAAAAAGTCGACGCCGAAGAAGATCCGGCGGTAGTTTTGGCTGGAAAGATGACTTTGTCCGTCATTAGTCTGGATTCTTCCGGTAAGTACAAAAAGTGATCTTATTGTTACCTGAAAATTCTAAAGACTAAAAGACTAGGACTGAAGAAATAACTCTTGTGAATGATGATAGACAACAAACGAAATTGTATCTATGTGATAGGATTAAGAGCGTTTTAAGTAAATAAAGAAATAGTTGAAAATATTTAATGAATTTAAAATTTTTATATAAGATAATTGCTTTAAAAATTTAAAAATATGAAAAGGTGCTGATAACATTAACACTTTTCATAGACCTGCAGCTCTTTTTAAGTGAAACTTATTTGTGTAGAATTTTTCTTGTCTTCTATACTGGCTCTAGACTAAAACATGTTAATAAACATTATTCTACTAGTGTCGTGTCTTGTAAACTTTAGCCTTGATGCTGAAAGTTGTTGATATCTCCATACCATGTCGTTTAGGCAACCCTCTACTTTATTGGCTTTGTAATTTCACATCTTACTTAACTATCCTTATTCTTGTTCTTAGGTGTCTATCTGGTCCGAACGTTGGCGATCATTCTGGCTATGATGACTTTGTTGGTTGCTATACGTAATAGCTGTGTTTAGGTCTTTCTATACCATGTTCTCAGGTTAGCAAGCCAGGATATTCTTCTTCTTCGTCCTGGGGCCCCTTTTCTTTTAATTTGACCTTGCAAAATGCATTGGAGTAGCTCATATCTGCCTTGATTTTTCATTATTTCACGATATTGACCAAATGCTCCTTATTCTCTTATATTCTTGGAGATTTTCTGTGTTTTTTTCTCTGGTCCATAAGTTCAAGTATTTCATCGGTCATCTACAATTTCTGTTTCTCTGTATTTTTCTTCAGGTGTTGTTCTTTTATTTCTCTCACTGTTTCTTGTATTCCGTTCAGACTTATCACCTTTATATTGAGGTTTTTACTCACCTTTAGTCGAACAGTGGTATCTTTCAGTTTTCTAACATCATACTTTTTCATTGACCTACTTATAACCTTCTTCATTCTGACTTTGAAATTACCTGCAACTGGTACCTGATCATACCTCACATACCCCCGAGTATATTTTGACATATGTACAGCTGTTCTTAAGTTAATTTCTTGTAATCCTTCCAACAGAATACTGTGGAGATTTCCAGGTATACAATTTCCTTGGGTGTAGCTTAAACCAGGTGTTCATTATTACTAATTGATTTGCTTCCGCAAAAATCTCCAATGTATCTCCTCGATCGTTCCGGTTTCTTAGTCTAAGTGGTCCAACTGCATGCTGATGTTTTTCTGGCCCCAACTTTGGCGTTGAAGTCATCCATGACAATTGTTAGGTATTGCTTTTACAACCTTTTCGCAACTTGGATTAATGCTATGGTATAGTTCTTCTACCATTCTTCTGTTACTTCTGTTGTAGATGCATACACTTGAATTATTATAGTTGTATGAGTATCACTCTTATTGCTTTAGTTGAATATCTCTTTTGAGTTTGAATTCTTTAGAATTAAGATAACTGTACATATTTCATACTTATATTTTTTTTTAACTTAAATTTCTTTATTTACTCAAACAACAACTATATTTTTCCTCGTTATTGATTAGTTTAGTAACCGACCAAATGATTTCCTAATATTTATTTGTTAAATATTTATTTTTAGTTTTAAGTTATATAGGTACAGCCATAGACAGCTAAAAAGCTTCGTGTATAATAGTTCATCGATCTGCAACCTGTCTTTTGTTTTAATTTCACCAGTTTTGGGTTATCATCCTTAAAAATGATTTTAAACTTATACATTTATGATTATTACTGCAAATCCTTTCATTATTGGCCTTCAAGAGGTTTTTTTTTGTATACATATGTCTACTTTAGTTATACTTTATGAACGGTTTCATGCCTGCCTGCCAAAATAAAGTTATTCGACAAACTCTTACGATATTACTCAATTTTGAATCGGAACAACCGATTTTCGCACGAACAATTAAAATTCTATTATAGAAGAATTTTTCAAATTCTTGTAAATTTATCACACATGAATCCTGTTATTGATGTCTGGGGGAAATGAAAGTAGGGATATGCTAAAGCTGAAGTGGAAAGATAGTACAGACAAAGACGTGAGGAATATTGGCTGATTCTCAATTGTTGACAATGATCAGGAACGACTGACAAAACTTACTAGGAAAGGAACTAAACTAAACTTGTAGTAGCCCTGATCATGATGTCTGTTTTAGAGTTTAATTGATTCTTCTTTTTATTCGTTTCAGTGTTTCTAGTCGTTTCGTTACTTCTTTGTTCCCTTTGTTCGATCAGCGGCATCGCACAATTCTGGGTTAGTCCATCGGCGGCGTCTTCATCTTAGTAGTGCTACAACTAGTCTCTTACTTTTTTCCCTCTCCTGTTCTCTCTTTCTCCCTATGTGCAGCTTCACAACCTTTCCTGGGTCTTTGCTGCTTGTACTATTTATTCCATTTACTTCGGTTCGTCATATCTTATCTCCAATCTTGTATTCCATGCCATTTAAATCTCCCATATCCGTTTGATGAGCCGTTCGTTTTGGGCCCTCTGCACATGGCCTCTGGTCTTTCTCTGGTCTTTATTCCTTTGTTCTAATTCGATATTGTCCAGTTTTCTCATTTTCTCTGTATTTTGCGTTCCATCTTAGTTCGTTGTGTTTCGTTATGGTCCACATTTTTGAGCGGTGTATTATTACTGGTCTCTTCTATATTTTTGATGTGGACAGTGTCTTTGATTTCAATATATAGTATAATGCATAAAAGCTCCATGTAACCTTTTTGTATTTCTGTCCGTATTTCGCTGCTCATATCGTCGTGAGTAATAGTGGCACCCATATATTGGAATTCTTTTACACCTTTAAAATTGTATGTGTTCATATTTGCTCTCTATTTTGTCTCTATCTACTTCTTCTTCAAGTTTCATCTTCCATCGAAGGTTGGAAATTATCATGTCAAACCACTTCCTCAAGTGCTTAAGTCATGATATTCTTCGTCTTCCCACATTTCGCTTTCCTCGAATTTTGCCGTGCATAAGTTGCAATAATGAGTATTTTGGCCCTCTCACCACATGTCATAAGTACTCAAGTTTTCTTCTTTTGATAGTCATATCAATAATATTTCACCTTTATTTCCAATTCTTCTAGTAACTTCTGCGTTTGACATTCTTTGAGTCCTATTTTTTGTTTTCACAAACATTTTCTTTGTTCTGGTGATATTACTGCCTACAGGTCTATAGAGGTCAGCGTATTCCAGAATCGTTCAGAGGCCCTGGTTTGAAAACATCTGCAGTTGAAGAGTAGTGGCCATAGTTTTTCTCTTTATTTGAAATCATCTTAATAGAGAACGTTACCGTGGTATATTTCTCGACTTTGATCTTTGCCATTGAATTCCCGATACATATTTTAGTTAAATTAATAACTTTACGGTGCACCCATATATTTGCCATGGCCATCCACACAGTATCTCTCACGGTATTATCATATACTTGTCGGAAATCTATAAACAGCTGGTGTATTTCTTTATTGCATTTCTGGAAGTCTTTCACACTGATCTGCCATCTTTTTATAAATGTTGCTTCATTTCATCTTTTCCACCAAGCATTGTATCAGGTAGCTGTTCCCTTCCATGTATTTTATGCAAAAAAAATTTGGACCATTTTCTATGAGATGTATGAGATTATTAAAAAGAGTATTATGGAAATGTGTTTTCGCTGGGTATGGTAGCACCTGTAATATAAATATTTTTTATGATAACATCCAAAAGTACAAAGAGTAAAAACTTGCTTTTACCTAAATGGTGAAATTCAAACAAACAATTACATTTTATTTTGATCTTTACTGACACGATTTCAATATTGTATTTTGTCCATAGAAATTTTTTCTAGAATAAACTGTAGAAGATGTAAAACCAATGTTATCTTTGTTGAAATATATTTTTTGTTTTCAAGTTTTGTTCTTTTGTATCTTCCATCTACTTTGTAGCTGTATTATATCGTTGCAGTCGTTTAAAAAACTGGGTATGTTAAATAGTTTGGATTATTTACTAGTTGTTTTTGTGTTTTCGAAAAATGTCTCTTTGAAAAGCTTTTAGGTGTTTTACAACATAATTTTTAATTATATGAAATGTTAATTAGAAACAATACTTTTACCAATTTTGTCAGATATTTTAGTCTCTGTCTCTTTTTATCTGCCAGACAATTTATGGACAAGTTTAAAATAATATTTCTAACGCCTTCTGATTTTATGCCTTCTAAACAAGAAGTTCTTATCTTCGAAAATGTTTTCAAAATACAAATTAAAGATGAGTGGGGATAATATAAATCCCTGTCGCACTCCCATTCTTATGTCGAGTTCCGCAGATATGTTACTCTCCACCCTTACTTGAGCTATCTGGTGCCAGTAGGGTTCTGTAATTATTCGTAAGTCACCCTCGTCTATGCCAGTTGCTCTGAATATTTTTGCTAGTTTGTGATGTTGGACGCAGTCAAAAACTTTGGGGTAGTCTATGATGCAGGCGTATATTTTCACATTCATGCCTCATGCTCTCTGTGTAGGTACACTGAGCGAGAATAGAATCTTTCGAGTTTCCAATATGTTTATGAAGCAGAATTGAGTGTCTTCGACTTGCCTTTGGTAGCTTGAATACGATTTTCAAGCCTATTATCCCAGTTTGTTTAAAAATAAAGGTTTTTGACCAGTGCGTTTTACCAGTTCTTACATATGGTGCAGAAACACTGACTCTGACAAAAAGAACAATAGATAAAATAAGAGTTACACAACGTGCTATGTAAAGATCAATATTAGGTATTACCATCAGAGATAAAGTACCAAACCTAGAAATAAGAAGAACAGGAGTGACAGATGCAGTTGAAAAAATAGCCATGGCTAAATGGGCTTGGGCCGGACATGTTGCCAGATTAACGGATATTAGATGGACCAGAAAGATTCTAGAAGTAGAAAGACCACCGACTAGATGGACGCGTCACCACAAAATGGATGCAGGAAGCTCAAGATAGAAATAGGTGGAAAATTTTACGGGAGACCTACGTTCAGCAGTGGACAAATATAGGCTAATTGATGATGAGTTATCAGGAACCATCTTCCGTCTGTGACGCTCAATAAGGTCGTTTTGATAAAAGGTATCGAAACTGTTTAAATTCTGCTCGTTAGCATATAATAGAGCTATTTTGCACACGTCTGTAGATAGATAGTCAATATTTTTACATAAAGCCAATTGGTATGCAATATATTTATGTTAATATTGATCCCGTAGGGTCCATTTAAAAAGAATCTATGCTATTTATAGAGTTTTCACATAATGTGACGTACTGATACAAAATATATTTTTCGAAAACACAACAGTTTGATCTAATCTGTAATAACATGAACTTGTGAACTAGAATCCAATCCTATTAATATATCTAACAGTACCCGATTGAATCCTTTGCACAAAAACAAATTCACATCACTGCGTGAACGTTTATTCTAGAACAAATTTCAATCGTTCGTTCAAATAGAAATTTTATTCTTTTTTACAGAAAATGGCACCGACGAATCTTCCAATTCCGGAAAGAAGAACGAAGACAGAAGTAGCAGTAACGTATCTGAGGAGTTCGAGAAAATCGATATGGCGCAACTTGAAGAACAAATCGATAACATTATAGCAGAAGCTGAAATTGGTAGCCTTAAGGAAACTGAAATTGAACTCTTGAAGGAGCCCAAAGAAAGTTCACAGTTTGTTGCTCTCGAAACAGAGGAATGCATTAAGCAAATTGCGGAAGCTATTGATTCAGGCTATCCTGAAATAGAGCAAGAATCTACAGAAAATAAAAATGAAGCTGAAGAGAAAGCAGAGGTTATATCTAAAACTAAACAGGAACCTTCATTAGCTTCTGTCGAAAATTTAATCGCTGAAAAGGTAGAAGCTGTTAGCGAGACTTTTCAAGACAAACAAAAAGAACTAGATGAATTATTGTCAGAAACTGAACAAAATTTAACAAAATCAACTGAATATATAGATGATCAAATTGAACAAATAGAGAGAGATTTAATCAAAATTGAAAAGGAACAGGAAGAAATGACCGTTGAAAAAGATAATCTACCCGAATCAAAAGAAGTAAAAGAAATTATTGATGAAATTAAAGAAGAATATGTCATTGAAGAGGTTATTATACCCGCTACTTCAAAAGAATTAGACAAGAACAACGAACAGAAGGTAGAAAAAGTTTCAGAGTCTAATATTTTAGGTAGTCAAACATCTGACGCAATTTTAGAAGTTGACAAAAATAAGAAAGAACTGGATGGTTCAAAAATAAGCGCAGAACTAGGTGAAGATAAACCAATAGAAGGTGTCGTGGGTGAACAAACAACCAGTGATACCGTTAAAGATAGTGTAGAAGTCAGTGAAAACATCCCTGAGAAAACTACAGAAGTGGACAGTACCTTAGTTAAGTCCAGCAACGAAGACATTCTACCTCAAGATAAGAGTGATATCGAAAGACAAGACAAAGATAAGACTGATAGTACCATAAAAAAAGAAGAGTTTGTAGAGGAGCCTGCCGACGTAGAAGATGTAGTTGAGGTGGAAGGTGAGGACTATGTACTAGAAAGTGACGAGGAAGTTGAAGACGATTATGAAAATGAAGAAGACGTCCTCCAGGGTGAAAGTAAGCAAGGAGCAGTGTTACAAGTAAGTTGTTGAATTATGTTGTTGATAATACTGATAGCATAGAAAGATGTTTGGTGATTTAGATGGATTAAAAAATATCTCTTTAGAACATATGAGGAGCAGACTTTCAAATCGCACTTTGTCCATATTTTCACTTTTTGACTTAGAGGTGGCGTTGGATTAGTCAAAACATCATTTATTAATTTACATACTCCTAGATATTCTAAACGTAAATTTCACGTATATTTTTGGCTTCAAAAATCACTTAGACAAACAAAACGCATTTTGTCCAGTAGCGAGAGACAAACGAATAGCGCTATTTTGCTTGCATTGCTTTTTTACTATTTAACTTTATTTTGCTCTGAGACGTTGATTTAGGAATCAACAGTATCTGATATTATTCGTGCTTAATAGGTTGTTTTTTATAATAATAATAGGTGATAATAGTATTAAAATGAGTGAAGGTGAGCATATTGTAGGTGATACAAATAGAGGAACGAGAAAAAGAAAAATAAATACGACGGCAAAAGAACGTAAGAGAGAAATAATGTAAACTACAGGTTATGTTGTGTTTTTGTGGTTTAATTTGTTTTCTTTTAGATATTCAGATTTAGATCCAGAGTTATTGAATTTTAAAAATAATTGTGTTCACAAATCAAACAAATTTGCAATTACAGATCTTTTGTTGGCCGACATAAAAAATATTAGACAAAATTTCTATGATAATGAAGAAAAGATCAAAAATGCTCAGGATAACAAATTAGCACAAATGATGAATATTAGGAAATAAAAAGGCAAAGGATGAGAAAGAAAGGTAAATCACATGATTTTCACACAGAATTTTATGTAAGTTTTTGTTTAAATAAACCAAGCTTTATCATCAGTACATATTTATTTTTCGATTACACTTTGTAAGGTCTCTGATTGACTATTTTTTAGGTTTGGCATAATAGCAAGAAAATCTTTTGTTTGCCAAAAATTATTTTCTTCTATTTTTAATTGTGGTCCAAGAAGAATTCATACGATAGTGAGAAAAAAGACGCTTAGCACTAGTATAAAAGACAATCGTGGTGGAGACAGAAAGTCCAAGAAAAATGCGCTTAAATTAGAAAGTGTCATGAAATTTATTTCGTCTTTGAAGGGCCATGAAAGCCACTATGGTAGAGGCAAGTCAAGAAGAATCTATTTGTCATCTGAGTTAAACATAAAAAAGCTGTGGGAGATGTATAATGATCAGATTCCAGATAATTCACTCCAAACAAACTACAAGTACTTTAGTCGAATTTTCAGCAATAAGTTTAATATAGGTAGATATTAAAAAAATGTTTTTTATTTTTTACTAAGTTGCCCGTTTGTTTTAGCCTTTTTAAGTCCAGCTACTGATGTTTGTGGCTTTTGCATAAGAACAAACACTGAGATAAATACCACCAAGGATGAAGAGCAAAGATTAAAATTAAAAATGGATTTAACTATTCATAAGACGCGAGCAAAGCAGTTTTTTAAATCAATGAAAGAGGAATCTGCTGATAGCGTGACATATTGCTTTGATCTTCAACAGTCCAAAATCTTCCAAAGGCGCCTATTACGGAAGCATTCTATTCTCAGCAACTGGCTTTTTATGCATTTTGTGTGACAGATATTTTAACAAAAACTCCTGTTTTTTTATACATGGCTTGAGCATGAAGCAGGAAGAGGTGTGGTAGAAATAAGTTCTACGTTGACTGACTTTCTAAAAAAGACTGATTTTGACCCAGATATTAAACATTTAAGATTGTTTTCGGACGGATGTGGGGGTCAAAATAAAAATTCCCACATGGTACATGCACTCACCTTGTGGCTTTTGAATAATGCCCCAAAAACTATTCAAACACTTACAATGACATTTCCCGTTCGTGCCATTCGTTTATGCCAGCTCATCGAGTTTTTGGTCAAGTTGAGCTAGACTTACGTGCCCATGCTTTTATAAAGTCACCAGAAAAATATTATGAAATCTATTTTAAGAGAGAACAAGTGCGCAAGCTGGGATCTGATTGGACTTTGTATGGCATAAAACATGCAGCACTTTCACTCAAAAAAGTTATAGGTATCAGTGAAGCCAAAAGAATCATCATAACTCGAGGCAAACAAACTGCTGGGGAAAGTAAAATCTTGTATAAAACATAGGTTTTATACAGAAATGATGACAATTCTAAAAAGTTTTCAAATTTAATTCAACCAAAGAAAAAACTAAGTGACATAGTACTTCTGAATTGCCAACGAAGCATGCTGTTAAGAAGAAAAAACTGGATAGCTTATCAAAATTTTTAGTTAGTCTATCAGGCAAAGAATGGGCATTAGATCCAGAATTAACTTGGTTAGATCCAATTTTGAAGGATCAGT
The DNA here is from genome assembly GCA_918026665.1 of Diabrotica balteata. Classification (NCBI taxonomy): domain Eukaryota; kingdom Metazoa; phylum Arthropoda; class Insecta; order Coleoptera; family Chrysomelidae; genus Diabrotica; species Diabrotica balteata. The sequence continues at coordinate 137,535,810 of OU898282.1, forward strand.
ATGGTGAAAATGTAATTGAAAAGGACCAGACCTGCGATCAATGTGAAGATGGAGAAGAATGCTGCTGTCTTCTGGAGGACGAAATACATGTCATATGATTTTTTTTACTACAGATATTGCTTTACAAACACGAATTTTCAGTTCATATGTTGATTTTAATCACTTAGGGAAAATAAAACCACATTTTGTCCTTCAAAGACAATCAAATGGCGTTTTGTCCGTCATTAAAAAATTTTTTTTTGAAAAAACTAATAAAGCTTGTTGTTTTTTATAAATAGGGTAAGTTGATAATAAAAAATTACATTTTTTCATATTTTGTGTTTTATTTTTAACTTTATTAATAATCGAGTAGCAGTTTTTCTCATTTCCTGAAAAATTTTAAAAATGGACAAAGTGCGATATGAAAGTCTGCTCCTCATATAGTATCTTAAAACCCACATACGATTTGAATTAAGTTTTATGTCGGGAGGAGTGGCTTGCAAGTGCAAATTTTCACGTCATTTGGATTATTAGTTCGGCCCAGGGATTGACAGAGGTAATAATTGTCTTTTACTTCAAGGTATAAGATGTTTTGACATGGTTTATTTAAAATACTATACTAGTAGTCCAGACAATGACTGTTTTTTCCTATAATTTTGTTAAACAACACGGATTTTCATACTTACTCTCTACTAAGTTCAGGAATAGATTGATTACTTTTAAGTAACTTTTGTTGTTTAAAGCTTTTTCCAAAAGTAAATACTTTTCGACCAAAAAATCCATATTTTCAGACGGTTTTCCGCAAATAACTCAAAAAGTAAGGATTTTATCGTAAAAATCATTCTTTTAATCGATTGTGTCTCTAGATCAAATACAAACGGAGTAATAGCTTGTCTAGAGTGGATTCTTATTCGTCAAGCGCCAAAATTTAAAAAATAATCCATTTTTAGGAAAATTACCTTCTAATTGCCACCCAAATTGAAAATAATCGTTAACACTACAATTCGCTTTATGTAAATGTAAAAAATCACCATGTAAAAAATCGTAGAGGTCCCGTCATTTAGGAAGACATCTAATTTGCATATTATCGCACTGGACAGAGGTCAAAATTTGAAATTTCTACCTAAGCCACGCCTTAGCAGTAAATCACTTCATTACTCAGTAGCGCAGCAGTGCAGTTGAGAACATGTTGTATGTTTTAAATATTAGATTATTTTATTTTCAAACAATCTTGCTGAAAACGGACGGAAAAAAACGTAGTGTTATTAAAAAGTAGGGTCGTCAAATAATATTTAATGTGTATAATGCCTAGAGGTCCGCATAAACTAATTCTAATGTTAAATATATTCTTTTAAGGAAAATTCTCAAGTACAGCAAGATGCAGAAGATGACGAAGGAGTGGAATACGATGAAGAATATGAAGAGGAAAGCGAAGACGAAAACGGAGAAGAAATCGAACAAGAAGTAGTTGAATATATCAGCGATGAAGAGGAAGAAGTCGAAGAAGTGGAAGAGGAAGAGGAGGAGGAAGGAGAAGAAGATGAAAAAGTTGTATCGCACGTATGAACGTCACAATTTTTTAGAATAAAATATAACAATTATGCCAAAGCTAGTTTTCTTATGAACGACCATAGATTTAGAATTTTAAAGAATTTTAAACAACATTTTAAAGCCAAAGCTTTGACCTCATAGTGATTATTAGTAGTTCTTAATTTTACTGCAGATTAATATATATGAAGTGTTCTATATTTCATGTCAGCATTAAACAGTAAACGATATCTAAAAAAAATGGGATGTGGCACTCTGGAAGTGACGGCCTAGTGGAAGCAGAGCTTTCTTTTCAAGAAACACGCATTGGACTGCGTTTACTACTTCGTGAAGTATATGGTCGTTTAATTTTATCGTTCCAGTTGCTTTTGAAAAAAGCTATGCTTCCAAAAATAAGTTGAAAGCTTTCTTTCAGTTGTAAGGTATCGTAGCATCCAGTGTTGTCATCCGTCAACTGGGTACTCTCTCTATTATTGTACTTAGAGAACCAATAAAGTAATTATGAGTATCCAGTGAGTTCGAGTTAATCAACTGCATGCAGGGGGTAAACTACTCCTAGAGTTCCACTATATGGAACTCTTGATGGAAGCAATCTAATTAACATCTTATGGTTATCCATTATTATAATATTCAATAATTGTAAATGCACTTGGAAAATCAACAATCCAGTTGCAGCTTCGGATTTATAAAAGCGCAGGAAGGAGCGTTTCGTATTTTGTTAGTTATTAACAATTACAGTTGAAAACATAGATCTTTGGAACTTGTTAAAGCATTTTGATGTTTCCTGTTTTAATTTTTGTGTACTCTTCGCCTACATTGAGATATACCGCTTATTTTTAAATTAAACATTAAGTTTATTATTATTTTAATAGAACACTTTGTATATTGGCGTAACGCATACTAAAAAATGTGCACGACAAAATCAAATAATCTGCACTTTGAGCTTCACCAGTTTTTTAAAAAATAATAATAATGCATTTTTAAACATCATTATGTTAACATTGTGTCCAATAGTAAAATCTGAAGATTAGATTTAATACAAAAGGTATTTTTTATAGGATATTAGAAAGATTTGGTAAAAGTATATAAAATGTTCATGCCGTGAGAGAATTACGAAATAATATTTTCATACATAATTCTAGAATTGGATATTTTAGGTAAAGAGACAGAGTAATAGGTATTATTCTGCTTATTCGTTAATGTGATCATCCACGTCTTTCTATCTTCTGCCATTCTAGCACATTCTGACAATGAAGTGCCAATAGGTATTATACCAGAAGGTAAATTTATTTTTAAAACGATGTGTTTTGCTCTACCTACCAATAAATTTGTAATAAACTATTATTATATGGTGTAATGTCCTCGTGTAAATGATACTTTAGGATTCTATTTTGGATGTTAATGAAGAACACCATGTTAAAAAACACCACGAAGAAACTGAAATCAATCTGTGACTGACCAAGAATAACAGGTGTGCTGGAGCCATGAGCAAAATAATTAAGGCCAAAGATATATCTCGTAATACAAAAATAAGAGTATACAAAACTATAATTAGACCCACAATGCTATACGCTGCCTAGACATGGCAACGACTATAAACAAAACCATACAGAACAGATTGGAAGCATGGGAAAGAAAGATATTTCGCTGAATGTACGGTGGAAGACGAATCAATGCAGAAGTGTACCATTTATATGCTAACCCTACAATAACAAAAGTGGTGAAAAAACGAAGACTAGAATGGCTCGGACATCTAGAAAGAATGCAAGTTAATAGACTAGTCAAGAATATTGCTTAGAGAGTACATGAGGGCAAACAAAGAGAAGAAGACCAAGAAAGAAATGTAGTGATGGAAGATATCAGAGAGATTGGAAGCTGTTAGCTAAGAACAGAAAACGATGGAAATTATCCATCCAGCAATGGACCTAAAAGGCCAGTTAACGCTGTACATACATACACATTAAAAATACTGACACTTTAGTAGCAGCTACATACTTGCAAGATATGGTACTCCTACTAAAAACGTTTTTCAATGTAATTCCGATTCACTCTGATGCCACTTATATATACACAGAGATGGAAGAACTTGTGTTTTTTAATAACAGTTTTACTATCAGGATGGCAATCACGAAGCTAGATTGTGCTAAACCAGCATCTTCCTGGATGGATCGGTAGACATGGAAACGAACCTTGGCCTCTAAGGTCGCCAGACATTACTCCTATTGATTTCTTAATCTGGGGCATGCACTTTTAGGGAAAATTTGCGAAAACATTTGTCATCCGCAGTTATCACACCATTTGTATGAACATAACCATTTATATTCTTTGACATTCCTAGAGAATTGCAAATTTCACGCAACTTCATACTCTGATGTTCCAAATACACTATACATTTTTATAAGCCACATATGAATTTCTTTTATGATGAATTTTATCACTTCACGGTACTCGTTTTTCTTTTCATGAACAACACACTGAACTGTGTGAAATCTACTAACATTTCAACAAACGTAATGTAAGGCAAACAAATCATGTGGGTATTGTTTTAATCACTAGGCGAAGACAAAAATGTATCAGGCTGTCTTAGTATTTAATATTTAATATATTTTATATGCTTTTACCTGATGATATTGAAGAGATAAGACTAGCAGACGTGAATGTTTATGTAGTGATTGTATGACTATTAAAACCATTTAGTAACCTTGTTGTTACAGTGTGTTTAGCTGGTTTGTGTTGTTTCTTACAAAAATTATAGTTATTGTTTTGTTACATTTTATTCGAATTTTATTCTGTGTTTTTATTACATTATTCTAAAATACACATTTAAAGATTGATAATAAATATAGTATTAAATATTTGGTTGTTTCCTTTTTCTGAAATAGGCTAAAATTTAGCAGCTGCTAACCTGCCAAAAATGCTAATCATGTAATAGAATGTCACAGAATGGTGATTGATCTCAAATATAAGAAAAAATGTAAATGACGTTCTAAACTAACAATATAAATGACAAAATAAAAAAATATTAGTCAGCAATAGAATGGCACTATTGAAATTAAATGCTATACCGTGCAACATAAACATCACTGTAGTATGCACCAATATATGATAGCACAGAGAAAGAAGTAAACATCTTCTACAATGACTTAACAAAACATTAAATGAAACTAAAAAATAAGAAGTAAATTTCATTTTAGCTGACTTCAACTTGAAGGTAGGGAAAGGAAGAGATGGAGAAGTAGTAGGAGAACACGGACTGGGAAAATGTAGTGAAAGAGGTGAAAGATTAGTTCAGTTTTGTAAAGATAAACTCATTATCAAAAACATGTGGTATAAACTCCCAAATCGAAGAATATATACATGGAAAGCACCTACCTAGAGATGATGGTGAAATTATAATAAGAAACCAAATAGATTACATAATAATAAATCAAAGATTCCCAAAGGCCATAATATCGGCTAAAGCGTACTTAGGAGCAGATATAACAAGTGACCATAATCTAGTTCTAGCAAACATGAAACTTAAGTTATAAAAATTAAAAACTGCTGTCAAAACACCGAGAATCAATCTGAGAAAATTAAAAGAAACTGATATATACCAACAAATTAAACAACAGTGCACAAGGAAGTTCAGTAAGTAGAAAGGCAAAAGCAATTGACAGCAACAGATAAATGGAGGAAAGTAGAGGAGATCTTGAGAAACATCACAAAGAAAAAACTTCAAGAAGACACATCATCTAAAAATAAACAATGGATCACACAAGAGATAAAAGAACTGATGACGGAAAAGAAGCCACACAAGAATAAAAATGAACAACAGTACAAAAAAATTAGTAAAATAATCAAACAGAAAATCAAGTTAAGGAACTGTGGCTATCAGAAAAGTGTGAAGAAATAGAAAGGTTAGATAAACAACATGAGTTTTAACATACACCAGAAAATCAAAGAGACAACAGTCACATACAAGAAGAAGGTATCGAAAATATCATGGATAAAAATAACAAGATAATAATGGAATGTACAGATTGGGAAGAATACATAAAAGAGCTATTCGAAGACGACGAGAAAATTGAGGTCATGAACCAAGAGGAAGAAATGGGCCACCAATCACCATAGACGAAATTGAGACAGCACTAAAATGTTTAAAAAATGAGGCCATGGAACTAGATGAAGTACCTACAGAAATCTTAAGAATATTAACAAAAAATCATATCGGCACACTAGTAGAATGATTTAATGACATTTAATATGCTAGGTTGATTGTATTACCCAATACTGCGAATGGTATGAAATGGCACTGAATATGAATAAAACAAAAATACATATCAATACTTAAGTTTTGAACTAAATGAAGAATGGGATAGGAGTATAAAAATAAATCGGCGTATTGAGATAGCTAGAAGTGGTTTTAATAAGATGAAAGCAATATTATGCAGTGGAAACTCAACATTGAAATTATTGAGTACTATTACTATTACTATTGAGAATTATTGAGAACTAGAGTATTGAGATGCTACATGTTCTCTGTCCTGTTGTATAAAGTTGAGCCTGGACAATTACAAAGCGACAGACAAAAGTCTCATTAATTGAAATGTGGTGTTATCGAAGAATGTGGAAATATCTTAAATATAACAAATTCGGTAACACTACGAAGAACGAAAGAAAGATAAAGAAATACTTAACACTAATAAAGAAAAGAAAAATGAGCTACTTTGGTCAGATAATAAGAAACAAGAAATACAAATTGATGCGGCTGGTCATACCAGGGAACATAGAATGCAAAAGAGGACCAGGGAGAAGATGCACATCCTGGTTGAAGAATCTTAGACAATGGAGTGGGAAAATGTGTGTGGACTGTTAGTTGTACAATATCAGATCTGTCTACTGTTATTATGTTTTGATATATAGTAAAACAAAAATACACTAGGATAAAGAATAGGTTATAATTACAAAATATTAACAAATTCTTATAAAGAACAAATGTTACAAAATTTTAATGAATATATTAAATGAGTATTAGATGCATGTATACAGCTCAACCCTGTGCATACTTTTCAGTAAATGATTTAGCTTTGTCTAAAAAGATCTGATGGTGGTTCTTAAATTCTTCTGCTATATCAGCCATGAGAGGATCATCGGGATTGGGACATTCCAACAACATTCTAATAGCAGTTAATAATCCTTCTAATCCAATGGTGGGCTTCCAGCTACCTGTTGGGGGCATCTTAATTAAATCTAAGCATATCCTTCCATTATCATCTATATTTGGGTGGTAAATTTTTGTCACAAATGTAATTGAAGGTGGTGAAAAGGGATATTTTTCTGGCACTACTATGTCTAATGTAAAAACACCATTTTTGTAAGGACTATCTTGAGGGCCGGTAAGTTTTGCTTCTAAGTGATATTGATCGTCTTTTGAATAAACACAAATTCCTTGAGGTGGAGACGAAGACATTTTTAATAATTCACGAGACAATCTTTGTCGCTGCATTTTTATAATTTAATTATAACAAAGAAAGTTTTTATAAATTGTTTACATTTTAAACTTTTAAATTAACGTTATTGTCAATGTCAACTGTCATATGTCTTTGTTTTCAAATGTATTTTTATATCTCTAATTTGACAATGACATTTTGTTCCTTTTCACAGGTCAGGCTTTAAGTAATTCATATAATACTTTTATGTTTAGACTAGCAGTATTTAGAGTATTTTAATACCTTATATTGCAGAGGGTTTATAAATATCACTTATTCCTAAATTTCACCAGAAAAAAGTTATTCAGCTGGCAGTTGAAATATTTTAAGTTACTGTATCTGGTGTATCTAAAATTATAGCTGCAGCTACACTTCAAATTAGGATATTTTTTAAGACACATAAGTTTATAGACAGAATAATTATTATATGTATATTATATTTGACTTCGATAAATTTTTTGCATTGGGTATTCTCTGGGAATATCAGATTTTGATAAGATTCTTTTACTGTTACAAAAATTTTTATTAAACAAAAAAGACTCTGTTAATAAGATAATTTGATCCCATCTCACTAATTCGAATTTCTAGAAAACCTCTCTACAACTCAAATAAAATCAAAGAAATTCTGGAAAGAAAAAACTGTGTACATCTATAATACCCATTTCTCCTCTTATGTTATTTATCTTTACCAATATTTCCTTTATTATTAAGTTGGGTTTATTAAAATTTATCAATAAAATACGCATTTAGCAAATCTATTATTTATTTACAACAATGGCTATAACAAAATAGGGAGTAGAAAATATGTGTAGGCTCTTTCAGTTGTACTTTTTTATTGAGTAAAAAAGATGTGTCTCTCATTTCCACATCATACATGTCCTCCTTCCTTTAATTTCCCAATTAATGCATCAACATCTGGAAGAACAGCTCCTGCTTGGCGAACTGGAGGATCTTCTACACTTATAACTTTGATTCTTGGAGATATATCAACTCCTAAATCTTTGGGAGTTAGTTTTTGAATTGGTTTCTTCTTTGCTTTCTAAAAATAAATATGATTTAATATTTTTGTTTAAAATGACAATGTAGGGAAAATATTTAGTGGAATGGTGATATTTGACAACAGTTTAAATACTCTTAAATATTACAGTGACATACAGCTGTTTCTGACAAGAGAAATACAATCTGATGTATAGGTTATGAGATTAACAGGTTAGGTTTATTATAGGAGATAGGCTCAAGAGCCTCTAGTCGATTATTGTGATATATAATCTAAAATTAACATACCTTCATATGAATTTGTTAAAAAATATTTAAAACACTTACCATAATGTTAGGTAAAGTAGCATATCTTGGCTCATTTAGACGTAAATCAGCACTTATCACAGCTGGAATTTTGCATTTTACAGTTTCCAAACCACCATCAATTTCTCTTGTAACTGTGAGATCTTTGTCACCTTTTTCCAACTAAAATAAACCAAATTTTCAAATATTAAAATACTTAATAATCTATGGTTATCAAGAAAAAAAAAACAAACCAAATATATCTCTTTTCTTGAAGTTTTTACTGAGCCTCCTAGAAATATCGTAAGTTGTTTGTGAACAGATTATATTTAAAATTACATTCAAAAATTGTAAACAATACATATTAGATTATGTGTATGACATTCTTTAAAAGTGGCTAAAATTCAAAACCACAGTATTTTTTATTAAGTTTTTTCCGACGACTAAACTTTTAACTCATACTCATATAGACATGACAAAACAAGTTGCAAAACCGTTATATTCTTCATTCTCAATAGACATATTGCCGTGTCAATTTTCCATATATTCTACCACACCAGTAATTTATTACCTCATCGCATAATGCTTTTTTGCCTTATTGATGATTTATCTTCATATAATATCACTATTCTGTTTTGAGCTTATGCAGTGTACTAATTAATTAGTTTTTGTATCTTGGCGTCTTACTTTATATTCTGTATTGATTGAGCTGGACACATAACCAGTCTCCTCAGTCTAATAAAGTTGTCCCAGTTTTAAGAAATTCTGGTTTTTATTTCTTGTTAAGGAACAAGCTTGTTAATCTGCCAAGACAAGAACATGTAATGAATTATCCACCCTAGAATTTTTTCATTTATCTTTCCAGGCAATGATGTTGCTGTGGTATGCATTATTTAACTAGTTTGAGATGTTTTATAATCCAATGTCTCACTCTGTGATGAAAGTATTATATCATCTGCATATATTATGCTTGATATTTGGATGTTGTTAACATTTTATAGATTGAAGATAACATGGATCCTTGTTGTACTCAGTTGCTTATGTAAATGTTGTTGCAGACTTGTTAGATATAAAAGGAGTGGAGTACAATTGTTGAATATGTCAAAACCCACAGAGAAGTTGTAGAGTTAGATGAATGTAAAACATTGGATGGTGTATTTCAAGAGTTTGTTTATAGATTTGCTGTTTTTAAGCATTCTAATACTGTGTTATTTATGATTTCAATAGTAATTGTAATTCTATGAAATAAAAAAAATGTATATAGTTCAAACTTACTTTGGATGTAAATGTCGCTTGAGGCCAGTCTAAAACTGCTGCTGTCATTTGAGCTGTCTGATTACAATCATCATCAATAGCCTAAAAGAGTAATTATGTTAGAGTTGATAATAAATAAAAAACATATGGATGATGGGAACTACTTTTAACCATACAGCAGATATCAATTAATTTTACTTAACTAATTGTATGACTTTATGTAGTGTTTATTCAAAACATTTGCTTACCTGTTTTCCCACAATCACTAGATCAGCTTTTTCATTCTGAGCAATCTTGGCTAAAATTTTTGACACATGTATTGGTTGCAAAGTTTCGTATTCAGGTCCAGAAACTTCAACGTGAATTCCTTTATCAACCCCCATAGCCAAAGCAGTTCTTAGAACTTCTTGGGACTGTGCTGGTCCACATGATACAGCAATGATTTCAGAAGCAACTTTCTTCTCCTTTAAACGAACAGCCTCTTCTACAGCAATTTCATCGAAGGGATTCATTGAATGTTTTATTCCATCGGTTACGACACCTGTTTTATCGGGCTTAACTCGAATCTGAAAGTTTACAAGAAAAAACATTATTTTGAAATAATTAATTTACCTGCTTACCTTTACGGCATAGTCGATTACTCTTTTTACTCCAACTAAAACTCTAGCCATTTTAAAAAACTTAAATAATAGAACTACAATTACTGTATAAATAAAATAAGTGAAGTTTGGACTTTAACCTTACAATTACAATCAACCTGCGCTCTTCCCAGAATCCCAGAGTACATAGCTCGTAGCCCTGTAGTAGAGTAAGTCCAATAGAAAGATTTTGAGAAAGTTTCTAGCGCCAAACGCGGACGGGCTGAAACTAATTTCATTTGGCGGCAAATATAAAAATGTAGCTTCTGAATTTTAAAAATTCTAGTGAAGTTAGCTACAAATCAAGGAAAATTTTGTATTTTACAGTGTTGCCATGTTGTTTTAATACATCGCGAAAGAGACTACCGTCTAGAGCCTGACCTACTCTTATGTGCAGACATGCGCAGTTCAATTGTATCCATTTCTGAATGTGTCAATGAGGTTTATGTGTATTGTTGGTTGCAAACATTTTTTTTATAAATTAATAATATAATTACTTCAATCCATCTCTTTAACCCGTTTGATAAATTTAATAATGTTTAAATTATAAGAATAACTCTAAAATAAATAGTAAATAATAGCAAATCAAAATAAAGGTTTTTTAAATGGTTTTAAAAGTATTTAAAAAAAACTTTTTGCGCATTTTTTCCAATAAATTTGTTATTTATATACAGGATGTTGACTGATGTTATGTATCAATTACTATGATACCAACTTTAATATTTTAATGAAACATTGGTTATATTATAAAATTTTTGGATTCTGCACAAAATTCACAGAACTTTGATATATTGCATGTTATAGTTTTAATTAACTTATTTTAGGATACACGGTGGTTAATGAATAGATCACTCTCTGCATGTCTCCTTATGCCTTTAAAAGGTTCTATACCTAATTTCAATAAAGAAGAGTGAGTTCAGTTTCGTATCTCAACTTGTTTTTTCTTGCCGAATTTCTGCTACATTTAATTACCTTTCAGATTTAACAATTGTTGTAGGCATTATTTTAAATCGAAATTTTATTTACTGAACACACACACATTCACACAATTTAAATGTGTAGATCTAAACAAGTTCCAGTATCTAACTAATACATTAACAAAACGGTATTCAGGTACCATTTCGTCACTGCAACTGTAAAAGTTTAGTAGATACAAATAAACATTGATGTATATTGTTTTTATGTCCTATTTCTAAAATTTGCGACACAATTTTTTATAATGCCATTTGCAATTTGCAAAGGCATGGATTACAATGTTAGCGAACATTTTTTTTTTTCGGTGGATACTCAAATTTTTTTAGTAATAAGTTATTGTAGGTTTAAGTTGTGATCTTAGTAGAATTTGTTACAATCTTTGTTTTTTTGGAAAACAGTATATCATTATTTGGTAAATATGCAAAACTGGTGAAACTATGGCAACAGCACTTACATCAACGTCATATGCCTCTTGCTATGTCATACATAATGACGTGACTAGTACCGCCGTCGCTATTACGAACGGTTGGGCTTATACAACTCACTTTCCCCACCTATACTATTCCACTTACACTACTATTTACGATATATACTGTGGCTCTTCCAAAAAAAATATCTTGTCAAAGGCAGTTGTTATGAAAAATTGACAGCCGGGTAAATGTATCGAATCTATCCATCCAATCAATCCAATGATTCCAATGTCATCTGGTAGCTGGTAGGTCAAAGCACAAGATAAGGTTTTTTAATCTATGGCAAAAGCAATAATTATTTTATACTATCTAGAGGGTAAAAGCATACTGAAATGTATCTTTTTATTTAAAGGGTAATAGGTAACTCTACCACATAGTAAAAACAATTGTTTTTTATTCTGTACCTCTACTTTGCCAATTTTAATAGCCAAACTTGTGAAGTAGAGATGACTTTATATGAGATGATTATTTCTAAATAAAAATTGAAATTCTTCACTTATAAAGTACTAAAGTTCAAAATCGAATACATTTGTTTTTTAAAACACGTCTAATTTTAAGGTAACTATGAGTTACGTCGCCTCGTATTTCGGCGAGAATGTGTAAAAATATATTTATCTGTAATTAAAGCAGGCAATAAAAATTAAAACAAAAGTACTCTACCAGGAGTAGTTATTAACTGCAAAATTATCATTGACTGAGATGTATAATAATAATACAAAGTTTTAATATATTCTCATCGATATTTACATTCAGATGTGCTTGGTATTATGTTTGAAAATATGGGCAGTTTTCTGTCGTACTGAGGAAACGGGAGTATTGCAACAGCCAGTCTATTTGTAATATATGTCTATGACCGTCTCCATTATTGGAAGTTAGCGGTTATAATGGTAAACATTTCTCTGTCTTCCGCTGTACGCATTCAAAGATTCTAAAAGTACGCAGCCAGAATAATTTTTTCCTCCCAATACCTCGTTTGCTCTCTATTTTGGCTTTAATAATCAATTGAGAAGTGTATTACTATTATTACGTAGCAAATGGTACAAATATAAATGGTGTTTCTTATTTATTCGTTTTTAATAGTTGTTGTTCTATATTTAGTCTATTTAGAACTTCTTCATTTGTTTTTCACGCAATCCAAGAAATTTTTAAAATTTCCGGTACACCCACATTTCAAATGCCTCTAACTTATTCAGATTATTTACCTCTACAGTCCACGTTTCGACATAAAAAACAACAGACCAAAAGTTTCAATCTTAGTTTGATATCGATATTTATCGCAGTATAGAACACGTATCTTGAAGAAACTATCTTCAGCTTGAGCAATTCTCACTTTAATTTCTTGTTATGGGTCAATAAGTATGTGTTTCGTATATAATAGCTGGATTATTTGAGTCAAAAAATATGCTTCAATAGTTTTGATTCATTAATGATATGAGTGCTGCCCTATGTACAGGTCATTCGTTGATCCGCTGATGTTTATTTCGTTAAAGCTTATTCGCACCTCTCCTACTTATCTGCATGGTGTTGCCTATTAGCCGTTGGAACGCGTCGCGTTTCAAGTTTAGATTTTGGACCAGACTGAAACTTGTATGAAAAATAATTTTCAATAAAAGTAAGAATCAAAAAATAGTTTATGTAATTTATTTAAACTTATAAAAAATTATTTATTTATATTATTGGATCTATTGATCAACATATAATTAATTATCTAAAGTTTCCAATATAATTTTTTATTGTAATTATAAGTATTGTCTTATTCTAATCAACTATTTTCATTGTGTTTATCGTAACATATAGTAAGCAATAAAAGCAGAAGTAATTTGCAATAAAAATTTTAAACTTTGTTAACGTGAGGTTTTATCGATTTGATAACATTTATGTAGTTAGATAAGGTTGGTTTATTAGTATTTTATCGATTAGTCAGCTAAGAGTTATGTGGAAGTACGCATATCTAGAAAGGAACTAAAAATAATTAGTTAACTGTACACAAACACTCATTACATTTAGTAGTTTATGAGATTAGAAAATTCTATAGTCGAATTCTTTAAATGTTTAAATTGTAAATGTTGTATATTTTTAGTTCCTGAATTTTCAGTAGAGGCAAAGACCAGTAAATTACATTTGGCAACTGTGCGCTACACGTCGTTTATGTCAATACAGGGCAGTATTTATTATGGTAGAGGAGAAGTTTATTTTGTTCGAACGTCAAAATTATGTGATTTTCTAAGTTATTTTCTATAAATTGTTAATATAACTTAAAACTTTTAAGTTATTAAAACAACATGGCTTCTAGAAGTTTAACAGACGTGTTTTTATTAATGCGGAATAATGCAATTCGAAGTAGACACATTTACCCCGAACATGTAAGTACAATAATCATTAAAACTCTTGATTTTTTGTTATATTTTGGAAAATATTTCAGGATTCGTCTGAAAGAATGCATTTGGTATCTCTCAATGATTTGGAAGAGGGAATAAACGAGGTAAATGAAGTGAGAATGCCGCCAATATGGATAGACTACTTAGAAAAGGCACAAATGATCATTCCAAAGCTGAAATCCAAAATAAACGATCTCAAATCTCTTCATGCAAAACACCTACATAAATCAACGTTTGATGAATCTTCAGAAGATGAGGTGGCTATCGAAAATTGCACTCATGAGATAACAAGAATGTTTAATGAATGTCATAGGTTAGTACAGATTATCAAGAGCCACGCTTCAGAAGGTGTTCCAAAAGAGAGAAGACTGACTGTGAATGTATACCACTCTCTGGCCACTGCTTTACAGGAACTATCAACTTACTTTAGATCAACACAAAACAGCTACTTGAGACAAATACAGTCCAGGGAAGATAGATCCAAGATTTACTTTGATCAAAATGAATTTGACGATGTTTACCAACAAGACACTGAGGATATTGACACCCATTTCATAAACTCTAAACAAGTAACACAACAGCAGCTGCTTATGTTGGAAGAAGAAAATACCAGGTACAGTTTTCTTATTTTGGTATATAAATACACCTATAGCTTTGCACTAGTTTAGGTAAATCAATCATCCAAGAATTTTTGGAATTTTTTGTAATATAAGTACATATCTTTTGTTCAACCCTGTTGTTATTGAGTTTGATGAGATGTTTCACTTTCTATATTTTTATTTTTATCAATTCTTCTTCTTCTAGTGCCGTCTCTAATAAGGTTGGCTATAACCATTGCAAATTCGTCTTTATCTTTTGCTTTTCTTAAGAGTGTCTGTGTGTTTAACCCAGTCCAGTAATGAATGTTTCTCATCCAGGGTATATGTAGTCTACCAGGACCCCTTTTTCCTTTGATTTTACCCTTCATAATCAGCTGCAACAACTTGTACTTATCATTTCTAAGTATGTGCCAAAAATGCTGTTTTTTGCCTTTTCCTGGTAGTCAAAAGTTCTCTCTTTTCCCTTTCTGTGCAACACCATTTCTTCCTTAATATGATTCAACACCATTAAGAAGAATAGAGTGGATATACTATTTTACCATCCAATATCGTATTTGCAGATTGAGTCGTTGGTTACTGAGAAATGTCCTCATCTTCAAAAAGACTGCTCTTGATTGCTCTATTCTTGAGCGAATTTCTGATTTCGGATTCAGATCTTCTATAATCCAGGCTCCTAAGTATTTCATTTTGTCCACTTGCTCAATATCTTCATTTTTTTTTATCTAGATCCTTGTAATGACTTTGCCCCTCTTACTGATAACCATGGTTTTTGTTTTCTTTATGTTTATTGTTAAACCAAATTGTTCTCCAGTATCACAAATTGTATTTAGTAACATCTGCAGGTCAGTCTCACTTTTTATCAATTATGTTTGTCAATTATTACTCATATCATCTGAATTTATTAATGTTATTCATTATATTACCCGCATTTTTGTTTTTAGTGAAATTATGTTGGTATTTATATGCTTTACCAGTCTACTGACTAATTTTGTCATATTGCTATTTGTGTATCTAGATTTTTTACTGTTTGTACTACCTCTTTTTCTACTGCTAGGTTTTATGTTTCTATTCTGAGTACTCGTAGCACAATAAATCTCGATGGACTTAGCAAACTCTTATTTTGTTGCATATTTTTAGGATTTATGTACATTTTAAAAATTACCATAATTTTTTAATATACAAATTGGTTCAATAATAAAATTGCCAAATCTCTAATTTGATTTGTATTTAGTCACTAGGTTGTAGAGCTTATATATCACTTGCTTTGATCTTTTATTTATAAGCATTTATGTATTTTGTTTAAATCATTATTTTAGGTAGTTTTGTAATGCTTTTTTAAAGCTGGATGTATGTGATGGACTATTATTAAACTAGTGCCATGTGTTATTCAAATATGATATAGTCTAAAAATTGATTGCAAAATAATTTGTTCTTTAATTTATTTCTTATTTATTGTGGGATAACTGGTGGAGTGGTCTAACGTCAACTGATCTATTTCGAGCTGCTGTGAATAGAATAAGATGGGTCAATGTGGTCGTCAACATCTCTAGAAGATAGGCACATTTAGAAAAAGGCGATTAAAAGTTAATAATGAAAGAAATATTTGGTAAAATAAAGGGATCTGATATTAGTTTTAATTTCCATTTAAATTACATGTGGCATACACCCTACTATTGATCAACTAGCGGTAAACTATCTCTTCTATGATACTCATAACATCTCGACAGAGGTCCTACCTACCAAAATAATGAGTGAATGATAAATATGTGTATATGTTTTACTGCTTTTTAAAATAATCTAAAATTAGCTATTATTATTAGACTTGAGGAAAATTCTTGAGAAGGCTATGAGTTTTAACTGTACTTTATTTTTATTGTAGATTCGCCAATGAACGGGAACAGGAAGTAAATGCTATAGTTAAGTCTATAATAGACCTCAACGAAATATTCAAAGATCTAAGTCAGATGGTGGTAGATCAAGGAACAATATTAGATAGGATCGATTACAATATTGAACAAACGACTATACAAGTTCATGAAGGGTTTAAGCAGCTCCAAAAAGCCGACGCTTACCAGAGAAAGAATAGAAAAATGTGCGCTATAGTTGTTCTTGCCTCGACTATTATTTTATTAGTTTTTTTATTGGCCGTCATAAAATCCTAGTCATTATTTATAATAATTTGTTAGAATTAAGATGTATAAAATATATATTTATGTTATTAAAAGCTTTATTCCATTTCAATATAGTGTTTTT
Organism: Diabrotica balteata; assembly: GCA_918026665.1. NCBI lineage: Eukaryota > Metazoa > Arthropoda > Insecta > Coleoptera > Chrysomelidae > Diabrotica > Diabrotica balteata. The sequence continues at coordinate 137,552,656 of OU898282.1, forward strand.
ATACCTTTGGTGTTTTTATAATATGAAAACGATTCTGGATTACTTATTTCCTCGGCAAAATTGGATTAAAATAAAAATTCTAGAAATAGCAACGAGTTTGTCGGAAAATATCGACGAACTCGTAGGTATTGCTTAAGCTAATTTTTATATATATTTTTATATAATATTTCACAGTGTTTGGTACAAATATTTTTATTAACATTTTTTTAAATCTGATTTCCTTGATTTTTCTGAGTTGCCTTTCCATTTTTCTATTTGAATGCAAATTACAACTAAGATGATACTCCATACATAGTAGGAAAATATGAAAGTAGCCACTCCTGTTGCTGACATAAGATTAAAAACTGGATAAAGAAAGTAACCCAACATGGCACTTGCACCAAGGTACCTACAAGTGAAAAATATTTATTATTAAAAGTACATTAGATACAGGCTGAGAGCATTTATGGTAAAATTTACAAGGATATTCAGTTGGCTCTTATGGAAAATATAAATCAAATTACAGATAAACTAATAGTATTACACGATTTTCGTGTTGGTTCGATGGGACTATCACTAACGGTATCGGTCTGTTACGCAAGGTCTTTGTCACTCCTAGATGCATGTATGTATGTACAGCGTTAACAGGCCTTTTAGGCCTATTGCTGGATGGATAATTTCCATCGTGTTCTATTTTTAGCTAACATCTTCAAATCTCTGATTCCTATCTCTCTGACATCTTCCATCACTACATCTCTCAATTTCTTTCTTAGTCTTGTTGCAGTTTCGTAACTGTATATAAACATTTGTAAATGTATTAACAGACTTTTTAATAGTTTCTATTCTCCTCGTATATTTTAAACCAGATTTTCGTGTAAGTGACACAGCCGTTTTAAGGGCTAAAGATTGCAAGGCGGACCATCTGTGAAATATCAGCACATGTGTGTCTACCTAAAATAAGGGTTTGCGTTCCATACAAAATCAGAGTCGAAAAGTATCTCTCAAACGATGAACATGTGTATGTGAAGACGAAGAGTACCTGATTCCGCATCGGCCAAGAAAGACGCTAATGTGCATCATAACTTTTGGTAGTTGAAGTGTCGCTGAAGACATAATTTGTGATAGCGTTGGGGCTATCTTTTTCATGGGGTAAGAAACAATACACCATACTACTTTGTTGCTGCATATATTAAGTAGCACTTGGTATATTTATTTGATATTTGGAACTTCATCGCATTTGTGCCGCGATCGAGATTGAACATTGTAAATTGGACATTTTGCATTTGTTTCGGTGTATTTACTGTAAAAAAAAACTCGAGGTAGAAAGTGCTAAATTTGGACTCATGGTTAACTACAACAAAACCAAATCATGGTTATTGATCGCCAACAACAGTTTCCTGAAACCCAAACTATTGCGGGATGCGAGGTAGTCTCATCTATGATATATCTTGGAGCTTTAGTTAACAACACAGGCAGTTGTGAATCCGAAATTAGAAGACGAATTCAACTAGCAAGAGCAGCAATGAGTGAATAACGGGGTCTGGCGTGATCGTCACATTACTATGACAAACAAAAAGAGACTCGTTTCAACTCTGGTCTTTTCCATATTTTACTATGCATGCGAGACATGGACAGTCAAAGAATCAGATCGACGACGTATAGACGCCTTTGAAATGTGGACATGGAGACGCCTGCTTCGAATTCCATGGACGGCTCGCCGTACAAATATCTCGGTTCTGGATGAAATTAAACCGGATCAGCGTCTCTCCAGTACCGTTTACTCTAGAATTTTAAAGTTCTTTGGCAATATCCGTCGAAGTGATCACAAAATGGAGCGGTTGGTGGCCCAAGGAAGGCCTCAGACTCAACGCCAACGCGGAAGATCTCCACAGCGATGGGCGGACATTACTAAAAAGCTTCTCAATAAACAGTATACTGAGGCAATACATATAACTGATGACCGCGACCAGTGGAGAAATATTATCAATCAAACTGTCCGAGCTGCTGAAGCCCAATTATGAACTACAACACATCTACTAAGATGTTAATGACTGTGATGATGATTTACTGTATTGTATATTTTGTTAACACCGATTTTATTTCTTGTATGTTTTGTATTAATAATTGTACTTATTAATTATTTGTATGCACCGCATTCTTAATTTGTTTTTACAACGTTAAAATATTTATTTAGGTTGATTTTTTTGTAAGATTATTAATTTTATCTTTTTATGTATAGTATGTTTGCGGCTATGGCAGGTTTTGTCTTTTGTTTTGGTCAGTGGTTTTTTATAGAATCGACATTTGTGTTTTGTTTGGTTTATGATTGTTTTTTTGGTGTGTCGTCTGTGATGTTTCTTAGTAGCTAATAGTTAAGTTTGTAATATATTCTTCTTCTTTAAGTAATATATTCTTCTTTAATTTATAATGGTATATTTGGTTATGTATATTTATTTTACAGCTATATTTATTTATATTAATTTTACAGCTTTTTTAAAATAGAGTTTTATACAGTCTGCTGCCTTTCATTTCTCTTCTTTTATTTGAATATACATACCCATTTCGAAAGGGGGAAACCAGCGAGTTCTAGATTGAACAGAATATCTCTCCCCCTTCAGGATGACCGTAATTGTTATATTGAGGTCATCGTATGTGCAGAACGCAACAAGTCTTCCTCTCTTTTTTTTGCCCTCAGGTACTCTCCAAGCAATATTCTTGACTAGTCTATTACCTTGCATTCTTTGTAGATGACCGAGCCATTCTAGTCTACGTTTTTTTACCACTTTTGTTATTGTAGGTTAGCATAAAAATGGTAACACTTTTGCATTAGCTCGTCTTCTCCATTCTCCCTCTACTACTTTTCCACCAAATATTCTGCGAAGTATCTTTCTTTCCCATGCTTCCAATGTGTTCTGTATGGTTTTGTTCATATTCCATGTGTCGGCAGCGTATAGCATTGTGGGTCTAATTATAGTTTTGTATATTCTATTTTTGTGCTCTTGGTTTCTTTTGACTGTGGACTTAATCCATTAGCCACTTATTTTTGTATTACGAGATATATCTTTGGCCTTAATTATTTTGCTCATGGCTCCAGCGCACCTGTTGCTCTTGGTTAGTCTCAGGTTGATTTCAGTTTCTTCCTTACATTTCTGATCAATAAGAGTAGGTACCTATATTCATCCATCTTCTCGAATTCTACAAAAAATTTTAAATTCTACAAAAAAAAAGACAAAATTTTCTTGCTAAGGTAGAGTCCTGGCTCCTATCCTCTTCAATATATACATAAAAAGCCAATCAACATCTAAGTATACAGAAAACTTCCTGTCGCTGATGACATTTCTATCGCTGCGCAAGAGGGAACCTTTAAGGAAGTGAAAATTAAACTAGAAGAGACCCTCAACACTATGCTAAACCCCTAAATCACTCACTTAAATCTAACACGGCCAAGACTCAAGTAAGCTCCTTCCACCCAACCGACTCAGAATACATGGAGAATCAGTCAAGATTTTGCTGACCCCAACTGCCGCAAAAAGCAGAAGAATTCAGGCAACGGACCAAGCAGAAAATTAATGAACACCACCCTCTTTCTGGAGCTGAAAACTATTCCAAAAGATTAAAATCCCGCAATAGATTCCTCGAACTGGCCTTAGAAGGGCCATCTGACAATTACCTAGTCCGGTTAAAGCGAACTCCAAGTAGCCAGTATGTAGAACACTGAACGCGAAAAAGTAAAGTAAGTTTGACCTATGGTCAATGGTTTTAGTTGTTTCAAGAGATGTTGAAAACAATATTTCCTCCAGGAACAGTTTTGTGTCAATAAATCGACAGTAAAACAATAACTGTGTATGCTTTGAAATATCAGTTGTTTCGTCACACTGCAAAGAAAAAACGGTGAACCTTTTAATTTTTGCAATGGTTGATTTTTCAAATCCAGAGCCATGTCATCAATTCTACGTTTTACTGTGTCGTTTGAGAGAGAAATTTTTGATACTCTCTTACAACTGTCTTCACTAAGTACGGTACTACAAGCAGCAAGTAAGCCAAGTTTATAAGTGACTCACCAATAGTATCTTGTTTTCTTGTATTTAACTATCAAAAGTGCCATTTTGTATGATGCTTCCACAGCTTTCTCATTTTCAACACAAATATTTGCAGTAGAGTCAAGTTTCATACGTTTTATTCTGCTTTTTTTGGCAATAAAATATTCTGGGCCTTAATCTTTCAAAGAAGAATGGTTTGTAATTAGATGCCGTTCGAAACGTCCAGAGCGCATTGCATCATTACTAAGAACAGCATGGCAGTTGACACACTGAGGTAAATGAATGCCGTTTTTCTCCATAAAGGTAAAACCATACTGGATATAATCGTCTGAATACAATCTTTTCTTTGGAAGTGACTTAGCCATTTTTAAAGCTGTTACACAACACTATTAAATAATTCACAAACAATCACTCTCTTATTAAATAACAACTACACTGATTGCTACAAACAGCACACAGACGCTTAACCTAACTAACCTTCTTATCTATGCGAACACTGAACTACAGAACTGGAGCGGAGCCAGGTGTGTTGGCAATACAGTGTTGGTAAATATACTTTGCGCTCCTACGATGTTGCCATACACAAGACTGTCGTGTTTAACTCAGGTTGTGTGTTTGAATAAAACGATTTTAATCACGTGTAAGTAAAGAAATATTTCTAAACAAAATAAAAATACGAAATACAAAATATTTTGTTTTTTAACAAAATACATATTTTATAATTTTTATTTTTTTTTCTTTGTACCCTCACGCCTCCCCTGAAATTCTCTCACGCCCCCCAGGGGGCGCGTCTCAGGTTGAGAACCACTGTTTTAAATGATAATGTAATATGTTTTACTCTAAATTTGATCTTATTCAAAATTAATATATACTTACACCATATGGTAGACAATAAAATATAAGGTGTAAACGACAACTGATAACTTTAAATTATACCATGGATGGTCTACATAAATAGCTTCTATTACCACAAATACAAATATCACTGTATGTAATGAATGGTTCAGCATTGTAGGAAAAAAAATTTGGCAGACCTTGGGGTAGATATAATCGTTGTCTATATGATATAGTCCCCAAAACAAAGAGGTGACAAGTATTCCAGATGAAAAGACGAATATCGTATAAATGTAACTTTTTATTTTTAAAATGTCACTCAGTCGTTCGTGCTTTGTTCGTAATGCATCTTGTAAGTCGCACCATGCTGACAAGGTGAAATAGCATAATTGCATCGTCTGGAAAGATAAAAAACAGATACTTATGGAGTCATAAAATATACATTCGCTTTAGGAGAACATTTTTACTTCATAGATAGATCTTCTTTGAACTTAGTTGATCTTCTGGGTAAGGATTTTTTAATACTTACGAAATTCCAAGTTGTGAAATAAGCCGGAGCATAGTTAGCTATTATTAATATTTTTGGCTCAGTCACGTCTTTAAAATCCAATTGAGTACAACTATACCATGCAACATATAAATGATGTACAACTGCCACAGAATGAAATAAAAATTGTTTACTCAGTTCTATCGGCTTCTGTTCTCCTAAAACCTGAAAATTAAATTTTATAATAGAAGAAATATGCAAAGAAATTCGACGTAAAATACGAGAGAGGCACTGTTTGGAATGAACGTACTTGCTCAAAGATGTGATATATCTGTAGACATATACTGTTGTTTTATTGACTTCCAAAAGGCATTTGATCGTGTTAAGCACTCTATATTGATCGAATCTCTAAAAGACATTGGCTTGGACGGCAGAGATGTTCGAATAATTGCAAATTTATATTGGAATCAAACAACATCAGTTTTAGTAGATGGTGTGGAATCACAGGCTCTCAATATTAAAAGAGGAGTACGCAGGGATGCCTCTTGTCACCCCTGCTTTTTAACGTTTACTCCGAAAGAATTTTCAGAAAAGCACTTTCTGAAAAACAAGAAAGAATACTTTCAGTTCCGTAAATCATAACTGGTCTTATGGCAGCTTTATAGAATTTTCCCTTTAGTTTCATTGGAGACTTTCTGTCACCTAACACACCACTTGCTGCCTGTCGCCTTAGTCATCCCATTTATCGTAAAAAATAAAATTAAAAATATTTTGAAAATTAAAATTATTCTACCACTTTCCGTTATATTAGAAATGAATAAAAATAATAAGAATAAAACCCTTACAATAAAGGGATTACCTTAGAAATTATAACACCGAAAAACTTATTAGCTAAATTCAACATTTTTGAGAATACCTAATACTGAAAGAAAAATGATATATTCAACATTATAGTTCCTCTCTTTTTATTTTTAATTGTAGTATTACAAGTAAATAAGCAAAAAATTGATACCCAGTGAGTTCGTTTAATCTGATCAACAAATCTTATGTATTGTATAATAGTTTTAGAATGATTTATACGGAATGTGATGACCTTTATCTTAAATTTGAACCTATCCTGAATTTAAATAGTAAAGTTACTTTTCACTACTTAGTTATTAGTTGAACAACGCAGATCCAAATTGTATTTGGTTTTCGGTTTCGTGATATACTTGTTATTGGTGCTCTAATAAATTGAATCGGTTTTTGAATTTTAACACTGTTGTCTACTTTTTACTACTACTAATTCAAACTTTTATTATTGTTTGATACTTCCTTCATCCATTCATTCGTTGGTTTATTTCTTTAAAGTTGTTCAAAATTCAGTCACATAGCTAGTATGCAGCAGTCTACAATAGAATTTGTTTTTCAGTATCTCAGTTTTTCAGTATTTCAGTGTCCTCAATGAAGGAAAAATGAAATTGCAATGTGGTTAACTTCTAAGAATTTAATCTTTGACGATACGACAAAAGCAGAATTATTAGAGCTTGCTAAAATTAATAAACAAAACTATAATAAATATGTATATTCAGGAGATACCCCAAAAACGGGGATTGAAATACTTCGCCTACCACCGTATCATTGCGAGGTAAATCCGGTTGAAATAGTATATGCCGAAGTTAAAGGTAACGTTGCTCGAAATAATACAACTTTTAAATTTTTAGATGTTACTAATCTTTTTCATAAATCAATATCCGAAGTAACTACTAAACAATGGCAAAAATGTATGAATCACATTATGGATATTCCGTATTTATATCCGTTATTATATCCGTCATCCTGGATAGGATAACACTTCGTCAGAAACAGAATAATCATGAGGAAGCTTAACTTTAAACTGTAGTTTAAAAGTTTATTTTACATTTGAACTAATTACCGTCAACTTCAGTGTTTATTTTTTATTTATTTATTTTTGTATTCTTAATATAATTTTCATTCTTATTTCCAATATTATTAGTATTAAGAATATTATTAATTATTAATAGGAATGTATAAAAACAATTTTTGTGTATGTATTTTACTTTATTTTATTATTTTATATTAACTGCATGTTTCACAATTAATACAATTTTTATTCTTTTTATGTGTATCTTTTTACTTTAAACCAGTATTGGATTGGATTAATTTCTTTGTTCGAAATATCCAAATAAATTTAACGCAAAGTTTTTTTTAAGATTACGTTTTAGTTAGAAGATTGTATTGAAGCTATATATTTCGAGGTTTGAAGATTAGTATTCTGAGAATTTACTCCAGCTTATTTTTCAAATATACTATAGTAGTCACTAGCGAGCCAAGATATGTGAAGCTGTCAACACGTTCACAGATATGCTATAGAATCTTTAGAAACCAACAAGTACTTGAATTATTTTCGTTGGTGACTAGACCAACCTGTTACAGATTCTAAAGGTCAGAAGATGGAGGGAAGTTGCCAGGAATCGACAGAAGTGGCGACTTCTTTGTGGGCAGGCCAAGATTGTCTAGCCACTTATGACGATGGTATAAGTATATTTGCAGAGATTGCTGCATTTTGCACTACTTTATGGCATTGTTTCTTAGATGTGAGAAATTGTACTATTCCTAAAAGCAATAGAATACGAATATCAAGGAAGACATGGTTGGAAACAATTAAATGAGACATGTTTTTAAAGTAGATTAATATTGGTATTATTCAAGATAAAAACTTCGCATAGAGCGATCTTGCATAGACGTAAAAGCAAGAAGAATTATAGTAACATTTCCAAAAGGTTCCCCCATTGAAGAGGAATCAATTCGTAATTCATATTGCATTGTCGTGATATAAATTTCAATGCCTATAAAGCTGAATAATCACTTTAATTATTATATTTTCAGTTTAATTTAGACACCAGGTATTTAAATAAAACCATTCCGTTTTTAATTAATTAACAAATAATCGTCCCCAGTTTAATTACGTCAACAATCATTAACATAAAAAGTAACTATATGATTTTAGAATGTGGGAAACTATTTACTTTTAGAAAAACATTTTTATAGTTGCATTGATTAACTAGATCGCACTGCTATATGACACAACTTATAAGTTACAAAAAAGGGCAAGGAATTAAGAACTCAAGGAATTGATATGGTATAAAAGATATAGTTAAAAACAAACTGGGTAGGAAATGGTGGTTTAAAAAATCGACCCCATGTGCCAACGTGGACACTGATAATTTCCTGGTCAGAATAGAAATGAGGGATGTATTTAAAGAAAAGGGAGTTTCCATAGATTTAACTACAGATCCAGTAGATCCAGATACAGTAGGTGTGGTTTTCAGCGCAGTAGTAGGCATAATACTTTATATTACGGGTAAACGATGTCACGTAAAACTAATATAGCAGATTTATCTTTTTTAGTTCAAATCTATGATCAAAAATAGAATATTACTTTATGAGGCGGAGAAGCATGACTTTTCTCGCTTCTTTGTCGAATAAAGTATACTATTTTTTCTTCAAACGTAGCAATTTTCAACCATAAATAGTACCAATTCATACGCTATTTTTACTCGAAATTAACTGTGGCAACTATCAAATCGTGGGATTTGAGTCTCCATGGTTACAGTTGTTTGACATTTGCAATTATTAAAGACAGCTTATTGTTTTTGCAACCGCAAGCGCAAATTTAGTGCGAAAATGGAAAACCTAAACGAAATTGAGTCCGCGGCTAATGATGCAGTAGCACGTTTGGGGCCCTCCAAGTCCGGAATAAAAGAGGAGTACGGCAAGTTACCCGAAGACGTTTTATTGGCATATTTTAATATAATGGAAAATGAAAAGAAATGGAAAATCTTCTACAATGTGGTCACGATACTCTATGATAAATCCGAGTTAGTTATTAGAAAAAATGTGGATATAAGCAAATTTTTAAAGTTACGTGCCTTTCTGAAAAAAACAAGCGAAGGATATACTGCAAAGAAGTCTAAAGTTTTCACTAAAGACGAGTTTGATAAATTTTTGTTTGAAGCGCCAGATAAGTTGTATTTAGGATTAAAGGTAAAAAAAATTATATTGCAAAGCATGTAGTATACTCTACTAAATTGTAAAAATGAAGACTGTGGACATTGAGGATAAAGAAAATGTAATAATTATCAAAATCTCAGACAGTAAAACACGACAAATTAGATCTTTTACGATAATTGGTCAAAACTACATTAAACTGTATAAAAAAGTATGCATCACTGCGGCCTGAAAATTTCACAGAAAACCGATTTTTTATCAAGTACCAAAATGGAAAGTGTAACCGAAACGTCATGGGAATACATTCGATCAGCGCAGTAGCCCAAAAAGTAGCTAGTTATTTAAATTTTAAACGATGCAAGCGCATACACGGGTCACTCTTTACGACGAACTTTAGCAACACTTTTAATTGATGGAGGCGGAAATCTAGAATGCCTCAAACGACATGGGGGCTGGAAATCAAGCACGGTTGCCGAAGGATATATAGAGGATTCAATAAGAAATAAGAACGATAATGCTTAAAAAATTTTAAACCCTCATGATTCGCCAACATCGAGAATGATTGCTGAAAGTTGTTCTCGACCATCAGTATCATCAACAATTACCAATGCGCATCAAGAGTCGGGAACATTTTTGCACGGTTTCAATTTTGAAAATGCCTCATTAATTGTACTTTTAAATATTACTATAAATAAAAATGATGTTTAATTTTTGTTAATGACATTTGTATTGTTGCTTTGTGACATGTTTCATATTGTTTGCCATGACAACATTTTTCCCTCCGCCGTAAAGAAATGGGAAAAAAACTGCTGCCGCGGAGACATCAAACTTTGACAGGATCAAGTTAGATAAGTAATGTCATCATTATTTGACATTTGAAGAAAAAATACCTTTTTTTAGTAATATACTATTTTACAGGACTTCTCTTACACACGACTTACACACAGTAATAAAAATTTTTATTTCAAAATAGTTTATTTGTCATATATTATTAGTATATAAAAAGTGATACATTTATTAAAAATTATACTACATGTGTATCTTAATTATCATAATTTATATTGATTATGGATTATTTCTACTCTTTTTTGCTTTTTATATAATGTAAAAGGTCGTCGGCGGTTACTACTCCTAATGCTTTATTAACTCCGTCTAAAAAAAAGAGATTAGTGAGCAGCGGAATAAAAAAAATACAAACATTAAACATTTGAACACGAATGTTTTTGTTTTTGCCCGGTTTAATTGTACTTCATGCAAAAAATGAGCTGAATACGCAATAGACCATTTAATCTATTTAAAAGAAGTCTGAATCAGTTGCCTCTTTGTTAAGGATAGCTTTAGGTACTAGGTATAAAGATCATGCCTAATACCTCAAAGGGCCTTCCGTTTACTTAACGGGTCGTCTCATAATATTCCAGGTTTTTTCCCGTCACTACATAAAATAAGGAAAGGTAAAATACCCACAGCAAATTATGACGAAGTTTATTATATTATTGAAAGCCCGTTTGTGTTCTGCTATACGTTTGTTAAAGGTTCTACTCGTTTGACCGATGTAAGTTTCTGGACAGTTGAACATGTAAGTTTGTATACACCACTGTGTAAGTGCTTTATCTATTGCCTCTTGTTCTTAATAAATTTTATTAGTTACTCGGCCGAAACAGCTGTAGTTATATTAAATTATAATAAAATTTGTAGTAGTGTTGAAAACAAAACTTTTCAGTGGTTTATTCGTTAGCAATGTTACCAAATTCGACTGGTATTTTTACAAATTTGTAACTTTTGATTCCAAATTTGACACACCATGTATTTTTGTCTCAAACAAAGGTACTTGAAACCAAGTTGCATAACTAATATATCGAGAATTCCCTTCTTCTTTTGTTGCCTATCCTCTGTGAATGTTGGCACTCACGTTGGTCCATACAACTTTGTTGACAGCTGCTCTAAATAGATGTATGGTAGTCATTCCTGCCCACTGTCTGATGTTCTTCAACTACGATGTTCTTCTACGCCCTTGAGATCTTTTGCCTTCTATCTTGCCTTCAGCAGTTTCATAGATTTTGTTCAGTAGACTTGTTAGGAGGTTGAGCTGGTTGTTTTTAAATAGTTTCAATATTTTAGCTTGAATGTTATCAGGTGCAGGTGCTTTGTTGGTTTTTAGTCTTTTATTGCATATGTTACTTCACTGACGTTATTTCTGGTACTAAATATCTGGAAACACTTGCTCTTGCTCTTCCTTGAATAATTCTTCCATGTACTGCCCCCGACAACAGAATTCTCTATTGATCCCAAATTCAATAGAACCGTTTATTGAAGCAAGAGAAACCTATTTACTAGGTGTAAAGGTTCTACTATATTAAATTGAGTCTAAATCTACCTCACTCTTATTCACTCTTTCTCATTAATTTAACGAAAGATATCTCTTCAATACCGTGAAAACTTGTTGTAGTGGAGAGAGAGGCTATTCTTGCTCGACCTTGGTCTCTAGTTTTGTAAGATGAGCACCGCAGACTAGAGGCCAAGGAGTGCTCAACTGTGGGTACCAGGCAACACTCAGGATTCATTAATGTGAATGGTTCTGCCCGAACTGACCATCCATTTCATATTTTCTCCTGACAAAAGAATGGGCCAGGATAAACAAACACAAAACCATGAAGAAGTTTAATAAGGACGGAAGAATCGTAAAGGCCAACCAGCAAATTTGAATATCTTATAATAAAGACCCATATTTTATAAGTTTATGTGCTGGACGTGAAATTATGATTGACAGGGATAATCAGTCCCATAAACTGAAGAGAAGAGTCGGTCTTAGCTGGGCACCATATGGAAAACTGAGAGAAACTTTTAAAAGTGAACTGCTCACATGCCTGAAGAGAAAAGTATTTGATCAATGTATCCCCCCAGTATTAAAATATGGAGCAAAAACACTTACTTTATCAAATGGCTCGGCTTATCAAACTGAGAGTCACACAGAGAAGGGCAGAACACATAGCTAGAATGACGGATGGGCGATGGACAAAGAGGTTATTGGAATGAAGACCCAGGGGAGGCAAGAAAAGCGTTGGTTAACTATCTACACGATTTGCTGACGATTAGGGAAGACAAAATAAAAGTTGGATGAGAGTGGTGCAAGATAATCGGTGTTGGAAACACGAGGAAGAGTTCAATGTTCCACAGTGGATTTTCGAGGCTGGATATTGATGAAATTCCATATATGAACAATTCATCTTTTTCTTTTCTTTGCTGCTATTTTGAAAATTACTGAAAGTAAACTTTCATAATCTGTGGCAAAATATAAAGAGATACCTGGTGAAAAATTCAATACTTACTGTCTGTTTCCAGAATCACGACATAAGGTTCAATTTCTAAAACTCTGGATACAAGTCCAAGAGAACTTGTTTTGGGTAATTTAGAAAACATTCTATCTAAGCAATTATTAATTTCGTCTTTCGGTGAATCTTCTGCTATAAGGCGGTTAGTGATTTTCCTTCGTGTAGCTAATCCAACAATGATTCTAAAATGCAAAAAAGAATATTAAAGTACGTTGAGATTCTTTTTATAAGTGAGTATATTTTATGAAAGTTATGAGTGAATCTACAAGTTTTACTGTACGTAGAATCCTCGATTGTTTTTATTTAATATATTGGAAAAGACAAATCTTCACTTGGTGTATAAACATAATTAGAGGAACTTATCCCAATCTAGCAATGAAAAGACTTATTGTGTATACCCTATATCTACATTCAGTTTAAACAGATCTTGGCTTCTAAGAAAGTCTATTAGTCTAATTGCTAGCAGTTCTGCTTAAAATATTGTAGGAGTATCTCCGAGGTCCATTGACTGCTGTTCCGACTTACATGCCGGTACAAGAATAATTAGTTAAAATTTTGGTTAGTTACTAATTTATTACAATTCAATAGATTATCTTATACCAGTTATTCCTTTGTCTGCTTAATCAGTTTTTATTCATATTAATAAACACAGACATGTAATATTGGCATAATTACTGTAATTTTTATCATTATCTTTATAAGACAGCACCCTAATACAGGCTTTTTATAATTTCAGTATTTAATTTATTTGGTACCGTTTGACCCGAAGATGCTTTGCTAAATGTAGAAAGCGAAACCGGTCGTTTTGGTAATCAAACTAAATTGATTGTGAGTAAGTCTTATTTTATTTCTTTTAACCTATTTGAAATGGACTCACACAGGCAACACATTCATGATTTGAAATACCTATCACTTAAGACCATCTAATAATATGCCCAAACATCATATTAACCTAGCAGATGATTTTGATCACAATCAGAATGGCAGACCTTCAATATCAACAGCCTGTGAGAGTGAAATACTGAATCAGTTTCCTACCAGAAGTAAAAGATTAATTCAACCCCCATCTAGATATAATGATTTTGAGATGTACTACTTTTGCAATCAGTATTGTTATTAGTTTTTATTTTAGAATGTTTTATTCTTAATTCGTTGTAATTTCTATGCTTTATTGGAAGGAAAAGATGTCATGAGAATAGCTCATGAATGTAAAGTCCTGATAGGACTATGACACGGGACAGGCGGCACAAGGTCTTATGGCATACATAGAGGTTAGGCAGGCACTTTAGATTAGGTTATGCGGATACTGTATTAGTGAAAGCAATAATAATAAAGATGTACAACAGTCCGTATCAAACATTATTACCCATTGTCCACAACTGGCAAATAGTCAACATCCAGCTCGTTTAAAAGCATCTAAGACTTGGGCCGGATGGGTCGATTTTGCAATATTTCGGCAGGGTTTGAACGACAACTCCGTAACATTAATATCCCACCACCTAAAACAAATAGTTTTATATAGTATCGCATAAATGTATTAAGTCAATTATTAAAAAACAAAAATGAAAAATACAAATTTATGAAATAAGGAATTTCAAAGACAAATTGAACATTTTAGTATCTGGTATTAGCACCACTGGCTTTAATGACGTGCCTTATTATCTGTGGAAGACTTCTTATCAGAGACTGTATGTAGTCCCGAACATGCTCAATTGGGTTTAGGTCTGGACTGACTGCTGGCCAATTGAGAACTTGAATACCAACTTCTTGAATATATTGCATTTTTATTGTAGCAACGTGTGGGCGAGCGTTTGTATTACATAAAACGAAATCATCTGCAATAAATGGAACAACAGGCACCGCATTTTCTTTAAGAACCTCTCTTCTTAAGAACTTCTTATATACCATTTAGTTGCATAGGTGTGGCCACAGCGGGTTCCGCGGATGTCGTGGAGTAGCTATATCTAATACGGGCCACCACCGTTGGTATTTTAAAATTGAACGCCGGGATACAAAATTTTGCTCAAGGAAAATATTGAGGGCGATAGATTGAGAAGTTTTGATAAACGCCTAACAGTTAAAAAACGTCTAGACATTTACCAGAGGACGTTTATTTATTTTTTAATGTGAATAATATGTATTCATATTAAAAACAAACTAATCAAAAGTAATTATACTACATACAAGGTTCCATTTGTTTTTGTTTCAGCTTTTTAATCGGTTTTTATTTTTTTATAATTAATTTTTTAATAGATTTTATCCTCTGATTACTAACAAAGCATTCCACTAAGTAAATCGCTCACCGGCGCGTCTGAAAACTGGAATACGTCAGTTGGATCCATAAAGTGCAAGCTTGACTCATCGGTAAAAGAATATTAGCCACGTCGGTAATATCCCAATCGACATGTTCTCGTGCGAACCTTAAAGGGTGCCCTCGTTATTAGCAGAGCAGTAGCAGGCATTCTGACTCTGATTGAAATTCTCTTAATCTGTTTCTAATCGAATTGACTTCGAACATTATGGACTGTGAAAAGATCACTTCGCAGTTGCCTAACTGTAACATGACGTGTACGCAAAGTCGAAAGACGTAAATTACGGTCATCTGCAGAATGTGTGCACCTGGGATGTCCTGGAACTGGTCTTTTTGTGTAACCTCCAGTTTCTCTATACCTTCTTAAAGCTCTTTAAACACCGGATTATCATAACATCAGCAACATATTGCTGCAATAGACCATCTCCAATTAAGGCTATGATTTGAGTTGCTGGTTCTGACTAATTATTAATTTTTTTGTACGAATGCACCTTCTCATTGAAAGATCGAGCAGAAATAGTGCATAGATCATAATTATCTAACACAAATTTCCAAATCAAAATAACTATTATCTTTTATATGTATGTATGTTTATGTATATTTCTCTTGGTTTTACTTGTTTTTAAATAGAGTTTTATAATATTGCCTACTCGCTTATTATTTTTCTATGGTAATATATATACCCAATGTGAAAGGGAGAAACCAGCGAGTTCTAGATTGAACATACATATATAATCATCTCCCTTTCTGATGTCTTTATATGTTATATAAAGATTATCGTATGTGCAGAACGCAACAATGCGGAAATCGTTTTCGAAAAATATTAGTACAAAAATAAAGAGTAGTTTAACCAGGTTAAACTCAAAACAATAAGTCGAAAAGAACAAATTACTTAATCCTCCAAGAGCTTCAACAAGCTTAAAAGCTTTACGTATGTTTTTGGAGCCTCTCTTCATGTCTCCTGATGTCTTTTCTTCTTCTTCTTCTTCTTCGTCTAGCCATTCACGTCCACATCTGAACATAAGCCTCTTCAAGTCTTCCTTTCCATTGTTTTCTATTGTACGCTACTTGTAGCCAATTTTTCCCGGCAGTCCTTTTCAGATCATCTGTCCATCTCATAGGAGGTCTGCCTCTGGGTCTTTTGTGTTGGTATGGTCTCCAGGTTAAAATTGATCTGTGCCATTTGTTTAGATCGCTCCTAGCTACATGTCCAGCGTATTACCATTTCAACTTTAATGATTTTTGCACCACATCGGTGACTTTGGTTTTCTGTCTTATCCATGTGTTTGTTTTCTTGTCCTTAAGTGATATACCTAGCATTGCTCTTTCCATCGCGTGTTGAGTGACTCTAAGTATATTCATATTCTTTTTTGTGATTGTCCATGTTTGTGCCGCATAAGTTAATATCGGAATAATGCATGCATCAAAAACTTTAGATCTAAGATGTAATTGAATTTGTTGATTTCTGAGTATATAGTTCAGTTTACCGAATGCGGCCCAAGCTAACTTTCTTCTTCTTTTTATTTCTTCAGTCTGAATTTCCCTATTTAGAATTATTTTTTGTCCCAAGTATATATATTCTACAACTTTTTCTATAACTTTATCGTTTATTATTGTCACGGTGTCTTCGGAGTGCATGACTTCTGTTTTGTTTAAATTCATTTTCAGTCCTATTTTAGAAGATTCGGTATGTAGTTCTACAAGCATGGTTTGCATTTCTTGTAGGTCAGTAGCTATCAGGATTATGTCATCTGCAAATCGTAGATTACTGAGGTAGCGGCCATTGATGTTTATTCCCTTATATTTCCAATTTAGGTTTTTAAAAACGTCCTCCAAAACTAAGGTTAACAGTTTGGGTGATAAAGTATCTCCCTGTTTGACTCCCCTGTTTAATGGTACAGGGTTCGTGTGTTCATTTTCATTTAGGTAGTATGTAGCTGTAGCTTGGTTCATAGTTTCTTTTATTAAGTTAATATATCTGCTGTCTATTCTACAATTTTGCATTGCGTTTATTACGGCCGTGTGTTCTATGGTATCGAAAGCTTTTTCGTAGTCTACAAATGCTAGGAAAACTGGAAACTTGTATTCGTTACATTTTTATTAATATTTTTGTGGTTAACAGGTGATCGGAAGTTGAATAGCCTTTTCTAAGACCTGCCTGTTCATATGGTTGGTATTCGTCTAATTTCCTTGTTAGTCGAGTAGTTATGACTTTGGTGAGTATTTTAAACAGGTGTGACAGTAGGCTGATGGGTCTGTAGTTTTCCAATTTTCGACTATCACCTTTCTTGTGTAATGAGATTACTTTAGAGTTGTTCCAGCTCTTAGGGACTTTGCCCTGATGTAAACAACTGTGCACAAGCTTAGTTATAAATGCAATTAGTTCCTTACCTCCTTCTAATATCATATCTGTGGTAATACTATCTTCTCCTGCAGCTTTATTTCTCTTCATGTTTTCCAATGCTGTAGTTACCTCTGAAATTGTTACTTTTGGCATTATTTCTGATCCAACATTTTTTATTAATTTCCGTGCTGGTCTCATCTCATCATCTTGTTGATGTGATCTGTAAAGTTCTGTGTAAAATTCTTCTATTCGTGTCAGTATGTTTTCTCTACTTGTGATTTCATTTTCGTCTTTTCCTATTAATGATATCATCTGACGTCGTCCTAGTGTGGGTCTGAGGCATTTCATACTCTTATTTTTTTCAATAGTAGTTGTTGTTATTAATTTTTCATTTTTTTTTCTTTTTTGTTGTCTGATTCCTTTTCTAATCTGCCTATTAAGTTCTCTATATTCGTCGGTTCCCCGTTTGTTAGATTTATTTAAGATCTTCCTTCTTTCTATTTGTTGTAATATTTCTTTGTCTAATTCATTGTATGTTGTTTTTGGTTTTTTCAGTTGCAGAAGGCTTTTATTCACTGTTTCGGTAATAAGGTTATTCAAATCATCAATATCATTGGAGTTTATCTGCTGCATGCTAACTTGATTTAATGCATGCACTATCTTTTTATTAAATTCACTATTTTTGATTTCTTCAGATGTCCATTTGTATCTTTTTTCATGTATTCTTTTTCTTTCTTAGTTTTTTTGTTAATTATTAGTTTTGTTCTTATTAGTCTATGATCGCTTCCTAGGTCAAACTGATTTAATACTGATACGTATTCTAATAAGTTTCTATTCTTCGTCTGATTCTGTTCTGATGTCTTTTATTTGGGAAATATTCTTATGTATTCTGATGTCTTTTATTTGGGAAATATTCTGCTTGTGGGTACCTATGTAAATCTTTGTTCCAAACATCAAAAAGTACCTACATTTTTTAGCGTTAGATTCTGAAGCGTTTCAAGGTATCTACAATTACTTTTTTTGTTATAGCCTTATAACCGAAGGTCTTAAATTTACAACTGTTTCAAAATTTCTGTGTAAATCAGTACGTTTTTGCTTTATATTAAAATCGACTGGTCTTTGATTATTCCATCGTTGCTTCTAGTGATAAAACTGCTGTGTCAGTAAATTGTAACTTACATGCATCAGTTTCTCGCTACTATACACTTGGATTTTATCCCTTGGATGGATATTAAATAAAATTAAATAAAGAAAAAAAAAATGAAAAAGACAGCAAATATTTGATTTCACGCAAAACAACTCCTATGTATCTGTTGATACGTATTTCGACCTAATAGGTCTCATCAGAACAGTTATTCATAGGTGTTCTTAACGTGAAAAATCAATATTTTTCTGTCTTTTAAGAAGCAACACTAAAATGGCTTCAATACGGACGCGATAGCGACATCTAAATAATAAAATCCGTAAAATAGTTTCGAAACACAATTCAGATTTCTGCTTATAATCTGAGCCTTCTAAAAATTGCAAGGCAAACAGCCGTTGATAAAAGATGTTAAAAGGGACATGGAGAATCTAAAATTTGCATTCCACGACATGTCTTTTACAACTAAGCAGAAATCCTTAGCGAATTGTGTTTCTCGTACTTACACAGAGCATATCCGCATAAAAGAAAAAAGACAGCAAATATTTGATTTCACGCAAACAACTCCTATGTATCTGTTGATACGTATTTCGACCTAATAGGTCTCATCAGAACAGTTACTCATAGGTGTTCTTAACGTGAAAAAATCAATATTTTTCTGTCTTTTAAGAAGCAACACTAAAATGGCTTCAATACGGACGCAATAGCGACATCTAATAATAAAATCCGTAAAATAGTTTCGAAACACAATTCAGATTTCTGCGTATAATCTGAGCCTTCTAAAAATTGCAAGGCAAACAGACGTTGATAAAAGATGTTAAAAGGGACATGGGGAATCTAAAATTTGCATTCCACGACATGTCTTTTACAACTAAGCAGAAATCCTTAGCGAATTGTGTTTCTCGTACTCACACAGAGCATATCCGAATAAGAAAAGTTTAGTATTACTGACATATTTTCTTACCAATGATTGCGAGTGTTAACACAAGGCAACAGATTTCTTTGTTCCATCCACTGATCACAAACAAATTTGGTTAGGTAATTTTTGGTACCATCACATAGTAAAATCACTACCCTCTTTCCTTTTCCAAGTTTATAATCTTTAATCGCTTTAATAGCAGCTACGAGTAGCAATCCACTGCTAGAGCCTAAAACAAATCAAAAAGGTTCATTAAAAAAATCAATAGATAGATTAAATAATTAGTTTGGTAAGATTGTATTCTGTAATCAGTAAACTCATGGCTATCATCATCATCATCATCAACCTGTACTGTACGCGTCCACTGCTCGACATAGGTCTCTCTTAGCTCTTTCCATCTGTCTCTGTATTGTGAAGCTTGCACCTAGTTACGCTAATAAGCTTGAGGTCGTCACTCAACAACACGTTTTGCCCATCGGCGTGTTCTGCCCAATTCGATTTAAATGACTTGATTTTTTTGATAGTGTGTTGTTTTTTTTCTAGGACGTATTTCTTCGATTAGGATTGGGTCTCTTAGAGAGACATCCAACATCTGGTGGTCCAGATAAAACAGTTTTTCATTCACTTTATCGGACCATATAATGGGTAACCTTTATTTTTTATTTAATGAAAAAAAATTATTTTTTATAAAAAGTTCTGAATGATCTATAATTAATATTTGATAATTGTATTTATAAAAAAAAAACCGTTCTCTCACCGCTCTGGAACTCGCTTCAGCCATGTGTTACCTCTAGCCAAATTTAATTTAATACTGAACATCACAGTTATTTTACAACATAATGTATAATCTTTTATAACTAAATGTAATTTTAAAGGGTTTTTACCCTAGTATTTTGGTGGCTCAGGCAATTGTGACCTAGCATTTTTTCGATTTTAAACCTGATGATGGACTGTGTGGTCGAAAACGTTTGTTTTATTGATGTAGCCCTTTTTAGGGTTTTTTAAATAAATATACCCATTTACGAAGACTAACCTCTTTTTTGTGATACGTGGTATATACAGCCAGCTACAGGAATTTTTTCCTTGTGGATTTTATTTAATTGTATTTTAGGTTTTAGAATATCCAGAACTTTTTATAAAGAATATCTTTTTCATAAAACTAAAAATAAAAAAGTTTTTCATATGGTGCCGACTTGGACATTGGATTGGACACCGCTGGAGACTACACCGAAAAAACTATTATATAAATCTATTGATATCGATTCAAACGCTGAAGGCACACACAAGGAAGATAGTTCATAGCTCAAATCACCCAGAGTATCGCAAATCGCCTCATACACAGTGGCCCCAGCTGCTCATACAAGGATACACGTCTGTATTGTGGTATTGTATAATATTTTATATATTTTTCTTTATTATAATATAGACTATATACTAATATATGATTCTTCTGTTTACAGGTGACCTACAAAAAAAAATCACAAAAAACACAAAAAACGGCTTCGGCCACCAAAAAAAATCTAAAAAAATACTAACAAAAAACCGGCTCTCGCGCCACCAAAAAAATTAACAAAAACCCCAAAACCCGGGCACGTAGGGCCCAACCCTCCTTGAGCACCAAGTCGCCGAACTGAGCCGGGACTCAGAGCGGAACTTGAGGCCCAAGTAAGCAATTTTAGTTCGCGGATAAGCTACATTAAGATAAACAGTGAATAAAGCGGAGATGTCGCTGTCCTGAGTTTTCACATACGGTTAGGAAACCATGTTGGGGTTCTATTACCCAGGACCTCCACATGAAGAGCACTTGGCTGATTGTTGTGCCTCTATAGCGAATCAGATTGCTATAGGGGGGAAAGAGATGGTCTAGAGCATTGGAGCACGGTGGGGTGATTCCTGTTTTTAACTCGAGTTAAAACACCTTGCTCCCAATGAATTATTACACCCGATCGTACTACCTGGGTGAACATTTCTCATAGGCTGGGTTCAATCAAATTGCTTGCTTGCTTGAACGCTGAAGGACTAATTTGTGCCCCAAACGCCGTAATATATGGCTTTTATTTCATCAGATCAGTAGCAAGCTTTTGTTGAAAGCTACTATTATTTGTTTTTCAGTTTATATCGATCAAATGTATCACTTAAATTTTTATTCTTACCTACTAATAATCCTTCTTCCCTAATCAGTCTTCTACTCATAGTGTGAGTTTCATAGTCGTCCACTTTGTACCATTTTTCCGGCAATGATTGATCGCATACTGTAGGTACAATCATATGACCTACACCTTCGACTTCGAAAAATCCTACATCTGATTTGTTCAGCTCCGGCGGTGCCGCAAACTGTGAGCCATAGGGATCGGCCCCTATGATTATAGTTTTAGGCGAAAGTTCTTTAAACTTTCTGCCGATTCCTGTTAAAATTCCCCCGGTACCACATCCAATCACCTGCAAGTAGTAAAGTTGATTTTTTAAATACACAAACATATGAAGAGATGTCAATCAAAATCAATCATGTCCACCTTAAGAAGTTTTAGGGAAATCGCAAAAAACGTATTAGTAAATAACCTTACATGAAAAATCGGATAAATTTGCATATATCATTTTATTTATTGAAATTAACTGATTCTTAGTAAATATTTCAAATCTGAAGGTATAAATAAACCTGTAAATACAGTTTAAAAAAAGGACATGTTCTTATTTGATTGGACTTCATGGACGTTGATAGAAGGGGTTGAAATAAAAAACTCTTAGACTACTTAAAATATCTATTGTATTGTTACAAAAAATAATCTTGAAAAATGGCTAACATTTACCAACGACACTTTCCACAAAATATAAATGTTTAAATGTGTAGTCCAATGTCAGGTTCTAGACAATCACAGGATTCGTCCACTTCGTCAGCATCAATTTCGTCGTCCTGGACTTCCACTATTATGGTCTTATACCAAGATAAGAAAGTCATGTTTCTGCCAGTCATCACCATACATTTTCACAAGTAACGTCTCCACGTCCTTCTTCTTAGCTGCTTTCACTATATTGCTCAGTGGAAGTGACTCTACAGGAGTTGAGAACGACCTTGCAGAATGCCAGCCTTTTTTATGAGGCTTGTTGTAGGTTTCAAAATCACTTTCAAACCTAAAATTCTGTGCCGATTTCACTTTGATAACAGTAAGTTCTTGTCCATTGCGGTTGACAGCTTTCTCTTTCCTCACAAAAATCCTCTTCTTTTCAGATATCATTTCAATGTTTTTAAATCGTGTAGCCAAACTTTTAGCATCAATCAATCCCCAATCCTCTCCAAGTTTCCGTACTTCTCCAACAGAACTATATACATTGTAGTACTCTTCCTTTGTTGCAATGGTAGGCTGCTTCCTGAGTAACTTTTCAACCCTTCCGAACACCCGATCAGCGGGGAGGAAGCTATGCCCGCGAACAGGGTATGTTCGCGGGCATAGCTTATGTAATGTCCTCTAAAGCATTTTGCACTGATCCTAAGTAATACACTAATGTGTAAACAACGGCATTGCTTTTGTTTTGACCGGCACACCTATCACAGAACAGATTCAGTCTTGTTACATTTGAAAAATTAGCGGGGTTCAAGAAATTTATAAGTGCAGATGAAACTTCGGTCGCACCCCTTCCTGCAAGTTCTTCAGTCCATACGTAAAATATGGGGTTTTGTGCGTTTGATGCTACAATGCAAAAAGAATAAAAACTTAATTGTCTTTTGTAGAACGCGTCTTGTATAGGAGTTTTGGGAAGTATTTTATTGCATGTACTGCAAACGTCAGAAGCTGGTGATGAAAATCCGATATTTAATTCATTGAAAACTCTCCTAAACATAGATTTCTTAACTTTAAGATTATCAAGTACAGAATCATTGTATATTAGCCACAACTTCTTAATGTTTAAGTCTGCACCAAGATAAATCCTTTTCGATTTTTTTCGATTATAGTGGCTTTCTTTTCCTCTTAAATTTCTCAAAAAAAGGCGGACTGATTCCTTGTTCGCAGCAGATTTGTGACTCTTCCTATCGCCACCCCTCTGATCCTTAACAGCCTTTCCCTCTTTCCCCTTTTTAGAAATATTAGTCAATCTTGTTCCCTTCACCATGGTAATATGCATGAAAAGTTTCCTACACACAGGTATAACTTTACCGGTTGATGAAAGTATAGAATATTGTACACTAAAACTTTTAGCCTTTGATTTTTCAGAGGTAGGCCTAGGCCTTCGTCGCTTTATGTTACGTTGATTTATCCAACTGGCAATGGTGTTATCTTGCGTGTTTTTGTCAGGTATTTTGTAGAGGATATTTCGAACAAAAATAGCATCTATAGGCCTAACTAATGCACATTTCATACCTTTGTTCATGTGTTTACATGGAACAAACACACGACATCCCACTGGAGTACTGTATCGCTTAAGCTTGGCTCTAGTTTTTTTTATCCACAGTCTTTTTATTTTTACGAGATCCTTCATTGGCATCGCCCACTCTCACTAAGTTTTCTTCATCCATGGAAAATTTCAATTTTATTTAATAAAAACTACTATAATAATATTAAAATTAAACCACAGTGCAATACAAACTCAATACTCGCTATCGACATAACCTAGAGGGAAAACACAGACAATGTGTTGACATGGTCAAATCACGTGACCAAATCGGGGCACTCCTATTAGCTGAATGGACATGTGGTGGTATGATTGAAACCAACTGTGGACATGATTTCATTTGATTTGGGAACCTAATATTGTGTATTCATTTTAAACAGGACATGATTTTTTTTAACCGAAACCGAAAACACCATAGAATAGGATTCACTCTTTATGTTATGAAACAGCTGCTAACTCATTTTTTTATTTTTATGGACATGATTGATTTTGATTGACACCTCCTCATATTATTTACGTAAAAAATTATTAAATATACTTAAAAGGAAGGAAGATATCATAATAGTTAGGATACTTACTATCATATCCACTTTTCCGTCACATTGGTAGTAATATTTCTTCCGCTGTCGTGTCGTAGTGCGATAATGGATTAGAAGGATTGGAAAACTGAAAAAGTAAGTACATGTTAAGATAAAACAAAATAACAATAGATATTGTGATTCAATACAAAAATTTAGATCATTGTTTCTATGGTTCATCTATGTCATATCAATAGGACAACAATAACGAGGATCCACATAGAAATAGGGTAGGAATTTAAAATAAATAAATATGTTAGGGATGTGATTGACAGTGCCATTGAAATCAAAATTTCGGCATGTAATCCTTGTCTTTGTAAAGTTGGTACTGGCAATTTAGAAAGTGTAGCTGGTGTTTGTAGATTGTCTCAGCGAAATGAGAGAGGAGAAATGTTGCAATTAAATTATTCGCAGTATATTTAAAATGATTTAGGATTGTAACTTTTAAGCTCTAGATCTCCAAGGCCTGTTAAGTTACATAAATAAGACAATTTGAGTTGTTAATTGTTCAAATATATTAACACTGGGTTAAATTAAAAATTATTTTTAAAAATGTTTAATTATTCAAAAATGTGTTTTGTATAATTTTGAGGTCATTGGTAATAAACGTTTAATAATATTTAATACCTGTTAAACAGTTTAATGTTTATTAACAATATTATTTCCATAATCATTTAATCTTTTTTGTTGTTTATTAAAAAATCAAGCCATTAAAACATTAAAATATAATAATTATAATAGCCCACACTTGTGAATTCATCGTAAAATGGTTTATTATATTTATGTTAAAATTATTTTCGTTGCTCATTATATAATCACATGAAATTTGTTTTAAAGTGATTGTTATGGTAGCGTATGATTCTAAACTGATAAATGTATCTATCTATTATGATTAAAATGATTTCAGTCGTATTAATATACAAAACAATACTTAATAATTAAATGTAATTTCTAAGGAATTTTAAACAGATTTTGTAAATAATTTGTTGTATGCAAATAAATGCCGATAAAAATTTTGTGACAAGTGGTTGTAGGAATTCTACCGTTTTTGGGTTTTTCTGTAATAGCTTTTATGTCATATAATAATTATCTCCCTTAAATATTGCTTAATATGCATCATTGAAGAAGTCACTATCTCCCCTGAACCCAGAAGTAAAGAAGATTAACACTGATAATAATAGGTGACGCCAAACTGGGAAATAGTAGGATGAAAACAAGATGTAATGACACAGTATAAAGAGGTTCCATGGAATCTCTTTATACTGTGCCATTGTAAAGAGGTTCCATGGAATTTCTTATACTGTGCCATTGTATAAGAGGTTCCAGTAATGGTTCCATTATACTGTGGTAATGGTATTTACAATGAATAAACGAACGAACAGCAGATAACGACACCTTGAGCCGACGGGCAGTGACGTAGCCAGGGACATGTCCAGGGGATCCGGTCACCCTCCGAAATATTATCAACTATTGATGATATTAAAATTTAATAAACACGTAAAATGGATCATATATACTTCATTATATTGCTTTCATTTATTAATAGTATATGATTACAATATACACATATAACCCAAAAATACTCTACATAAAACATACAGTTAATCAACTTTATCTGCAACTTCATTTACTTTATTTACAATTTATTACTTACTTGGTCCATAATAATGGAATTAGGTATTTTTTTATGAAGGGCAAGGGCTTTTCCATAAGCGCCATCTTCGCTATCCATGGGTGCTGTCATTGCGACTCTAATGGTTTCTGCCCCAAACGCTTTCATTAGATATTCCTTTTCGAGTGAGTATTTGTCTGGCATGATTATAATACATTTGTAACCTAAAATTAACAAAAAATATTTTTATTTAATAGTATTCCTTACTCTTTTGTCCTCCACACTAATTAGCTGTACATACGTACTTAGATCTATTTATCAGTTAGCAATATCGTTGCGAGACATCTACCGCAAAATGGATAGATGACTGAACAAGTGTTTTTTCTATGGTTCAGAAATGTGTTTTTGAAAAAGTGCGTTGTTTTTCTGATTTACGATTGTCATTTATCGCACATTTCATCTTAACTAATTGCGACGTTAGCTATGGCAGAATATGTGACTATTCTTAAATTACCCCCCATAGTTCTGCAATATTGCAGCATTTGGATGTGTCTGTCTTCTAGAGATTCAAATTTTCATGGGATGCTTTGTTAACAGATTGGCAGCGCAAAAATTTAGGAAAACAACTAACAAAATGCGAATTTTCCAACCTTTTGGGAAATCTGGGCGGAGTATTCGAGAACCTGTTGTGGTAAATGGCTTTAGAAAGACGGTATTTTTTCTCTAAATCGAGATTCCATTTGCAAAGAAAAGTTGAATCTTGAAAAGTTAAAACAATATTATGAAGAGAAAAATATTCCTGACTCTATCACTGACGAGCACAGTTCTATGGGTAAGCAAACTCCGATCCCATATACAACCTCTTGCAACTCTACTATAGAAAGCCATTGCATCAACTTCCATTGTAGGAAGAGGAAAATGGAGAACAATGGAAGGGGAAAAGAATAGATGTTGCTGAGGTGATCACAACTAAAACCTATTTAGAACACCTACAGTTATCGAAAACAAACACCTAAAAAGTTACCTGGATTTTCCACTGATCACACATTAAGTTTGTGAAAACCATTACTGGGGTTCTCTGGACATCGAACGCACGAACAAAATTACCTCCACTGTGAATTGGATAGCCCATTTGGGGCCAAAGCCGGCACTGAACAAAACTTATGGCTCTGCCTCTTACAAAAAACAGGACAGGTAGAATTGGACTACAATTAAACCTTAAATTGCCACTATTAACTGCTACTTAAATTATTTTCCATAACGAAGAACAAAAGGACATTACAAATTCTTCATGAAACGAGACGAAAATAGAAAACTTTACGAATTCGACGAAAAATTTGGAAAAATACACAAAACACAACGAAAATTAAGACGAAAATTATTAATTTGAAAACGCAGTACATCTGCCGGCTCAAATCAAAGAAATATCGAAGAAAAATACGCAGCTGCGAAATAAATAAACAACTCTAAGATGGTTTTTATTACTTGGCGACGCTAAGAGGAATTGAAAGAATTCGGTGTTTTACCACGTACAAATACGAAACTGAAATACATTAAAAAAAATGAGATTTTCAAACATTTATGAGGGAATTCAATATATTACATATACGAGGGGATTTCAATATATACCAAAGAATCAATGAAATTGCAAATGCTACAATATGAAGCTCCAAATGACAATATGGAAGAAGGTGCGAAACCTCAAGTTCAAGAACCCACTGAAGATAATATAATACCAACAAAATACATCGTGGTACGAATAAACAAACGAGCAGTTACTCATTCGATTGGACTAATATTGCAAATTAATATAGTCAAAAGAGTCGTGATAATCAAATATTTGAAACAATGCATAGGAAATACCTTCAAATTTCGTGAGAAATTGAAATTTGAAAAACGAGCCTCTCTTGTTCGCTTATGATAAGATATTAGGAATACTCGAAGAATCAAAATTAGGAGATGAAAACATCGTTACGTTTTGTGAGGATTTAAGGTTATTCAAAACTATTTCCTAAGTGTTTGCTGTCTCATGATTTTTAATAAAAATTTTCATTTCTGCATTTTTAATGTTTCTTTTATTACAGTTACACCCTTTCAATATAATAACTACAAAGTTAAGTTTACCAAGCTGTGGACCCTGACAGTCTCCCTGTCAGGGTCCACAGTTACCCTAAATTAACGGTTAACTGTGGACCCTTACATGTGAAAGAAGAGTTTTAATACTCTTTTCTAATTTTTCAATTTCTATTGAAGAGAACGTACTAACATTATTATTAATAACATATCTACAAACAAAAAGAAATTGGTTTACAACCCAACTAACTTCATAAGTAACTGCAAAATAAAACTTTGTATATTCCGTCCACATATACCCCACTTCTCTCTCTCTCTCTCTCTCTATAATATATATATATAATATATATATATATATATAAATATATATATATATATATAATATATATATATATGTAGGAAATATATTCTTATATGTATTAA
The DNA here is from genome assembly GCA_918026665.1 of Diabrotica balteata. Taxonomy (NCBI): domain Eukaryota; kingdom Metazoa; phylum Arthropoda; class Insecta; order Coleoptera; family Chrysomelidae; genus Diabrotica; species Diabrotica balteata. The sequence goes on from OU898282.1 coordinate 137,581,123, forward strand.
GTATTTAGCATAGTTTTATTTGTTAGTTACGCCACTGCGAGATACCACAAAACCATATTCTTAAGGCGCCACAGACAGGTCGCCACCGCGGGAGAGAGGCAGGAAAAATATAGACAAAATCACACATGCCTGCCCTATAAAAGGGATTCGATTTTTAGCACCCGAACTGTAAAGGTTGAATATTGTGCAACGCCCGCCGGCAGAAAAAGACGTAAACATTTAACGACGGAGTTATTCGATATTTTAATTTGTAAACCATTATCCGTAATCTAGTAATATTGTGTACCTGTAAATACCATCCGTACAGTTTATTGTTGTGTAATAAAGACGTATCGTTTGGATCGCGGACTTTTATTCTAACGTTAGTTCCCTTTGAAATAATAAAAGAACTTTTAAGTAAAAACCTATATAATATATATATATATAATATATATATATAATATATATATATATATACGTAAATTTTACAAAGATAGTACCAATATTACCTTTAATAGCACATACCCATGCCAAGGCGGCGCCTGTGTTCCCAGAACTAACTTCAATAATGGTAGCGCCAGGTTTTAAAGTGCCACTTTTTTCTGCATCTTCAATGCATCTAAGCACCATTCGATCCTTCGATGATCCAATTGGGTTTAAAAATTCACATTTGCCATCTGGAAATTACAACAATTTTCGTTACTAAAATAATAAATTATTTGGATCAGTAAGAAGGGGTCAATAACCAAAAAAACTAAAATTTATTAAACAAACTCTATCGACCAAATTGAAGGAGAGGATGGATAGCCGGTACTGTAGACTGGTGCGAATTTTCACACAATTTTTTCCGAATTTTAAAATTTAAATAATATTTTTAAAATTGAATAAAGTTTAAGAGTTATTGAGTTAATTCCATTATCGTAATCTTTTCCTGCTTCTTTTTTTTAAGTCGTTCATTAATTCCTGTTTTTCTCAATATAGTGATTGAGTGTTTTTCTACATGTTTATTATAATACAATGCGATATTATAAAACTGATCGGAGATAAATTTATTGGAAAGTTTTGGTAAGCTACTTATGATAATGCTATTATGTATATAATTCAAATCGTTGTAATAATCATCTAATAAATATTGGGATTTACACCTCATTCTGTAGGTACGCTTCAAATATTAAACGTATCTATACTGTTGGGAAATTACAATTCATGAAATGTTAAGTGTTAAATAAATTTGTTTTAATCGTTGTGGATTGCTTGATCCAATGAATCACAAGGCAAAACAATATTATCTGTTGCTATCAGCAACATTATACACAACAAACAACAAATTGTATTCCTCTGGTCAGTACGACGGGCCACTAATGACACAGCTGCTGACCTGTGTCATGTCGTCCGTTGATCCGGTACTTATTTGGCTAAGCCTTATTCGTACCTGTCCTGCATAGCGACAGGAACTTCCCTATCAGCCATTGGGAAGCGCCGTGTTGAAGCTAAGGACTCCCCCGCCCAGACTGTATTGCGCAGAGTACTGAAGTTCAGAATCCCTTCTTTACACAAGCTGAGACGGCACGTGAATGGATACCATGTGGTTTTTGAGTCACTTGGTAGTTCAAAATGTGTTTCCCGATTGAGATCTCAGCTAGACACAGCTATTACAGCTATTTTTGTTTTTTTGGTTATATCAGCTGATTCCAAATAAGCATTGAGTCGAATAATACTTTAACATAATTCACTTAACTCACCAGATTTGGATTTGTATTATTCAAGTTTAGGGAACCTAATCCTTCAAAGTTCCTAGTTCTTAGTTTTTAGAAATCCTACATCTTATGGTAGGTCCTCCACTTGAAGTCCATTCTGTAACTATAGTCAGAGCCTGATGCGTTCTATCTATTACTGTCTCATTAAATTTGTAGTAATACGCATACTTTAGGGCATGATTTCTGCCGTTGCTAAATATATCAACCCATCTACGACCAGATTCCCCAAGAGAGGAGATAACACTTCCTCCTGAAAACCTATGGCTAACTAGGCTGAGTCCTCAGCATGTAGTTTATCCACCTGAAGCTTGTTTTGTTTATTGTTTTCAGCTGAATCGCCCTTGTGATTGCTTCGAGATGTGTTGTCTAACGCTTCCTCTATATCAAGAAATGCACCTAACATAACCTCATATTACACGAACTAGACCACCAGAAAGACCCTTTAAAAAATGGCGAAGTAGATAGATAATATAGATAATTTAAAAAAGAAGAAAAATCTAAAAATCCCTTTTAATACCGTTTTTTGTCAAACAATGTATTAGATAATTTATTTATACTCACAAATCTCGCATTCGACGTTTTCGGTTTTTGGAATCCTGTTTAATTTTACCATTGGAGTATTTCCTACAGCATTTACTATACTCGGTAGTAATTTACCTGGATACGGTTTCCTAAAACGGATCAAAGTGGTAAGTTTTTTTCTATTATAGTATATTATAAATAGAATTTTAGAGCAAAATTGATAATATTGTAAACATATATTATCACATACGCGGCAAAAACACGACCTGGCACAGAGAAGACAAAAAGAATGTTAGAAACAGCAGAGATGAAAACACTTAGAAACATTGATGGTAAGACACTATGGGACAGAGCTAGAAGTAAAGATATACGACGTATATACAAGGTAGAGAACTTCAAGAACTCAGTAGGAAATAGAATAGTAGAATGGAACGATCATATAAACCAAATGACAACAAATAGAGTAGTAAACACGGCAAGAAACGGTTCTCCAATAGAAAGACGATCAGTAGGAAGACCACGAAAACGATGGAACGACAACTTACTAAATGTACTTTAACAAAACAGATAGAGCCATGTCCACATAAAAAGAAGGAGAACTATACAGTAAAAATGACAAAACAATTCCTAGACTTTACATTTATCATCTTTTTTTATTAATTTAGTCACATAATTTAATTTTGTTGCTTGGTAGGGGGTTTTCACGTTCCAAGTGACATACGTATAATAAAGCTGTGATCTACAATAAACGCCTTAGGCAGCGTAAAGCGTCAGCGTCACGCCAGACGTTGCATACAACGTTTGTCGGTCGCAGGCAACTTCATATAGTCAAGTCACTACAGAACGTTAGACTATGATCATCAGTAAATGCCTTGGGTCGCGTACAACGTCAGGCTGTGGTCTTCAATAAACGTTGCAATCTATGTACAACGTCAACGTCATCGTCACGCCAGACTTTGTTTACAGCGTTTGTCGGTTTGTTTTGTTTAAAAATGGATGATTAAACAATATTTTACTCTACTTTTACTCGAAGACTAAACATTCGTAATTTGTAAAACTGTATCCGTTTCAAAAGTTTCAAATTAGTTTTCAAAGATTTAAAAATTTATTATTATGATTTCTCTTAGAGAAGGGAATTTTACTCGCCAAGTAAAATTCCCTACTCTAAGGCCTGGCGCAAATTGAGCACAGCCCACGCACAGCCCACGCACATCCCACGCGCAGCCCACGTATGGTCCAACCTAGTCCAAGTACACGTTTTTCAATACTAAGTGATTGCTAGTAAATATTCAAATGAATGTTGCTCACACCATCTATCCGTCGAGTGCGAAAGCACCTCAATTACCTCAAGGATCCAACTGCATTTCATAATAGTTCCGACTTTGGCCTCAGAAGCGAGGGTTCCGAGCGCTGCTAACCTACACGTTATTTATCTTTACTTTCTCTCTTTCTACATCCAGCATACAGAACTAACTCTTGATTGAGTGGTTTCTTGACGAAGTAAGTCTAAAAATTCCTTTTTTCTTTTATATTTCAAATAAATATTTATTTTAGACCCTTACCGGAGCACTTTCTTCTTCTTCAGCCTGTGTTCGTCCACTGCTGAACATAGGCCTCTTCCATTTGCTTCCATCGATTTCTACTTTTGGCAATTCTCATCCACTGCTTGCCCGCGACTTGTTTGATATCGTCTGTCCACCTCTTCTGCGGTCTGCCTACTCCTCGCCTGTTCTCTCTTGGTCTCCAGTTTGTTAATCTTTGTGTCCATTTTTCGGGATTATCTCGGGCAACGTGTCCGACCCATTGCCACTTGAGCCTTGCAATACGTTCTGAGACATCAGTAATTTTTGTTCTTTCACGAATGACGTTATTTCGAATCCTGTCTCTCAAACTAATCCCTAGCATGGCCCTCTCCATTGCTCTTTGGGTTGTACTGAGCTGCTCTAAGGTTTTCTTTGTGGAGGCCATGGTCTCCAGTCCATATGTAGTTACAGGCAAGATACATTTGTCATAAGCTCTACGTTTTAGACACATAGGTATATCTTTATTCTTCAAAATAAAGCTTAATTTGCCGAAAGCTCCCCAAGACAGTTGTATGCGTCTTTTTATTTCGGCTATTTGATTTTCTTTGCCGATTTTAATGGTATGTCCAAGATATATATATAGTGGTCTACATTTTCAAGACTGACGTTGTCAATAACAAGATTAGTTTGTAAATTACTGATTATTTTTGTTTTCTGAAGGTACATTTTGAGACCTATTTTATTTGACTGCTGGTTTAATTCCTTCAAAATTTGCTCCAGTTCCTTGATATCTCTACTAAATAATACTATGTCATCCGCAAACCTCAAATGACTCAAACGTACACCATCAATGGTTAGACCTTTTTCCTCCCAGTCAAGCTGTTTGAATACATTTTCCAATGCTAAGGTAAAAAGCTTTGGTGAAATAGTATCACCTTGTCTAATACCTTTATCAAGGCGCATTTTTTCAGTTTTTTCGTCTTCATTGATTTTGATGTGGAATGTGGCCTGTTCATAAATGTTTTTAATGAGTGTAGTGTACCGTGAGTCTATTCGAGCATCCTTCAGGCTGACAAAAAGGACCAAGTCTCAATACTATCGAAAGCCTTGTGAAAGTCGATAAATGCCATATGTAAAGGTACATTATATTCTGTGGTTTTTTCTACTAGTGTTTCTGATGGTTTGTAAGTGATCATTAGTACCAAACCCTTTTCTAAATCCCGCCTGTTCAACCGGTTGATATAAATCAAGTTTTTGTGTTATGCGGTTGGTTATTATTCTTGTTAACAATTTGTATAAGTGTGACAACAAACTTATAGGTCTGTAGTTTTCAATATTAGTAGTGTCTCCTTTCTTGTGTAAAAGTATTATTTCGGCGTTTTCCCATAGCTGGGTATTCTTTTTTCTGTTAGACACTTATTCAGTAAGACTTCCACAACTTCTACAACGATGTTGCCGCCCATTTTTAACATTTCAGACGTTTTACGATCCTCGCCAGGAGCTTTTTGTATTTCATTTGCTGTAAGGCATGTCTAATTTCCGAAGAGGTTATTTTAGGGAGGGTTTCCGAGCCGACGTTTAGAATTGTTCTGTGGTCTGTTTCGGGGTTCTGTATAGTAGATGTATAAAGATTTTTATAGAACGTTTGTATTTCCTTGATTATTTGAGTTTTTCGGTCACCGTATTCCCCTGTTGATTTTTGATTTTAGTTATCTTTGATTTTCCTTTAGTTAAATTTGATTTCAATACTCTCATGTTTCTATTGTTTTCGATGGTTTGCAATATTTGTTTTGTTTTATAAGCCCGCAAGTCTGACCTTATGCTCTTTTTAACTTTATTGTTGATAGCTTTATACTCCGGTAATTCTTTCGATGTTCTTCTTCTTTCTTCCATTAAATTAAGTGTTGTTTGTTTCAGTACTAGTTGCCAAAACTGCGTTTATTGACCCAAAGTTATCCAAATAGCTTTGGATTTATGGTATGTGTTCTGAAACCGTGTACTAGATTTAGTAAAAACTTCTCCGTAAGATATTTTATTTTTTGCTGATGACGTGTCATCTACGAATTGTATTGAATTATACGGAGATATAAATTAAGGTAAATCGTTGACATAAATAATATCCAAAAAAGGTCCCAAGATCTGACATTGCGGGACTCACATATTATATATATATATATATATATATATATATATATATATATTATATATATTATATATATATATATATATATATATATATATATATTCGGTTTTATAACGTCTTACGACGTTGTCCGACTCCCAAACGCCACTGTATTCTGTCTTGAGTTAGGTCTTCGTCCAGATTTCGAGCGCTAATCGCTTTCCTAACTCCCAGGTTCTAGCTCTGTGGTGGTCTTCCTCGTTTCCTCTTCTCTGGGGGTTGCCACATCATCGTTTTTTTAGGCAATGTTTCGTCCCCCATTCGGCTCACGTGCCCATACCATATGAGCTGTTTTCTCTCAATATCCTCAACTATAGTGCCCTCTATACCCATTTGTTGTTTTATCACTTCATTCCGTATTCTGTCGGCTCTTGATATTCTCATCGATCTTTTGATGGCATCCATTTCCGTGGCTTCGACCTTTTTCTTATATTTCTCGGTTATTCTCCATGTCTCAGCTCCATAAAGTAGGCTAGTTTTAACCATTGTCTCATAGATGTTCCATTTTCTTTTCTTTGATATTTCTTTACTCCATAGAACTCCGTTCAAACATGCTATAGCTCTTCGTGCTTGTACAATTCGATGTTCTATTTCTCGTTCGTCTTTTCCACTATGGTCGAAGATGACGCCCAGGTATTTATATTCGTTGCATGGATTTATTTTTTTAGTGTCATCGATATCGAGTTGTTCTGCAAACTGTAAAGTATATATGTAATCCTGATCGTTCAATTGTATACCCATTCCTTTGACTTTCCTTTTCCATTGTTTCAGAGCTGCAGAGATATAAATCTTAAATAGAGTCGGAGAGATACAACATCCTTATCTGAGACCCTTAGTAACTGCAAATTTTTCAGCTAAGAGGTTTCCGAATTTCGTTTGGAGTTTGAACCATAATATAGATCTTTGAGAGCACTAACCAATGTTTGATGTATGTTTGATGTGCCCAGGACTTCCCATACTTTATTTAGCGGGACTGTGTCATATGCCTTCTCAAGCATTACAAAAGTCATATGTATCTCTCTATTTGTCACAATTTTCTTTTCTATAATTTGTTTAAGATAGAAGATGTTATCTGTACATGAACGACCTGCTCTAAATCCTCCTTGTTCTTCGTCTTCAGACGATTGATAATGTCCATTAATATATTCGTTAAATATCACCGTGATCATTCTGTGTAATTTCTCTGAGCCATTCTTTATTTATTCCGTAGTTACTCCCTCTGGTCCACTTGCTTTCCCATTCTTCATCCCTGCTATAGCTTTTTGAACTAGGTTGATATGTATGGTAATATGCTCTCCCAGAATTTCGATTCTTGATGAATTCATATCTTCTTTAAATTCGTCTCTGTTCTCATTTAATAGATGTTTGTAATAATATGTCCAATCCTCGGGATTTATGGGATTTAGAATCACTTTCTCGTTAGTCGGCTTCTTAACACAGTTTATAAACTTCCACGCCTCAGTGCATTGTCGTCCTCCAATATAAGATTCTATCTCTCTGCACCTTCTATCCCATATCTCATTTTTGGAGGTCATAATAAAATTATCTTTCTAGTTTTCTTCTTCATTTCATTGTATCGGTCTTTGTCTTGTATCGTCACATATTTTACGGATCGAAAATCGGAGAGATGACCTTTAGACACTATCGCCTGGTATCTACCATATAGGTAAAAAATTATAAGGTTAAGTGTGATACCTCTGATTCCATAGTAATTTATTTTGTTGAGCAAAATATCGTGTGAAACGCAGTCAAAACTCTTCGACAAGTCGCAAAGAGAAATTGCTAGGAGTAGGAAAAATGTACATAATATTCATTGATTTTAATCAGGATATGGTAGAATTAATAGGAAAACATTGTTTAAAGCAATAAGTAGGATGAATACTCCACCTAAGACCCCAAGATGGTCTTAATCGGGGGCGTAGGAAATTTCGACACTAAGCAGGTAGCGACTAAAATTTAATGGCAATTTTCGACACCAGCCCCAATTCCCGTGTTTATCTTACAGGTATATTCGACACCAAATAAATATAGCTGCGACATAAATAAAATACCATACTTAATTAATTTATTTATTTTAATAAAAGTAATGTGCATTTTATTTCTTTATAACTGTAATAATATCTAAATATAATACAACTAGTACCTAATTTTTGTACATTTTACCGTTAATATACTTGTATACAATGATTTATTTGCTATTATAGGAATGATAAGATACAGCTTTTATAAAATCTAACCTACGTATTTGTTGGGATCGTAGTTTATCCATCATTTTCTCCAAAAATGCCAATTTAGCCTTAACAGTAGTATCTTTGATTTTTGCTGGTATATGTAAATTATTTATTTTGACATAAGTGTCTACTTGAAATTCTTTTAACTTTTCAATAAAAATAAAAATAGAAGGATGTGTTGAATAAAAAGAAGAATTAAATCTCGAATGAAAGGATTCACAGGCATTTGTCCTCCTCGCAATAGACGGATTCTGATTAGACCATATGTGTGGTGGAAATAGAGCGCTATCGAAAATGTAATTTTCCAGTAAATAATCTGCATATATATCAAGTGTTGCGTTTATAGATTTATATGACATTAAATCATAAAGAAAGCATTCTTCAACTTCTGCTGGATTTAAATAAGTTAAACCAAACGTATGCCTTAACCATTTTCCAATTTCTGAATTTGTATCCTTATATTCTTGTACCAAACCCAAAGATTGAATTTTTTTAAACCAGTTTTGGTGTAAGTGAAAACGGTATCCACTAATTTTTGCATTGGGCCACATATACAATAAAGCACAGTGAATTGCTTTTTCAAAGTCAACAAATATTTCCGTTGGCTCTAATGATAATTGAAATGTTTCAAAAATCTTAGACCTTAATAAAGAAAACAAATTTTTGTATGTCATTGACAATTTGTCCTTTAACAAACAGTATGCTAAAGGAACATAATGTCCATTTTCCAAGCCATGTATAGTAAATAATTGTAGAAAATATTTGGTACTGTATGAAACTGTACCATCCATATACAAAGTTTTTAATTTACACAACAAACGAATATTTGTCTCTCATGAAAATACAATTACATTATTTAATTCAGGATGATTTAAAAACAAAAAACTTTCATTGCGACAGGTTTTAGGTGAATAATTAATAACCGCGTTATGGACTTCTGATATGCTTCTTGGTAACGGACCTGGTAACAGTTTACGACGACAGTTGTAAATGTTCTTTCTTATGCTAGCTATGTCAGGAACCGTCAGCAAATTGGCATCACACTCAGCAACAGCAGTTCTTGTAATTTTGGCAGGCTTTTCCGATATGTCCTCTTGGGCTTTTCTTTTACATGCATTGGTTACCATCTTTACTTCAAGCTTTTTTGGATCGGCTTCATGATTATGTACCAAATCACTTCTTGTGATGGTGAGGTCCTCACAGCCTATTGTAAACACTTTTGCGGAACACTTAGTGTTTCTTTGGATGCAGCGCCAAAATATCTCGCCGCTTTTTAATACTTTCTGTTTCGAGAACGAATGATGCTCCACCACTAATAAATCTCGACCACGGGAACTTTTTATCAAACTCATTTTTAAATATCCGTATACGTGCACAAGTCAACGTCAAACAAGAAATAAATTACAACTGAAATAATTTAGTCACAAGTACACAAGTGCCACGCCCCCGCCGTGACAATAAATATTGGGAAAACCCGCTTGTCCTGCTTGGGTGCAAATGTCCATCGCCGCTAATTACCTACCTACCTGCTTTATGCCGCGGTGTCGAAATTTCCTATAATAAAATTTGACCATTCGATTACCCCAGGTACAAAGACAATTTGGTGTCGAAAGTTCGCCCGCCGTTAATTGGAACCAAATTTGCAGTGGGACATAAATACCAATTTAAGAGTAAGATTCAACGTAAGACTAGTACTTTCCACTATTATTACAGCGGAAGATGTTTTAAACAAATATAGTAGAACTTTGCACAAGCGGGTTAAGTTTCACACCCATTTTTACAAAAAAATGATAAATAACAGACAAACATTGTTCGAGATAGGCAGTTGGCGTTTGCCTTTAGACATTTAGAGTTTTGAAATTGCTGGAGGAGCAAGATTTTCGACGACAAGTATATAATTGACTTACCAGTCCCATTTGCTATGTGGCGATTCTTCTGTTTTATCGTAATCCTTGGTCCAAGGGCACCTCGATGGTCTATTAGGAAGTACGGCTTCCTTTTCCAAATTCGACTTAAATTGAAAGCCTTCGTCTTGTTCTTTGATAATTTTATGCATTTTAAATTGCAGAAATATTAACTAATGAATATTTATTAACGTCAAAAAAACCTTACTGCTTGGAGCGTTATAGAAAGTCTAAGAAAGTACTGGGTTGTCACTCATAATTAGTCTTATTTATACATAAAAAAGAGTCAATCAAATTAGAAGTGAATTCCATAAAAATGTTTAATTACCACTAGATAAATGACGAGCGATAATTTTTTTAAAGATTATTATTGTCATAATTTGAAGGCTGTAATTTAGATAACAAAGGTGTAAGAGTACGGGAAATTTTTGTAATCTATTTATTGGAAACTAATCACAATCTTAACACAAAAGATATGAAATTTTGACGTTTAGGCCTTCAGATCATCATTTTCATCATCGTCATTTTCGAAATAATTGCTCAGAGTATATACAATTAGTAAACAGAGTAGTATAGGTATATATAGTATATACAATTTTTTAATCGTGGTTGATTTTCAGTTGATAATATACAAGGTGATACAAGAAAGCAGCTTTAGAATAATATACAATGAACCTCAGATTCCATTTTCATACGACCAACATTGTAACGTTCAAACTGAAAATCGAATTTAATCGAATAAAATAAAATAAGTTCGAATCGTTTGTCTTCATCAGGTTCGTAATGAATTATATGGAACACCGTTCATAAATTAAATTTCCCGGCAAAAACTTTTAGCTCTTGTGTCACGTACAAAGCATGTTATTGGCAGAACACGCGTAGTATTCGTCAGTCATTGCTAGTTGTAGCAATATAATTGGTACAGCGCATCTCCAATCCCCTAAAGACGAGAGTCTCCAAGCTTCTTAGCGGTAAATCCCAAAAATTCTTCTACTACTTTTTGTGGATGTGAAAGCAAGAGTCGCTCGAGAAGTCATAAATACTTATTAGTTTTTCAGGATTATTTAACATTCAGTCTTCTACAGTTTTGTGGTAAACATTTTTTTATGGAACAAAAACCGCTCGGTCCAAGAGTTGCATTTTATGTAAAGTATGTGAATGTATTGTTAATAAAAGTACATTAAAATTTTTGGCTTTATCAATTATGTCTATTGAAATGTGACTATCCATGATAATTAGTATCAGTTTTTCCTGGTAGGTTTAGTGTAAGATATTATGTGTTCCAAAAATTACAGAAAAATCTTTGCTGTCGACCATCTCCATCCTAAGAATTTGCTGCCCCAATGCATCTGGGTGACCGGGATCCATTTTTCATGTGGTTTTTATAGTACACACGATGAAATACAAATAGTGGTGGAATAGTTTGAACTTCTGAATTTATGCAAGCTATCATTGTAAAATTAATTCCTCTTTCTGCGGAGGTTAAACTTTTAAGTTTTTTAATGGTCTTAAGCGGTAATACGTGTTCATATCATTAGTGTAATTATTAAAAAAAAAAAATGCTCAACAGTGTTTTTATCAAAACTAGTGGCCCTAGCTAAACTTGTTGCTTCTGGTTTCCTTAGAGATAATGCCGGTCATCTCCTACTGAATTAGCCATTCTAGGCCTACAATTTGTTTGTCTTACCACCAGACTGATATTTTTTTACCCAAGACTGTGGCATAATTAAATGCCACTTGCGATGAAGTTCCAAACAAATATCGAATAAATATACCAAGTGCACGTACTTGATATATGCAACAAATTATACCATCATCATCAGTGGTGCTACAGCTCTAGTTGAGCCTTGACCTTCCCCAGTCTATTTCGCCAGTCGTTTCTGTTCATCGCCAACCGTTGCCAATTTGCCGCGCCGATTTTCCTTGCGTCCTCGTCCACACCGTCCCTCCATCTCAGTCGTGGTCTGCCTCTACTCCTATTTCCCACTAGGACCGATAATAGAGTTCGTCTGGATGGGTAATTTTCATTTGCTCTTGACACATGTCCAGCCCATCTAAGCCTGCCTATTTTTATGAAGGATATTACATCTCTACCATTTACTATTTTTTTATATTTCTCGTACAATTCAAAATTATATCGCCTTCTCCAAATACCATTCTCACAGAATGCGCCCATTATTCTTCTTAGTATCTTCCTTTCGAAGACGAGCAGAAGATTTGCGTCTGTTTTGGAGATGGTCCATGTTTCTGACCCATATGTCAGCACTGGTAGGATGAGTGTTCGATATATTATTAGTTTGGTTTTCTGGCTTAAGTTTCTGTTTTTTAGCTGCTTGCTTAGTCCAAAATAACATTTGTTTGCTAGCAGTACCCTCCGTTTAACTTCTTCAGATGTGTCATTATCGTTTGTTATGAGAGAACCCAAATATGTAAACTTATTTACTACCTCAAAATTATATTGGTCTATACTGAAGTTTTGTTCGGCGTTTCTAGCTCTATCTCTGTTATTTGGAATAGATGCTAGCATTTTGGTTTTTTCCTCGTTTATTTTAAGGCCCATATTTTGTGCGGCTGTCAAGAAGGTGGAAGTCATCTCTTTAAGTCCTCGTGTAGTACGTGCAATCAAATCCAAATCGTCAGCGTACGCCATAATCTGCGTTGATTTATTAAAGATTGTTCCCCTAATAAAGATTGTATAGTCTTTTCTAACGCTATATTAAAGAGAAGGCACGCCAGCGCGTTTCCCTGCCGTAACCCTGCATATGTTTCAAACGCTTGTGACATATCGCCTTGTATTTGCACTCTGCAGATCACTTTACTCATAGTTGTTTTTACGAGCCTTATTAATTTATGGGGAATGTTAAGTTCATTCATGGCTTCGTATAATTTACCTCTTAGGACGCTATCATACGCTGACTTAAAGTCCACAAAGAGATGGAACGTGTCAATATTAAATTCATTGGTTTTTTCTAAGATTTGACGTAGCACAAAAAGCTGGTCAATTGTTGACCTACCTGGCCTAAAACCGCTTTGATACTCACCAAGGATTTCTTCCACGTACGTACTTAAACGGCTGTACAGGGTGTTGAAGAATATTTTGTACATTGTATTCAGAAGAGGCAACAAATTATATATATATATATATATATATATATATATATATATATATATATATATATATATGGTGTATTGTTCCTTAACCCATGAAAATATAGCACTAGGGCTATCGCAAATTACGCCTTCAGCGGCCGACTTCAACTATCAAAGTTGGTGATGCACATTTGCGTCTTTTTTCGTCAAAAGACCGATACGGAGTCAGGTACTCTTCGTCTTTACATTGTTCACATACACATGTTCGTCGTTTGACATACACCATTAAACCTCCTCCACTAGGCACGAAAACAAACTCGGTTTTCTCATCCATGGAATGCCTACCCAAAACATATAAGAACAGCTTCCATATGACACAATTTCCCCTATAAAACATTAAGCAAATCGCTCTCCTGACCTTCTATAGACTCGATGCCTCTTGTCGTTGCTATGTAGGGAGATCCTACTTTCGGCGGAGAATAATACCTGACTCCATTGATAGTCGTCCCAATCCAGATGTTCGCGAGTAAATTCTAATCGCCTTTGCTTCTGGGCTGCAGTCAACTTGGGACCCGTAGCTGAGCTTTGTGGTCCCAGGTTAGCTGCTTTCAGTCTCCTGACTTTCTGGATGCTGGTAATCAAACCCGGATCTCTCTAAGCTCTTCTTTGAGATTAGCACCAGTTAAATGTCGATTTCTCAGGGATTTCAATACAAGAAATCGATCATTTCTCTCCGTTGTTATTAGTTTACGTTCCCCTTCTTGTCGGCGGACATAATCACCAGTATCTTGGTATCGATGATACAATCAGGACACAACATAACAGATTGGTTTAAATTTAGTCGATTTTCCACGGCCCTCTGGCTCAGGCATTCTCTCAAATTTGCTGTTTTATCAGAAATTTTGTAACTTTTAATATCGGATGGTTATTTTTGTCTTCTTTTCTGTATCTTATTTTCTAAAGAAAAGAAAAGAATAGAGTAACTTCATAATAATAATACATATACAAAAATATAATTCAAAGCATTTTATTAAAATTTATAATATAAACAATACTTGAAGAAACAATAGTAAGTAAACTAGTAAAACAAAATTTTAAAAACAGAATTCTGTTAGTTGAGATATATAGAAAAATGTGATCATCCGTTACATCGCAAGGTTATATCGAATTAATGCTTTTTATGGGTTTGAATGTAATGAAGAATGTCATCTGATGTTACTACTCCTAGTGCTACATCATTTCCGCCTGTAAAGAAAAAAATATCAATAGTTTAAGACATTTAAAAGAATGATACAATTTTAATTGTTTATGATAGACAAGCAAAATATCATTAAAAATAATATTAATTGATTTTTTGATGAAATAAAAGATGTGGTTTTGATAAAAATGAGAGTTTAACAGTGAATAACCCACAAATTCGACGTTTTGAGTTTTTGAAAATCACTTGGTTGAGTTGTAATTTGTGAATAATGATCCAGTATTGTCGGTTCAATTTAGCGATTCTCTGAACATACCAAACATATGATCTCTGGTATTTTCTAGATATCTATTCATTCTTCAGCATCTTCTAAACTGTCAGACCAGCAGTTTTAGGTCACTATATATTTTTTATTATTCTGTTTTGTGCCAATTTATCGATATGTTTATTTCTTATTTCATTCTATTTTTATTTTTTGTACCCATGTGTACACTGGATTTATTTTGCATTGGCTTCTAATGATTTTACTTCTTTCTCTGTCGTATCAAATTTTGCCGGTGATTTTTAATAGTATTTTCGTGTTTCAATTATTTGTTTTGTTCTGCTTGTCAGACCTTTTGTCTGCAGTATACCTCATAATGATGCGTATTGTCTTGTATAATTTACTTTTCATATCTATATCACGATCTATATTACTCCATATTATGTGGTAAAGGAAGCCTGCTACTTTATTAGTTTTTGTATTGGTTTCAGTCAAATTCCAGTTTAGATCGCATCGATTCTTTAGAAGTGGTCATCATCTGTTTTGAACTCTCAGCTGCTATTACCAACAGATTTTCCCGTTTATGTTAAAATAACAAAAGGGCTTTTGAAAATTGCTTTTATTGTCTGGTCCCAGAACAGCATTGTCTGAATAACACAGTATTTTCGCGCGTATTTTCATTATTACCTCATCTATAATGATATAAAATGGTAATGGAATTACTGAATCACTTTGTCTGATGCTACAGTATACTTTTATAAGTTTTATGAATTCCTTGTTGCCACGCGCTTTACTTTTATTTTTACTATCTTCTTCTTCCCATAGTGTTGATTCCACTAATGACGGTTGGCTATAAACATTGCAAATTCGTTTTTCAGCCAGGATATTTTTCGTCAGGACCCCTTTTTCCTTCGATTTTACCCTTCATAACCAGCTGCAACAACTCGTACTTCCCATTTCTAAGTATGTGCTCAAAATATGCTATCTTTCTCCTTTAAATTGTGGTCAAAAGTTCTCTGACTCTTCGCATTTTAAGTATCACCATTTCGTTCGAAATATGATCGATTCATGGTATTTTCAAAATTCTTCTAAAAAGCCCCATCTTTAAAGTTTCCAGCTTTCTCATTAAGTCAACATTAACAGTCCAAGCTTCGGCAATATAAAGAAGAATATAGTTGATAAAACATTTTACCATCTGTCGATATTCTTGTTCATTCTTCAAATATCTGTTTTCATTCATCAGATATCTCTTTTAAATGCAATTGTAATATTGCACTATCCTATCCTTTTTACTTACTGCCACTTTATTACCATTTTGCACTTATTACCTATCTTTACCCGTTTATCTAGCAAGTCTTTTATGTATTGTAGTGTTACATTTCTTAATTGCGATTTGTGACTCAAGAATTATTCCATATGTCTAATTACTTCAATCAGTGAAGTTAAATCCAGCATATATTCTTATAATTTAAATAATTCAATACTTACTGTCACTATCCAGGATCACAACATAATTTTCAACTTCTAAGACTCTTGATGCAAGTCCAAGTGAACTGGCTTTGGGTAGTTTAGAAAACATCCGTACCAAGCAGTTATTGATTTCATCATTTGGTGACTCTTCCGCTATGAGTCGATTCAGAGTATTTTTTCTTGTAGCCAATCCAACAATCAATCTAAAATATAATATATAATAAATAAAGGTATAAATAAAAATAAGTAAAAATATTTATGTTATAATATCGTGAAAATGTGACTTGGCAACATTGTCGAACATTTATTCAACCCATACCACTGGTATAATGACGGATACTGGTGTAATGACGGTTGTTTAAGCTCCGAATATAATCTTAAAAGAAGGAATGAACCAAATGGGACAAGCTGTTTTTGGAAACATGGACACTTCGTTACAATGGTAGGAATTGTTAGCGCATTGGGCAATACCGTACCACTAGTTTTTATTTTCCCTCAGCAAGGTTCCATGATATTTTTATGGTTGGTTGTCCATCTGGTAGTTTAGGCTTGGTAAATAGTCCAACTAGTGGAAGAATCAATGCATCACTTTTTCTAAAAACGTTGGATCATTTGGAGAATAACACTAAATGCTGTACAAGTACTGGGGTGCTCCGCTATCCCCACTGTACAACTAGCGGGAGGTTATATCCCCTATTGTAAAAATCTGGAACAAGAGGGTGAGAAAATTTTCACCACTGTACAACGCTGTCACCACTGTAACATCCTCGATATGAACCTTAAGGATGCTTATACCTGCGAGCGGCTGCAATGCTTCCTGGTCCCACTAGTCTGAACTGGCTGGTTTGCCTTCGTGGATTTACGAGAAGGTAAAGAACTTCGGGATAGGGGTTAAGGACTTCTAGGTCTCAGGACCTGTACAAGGTTGAGTCTATGGGCTTACTTTAGAAGCTTATATGCATAAGCAGAAATTTTGTACTCTTCTGGTCTCTGTCTGAATCGGCCGGAAGGAACATAAAAACCAAATTTAGAGTCTACAAATGTATTGAATATACTATGTGGTTTACAATTAAGTTAACAAGCTGTCAGATATAATCAATAATAACTCGTTCGGCGCGAAGAGGGACGAGAAGAGATCTTAGCAAGAAAGTAAAGGGTGACAATCTGTACTACTATAATTTACTCGGGTTAGTATATAGAATTTTGTTACCTTCCGCGTATTTAGGCTCTAGCTAATGATACGCCCTTCAGTTTCCTCTGGAAATCGGATTTCTTTCAGTACCCGGCCCTTATACGGAACTATATCCCGTCGAAATATAACAATCGCGCGTAATCCGCACCTGGTGTCGCCTCTCGTCTTGACAGCCCTGCCCGAAGATACTGACTGACTGGACGCTACCGCCGGAAATTACTGCCTGAGCGGGCAGTCACGGTCCCAGCTATTACTGATCGCTTACTGGACGCTATCGCGTCCGAACGCTCACGAAGCTGGCAATTAATGTCTTGAGCGCTCGATACTACTACTGGTTGACCAATTTTTTTAGTTTTTATGTCCCGCGAACATTCCTAGTTTATTTTGCTGATTCTGCTGTACTGTTCCACGTATTGTATACGTATGTATATACGTTCCACGTACTTTGTATAATTTAAAATGTATACGTTACTGTATTGAATTTATTCTTTATTTAATTTGGAATATATAATAATTATTTTGAATAATTATTATCTTCTCTATGCTACTTAGCCCTTATTTATTCTATTCTTTATTTTCTTGCTATGTTTACATTACAATGCACTGGGACTGACCCAATCTAGATAATCACGATAGCCATTGCTCTCTGGAAGCTATTATTTATGCAAAAGCCAATGGTATTATAATTTCCTCTGCATTGCACACATAGATTACAACCATTAGATGTATCTGTTATGTGGCCATTTAAGGCAAAATATAAGGTTGCTTAAAATGTTTGGATGCTCTCACATCCCGGTAAGTCCATTACCATTTATAATGTTGTTGAACTTGCAAGCCAGGCTTTTGAGAATTCTTTTCCAATCAAATATAGTATCAATATAGTACCACGCTTAAAAAACTGGAATATATCGATTTAATAAAAATGCGTTCTCGGATGAAGACTTTGATGCAGCAAACGTTACAGACAGGCCTATTGTAGAACAAACCATAGAAGCCTCAAACACAAATATTGAACCGCAACCATGAACTAGTTCTTGTACTTTTAGAACTCTTCATCCCACAACTGTTATTGAAGTTACCGCCTCTCCATAATTTTCTGTTGAGATTGTTCGACCATATTTTAAAGGCACGGAAAAAAGCGAGGCTGGTCTAAAATTCTTAGTGAAACGCCAGAAAAAGAGGCTTTAAAGCAGAAGAAAATAGACAAGGAAAGAAAATTAAGGTTACAAAGAAGGTCTTACAAGAAATTGAAACATTCAGCGAAAGTCATTCATTTTCAGTTCATGATTCCTATTCCGATAATTTATCTGATGATGAACGTGTTTTTGATGATCTGTGTTTAAAAGAGCTGTATAGATGACTACTTTATTGTTAAATTTTGTACAAAAAAGACTGTGTACACTGTACTACACTGTATACTGTACACATAGTGAATTACACGTGGCATTTATAAGAAAGAAAGGATCAACATTCTATTTTCCTGAAATCAAGGATATATCCATAAGACAATGTAGTTCAGAAACTTCCATTTCCCTCCAATATTAAGGGCACCGAAAGAACCCAATCTTTAATTTCATTTAGGTTTGAGCAAAGTCAATTTAATTTTCGATAAATTAATGTCATTATTTTTTTATTTTAATAAAGTTTAGTTGGTTTATGTAATGTGTGCTAATATTGTTCAAAAGTACTTTATGGGAGGTACCTTTCAACATTGGTTTAAATAAAAAATAAAAAATTCCCAAAAAATTATGTTATAACATATAGTTTAAAAAAAACATCCAAATACTGTACAAAATAAATACCAGTGGGGTACAGAAAAATATTGTTTATGTTTTCTTTAGAAGCATGGAGAACTCCTGTAGGAAAAAATGTTAAAAGGTGTCTCCCCTACTTAAAAAAAAAACTCGTTATAGAACTAATCTCTGTAAAATAGGGTTTCTAAAAATCGATAATATAGTAACTAATGGAAATTAAACTGGTTAAAGCTTGGTGCTCATAGCGAACAGTAGTAAAAATGAAAGAAATGTAATGAAAAATAAGGATGTAACTATGAAAATGGGGGATGTCAAAGTGGAAAAAGGCAGATAGGGAAACATCATCCAGGAGTTTGGACTTTAACAACGCAATGTAAGGGGATATTGTTTGATGAAATTTTGCTAAGAGAACAAGCTCTATGTGACAAATACATTATTCAAAGTACAAAAAGGCCGTTTATATACTGGGAAAGCACCAGCAGATACTAAAAATAATAGGTGTCATACAGAACCAGATGTATTATGTAACGATTAATGAAAAATACCGAAACTAACCAAGGTAACTAAAACACTAGCTTGAAGTAGATGTCTCTTCAGATCACAACTTGTTGATCAGTGTTATAAAACTAACACTTAAAAAAATAGAACGTCAACAAATGACACATAGAATAAACATTCCTTTCTTTAGCATTCCAAATACCAAGCATCGATTTCTAGTAGATGTATCAGTAATAAAATAATTACTGGTGGGCGAATTTTCACAGAAAAGTTGCCAAGAGATATACAACTATGACAATTATTATAAATATGGATAATGAATTGTACTTATGTTACATACCCATCGTTTACAGCAGGTAAATAATCTACATTAAGTTTATCCATAAGAGCTAATACATCCTTGGGAGATGCTGATTTTTCCACAGTTTGACATGGTTTAAATGACAGCTCCATAACGTTTACGTCCCACCACCTTAAAAAAGAAAATAATATAAATTTGTAGTCTATAGGTATCTATATATTTAATTTTTGAATATGTTTAGAAGGAAGAATCAGATTTTAATTATGTTTTAAATTACAATTTTTTTTAAACGCATCTCTGGTCTCTTGTTTATAATTTCGAATAAGCTAAAAAAATCTACAGTAACTTTAATATTAATTGTTAAAATATTTTCGTTAAAAATTGCAGAATATTGCAAAAGATTTTCTACAGAGAGCGTATCCAGTCAAAAAGTCTATAAAACTTATTTAAGATAATGCCACATTCCCAGGTCTGGTCGCCATGTTTGCCTAGTTTGACCGTCCCTCTCTTCCTCTAATCCCTGCACTTCATCAAGTTCCTAATATTTCCACTTCATCTAAACTTCTACTAGGCTATTTACTGTCTTCCATCCATAGAAGATGTCCAAACCACTAAGTCCTTCCTTTCTATTCTATGCGTTAACGTGTCTGTGGTATTTAATCTATCTCTAATGGCCTCGTTGGTACTTTTGTCGTGCCTTGATATTCTGGCACTCCTTCAAAGACAGTCGATCTTTACTAAATCTAACTTTCTCTTCGCTTCAGCCTTTAAGGTCCACACTTCACTTCCGTACATCAGGATTCCACAAATACCCCGAATCTTTGTTTTCTCTATTATATCTCGGTTTCACCATACTAAACTAGTCCTTTCGAATTACGAATTACTTTCTATGTTCTATTCGGTGTCTACTTTACTCTTATCCTATCATAAGTCCTTTTTTCATAAAATTTTTTGAATTATTGATAATCACTAAATTCTTCTTCTTCTTATTCCTTAGCTTTTTCCTTTTCAGAGGTTGCTACTTCTCCTCCGCCTAAACCTAAATCTCCTTCAACTAAACCTTTCTTTCTCAAGTCCTCTGCCACATAGTCTTTCCAGCTTCTTCTCGTTTTTCCTTCAACTCTCTTTCCATCAACTTCTAACAGCTTCTATCATGCATCCCACATAGTTTTCATTTCTACTTTACTATTATTATTACCAATCAAATTGACAGCTATATATTCTTGTGTTATTCTTCCACATAACCCTTCCACAAGTATCCTGATGAACTAAATTTTGTATTTAAATTGGTTTTAAATATATAACCCACAAAAAATTATCAAAGAATAACTGGACGCTAAGTTAGACTTTTACAGGACTAACGACCACTTACTAGTGATAAAGAATCTGCTAGAGAAATCTACAGAATACAACAAACCATGAGCGCTGATATCCATCCGTTGACTACCAGAAAGCAATCGATACCATACGCCAGCAGAAAATGTTAAAATCATTGATAGAAATCAGAATAGACCATCTCTACACTAACAAAATTAAATATGTCTACCAAAATGCCATAGCTAGCGTAAGACTATCTGAACACGATACAAATAAATTCTGTGTACAGCAAGGAATACGGTACGGCAAGGAGACATCGTCTGTCCAAAATTATTCACGACGCTTTTAGAATATACTTGTACTGCTACCTTTCAATTCCTCTCAGCCTCTCGATTTTATCTTTCACCATACACTGAGGGATCTTATTAGTTTTAAATAATTCACGAACGGCATTTGTTCTACATAACATAAATTCGTTGATCTGGATCGCTATCGAGGGTATTCACAGAGCATTATTTCATGCAACCACATCTCAAACGCCTCTAGGCAATTGATCGTATCAGCCTTCAGAGTCCAGATCTCAGTATTATGTAACAACATTGATCAAATATAATATTTGATCATTCTTTGAGATAATTTTAGAATTAAGCTGTGGTTGCAGAAGAATGATATCATTTTTAGATCTGCTTCAATTCTGCATTCGAGCTCTTTACTTGGGTTAGTTGGTCTGTAATGTAGCATTCCAGATATTTATCCAGATATTTATCAATATCAAAATATCTATTGACCACAAATTAAATCATCAAGATGAATTTGTGTATCAAGTATGTACCAAGTTTCAAATCCTTCGTTTCAAGTTTCGTTCAATAAAAAAAGCATAAGAATATAAGAAGATCTCCTCCTCCTCAATCCTTTAGCCCTTGTCAGGGCGTAGTGACACCCTAAATATTATTAGTCTGCTGTCTCCATTGACTGCGATCTTGTGCCATATGGACGGCTTCATGTAGGGATTTTCCCACCAAACTCTTCATTTGGTCCACCCATCGTATTGGAGATCTTCCTCTTGGTCTTCGGCCTTCTACCTTACCTTCTACTACCAATAGTTCCATGGTGCCCGTTCTTCTAGCTATGTGGCCGAAGTAAGTTAGGTATGCTTGGTTTACTTTTTTTAGTAGCCTGTCTTTTATATGAAGCTCTTCCAGAATTGACAGGTTGGTTCTATGTTCTGTCCAGGACACGCGTAGAATTCTTCTATATACCCACATTTCGAAGGCTTCGATCTTACTCCTATCGATTTTTTTGAGAGTCCATGTTTCAGCTGCATATGTAGCAATGGGAAAAATAAGGGCATTGACCAACCTAAGCTTAGTATTCCTTGTTATTGTTCGGTCTTTCCATATTTTAATTAATTTAGCAGTTGCGGTTCGGGCCATTCCTAGTCTACGTTTGATTTCTGAGGAACAATCACCATTGTTGGTTATCAGAGAGCCCAAGTATACAAATCTGTCGACTACTTCGAAAATCCCTATTTGGCGTATATGCGGTAGATTATTATTTGCTCTGTCTACAATCATTATTTTTGTTTTTCTGGTGTTGATTTGAAGTCCGAATTCTTCACTTATTCGGCTTAGCCGTTCGATGATGGTAATCATTTCGACTTCATTCGCTGCTAGTATAAGTGTGTCATCTGCGTATCGCAGGTTACTGATTTTTCTGCCTCCTATAGTGATTCCTCCATCCCATTCATCTAGTACTTTTCTCATTATATATTCAGAATATATGTTGTACAATAATGGTGATAGTATGCAACCTTGTCTAGTTCCTTTCTCTGTTTTGAATGCATTTGAATATATTCCATGTACTTTAACTTTGGCTGAGTTTTTATTATACAGATTTCTTATTAGGTTAACTAGGTGGTTAGGTACTCCCATATTTTCCATTATACTCCAGAGAGGATCCCATTTTACTGAATCAAAAGCCTTTGTGTAATCTACAAAACAGAGCAACATTGGTATGTTATGTTCTCTCGCTTTTTCTACTATCTGTCTGGTGTTGAGTATTTGCTCACGCGTTCCCTTTCCTGGTACAAATCCACATTGTTCTTCGGCTATCTCTGGAAGTAGAAAGTTCTTTAGCCGTTCATTGATTATATGTAGCAGGATTTTGCTTGCATGAGGGATAAGGGCAACGGTTCTGTAATTGCTGCATATGGTTAGTGATCCTTTTTTATGGATAGGGATCAAGGTTGATTCACACCACTCATCAGGCCATTCACCTGTGATCCATATCATGTTGCACATATCCAGCATTACATCTACGCCAATTTCGCCTATTGCTTTTAGAGTCTCCGCTGTTATGCCATCGATTCCTGGAGTTTTTTTGTTTCTTAGTTGGTTAAGAGCCTTCTCTACTTCTGCTCGTAAAATGATTGGTTCAGCCTCTCTGGTTGCATGTTTTTTGTGTTCTGAGACTGATGCGTCATCTTTTGAAGTGTCTTTGTATAATTCTGAGCATAGTTTTTCCAGGTCTCTGCGATGCTCTCTATGTCGGTTTTTACTTCTCCATTAGAGTCTTGAATGACTTGAAGTTGTAGCTTGAACTCTCGGGCTAAATATTTAACTTTTTTAAATAGTTCATGACTTTCATGGCGGTTTGCATGTTGCTCCAGTTCTTGACACACGTTATTTATATGGTTGTTTTTATCTCTGATGCACATACATTTTATTTTCCTGTTTATCTCCGCTATTTCTTGAGTGTTGCTTCCTGTTTTTGAGATATGTTGTAGCATAGCTCTTCTTTTTTTCCACTAACTCTAGTGCTTCCCCTGACATCCAATGTTTTGTTCTTTTGGGTTTTACGCGATGTGCACTCTTTTTCCACTGAATATATCCAGCTTTTTATTCCATTCCACGTTTTATTTGTGTCTTCTAATAGATCTACTGATAAGAAGATCTACTGATCCCAAATTCTTTACACTGTGTGCCAAGTTTCAACTAAATAAACAATTATACAATAGAATCGCCAATATATACAGCCAAGGGATAACATAGTGTAATTACTAAGTGATACCCGAATGCGAACCCGCCCTAAAAGGTTAAGTTCCTATTACTTAAGAGAGTTTCTAGTAGCATGACTAATGATTTTCCAGCAAGAGACGCGAGGATTGCAGAGTTATTATAGCTGGTATATTCTTCTTACCAATGATTACGGGTATTAACAGCAGGTAATAAATTTCTTTGTTCCATCCATTGATCACAGATAAATTTAGTCAGATAATTTTTAGCACCATCTGGAAGCAGAACTACTACTTTCTTTCCCTTTCCCATCTTAAAATCTTTAATTGCTTGTAAGGCACCTGCCATTAGTACTCCACTGCTTGTTCCTAAAATAAACATACACACTATCAGTAAAGTTATTAAACGATCAAGATAACAAAATGCTGATAACTTTATCAACACGTCATTAAGCAGCTTGTTTATGGATATATTGGGTCATTGATTAAAAATATTGGCTAAGTGGTATACAGTCAACACATTATTTTAATATTCTACTGCATAATATTTATTGTGTGGTAATAATATAAAGTAACTACCTAATAAGTAATTAGTACTTAGGAATAAATTGAAAATATGTTGCTCAGGATAGAGACCGATATAAAGAGTTGGGAGAGGCCTATGTCCAAACATGGACCATAGAAGGCTAAGACGAAGAAGTCCTAATAAGTAATTCAAAAATATTTTTCGTTTTCTACTTACCAACTAATAATCCTTCTTCTCTGATTAATCTTCTACACATGTTTAGAGATACTTTGTCATGGAATTTGTACCATTTGCTTACCATCGATCTGTCACATACTGTAGGAGTATACTCATATCCTATACCTTCGATATCAAAAGCCTTCACATCGGTTTTATTGAGTTCACATGGTTGAGCATACTGTGAGCCATAAGGGTCAGCGCCTATAATTATTGTGTTCGGAGAAATTTCTTTAAATTTTCTGCTTATACCAGACATAGTTCCTCCTGTGCCACATCCCATTACCTACACAAAGTAAGAATATTAGAATTATAAATATATTATGTTTACTTTTGATGAATACTTCAAACAAAAATGGAGCTTCCACTTACAATCATATCAACTTGTCCATCACACTGGTAATATATTTCCTCGGCTGTGGTGTCATAATGTGCTAATGGATTGGACGGATTGGAAAACTAAAAATAAAACAAAATATTGGTTAGTTATATTAAAGCTAGGAAATACAAGGATCATATTTCCCAATTATTTTTGCTATGCATTTCGTTTGATTTGCTCTCCTTACTTATCTATATCAAATTAAACTTTTAAATCTGCTATACAGCTTTCATATGTCTTATTTCAGAACTTTATTTTTAATATGGTGCATTCTTTTAATCTACAGCTTCTCATAAAATCCATTTCGGTTACTCTACTTCTGTTTTTCGTTAATATGTTGGTTATTTTATCTTTGGGAGTATCCGGGATATGTTTATCATCTGCGAAAATTGGTGTAAATACAACGCTGTCTCTGACTGTTATTTCGATACTGTGAATAGGGATTACTGGTCATAACACTAAACTGTCAATAGCTCTTGCAAATACTTTACAATATTTCAAGCACAAATGCTAGCAATAGATTGTTGTGATCAAAAATGCCTGAGAAACGCCTTAATTTAACGAAACTAATCATTGCGTTAGACAGCCAAGCTGTACTTAAGACTCTGAAGTCTGGAACTAACTCGTTAAAGATTTGAACTGCGAAAATTCTCTTAATAAACTCATAAAACTTACTGTGGATGTCATGGCATAAAAGAATCGTTGATAAGAGTTTTGTTAGTCTTTCTACAGAAAGAGCTAGTCCCGTTTTTATCGGGCCAAGTAGGATAGGAAAGGATAGGAACAGTGCAGTATACCAGAAGTGTACTCTAGGTTGAAGATAGGCAAAAAGGTTATTTCGCTATACAGAAATATTTTAAATCTTCACACAACTAAACTCACAGTAATTACAGATGTTTTGACTGGACATTAATCACTCAACTATCATCAGTACTAAACTAGCTTATTTATAATTCCACCTGATCTCCTCCTTGGAATTCTGTGTCTCTATGAGTAGTTTTTTTATAGTAGTCTTCCAGCAAGTAGTAAATTTGAACGTAAACTTGCAGCAATTATGGAGGTTTTAGCGTAATCAGTTATATAGTGAGGCTGAATGTCAAAACTCCGGTGTAAATAATTTATATGTAAAAGCTCTGGAGAAAGCATATAACAAACTGATTCTCTTTCGTCAGTCCTCACCTGCCGGAGGGAGTGTGGTGGTCAGGGCCGGAGCAAAGCAATAATGAGACCGAAATAAACGAACTATTAAATCAGGAGATAGAAGAAATATTAAAGAAGCTGAAGAATAATAAGAGTCCAGGAGAAAATAGGAAATTATATAACCAAATATAGTAGCAGTGCACTAGATATAAGTAACAGTGATAGAAATTGATTTTCTAAGAAGATCTTGCACAATTTCTCGAAACGAAGAAATTATAAAACGCATAAAAATACAAAATATTTGGTATGAGCACGTTAAATGAATCATCAATGACCAATAGCCTAAAAAGATCTAAGCTTATCAAGCCATCAAATTTATTAAAAAATAGGTAAGTCCGAAAAAATTTAAGACCGTGGAATACGAGAAATGGACGAAAACGACTAGCAAGACCAACGATTGTCGATATATGTGCGAGAAACAGTTTAAAAAAAATCAACAATTAAGATTCGTTAGCTCCAATTGGTATGTGTCCAATCTAGTAATATATTAGAAATATCAAATTTTAATAAATAATACAAAGAAAGACAAAACGTGTATCCCAATCAACCAGCGAGTTATTTGACGCCAATGGTGAAGTGAGCAAGATAAAAACTCTGAATTGATAAAAACTGATAAAATTCTAAACAAATTGACTCCAATTGACTTTTTCGCTGATAACATACTTGTATACCTACACACGAAACAAACATGCTATTGCTGATACTCTAATTATTAAAAAGATAATCATTTATGTAAATTCTTTAGCGATTTTTATTTATAGTACTAATGCGAAAGTTTTGCCTTTCATGAAAAATAACTTTGCATGAATGACGAAACTTTCGCATTAGTACCATAAATAAAAATCGCTAAAAAGTTTACATAAATGGGTTAAATAAACGTTTGGTAAATTAATCCATGTATTTAAACAGGATCTATCCATCTGCCTCAAAAGAAAAATTGGTATAACAGCAATCAATTATAATCACAGATATATACATATTATTGATTATAATACAGTAGTGCCCGTTTTTTGTATAGGTACACTAAAAGGTTTTTACGCATGGTTCTCTGGGTGGCCTTTGAGTTTTGACACATGGTTACCACATCTCCGCATTTCTTGATCCAGGATCTTCGTGATATACAATAGTGCACATACACTTTTGAAATACTTGTTAACTAGTAAGTAGTATTTAGTAGCAGGAATTTTGTTTAGTTCTTTATGTATTTGTACTGATTTTATTTATGCTATCTGTTTTTCTCTCTTTTTCTCTTTAATAAATCGTTTTGTACCTTTGGATAGCTTTTTGAACCGTTAGTGTTTAAAGACATTACTACGTAAACTACGTAAGAAGAAAGAAACATGGAGGACAATTTTAACTAAGGCCAAGTTAGACGATAATCTGAGAAAAAAAATAAGAATACAAAGTAATTCACTGTAATAAAAGAATCGGAAGCACTGTAAGAACAATATGGCAAATATTCCGCGAGGAATGAAAAGTATTTATGATGATCCCCCATATGTGTCGCTTAAGCCCACCACTCACGTTCAAACGGCGCAGTACGATTTTTGTCGAATGCTATTGCAGTACAACACTGTTTGAAAATCGGATGGGAACACACACGTACCGATTTTGTGTATACGTCAGATAATGATATACTTTTAGCGGCTCTTGCTCATTGTATAAACGAAAAAAATACACGAAACATAGGTGATGGTGCAAAGATTGGTTGCTGAAAAGACATACATCTTCTTCTTCTTCATGTACCATGTCCTTTCAGTTACCATCATAGATATCTTAATTTTATTCACTGCTAAATAGCATGCTAGTATCAACACCATACAAATCTCGCAAGTTCTTCAACCATGAGATTCTTCTTCGTCCTGGACTGCGTTTTCCTGCTATTTTTCCTTGCATGATATTTTGTAGCAACTTGTCATTTGGGACCTCTCATTACATGTCCGAAATATTCCAGCTTTCTCTGCTTGATGCTTTTTATGATCTCAGTAGTTTGGCTGAGACTTTCTAGTATTGTGGAGTTTCGAATTTTCTCCACCCAGGAAACTTTTAAAATTCTTCTATAGCACCACATTTCGAAATCCTCAAGGCGATTTAGATCGATTTTATTTACAGTCCAGGACTCGACATCATAAAGTAAGACCGAGAATACGTAGCAGCGAAGTAGGCGGATCCTCAATGCCAATTTTAGATCTCTGTTACATAACACCTTGGACATCCTTCTAAAAGCAGCTCTAGCCTGCTCTATCCTAGATCCAATTTCGCCGTGACTTTCTGCGTTACAGTTTAATTGCTGTCCAAGATAAACGATTTTTATCAACTTGCTCAAGTTTGATATTATTTACATATATAGACGGTTTTATAATATGCTGTTGTTTACTTATTACAAGTATTTTGATTTTCCGTATGTTAAGATCCAGACCTACCTCTCTACAACTCTCAACGACACTATCAAGTAGTGTTTGCAGATCTTCTTGACTAGAAGCTAGTAGTACTGTATCGTCCGCATATCGCAAATTATTGATGACTTCGCCGTTCACAAGTATTCCTTCTTGTTTTTCAGAAAGTGCTTTTCTGAAAATTCTTTAGGAGTAAACGTTAAAAAACAGGGGTGACAAGAGGCATCCCTGCCGTACTCCTTTTTTCCTCACCATCTACTAAAACTGATGTTGTTTGATTCCAATATAAATTTGCAATTATTCGAACATCTCTGCCGTCCAAGCCTATGTCTTTTAGAGCTTACATACTGTCACGTATATTTATTAGAAAAATTGAGATTATATCCAAATAATTTTAAGTCTCTTTTGTAACATGTTCGAAAAATCTCATCTCTTCTAGTATCTGCTTTCACTTCTTGAAATATAGTAACCAAAATATACACATTTTTTTATAGTGGTTTTATGATGATAAACACTCGATCTTAAATATCAAAGAAATATCTAAATCGTCATTATAAGTCATTTTCGAAATTTCTGACTTGTTTGTCTGTCGTCAAATCGTGCCAATTTGGTTGAATGTGCAAATACCCGATCAAATTACGTTCAATTTTGTAGCATTCGACAAAATCAAACTGCGGTATTGGAACGTGAGTGGCGGAGTATAGGATCTCTTTTATACCCGATCCTCCTTACTACTACTACTACTACTACTACTACCACTACTACTACTACTACTACTACTCCTACTACTACTACTACTACTACTACTACTACTACTACTAAACTTGTATTATATAAAGAAGATGGTGTTTAGGCAAGATTTATTTATTTATATATAATTATTCTGTCAAATAGCAGAAAAATCATTGTTCTTCTACACTCTGTATTAAAATAATGGTACTTGAAATTAAGACAATACTAAATAATTTACAACCATTCACACCTGTTTCACCGATAATAATATTTATTCACGTATAAATTAAATATATGCATAATAATTTTTAAGCTGATAATTTTTTTTTATATTAATCAATCAAACAATCTAAAAATAAATCGGTGTCAATAGGGGGAAAAATATTACTCTTATCAGATAGTTTATAAATAAATTTAAAATAACGTTGCTCCATCACGCTTTTTAATTAATAAATTTTCTTAATAATAATATGTAACAATTTAAAATAATAATAAATACGTCAGCGATTAAGTGAAAGTCTTTAAATAATAGTAAAACTGATACAGATGTTTCTCTTAAACGTTGTTTCCCTTAAATATGTGTAATAATATATAAAATCGAAAAGGACAGAACCAATCATCTACTAAAGACGAAATAAAAAAGTAAGGTAGTGGCTCCCATTGCTGACAGTACTGTTATATTCACTTAAATGTACTGTTATATCCATTTGGCATTGGATGTATCTAGAACGACTCGGATAAATCAAAAAGTTATCAATATATTTGCCTTTTATTCAGCCAATTTAGATAATACTCTACAAGAATAAGAATAATACTCTACTGGTTCCACAGTAGAAGAATTATTTCGCGCAGCAGCCGACAGAGAAAGGTTTCAGGAAATTGTAAACATGATGACGGCCAACGTCTGAATACGGACACGGCACCCAAAGAAGAAGAAGAAGATAATACTCAAAGAATCCGGGTAAAACAAGTTTTATCCAATTTCGGGGTTTTACCCATAACATACATCTAAAACTTAAAACCTACAAAAATGTTTTACTTACTTGATCTAGTATAATGGAATTTGGTATTTGTTTATGAAGAGCATGAGCTTTTCCATACATTCCATTTTCACCTGTATATGGTACTCCCATTGGTACTCTTACGACTTCTCCACCAAACGCTTTAATGAGTAATTCCTTCTCCATTGAAAACTTGTCCGGTAATACGATGACGCATTTGTAACCTTAAGTGAAAAACATATTATTAAAATTATCATATAAGTGTAGTTATTAATGTAAAAGTAATTGTATTTTGTGTTGGTTTTGCATTTATCAAATTTCCAAAAGTTATTTGAAAAACATAAATCTTAAAACGTACTTTTCGGTAAAGATAGAAATATTGAAAAAAAATACCTTTAATCGATGATGCCCAAGCTAACGCGACGCCAGTGTTGCCAGAAGTACATTCAATAATTGTTGCACCAGGTTTTAGGATGCCACTTCTTTCGGCGTCTTCAATGCATCGAATCAACATACGGTCTTTTATTGATCCAACTGGGTTTAGAAATTCGCATTTTCCATCTATAAGATAACATAAATATATCTAATGAGTATAACATGTATAAATAGAGGCTTTTTATTACAGTTTAAGGAAAGTCCTAACTAAGTTAAAAACCAATGAAGTAACGATAGTTATGGGTGACTTTAATGCCAAAATTGGATAAGGGTAGTTATGGTGAAGTAGTAGGATCATGGGGTCTGGGTGAGCAAAATGAGAGAGGAAAACGCCTACTCACATTTGCTACGGAAGAAGAGTTGGTAATCACCAATACACTCTTCAAATCACCATATAGAAGGTTGTACACATTTCGCTCACCCGGTGTCACGCCAGCAAATCTCATAAGAAACCAATTGACTATATTTTAATAAATAAAAGATTCAAAAACTCAATAACATCAGTGAACACCTACCCTGGTGCAGATATTAAGTCAGACTATAAACCACTTGTCGCTAAGTTTCGTCTGAAATTTAAAGAAATGCACAAACCTAATCCTATAAGATACAATCTCAAATAACTAAGAGGTAATGACATAAAGCAAGAAGTACGGGAATTATGTTGTGAAGAACAACATGTCTAAGTCAGAAGTAGTTTATGATGTTGACAAAGAAATAAACTACTTAGAAAACATTGGGAAGGAAATATTAGACAAATACTGGCTACCGAAAAAGATAGAAAAGAAAAAAACATGGATGACCGACGGTATGCTACAGATGATGGACAGAAGAAGAGAATCCAAGCGGAAAGAGTACGTTGCATATCAATTTCTAGACAAATAGATAAAAAAAGCTGTCAGGGAAGCTAAAAATAAAAAATCTGCAAGAACAGTGTGAAGAAATCGACATATTGGAACGTAAACACGATTCCTTCAACCTTCCAAAAAAGATCAAAGAAGAAGCAGGCATTTATAAATCAAAAAGATCGGGACACTTAACAGACGCTCAAGGAAATCCAATAGTTGATATTGAAGAAACAAAAAACAACATGGATGAACTATGTGAGAACAACATTTGAAGACGATAGGAATGTCACCATCACACAAAATAAAAATGACGATACCGGACCACCTATTCTCGAAGCGGAAGTAGAAGCTGCTATAAAAAACATTAAAGAGGGAAAAGCCGCGAAAAGTAGTGTTACAAGCGTGGACAGCAACCAATCTTTGGGTATTAATCCTGCTGTATACACTTTGTTGTACAGATCTAAAAGTATATGCAGTGTTTCTTCGTCAATGCATTTAATTATCTCAGTGGGTATCTGATCTGGGCCTACTGATTTTGCGGTCTTTGCATTTCTAATTGCCTGTTCTAATTCGCACATTATTATTTTCGGTCCTATTTGTTCCTGTGGTTCTTCTTGTAACATTCTATCATCGTCGAATAATTTCATTATGTATTCTTGCCAAAATCTTAGTCTATCTTTGATGTCTGCAATGAGTTTACCATTATCATCTTGAATATTCCATAGTGTGCTCGCTTTTTGTTATTTGTTAGTTCTTTGATTTTTTTATGCATATTGAAGCTTTCGTATTTTCTGTCATACTCTTCTATTTCCATGCATTGGTCTGTTAACCACTTTTCTTTGGCCTGTTTTATCTCTACTTTATTTCTACTTTGTAGTTCTTGATATTTTGGCTCATTTCTTCCTTTGGCTTTTCTCCTCTATTCCATTAATGCTATAATAATGCTTAGAAGTCATTCACTACAGTTATTTATTTGTCTTTTTTTTATTTATATTTATTTTTATTTTTTAAATCGTCCAACAATTGGCAAAAACAACAAAGCATATCATAGCAGAGGAAAAAAAATTCTGCAAACTCTGGATCTCTGGAAAACAGGATATGGTGATAGATGAAACAAGAGTCAATTATAATTTAGTGATGAATTTAGTGACGATACTATCTAATCTAAAGAGACCTACATATTTATTTAAACTGGAACAAGAGGGTATTGACATTTATATTTTTTTTCTGCTTTAAGTCCTGTATAAATACCATTGTAATATTTTGCCATAAAATCTCATATATCTACCATTTACTTTCATACCGAGTATAACAATATCTCGAACTGTTGACGAGAAGTTTGCATTTCAAATATACACACTCGAAAGCTAATTAATACCATAGTAGTGCTAATCAACTCTAAAATATTTGGTTTAAATAATTATCTACACATTGTTGACTTTTTGATAGAAATATATTTTGCCTCTGAATGAAAACTCTATGCTATAAAACCATTGTTTACTTTTCTATTAACCGATAAAATATCAGTCAAGCTGATAAAACAATAAAAATGAACTTATCTAATATTATTAATATACTTACAAATTTCGCACTCTAAATTCTCCGCTTTTGGAATACCATTTAATTTTACCATAGGTGTATTTCCTACAGCTTTGGCTATATTTGGAAGTACTTTTGCTGGATAGGGTTTCCTAAAATGAATATACAAGATAACAATGAATATATGTAGGTATATATATTTTAAATAGTTCTGACAGTGAAGTTATAAAGATATAAAATTAATTTTAGTAACAATCAAATGAAGCCTACACGGCAAGAACAATGAAAGTCAATTTTTATGTTGATTTAACGAAGAAACGCTCAACGACAACGGAGAAAGACTTCTAGAACTTTGTTTAATGATTAACCTCCAAATTAACAACACCTACTTTGACCACCCAATACAACATAAGATCACCTGGTCAGATACAAGAATGATTGACTGCATTATAACAAACAGACAAATACACCCCAAGAATATAATAAATGTGCGCACTCTATCTTCAGCCAATATAGGATCCGACCATGGCCTGGTAATAGGAAAAATAAATATAGCATTCACCACACAAGGCAAGCGAAATACAAAAGTAGAAGAAAAGTTGAACATAGAAAGCTTAGAAGAAGAAAGGACACAAAACTTGTATAGAAACAGACAAACAGAAAAGCTAAATAGCCATAACCTAGAGACTAAAAATAATATAGAATAAACCTGTAAAATTATTAAAAAATGTATCCGACAAGCAGCGGAAGAAGCTTTAGGTAAAAGAAAAGTTAACAGAAATAAACGGGAATACGACGTATTCCGATGGTACGACGAAAGGGTGAAAGCACTAGCAAATGAAAAGAAACAAGCTTTCCTAACATACAAAGGAGTGAAGACTCCGGAGGCACGAGAAGACTAGGTGATAATCAGAAATAGAGTAAACCAAGAAATAGATAACATCAAAAAAGAACACTGGGAGAAATTTACCAAAGATATGGAATACGACCTCTATGGATCCCAGAAAAAGGTGTGGAAGATGATAAGGAGACAAAAAAACAGAAATTAATGAATTTGTACGCATAGATAACATTACGGAGGAACAGTGAACTAAGCATTTCACGAAATTATATGGAGAAGGAGAGGAAGAGAACGGAGAAATAATCATTAACGAAACCTACGATAGAGTACTAATATTAGAAGAGCTACAACAACGAATAATAAAATTTAAAAACCCCAAAAGCACCTGGTCCAGATAAACAATGAACTGCTAAAATATGGAGGAACAACACTACGCAAATGGCTCCTAAAATTATTCGTCGATATAATAAGTACCGGGGTAGTACCAGTGGAATGGAAAGAAAGTCTCCTGCTATCGAATTAAAGAAAATGTTATTATAATAGGTCTATGTAGGTAAATATTTAAGCCGGTCAAAAATCCCTAGATTTTACACTAAATATCAAAATAATCCCTTTGTCCCTTTTATACCCCTAGATTCGGGATAAATCGCCAGACCTGGCAGCCTTGGTTAATGGCAAAACTGTGCATGCAAACCCTAACGTGTATGTGTAATATGGAACTCGGTTATACCTGTCGGTTATGCATGCAAGGTTAAAACCATCATGCAAACCCTAACGTGTATGGCCTCCATTATTCATTTTGTATAAAAGTTAACTTTAAAGTTCAAAGACTAATTTTAAAATGTTCTAACATAAATTTTTTCAATGGGTATATATAATTTATCGGTTGAAAACAATAAAAATATTCTTAGACTGTTATGCTTTTTCAATTTTTTTTATTTTTGATAATTTGATCGAAAATACACAAAAAAAAATGACAAAAACGGTATATGTAATTAAAGCAATAACCAAAAGAATGCAAGTCGAAAATAAAATTATGTAACTACCGCTACTAAACATAGCAATAATTCTCTTTTTTATATTATTTTTCTTAGCACATTTTTTTTGCAGCCTGTTTCTTCTTTACAAGACTAACTCTGGTCCCTTGTTCCGTTATGTTGTGAGCGAGGCTATCGAAAAAATGTTTGACAGCATTGACGATCCACATTTCGAGTGAATGTCCCCCACCACCACCTCTCATGCATTACGAGCGACATTTTACGCGAAAACGGTTTTTTATTTGCATTTTTTATGGATGTTGCCATAAAGCGCATTACGTAAAACTTTTTATATAAAAAGTACTTGACAAGACGAGGGTATTTGTTTAAAAACTAGCCCTCTATCACTTATGGTTACACAGCAAATGTATGCCAACTTTGACCTTCAATATCTCGGCAACCGGTAAGCCAAATGTTTTTTTTAAAGAAGCGTCTTTTAATGTTCTTTACGTGTATAAATTTTGAAATTGATATGTTTAAAGCTCGTAAAGTTATTCAATTTGTTTATAAGCCTAAAAAATGTTAAAAAAGCTTCTAAGCTCTCCTAGTGAATCGATTTGAATTTTACAAAAATCGTTTGAAAGTTTGAGCCTTCCTTTATATGTAAAAGAGAGCCTTATTTAGGGCCTACTATAAATTTGATTTGCGATTATTTTCCAGTAGGCTGGATTGCAAATATTATGCAAAACCTATCCGACCGATCTTAACAAAATTTAGCACACGTTTTAAACATATTTAAAAAGTTTTTCTAGGCGGAATATGGAGCTTGTAAGTCAAGTTTAGAAAAGTCGAAAACATTTAAAGGATTAGCTTCATTTTTTTTGTACTTTTTTTCCAATTATTGCTATTTTTTCACAATAAACATTAAATTTTCAATTTCTAGCTAACGAAATATTGTGTAAAATTTAATAACGAAACTTTTAACTTCTTATAATTTTTTCTCTAGGATTCAATATTTTCCGAATTATAAACGAAAATAGAAGCAAAAAAATGAGAAATTTTCAATTGTTTTCAGATTTTGTTAAATAAAAAATTTAGCACAGGGTTTGCGACTGGCGCATATTGTGATTATCGATATTGGGCACATCCTGAAGGGATTCCAGCAAAAAAATAGCTATTATGGAAAATGTCCATTATGGTCTGAATTTATACAGATCCCGCCTAGTCTATTTATATTATACATCGGATTTACATCCCTCCTAATATAAAGTTCGTGCGTAAGCTAACGATATATTATATTGAAATAAATTAGATAATGGGCCTGACCAGAAGGATGTCTTGTCTCAAAAGTAATTTAGGAAATTAAGCTAAAAAAGCTTATTATACAAAGTAGATCGTTTAAATTCATATAATCCCTAATCTCAATCGCAAGAATACAAATAGATTAATTATCGAAAAAAAAATTATTAATTATGATTGTTTTTATTATTCCAACAAACAATTCGTTTTGTAAAAGTATAAAAAAAATTGATTAAATAAAATAAAATTATTTAAAAGTAGCATGCCAAAAAAATAACTACATATAGTAAAGTCTTACCAGTCCCATTTGCTGTGTGGAGATTTTTCCGTTTTATGAAGATCCTTGGTCCATGGACACTTCGGGGGTTGATCGGGAATTACAGCTTTTTCTTCTATGGGCGATTTAAAACGAAAATCTGCATCTTGCTCTTTTATTACCTTTGACATGATGAATGAACTATAAATTTACAATCAACTGCCCAAATTCACAACACGTGTACACTTGTTATTACGAATACCAAATATTCACTAATAATGTGGAAGTGTGAAACTGATGGCCTTTTATTCCTTGTGAAAAACTCCTATCATTATCACCTGATCAAATATACCAACTATTGACCAATCGCGATGATGAAGTTGCTGAAGAGTGACTTCAAAGTTCAAATCAAATGCACAGTGGGGGTAGAGTACAGAAAAAAATTGTTATTTGTTCTATGGTGGGGGTTTGGTTTGTTTGTTATGAAACTTACTTTAAGTTTAGACTGTAGTATCACCGAGAAGCTCTCGACGCTTACTGCTTTGCTTAGTAGTAGATTTATCTAAACTCGACGCGAGGTTCACGTTCAGTTTCATTCAAGGTCAAATTAGCAAGTTTTATGTTTGAATACAATATGTATAGATATTTAACAAAAGTTTCGTCAGTACCGGGCCACTAGGTGTATCCAGAAGGCTACGAAATTAAAAATATATTTTCAGCCTTCCATTTATTTAAAGTTTTTATTTTTTTATTGTATTTTCTGCTTGACAAAAAGATGTGTAAGTTATTTTACGTTTCCTGCTATAGGTATTTGTTCACCGTCGAATTTATTGAGCTTGTTTGTGCATCGTATTTGAGGCCCTCCTTGCAGCTACTCTACTCCAGGGAAATAATCAAAATTTAGCTGTCTTCAGGACTTTGCAATAGGTATTTATCGATTTATTTATTATAGGTATAAATACACATATATATATATATAAATAAATACACATATATATATAATATATATATATATATATATATATATATATATATATATATATATATATATATATATATATATATATATATATATATATATATATATATATATATATAACACTGTTTTTGATGGGTTGGAGTCAATAAAAGGGGCTATTTGTTGACTATTTTTTACTCGAGCTTTCAATTGGTGATTACAATTTTTATCAAGAGCTTCTAAAAAATACAAAATATCTTACAAAGTTGAACTAGAAATAAAAAATTTTTTGTTAACTCACCAAATAAAATTAGTTTTTTATATAAAACTACTGCTTACATATTAAATACAAAAAATATTAATAAAAAAATGTCTTATTCTAATAAATGTTTCTCTGAAAAATTTTGATGAAGTTTCTTAAGAAAAAAAATTGAATTTGTAAAAAAATACAATAGCTACAACCAGCCTAAATGTCATAAATACTAACTTAAAAAATTTTATTTTTGACATATTGTCAAAAATAAAATTTTGTTTAAAAAATTCTTCTTTGTTTAGTAACAAAAAATAAGAAGATTTATTCACCATTGATAGATGCCCGTAAAAATGTAACAAATACATGGAAAATTCAAAATGTGATATTTTAATGACTGCATATATAAATTACATAGAAATAATATAATTATAAATTTTGCTTAGATTTTGAATTTCTGACCTTTTGTTTAAATTATTATCACTTTTGCTAATACAAACCATTTCCAAAAAAGTTCTTTTAAATTTATTACTTTCACTACATAAAATTTTAATATTATCAAAATCCATAATATGGTCAATTTTAGGTAGAGCATAAAACCGTGGTGCAATAGAATTATAAATGTTGAGTTCTTTTGCTTTTTTATTATCAATAAATTTCTTACTGTTTAATTTTGATACTAGACAATTTGCTTTTTGTTGTAAAGTACAAACAGGACTCCTTCTAAGTGTAGTGTAATACTTAGTATCATTTAAGAGTTCTCCAGTTTTTTGTAGGTAATCCCTTTATACATTACAACAGTTATGTTACCTTTATCGCTTTTGACAATATAAATTTCAGGATGGTTTTTAAGAAAAAGTTTAGTTTGTAAATAGTATTTATTTAAAAAATGATCTTTGACTTCTTTATGTAAAAAGTTTGTAATGACGTTTGTACATTTAGATCTAACAACATCCTTTTGAGTGTCATTAAGTGGTCTGATTATTGATTCAATATCAGAAAGTAAATTAGGAACTCTAATATCAGATTCTGGAAGGACATAAAGAAAATTTAGGTCCTAATGCTAAAAATTTTTTTAATTTCAAAAGGAAACTGAATAGATGTTAGATTCTTAAACCATTTCTCTTGAAATTTTATCTTATCAAAAGCTTCTATTTTTAATTTATTGAACTTATTAATTTGTATTTTTTTGATTTTATGAAATTCTGTGTTGTATTTAATTCTTTGTCTACGAATATGGATTTTGATAATATTAAAATTTTATGTAGTGAAAGTAATAAATTTAAAAGAACTTTTTTGGAAATGGTTTGTATTAGCAAAAGTGATAATAATTTAAACAAAAGGTCAGAAATTCAAAATCTAAGCAAAATTTATAATTATATTATTTCTATGTAATTTATATATGCAGTCATTAAAATATCACATTTTGAATTTTCCATGTATTTGTTACATTTTTACGGGCATCTATCAATGGTGAATAAATCTTCTTCTTTTTTGTTACTAAACAAAGAAGAATTTTTTAAACAAAATTTTATTTTTGACAATAATGTCAATAAATATAAATATTTAATTTAATGTTATAAGTTAGTATTTATGACATTTAGGCTGGTTTGTAGCTATTCAATTTTTGTTTACAAATTCAATTGTTTTTGTTAAGAAACTTTTAATCAAAATTTTTTCAGAGAAACATTTATTAGAATAGGACATTTTTTTATTAATATTTTTTGTAATTAATATGTAAGCAGCAGTTTTATATAAAAAACTAATTTTATTTGGTGAGTTAACAAAAAATTTTTTATTTCTAGTTCAACTTTGTAAGATATTTTGTATTTTTTAGAAGCTCTTGATAATAATTGTAATCACAATTGAAAGCTCGAGTAAAAAATAGTCAACAAATAGCCCCTTTTGTTGACTTCAACCCATCCCATTTTATATTTTTTCCAAACGAGTCACAAGTACTTCTTTTTTCTTACTCTTATATATATATATATATATATATATATATATTATATATATATATATATATATATATATATATTTGATGAGTTGGAGTCAATAAAAGGGGCTATTGATTAACTATTTTTTATGTCAAGCTTTTAATTATGTTTACAATCCTTGTCAAAAGCTGCTAAAAAATACAAAATAACTTACAAAATGAAACTAGAAAAATAAACTTTAATAAAACCAAATAAAATTAGTTTTCTTAATAAATCTATACTGCTAAACATGTTAAAAAACTATTTTAAAAAATCAGATTATCCAATGAATGTTTCTGTAAATTTTGTAATTTTGAAAAACTTTTTTAACAAAATTAATTGAATTTATAAAATAAGTTAGATTAGCGACCAATTACAAATAAGCCTCAATGTCATGAATTCAACTTACAATTTTCATTTTTGACAATTATATTGCCAAAAAATAGAATTTTGTTTAAAACATTCGTTTTTATTTGGTAATAAAAAAGAGATTTATTTTTCATTGATAGATGTCTAAAAAATGTAACAAGTATATGGAAAATTAAATTAAAATGTGATATTTTAATGAATAAATTTTTGCTTAAATTTTGAATTTCTGATCTTTTGTTTAAATTATTATCACTTCTGCTAATACAAACCATATCTAAAAAAGTCCTTTTGAATTTATTACTTTCATTGCATAAAACTTTAATGTTATCAAAATCCATAATATGGTCTCTGTCGATTACATGCTCTGCTAAAGCACAAGATGGTTTTTTAATTCTACAGTCACTTTTGTGGGAAATAATACGGTTTGACAAATTTCTTCCGGTCTCACAAACATACACAGCTTCAAACTGAGTTCAACTAATGATGTATACTACATTTGTTTTATCTAATTTATTTATAGGATACTTAATTTTGGAATATAACGATGAAATAGTTTTGATGTTCTTTTGTCGCTATTTTTGTATTGTCAATAGCCTTTAGTGTTTGTATTACTTCAGATGTTAATGATGGTATAAAAGGTAGTGAATGATAATAGATGTTCTGATTATTTAATACAATGTTCTGAGATTTAGTAAAAAATGGTGTTAAGTTATTTATATTAAAAATATTAGAAAAAAGCATTATATGTAGCATATCTGGAGGATAAGAGTTCTCAATTAAAATATTTTTTAACAACTGAAGATCTTCTTGTAGATAATCTGGATGAGAAAGCCTTAAAATACGTTCTTTTAATCCTGTTATAATATTCATTTTCATCTTA
The DNA here is from genome assembly GCA_918026665.1 of Diabrotica balteata. Lineage (NCBI taxonomy): Eukaryota > Metazoa > Arthropoda > Insecta > Coleoptera > Chrysomelidae > Diabrotica > Diabrotica balteata. Next base: position 137,622,391 of record OU898282.1, read on the forward strand.
TTTGGATGATGTGAGTAATAGCTTATAAATCTGTAACTACATATGGGTTTTCTGAACCATCTAGTTTTCAACACATTGTCTGTAGTTCTTACAATTCTCATGTCAAGGAATAGTAGAGAATTATCCACCTCTTCCTCAACTGTAAACTGTATATGTTGATTATGATTGTTGAAAATCTTAGCTGTGTCATGAAATTTGTGTTTAGGAAGTGCCAAAACTAAATCATCTACATATCTTTTAATAAAAGGAATGAAAAAGTGCAAATGTTGATACAATCACTAATAACACCATCCATGACATAGCTACTTAGAATGGGTGAAAGGCTAGGTATAGGACTACCAAAAATTTGTTTGTAAAAGATACCATTAATTATAAAAATATTAGAATCAAAAACAAAGTTGATGTGTTTTGAAATGTGATAAGTCAATATTAGTATGTTGCGAAATCTCATTCCAATGTTTTTCAACACTACTTATGATTAAATCTAAAGGTTGGTAAAAAGATAATGTTACATCAAAACTAACTAAAACATAATTTAGTGGTAATTGGAAATTATTAATGAAAGAACTAAAATCAAAAGAATCTTTAATGTAAATATTGTTGTTTAAATTATAGGCATTAGTTAATAGTCAGTGGGGAGTTGTGCTATTGATCCAATAGAAGGGCATAAAGATGAAACTATTGGTCTCATATAAAAAGTTGGTTTATGTATTTTAGGTAGAGCATAAAATCGTGGAACAATAGAATTATATATTTTGAGTTCTTTTGCATTTTTATTATCAATAAATTTCTTTCTGTGTAATTTAGATACTAGACAATTTGTTTTTTGTTGTAAAGTACAAACAGGACTCCTTGCAAGTGTAGTGTAATACTTAGTATCATTTAAGAGTTCTCCAGTTTTTTGTAGGTAATCCTCTTTATACATTGCAACAGTTATGTTACCTTTATCGCTTTTGACAATGTAAATGTCAGGATGGTTTTTACGAAAAGTTTAGTTTGTACATAGTATTTATTTAAAAAATGATCTTTTATTTACTATTATTTATTTAAAAAATCCGCAAAACAATTGTTTACAACTTTAAAAAATTCCCTAGGCTCTTCTAGTTAACCGATTTTAATTTTTCAAAATGCATTTTAAAGATTCAACCTTTTTTTATAAGTAAAAATTTTTTTATTCATAGGATTCAGCATAATTTTGCAAATTTTTTGCGGGCATTGGAAAAATATATGCAAAAACTATTATACCGATCCTAACGAAATTTAGCAAATATTTTAGTCGTATTATAAAGTTTTTTTAGATGAAATATGAAGGCTGTAGGTTATGTTTAAGAGGCCGAAAAAAAAATGTATAGGAACCATTTTTTAAACTGTTTTCCCCAATTATTGCTATTTTTAAACAATAAACAATAAATATTCAATTTCTAGCGGGTCAAATTATTATGTAAAATTGAAGAACAAAACTTTGGCTTGCATAATTTTTTTTGTTGGAGCAATATCTCTCGAGTTATAGGCAAAACATGGCAGCAAATTTTTGCAACAAACAAGCAAATATTTGCTTTTTGCACATTTTGATTTTTTTCAGATTTTGTTAAATAAAAAATGAAGTACAAGGTTTGCGACAGGCGCATATCGTGCTTATTGATAAAAGGTACACTTTTGTGATTCCTCTCAAATACAGGTTTTGTAGTGCTTGACAAAAGTTCAAATTTCAACTCGATTTATTAATTAGTTTAAAAGAAATTAATATTGGTTATCTCAGAGGTCATTTTTTTTGTAATAACATAAGAAATAAAATAATGAAGATATGGTAATTCTACTGGTAATATTAAAAAGGTGAAGACTTTTACTTTTAATATGCACCAAAAAAGTTAATACAATCATCAAAAAAATAATCATTTCTGTAAACAAAAATCGTTTTGAAAAGTTACTGTTTATTTAACTTATAAACAATTAAAATACCTTTTAAAATACGTACTCGTAGACCTAATATTTTTTTTATATTTGTAAAGCTGACAATCTTTATATGAATTTAAACAAAAAATATTCTTCGGCCATTTTTTTTTTGAATTCGTAACTAATTTATTTATAACTATGAAATGTTATTAGTCTCATTTTAAAGATAAAGTCATTTTTAAAGTTATACTATACAAGATAAAATTAAGTAGAATAATACAAAAAAAATTGAATTTTTTGGAAAAAAATGTTTTTCTTTATTGTTTAAACAAATTGCATTGCTTATTTACTAATAATAGTATTAACACATTGTATATTTGTTATATACGCAAAAAGTATATAGATTAATAAAAAAGGATCAATATCTATCAACTAGAACCGGAGATACAGAAACCCACAGTATTTTGAAGGTTTTTTTCCATTTTTTGAAAGTTTGAATTTTTAGTTTTTCACTTTCCGACATTTTTATTTCAGCCTCATTTTCAGACTCACAGATAATGCTCTTTAAATTTAATCCTTTTTAAAATTTGTAGCAAGACTTTATTCTTAATATGAATTTAAAAAAAATCATACTTTTTTGACTAATCATCTCAGAATAACTTTTTTTGTTTAAATTCGTGTAAAAATTGTCAGCTTTGAAATATGAAAAAATATAACGAGTAGTAGTTTAAAAGTTAGTCGAATATTTATAAATAAAAAATAACAGTAGGGTAAACTGTGCAAATACCGGTCAGTGGGTAATGGCGGTCATCCCGATTGTGCGAAATCTATTCAATCTGGCAACCTCCTATAACTGCCAACGTGTCGCTACACTACTCTGTATTCAGATTGCTGACGAGCGTTGAGTTGGCGCAAACCATTGTCATAGAAATATTATTAACCTGTTTTCAGTGTTTTCGATCTTATTTTTATGCTGAGTAATATAAGGTCTTAATTCATTTTTATTCACTTGTAGATCTTAAAATTGGTTACAATTGATTATAATGACGTTAGCTGCCTATTCCTTTTTTAAAGATCAATATTTTAATACATGTTTACGAGTAAAAAATTCTAAGAAAAAAAATGCCAACAGGAGGCAATGCCGGTCAGTTGACCGGTATTACCCTCCATGCTATAATTTATACCCTATACTATTAATCCTTAGGGATTAATCCATCCATTTTTTCGATATTGCAAGAAAGAATAAAAAATAAAAATCTTCAAGGTGTCTCATTAGGTAGAAAATCAGTATTTTCTGCCGAATAAGAAGCTAAAATAGCCACACAAAAAAAATATTTAGCTTAATTTTTTATGGCGTAACAGCAATAGAACTGAGAAAATTAGCATTTGGGTTTACAAGATAATTTTTCTTGTAATAAAACACCTTTTTCTTGTAATTGGCATTACAAGAAAAAGGTGTTTGATTCTAGTTCTTTGGAATCGGATATTGATATATCATGTGATAACAGTGACGATGCATACGAAGATAGATGCCTGGTTTACAGCGAGTTTGGCAAAAACAATGAATTGTGGTATATATTTACCGTTTGCTCACGATGGGCTTATTCAGAGTGCAGTGGATGGGATTCTGCAGAGAGTTATACCTGCGATGACTGTCAACTATTTTTACATTAAAACACATATTTTTGTTATTTTTTGTTTGTTTTGTAATAAAAAATATTTTTTCACCTTTCTTACTGATTTACTTGAATTATGACCCATTAAGCCACATTCGTTAATCGTTTTATAACAAAAAAATGTTAAATAGATATTGATTTTTATTTTAATAATAACACAAACAAATTGACTGGCATTACCCACACTCATGACCGGTATTGTCCATGTATGGTGACAATACCGGTCAAAGATACTTTTTTATGTTTTGTCTCTGTCAAAGACAAAAATTTTATATTTTTGAAATTAAATGTATCTTGCAATAAGTTAAAACCCTAAATTACGGATTGACGGCTTAAATTTGATTCACAGAGTTTTACTTTTTTTTATATTAAATTTTCTTCTTAGGTGACCGCGATTTGCACACTTTACCCTAATCTTTCAAAATGATTTTTGGTTATAAAAATTATATTTTTTCGGTTTATATTAAAAGTAAAGTCTTCACATTTTATGAGGTACTCTTAGAATCAACGTGCCTTTATTATTTTATACCTGTTTATGTTATTATAAAAAATTACCCCTGGGATAAACAATTTGATTAAATTGTAAACTAATTAATGGATTGTACTGAAATTTTGACTGTTTGTTAAGCACTAGACGCCCCATTTGCGACCAAACTCCAAATTGTAAGTTAAATTTTACAAAAGTTATAAACAATTAACAATAAATCCCTATTTTGCTTTTTTTGGAACAAAAAATTAAAAAAATTTAGAATACACCATTTTTAAGGTTTTTCTATTTCTTAAAAAATAACGTATTTATATTAACGTTTAAATATATGTATAGTGTTTTAATGGTAAGCGAAATTTAGAAAAAATCGCATTTTCGCACTTAATTGTTAATAATTAAAAACAACGACAAAATTTATACAGAAAACATATAGATTTTCTTAGTATTATATAATATTAATAGAAAAACTCGTTATTTAAACTTTCGTTAAAACCGGAATAAACGGAAGAAATATGTCTGTCAAAATATTTTCTCCATAACTTTCGTCATAACTTCTTATCTCCATAAACCAATTTTCATAAATGTCGTGTAAGTAGTTTCCGATATAAAGATAAGGTTGTCGTGAAATACCCTGTCTATATCGTTCAAATTTGTTCTGTCGAAAATTTACATGGTTAATTTAATATCAAATTTATTCACAAAAGTGAACAGGTATATTTATAGGGCGAATTTTAAAGTATCTCCTCCACTACTCCAAGCTGAACGAATTGGAGCTCCGCATTTTGAAGCTTTGTTTCAAAGACAATATTTTTCAAACTTTGTACATTAAAAGTTCAGTCTTCGATTTTTCAAATGCAGGTAATTAGGTTGCTTAATTGTTATAAACAACCGCGCTATGAATTAAGAAAAAAGTGATTAATTTCGTTCCTAATGCGTAGGAAAACTTTTTTAATTTGTGAAAAAATGCCAGCTTTTTGAATAAGGCAAAAAAAATTCCTGACAATGCGAAAAATCTATTCTAAACGTTTATAAGTAAAAAATTGCAGTGTTTTTGCATTGAAGTTAAAATGTTTTTTTTCTATTTTTTAAATTCTTTTGATAGAATAACTCTCTCTCTATTGATTATGCTACCCGTAGAATCATTGTAAGTTCATTTTTTTTACTTGAATTGACTAAATAAATAACTTGAATAACTTTTAAACTAATAATTTATGAATCACTCTGAAATTTTAAACAAGTTTTTAATACTATATTAACAAACATTCCACGCAATATCAAGGTTGTTGATTCATTTTTTACAATAGTTATTAACATTTATCGAAAATTAAGCATTTCTAGGTTTTGTACGGATTTTCTAATCAACATATTAATAAATCAACATTCATATTTCTTAAATAAAAATTGTTTAATAAAATTTGAACAACTTTTCGCTTGGGCGACCTCCTGAACCTTATTTTGGGGTATCTCATGCAAAAAAATATTATGGGAATCTCGAGAACGAATCAGAACTTTTGGCCTTGTGTAAAACAATTTGAGAGATTTACTATTTTTCGATCTTTTTTATAGTAAAATACATTTTAAAATAAGTAGATTGCAAGGTACCATGATGCAGAGTATTCATTTAATAGTTACCATTTGCTATACCTTTTTTTATAAATTGTTAATCTTCTATGACAAGGAAATGTTTCAAATGTATGCTGTCGCTAACACAACGTTTCTTGTTTTAGTTTTTTGGCCTAATTAAAAATGTTCTTGTCCGGAAGAGACTTCCCTAACCACATGGTCGATCCTAGAGAGTAACCTGCAGTAGCATGGCCGCTACTATGAAAAATTCAACATCTGCCTGAAATTACAAATCATCTACACATTAAGGCTATAGCCCTTTTAAGGGTTTTTTAAATATACCCACTTACAAAGATTTAACCTCTTTTTTGTGATACATGGTATACAGCCAGCTGCAGGAATTTATTTTCCTTGTGGATTTTATTGTATTGTATTTTTTAAAAATGAGAAATAAAACGGCATTATTGTATGATTAATTAATTGAATATTAAATTTAATTCTGTATAATATGTATAATAAACATGATTAGTTAATAGCATATTTTATTTGTCCCTGCTTGTTTTGCAGAAGTCTGCTTAATCCTAAAATACGAATATTATCCTCTTCCTATCAATACCCCATTTTCAGTTCAATAAACATTAAACCCGCCAAATTTTAAATTAAGACACGCCCACCCACCAATCACAAGCAATTACAGCAAATGTACCTTGTTCTTTTGACTGTAATCTTAGATAGATTGAGATGCTTCCTTCGTATTACTTAAGGTTAGGTTCATTGTATAGTATCAGTGCTGTAATTACATCTACTTTAAAATTAATTGTAATTTAAAAAAAAAGGAATTATATTGATCTAATTACAATTGCATTAAAAATGGAATTATTAAGTACTTTTATAATAATTTTTTAAGTACTTTTATGATAAAGTAAAAAAATGCGATAAAATTGCGATAAAAGTTCAAGTGATCTCTAAGTACATCTAATATATTGAACTATTTTTATAAATCTAATTTATTAACTTTATTTATTATAAAATGTTCCAACACTTAGTTTATTAGAGTCTTTATTTAATTTATATATAATATTACACTAATTTATTTTACACTATTCTAATATGTACTTTATTTCCGCTGTTATGGAATACTATGCGTTTATTTCTTTCTCCGGACAAACTCTTTGTTTTGGAATTAAACAGAATATATTGACATGTATAAATTTATTATATTAGAGGATGAAAATTACACTGCCTGTTTATTTCTTAAAACTATGAATTTATAAGTTCTGTTATCTACAATTATTTAACGATGTTTCTGGATGGATTTGAGTACAAGAGATTGGACTCAAATATTAATATTAAAATAGCAAATACGATAGCTTATCGAACAAAGAAATAAGAGAAATAAATTATTATTATTCCATAGATACGAAGTATTAGGCGAATAAACTAGCGAAACTTATTTATTCTAAATAGGAAAATATTTATGAAGAGTATTGATTCTGATTTCTAACAACAAATAATTATTAGTGATTATACATGAGAACTTTTCATAATTGTAAATAACATATACCAGGTGACTAAAAACTATATAGAAATACATAGATACTTTAATTATCTTACATGTGAGTAGGTAGGTACATTACACCTCCTTTTGTAAGAATGAAAATAATTGTAAAATGAATTTTTCATTTAAAATGGTATAAAACATTTGTATAACATTATTATTTTATTTTAACACATTTAAATAGTTTCTTTTAGTCTCGATAGTCTTTCACTTCGTCTTATCGGTGTAGTCTCTGTGGAAACTAGTCCTCTTCACACTTTTTGGATTCACTATAATTATTTGTCTTTATTATGTTTACAATCTATACTTAAATCTGTCTCATGTACATGTTTTCGTTTACTTTGACATATATTTAGTGTTAAACAATTTGTAATTTGTTGACAACTATGTGACGGATTTCTACGAAATCGTCGGTAAAAATATTTAATTATCCTGTATAAAATATAAAGTAACATACATTTTATCAAAAATAAGATTGCATAAGTGAAATAAGAACTATTTTTTATTGTGTCTGAAAAATTAATATTTGTTTCTGAGGTCATTTTCTCTAAATTATCTAGTTTATGGCTTGCTAAATTTAATGCATCTCGATCGAGATTATTTAATTGTAAGGGAACAAGGTGTAATTTGGATTCATTATTTATCTTAATATCATCACAACAGACTTCTGGAAGGGATAAATCTGGAAATGATAGACTGAAAATTACTTTCTTTTGGATTTGAGACAGATATCAAAATAGTTGATCCGGTGTAAGTTTTGCAATTATTCGAAGTAGAAAAAATACCTGTGTTTGAAAGAACAATAGATATTGGCGTACTAGTCTGACAGCTTAAAGTTAAATCTGTTGGTTTGGGTTAAAACATATATCCAAGAATTTGGTTTGTTTAATTTATGCCAAATTTCATATTCTGTTTGAATTATACGAGTATCGCAACTAGATGGTATGTTTGTTATTGAAGTTAACAATTCAGTTTCACAAATTGGGTTAGTGTGTGTAAATCGGAAAGTATCAGGATTTTTGCAAATAAGTTTTTCTTCATCTAATGAATAACAGTCTTCTAATGTATCAATAGTAACATAAATGTTTCTATTTTCTGAAAGAACAAGATATTTGACAGATGGAAGAATAAAGGTAAGTCTCTTTAATGTTGGATGAATTATAGGAAGAGATATTAGTTTAAAAAGAGAATAAGGAGTATTACTAACCAAAGGTATACTAACCGTAATTAAAATCTTGTTATCAAAATATATATATTTAAGTAAAATGATATCGAAATATTTATGAGCATAATCGATAGTCAATGGAAATGGATAAGTCGATGTACTAAGGTAAATGCGTTACCGTTTTAGATAATTCTTGAATTAGTTGCTCAGGTGTTATAACAGAAGGATGAAGGTTATTATTTCTTGCAAATAGAATAACGTTTATTAAAGTAGAATATTCTTGTTGTAATTCTGTTATAAAGAAAGTTAGTAAAGTAAAATGTTCTTCAATTTTTTGTTTTAAATCTAAATTAAAATATTTATTATTCATTTTATCTGTGTAATTGGTAATATGATTCAAAATTTTTATCAAAAATCACTTTGTTTCGGTCTAGATTTGTAATAGAGTTATTAAAATTTGCAATCGTGGCTTTTACTACATGAATTTGTTGTTTTTAGTAAATCAAGAAGATGATTTTCGTTACTTTCAGCTTTGTTAATAGCATTATTGAAATTTTCAGCATCATCACTGTCTAAGGTACCGAATAAGGTCCTGAAAACAGATCCAATTGCATTAAATAGAGCGCGTTTTGGTCTAAAAGGTTCATGCAGAATTATGTTTTTTAAAGTTTGTTCATCTTGAAAGAGTCTAGGTATGATTTGTCCTAAGAGTTTTAGTGAAGTATCACATAATCGTAATTCAATAAGAACTGGTTTGTTTTGACACAGTCTTAATGTTTTTTGATAGGTGAGATCTACAAAATTTAATTTGTCTGTAAAAGGTTGTAAAGGAATATGACTTAATATGTTCCAATGAGTTTCAATAAATTGAACATTTTTTATGTGTTCGTAATAGATTCCAGGTGATTTGTTGATAGGAGTATTGGTATATTTCTTGTGAATTTGTTCACTATTTGTCAGCCATATTATTGCATACCTGAAACAAAAGCATGTTTCAATCTATTCATGTGAACTTTTATTGGTTTTTTATTTACTAAAATTGTGCAATTGACAGGAGAATTTTTTTCTAGAATTTTATAAGGTCCATTATAATTTTGTGTAAGTTTTTTGGTTTGACCCTTCTTTGTTTGCTCATTTTGGAGATATACTAATTGTCCTTCTAAGAAAACGGTGTCATTAATCTTTTGGTCATAATATTTTTTTACTGACTACTTTAGATTCTAATAGATTCGTTTTTTGCTAACTCATGAGATTTTCTAAGCTTAAGTGTTAAATTATCTAAATAATCTTCATATGTATATTTGAGTTCTACTGGTCGTATTATACTGCTAGTAGATTAGGTGTATATCCAAATATTAGTTCATATGGTGGTGAATTTGGTTGAAGTATGATTAGTTGTATTATATGAAAACATAGCAAAATCTAGCCATTCGTCCCAATCGGATTGATCAGCTTTAATATAATGTTTAAGGTAGTCTGCTAAAGTAGCGTGACTCCTTTCTAATGCAGCATTTGATTCTGGATGATAAGCAGTACAATTTATATGTCTGATTTTAAAAAGCTTGGCGATTTGAGAAAATAATTTGGAAGTAAAATCTCGGCCTTGATCAGTAACTATTATATCGGGTTTTCCAAACTTGCAAATAAATCCACGAACCAGATTTTCAGCGATAGTCTTGGTTTCATGATTCGGAATTGCATAAGCTTGAGAAAATTTTGTTAAGTCATCTTGTAATGTTAATATGAACTTATTACCTGACTCGGTTAAAGGTAAAGGACCTACTATATCTAAAAATATTTTTTCTAATGGATTTGAGCTTGTTGTTGTTATCTCCATGGGCTTTACGAATTTTTTTTCTAACGAGTTTATTTTTCTGACAAGATTCACAGGTTTTTATAAAGTTTTTAATATCATTTTTCATATTATTCCATTTGAAATGTTTTTTTTATACGATTGTATGTCCCGATGAAAACCAGAGTGTCCAGCCGTAGGACTAGTGTGATTCTCTTGTAATATTGTAGTTATTTCCTCAGGTTCAGGATTTGTTAGTATATCATGATAAATGATAATAGATATATCAGTTTTTCTAAAAATAAATCTAATCATAGATCTAATTTTTCCCCAACTTAATTTATCGTAGCTAAAAGTTATTCTGGGTAGGCAAATTTTTAATATTTTATCGTTTAATAACCAGTCTCTTAATTTTATTAGGGAATTAAATATATCTTCATAAGAGGTATTGTCCCCAATAATTATTTTTTATAAATATGTAATAAAAGTTTTTATTTTGATCAGAAATATATATAATGTCATTTAGTCTTGGATTTTTGGCTTTCAATTTTTCTATATGACTGAATTGTTTATTTATTTGTTTCTGAACGATCTCATTAAAATTTAAATCTACGGAAACAAACAATGCTAAATTTTGTGAAAATGATGTAATCTTTTCATTTGTTTCTTTTATATTATCATTTGTTATTAATATAGTTTCGGATTTAGATAAGAACTGTGAATAAGTGTCATTATTTTCTTTACTCATTTTGTTTATTTGTAAGGTGATTGTTGCCGGGTTTTTTGTTTTCTTCGCAAATATTTGTTTCAGATATGGTTAAAGGAGGACGACTTAAACAATCAGCATTTTGATTTAATTTACCTGGTTTATAAATAATTTCATAGCTATATTCTTCTAATGCTAATCTCCACCTAACGAGTCTTGATCCGGGATCTTTTACATTAAATAGCCATGTGAGTGGTTTATGATCCGTATAAATGAAAAATTTATTTCCGTACAAATATGGTCTAAAGTGTTTAACACTCCATACAATTGCAAGTAATTCTTTTTCTGTTGTGCTATAGTTTGATTCCGCTTTGTTCAAGGTACGACTAGCATAAGCAATAGGTAAATCATCTGGTACTTTACCTTGAGAAAGTATGGACCCTATTGCATAATTACTAGCATCCGTTGTTAAGACAAAGGGTTTGGTAAAATCTGGATACTGAAGTATTGGTTCTGAACAAAGTATTGATTTCAGGTTCTCAAATGACTGTTGTTGAATGCTTGTCCAATTAAATTCAACATTTTTCCTCAGCAGTTTTGTTAAAGGTTGTGTTAAAGCACTGAAATTTTTTATAAAGCGTCTATAATAACCAGTGAGACCCAAAAAGCTCTTAATATCTTTTTTGTGTTCTGGGTATAGGAAAATCTGTAACAGCACATACCTTTTTTTCGTCCGGTTTGACACCAAATTCAGTTATTAAATGTCCTAAATACATTACTTTCGCGACGAAAAAATTCGCACTTATCTGGTTGTATTTTTAAGTTGAATGTAGACAATTTTTCGAATACTTCTTTTAATCTTTTATTATGATTTTCTAATGTATCGGCATGAATGACTATATCGTCGAGATAGACAAAACAATCTGTAATTTTGTATTCCTGAGAGGACAGTATTCATTAGCCTTTGAAAAATACTGGGAGCATTTTTTAATCCAAATGGCATTCGTGAATATTGATAATGTCCAGACGGAGTTGAGAAAGCAGTCTTTGGAGAATCCTCAGGATCCATTTTGATCTGGTGAAATCCTGATGTTAAATCTATTGTTGAAAAATATTTTGAATGACCCAATTGGTCTAATATATCGACTATATTCGGAAGTGGAAATGAATCTCCTATAGTAATATCATTTAGTCGTCGGTAGTCTATAACAATTCGCCATTTCTTCTTTGCTGAAGCATCGGCCTTTTTTGGCACAACCCAAAGGGGCGAATTCCATGGCGAAGTTGATTCTTCGATAATACCTTGATCTAGCATACCTTTTATTTGAGTTTTCGACTTCATGTTTGTGTACTTCAGGATACCTGTATGATTTAGTGCTAATAGGTACATTAGAATTTAAAGGAATTTTGCAAGTTATGGCATTTGTACTGGTAAGATTGATCTCCTTCCAGATAAAAGATATGATTGTACTCCTTGCAAATAGAAATTAAAGATGATTTTTCTTCACTATTTAAATGATCTGTTCTCAAGGCATTTTTTAATTTAGCAATTCTGTTAGAATTCGTATTATCTTTATAAGAAGACATTTTTCGTATATTTGCATTGTTTTGTAAATTTGGAATTTTTTCTATTGCTACTTGAATATCGTTTAATTCAACATCCGTTTCAGTAGTGTTTACGATTGAGGTTAAAAAGAAATCATTTTTTACTTTAACAACACTAGGACATAAAAATACACCTTTAAAGATTTCGCGTTCGGGACATAATCCTTCGCTTAATTCATTATTTATTACTTTAATTTGAACAATTGTTTCAGTTCTTGCGGATAGAATAGTTTTATTACTTCTTGAGTTAGAATTAGAGTTTTGATTTAGTATAAGATCGTCTGAACAGGATTTTTCTTCTGAACAAGATTTTGATTTATGATTTCGTGAAGAGTTACAAGTTTTATTTGTGCATATCTCAGTGGATTTTACACATTTTGGACTTGAATTTTCTTTGGATTTAGAGTTAGATTTAGATTGAATTGGATTGGATAGTAGTTCTTCACTACTTAAGGTTATTTGGATATCATTGGTTTCTAAATAAGAATGATCCTCTATGGATTTAGCATCATAAGGAAATATTTCATCGATATTAGAACTTGTCTCGATATTTTGATCTCTCAGAAATTCGTCATTGTCATTGTTTAATGGAGATTTTATATATTCAATTGGAATAGAACAATTTTTAAAGTTTAATTTATTTTCTTTATAATCAATTTGGCATTTATTTATTTCAAAAAAATCGCTACCTAATATACCGTCGAAATGAAGAGGAAAATCGTCTTCTACGACATAGAAAACATGAGTTTGGACAAAATCTTTTATCTTGAAATTTACGTTACAACTACATATAGTTTTATTTGGATTTAAGACATTTTTATCAATGCCTCGTAGAGTAATAGACTTAGAATAAATTTTTGGAATGTTTAGTATTTTTGAATATTTAATTAAAGAAATATCTGCGCCTGTATCGATTAGAAACTTGCAAGAGGATGGATTAGAATTATTTACTAAGGGTAAATCTACATAGGAAGTGACTGAGAAGTTGATGGTTGTGATACGGCCTGAACTGAACGAACTCCTCGAGAATCGACCGTTGGTTGTCGAGGATTCTGGAAGTTTAAAGAATTTGTTGGATTTTTGTTTTTATTGTTAAATTCGCGTTTTCTACATTCTTCTATAACGTGACCTGGTTTTTTGCAGTATCTGCAAAAACGTTGGGAAGTGTTGGTATTTTCTTTTCTTAAGTTTGGAGGAAAATCAGAATTGGAATTTGAATTTGAAGGTTTATAATTTTGATTTTGAGAATTTGACCTTTGAAGATTTGAATTAGGATATTTTGGGTTTTGAAAACTAGAATTTTGAAGATGTCTAACATTTCTATCTGAATTGTTTTTATATCGACAGTTATTTGAGGAATGGTTATTTCGTTTGCAAATATTACAGAATGGTCTGAAAATTTCTTGTCTTGATAACTGTTCTTGTTCTTCGGCAATTGCTATAGCAACAGCTCTTTCTAAGGAATCTGGATTTCGGGCTTTGATTAAAATAGAGAGGTCTTTGTTTAATCCTCTAATAAAGACATTTAGTGCTTGAGTTTTTAAGAGTTTAGTACATGCATTTCTTGCATCTGGAGATAAGTCTGGATCAAGTGTATTTATTAATTTTATATAGCAATTTTCAACTTTATTTGCAAATGACATTACATTTTCACTGGGCATCTGACGTAAGGAATGTAATTCCAATTGCCACTGACCTTCAGTTCGGCGTTCAGAATAAGCATCTAATAAGAAGTCTTTTAAATCTTTCCATTCGTCAAATGTTCTGTTTCTAGTTATGGCCCTAGCTTTATCGGTTAATTTAGTTTCTATAATGGCTAATAAGATGGGTTTGGATTGCGGATTTACTAAATTGTATGCTTTATCACAATTGTCTATGAATTCGTATAATTTTGATTTTGTACCATCAAATCTAATGAGAAGTTTTTCAGCTATTTCAATTGATACTGACATTTTATTTGAATTAGAAGTAGAAGAATTTGAAAGAGAATTTGAGTCGGGAGAAGGTATTTGTTCGTCAAATAAGTTACTTATATCAGGATATAAAGTAGACATACGTTTACAAGATTTTTAAAATATGAACAGAATTTAAGATAGAATGTACTTACAAGTAGAATATTGTTGTTGGTCGCATAGTCTATTATTCCACGGGTTCACCTCTACTTCCGATGGAACTACAATTGGGTTATGACTGGAACTGGATTTCGAACTGGATGTACTGGACCCCAATGTAATTAGTTGTAGTGGCGATTTTTCCACACTGACAGTTTTTTTTGAATGATTCCTCGAAGGAAACAAGTCAATTCAAAAATTCCTCAGCTCTCCTTCTATCAGCAATCAGAGGAACTCTGCTACTAATATCCCACGTTCTGACACCAAATTTTGTTATGGAATACTATGCGTTTATTTCTTCTCCGGACTAACTCTTTGTTTTGGAATTAAACAGAATATATTGACATGTATAAATTTATTATATTAGAGGATGAAAATTACACTGCCTGTTATTTCTTAAAACTATGAATTTATAAGTTCTGTTATCTACAATTATTTAACGATGTTTCTGGATGGATTTGAGTACAAGAGATTGGACTCAAATATTAATATTAAAATAGCAAATACGGATAGCTTATCGAACAAAGAAATAAGAGAAATAAATTATTATTATTCCATAGATACGAAGTATTAGGCGAATAAACTAGCGAAACTTATTTATTCTAAATAGGAAAATATTTATGAAGAGTATTGATTCTGATTTCTAACAACAAATAATTATTAGTGATTATACATGAGAACTTTTCATAATTGTAAATAACATATACCAGGTGACTAAAAACTATATAGAAATACATAGATACTTTAATTATCTTACATGTGAGTAGGTTAGGTACATTACACCGCGTTATAATTCAAACTCGACTAGATACAATTCTTCTCTTCAGACTGACCGTTTTCAATAAAAATTCCTCTTATATTTTAATAACCGATATTTTGAGTTCCCTGTAAAGGTCGATTCAGACACATCAGTCACGTTTCGTCACAGTTCTGGCGCCGAACCGAATAATCCGTCATACAAAATATTCTTTAATAGAAATATGGCGCCGGCATTCACATTCATCAGGCGACGAACAGTTTCCCAGCTGTCAGATAGTTGATAGTTCTGTGACCAAAAAGGACTGGTTCGGCGCCGAGACTATGACGCGACTGATGTGTCTGAATCGACCTTAATTCGGCCGGTGACCCTTGCTGAACGTTCTCGAACGCCATGGAGCATGTTTTAGCGGAGGGGATTCTACTAAAAAATACTTGTTAGAAAAATATGTTTACAGTTTAGGTATGAGTCATATTTATCGTACCAATATTGTCATTTTCCTCGTATTATTCCTTGTGAGTACTGTAGGATCTCGTTGTAAGTTATTCTGTTCTATTCGGCCGATTGTTGAAAATTCCGTATTTATAAACGATAAAGGATTATTATTTTTTAATAAAACATATGTTAACAAATGTTTTTTCTCCAAGAACGAATTTTCATT
Source organism: Diabrotica balteata (assembly GCA_918026665.1). Taxonomy (NCBI): domain Eukaryota; kingdom Metazoa; phylum Arthropoda; class Insecta; order Coleoptera; family Chrysomelidae; genus Diabrotica; species Diabrotica balteata. The sequence continues at coordinate 137,638,365 of OU898282.1, forward strand.
ATAACAAGCAATTTTATCTCGATCTTTTAATTTTGCCTCAGTCGCGCTATGAACGGAATTACATTCCATCTGCGTATGTCCCTTAGTCAAAAAATTTTGCTCGATACTAATATTCCATTATTTACTGAAGTGTAGCAGTGCGTTAGATAAAACTGTATTTCTGTTTTAATAGTTACAGCCATCCGACCAAAGGATAATTGGTAGCTGTTTTTCTTGCAAAGCGTTTTCCAAATTATGTATAATGCAAGAAGCTTATGAAGAGGATACCAATTCTGTGGCTATTTCGTCGAACCAGTAACAAACTGCGTCATGAGTCTGTAGGTTATACATAGTAAAGTTATGTAAAATTTTTTTATAATAAAAGGCGCTGGCTTGGGTCACCGAAGCTAATTTAGTGGCTTGAAGATCTTTCGGAAACACATGAGCTTCACCTTTTAAGGCTCTTTCTTTGTCTTGTCCTTTTTAAATTCGTGCCCTTTCTTTATTTTGCATATGTATATTATACTCAGCTTCAGAAATGTTTTCACTTTTATAGGCACAACATAAATCGTATTAATCTTTCCTCGAATTAAACAGTGACAAATTCTCTTTTTTAAAAATTGATTCAATAGAAAATCTAGTGACTTTTTCAAATTTTCTTGTGGCAATGTCTGAAGATAAAGACTGTACAGTTGCGAAAGTGATATTACGATAGGCTCTAAGTAATTCCTTGTAGGTGTTTGTTTGTAATAATGGGACGGCATCTTTGGTAGATAATTGAAAAAGCTTTTAAAGAAATCTTTGTCCTTTGTGTGCCGCTTTTCAGCAGTCTCTGTAGATTTTGAGTAAATAACATTAGAAGCAGGAATAATTCCATCACTATTTTCTTTAAAGTCTGGCAGTAATATACAGTCCATTTTTAATACCAAATGTACTTCAGTAAGTTTTACAACAAACTTGTCTTCTAGTTCCATTAATAATTAGGAGATATTGTAGCGATGAGTGGCGTCTTGAATTATCAGCTTGGCTTCTTCGTCGTTTGATAGTGTGTTTTGCAACTGTACTTACAATAAATATTTTTCGTTGGTCCCATGTCATGGTTTTCCAAAACGAACTAAAAAGTTTTTGCCGCTTCCGCTCAGTAATTTCATTACAGGAACTAACCTTAGATTTTCGGAATATTACAGAAGAACAGGGTGATCTCATTTTTCGTTGACCTCTCTCAACATCTTGATATATTTTTCCCTCTCTGGTTTTTCGATACCTACCCTAACTATGCTTGCCCTTGCATCCTCAAATGTTTGTTTTTATGTTTTTTCGATTTCTTTTTGTGACAAGTTTTCTTTTCTTTGGTGCATGTAAATTTCCATCAAAAAGTGTCCCTTCCGCATTTTCAGAAGATGAACTAACTGATTCTATATTAGTACCATCCATTTCAGGGTCATTAGTTCTATTTATAGAAGTCTCATCTAATTGAATGTCTTCATTCTTCTTTATTGTGTATGGTTAAAATTCCCTTATCTAACGAAAAATCTGCAGATGTTGAAGCATCCGGAGATGAGAACAGCAATTTAGGAGTTTTCTCTCCATGATCCATAATATTGGAACTTTTATGACCTTTTTTCATACTTAATATTTGACTGATATTCGTCAAATGCAGTCATTAGTTCGGCATTCGAGAAAAGGCCATCGTAATGCTCTATTTGATCAAAGTGCTGACTTACTTCTAGTCCCCAGTCCATATTATCTGAAATAAAAACAAACATAAAATATTTGTTAATTTTTAATTAACTCACATAAAGTAAGTTCATGCATTGTGAGATATATAGAAGAACATAATTCAACATTATATAGAAGAACATAATACAAAGAACAATATCACCCAACTCCATGGTCAAGTTTCAGAACAATTTTTACAAATAAACTTTGTTATTATGAGGATATTTTAGTAAAATGTTAATTAACCAGCTATGAACTTGTTAAATATATTTGACTAATTAAACTTACCTTTTCGCTTGTAATTTGGCACAAAACACGGAGCGGTACAACCTAACCTTAATATTACACCTGTTTGACAGGAGAACGGCGGTATTTTTAACAGAATATACATAAGCAGTATTAAAATAGCGTCACTAGAGGGCGTGTCGTTTTTCAAAATTAGACAGTTTTCAAGACAAATGACGCAGAAGAGATGTAAAGGAACCATAAAGTACATTTGGGAAAAATTGTCAACATATGAACCTGTATCTTTTCTAGTTATAATAGCTGTTGCTGTATTAATCTTGTTTGCATGTATAAAACAAATTTTAAAATTTTTTTAAAACTATAGAGGATAAGGAGATTAAGGAAAAACCAAATTGAAAGAGATAAGTAAATATAGTAGTGTTTTCAACAATATTTTAAATACATGTTTACCAAAAAATTTAATGCAAAATTGAGTTGTTAGATATATTAATCTACTCTCAAAAACCCATTAAGTTTTTCAACTTCAAGATGTTAATCTACTACCTTATCCTCTCGAGATAAAATTAGAACACAATAAACATCTGTCACTTATACGAGATAATACACCTGTCACTTATACTAATATCGATCGCATTCTATGGATTTTTTCACTGTTCTTATTTTTTTAGCGCTGCAACTCTTTGTGAGTTTTGGCCTAATTACCAATATCCTTATCCATTATCTAACATTCTTAGGTCATTCCCTAAGTTATCCTCCTCCTATATCTTGTTCTTTTGGTCTTTAATCTTAATATTATTCTTATTGGGCAATTATCTAGCATTTTTTAAATGGCCAAAGTATTCTATGTATTTTTAGATTAGACTCACGATTCATTGGTGTTGTTTTTGTACATGTCTAACCAATTTTGTTCACTCCACATATTTTGCTTATCCCCTCATTAATATTTAAATCAATCTCCTCCTTGTTCTTCTTCTTTCTTGGCTGTACAACTATAAGTGAGCCTTGGCCACGTTTACTAGTTTCCATCACTTTTGCAGTTCTTGTACAACCATTTTTGTACCCCCATCTTACGTAGATGACTGTTACTGTATCTTTCTATCTTTTTCTTGGGCGACCAACTAACCTTCTGCAGTTAAGCCTTTCCCAGAAGGTTGTATTTAGTAGTCTCTTATCATACGGTCTCAGTATATGTCCTGTCCATCTTATCCGATTTGCCCGAATGTATCGTACTGTTTTCTTCTCCATAGAGTGCTTGGAGTTCCTAGTTATGTCTTAGTCTCCACTCTTTTGTTCTCTAGTCTCTACAAGGCGCAAAGATCGTCCGGAGGATCGTCCGTTCTAAGACTAATTCACACAATAATAAATGCTCTACAAGAACTGTAAAAAGCTTTAAACTCAGGCATAAAAACAGGTGAATATTTTACGGAAGAATTCTGGGACCAAAGGCTCAAGACAGGGATGTTGTATCTCACCAACCTAGACCTAGAAATCGTAGCTATCAATTCTTAGGTGTTACCTTTGATAATACCGGCATCGATTCACGAGAAATAGACAAACGGATCACACGAGCGAAAAAGACAATGTAGCAAATGTAAAGAGTATGTGTCCTTGTAGCTTTACCTTGGCAATAAAGAACAATATCATCTGCGTATATTAAGTATTTTATTGGAGGGAGAACAAGAAAGTTTATATCGTTAATGCTAAGAAGGAATAGCGTGGAGCTGAGAACTAAGCCTTGGGGGACTCCATTTTGTGAGATACATGATGTAGATGTTTTCCCGTTTGCAACTACTTAAAATGATTGCTCTTGTAGGAAATTATTTATAAAGGTGAGAATATTACCCGTTAATGTAATGTGCTTAAGTTTTCTAATAATAGCAGCTTTGTTTATTGTGTCGAAGGCACTTTCTAAGTCTAAGGTAACTGTAATGACGTCATTCTTACTTGATATAGCTTGGGTTATTTCTGTTTGGGGAAGTACCAGGTTATCCATCCTACTTCGATTGGGTCTGAATCCCGATTGTACTGCATCTATCAGATTGGTTTCTTTCAAGAAACCAAAGCAAACGTTTATTTATCATCTTTTATAGTAGTTTGCACATTGTGCATGTTAATGAGATTGGCCTTTAAAATAATATATAACTTTAACTTTTATAACTTTTAACACAAAAATATTTATATTTTTTAAAAGTATTTAAACATAAACAGATTGATCTGATTGAAATAACAAAATTCATATATTTAAAGAAAAGCGGAAAACCTCTCCGCGATATAAATTTTTACCATAAGATCGACCTTAAAACAAAACCCAAACAAACCAACAATTATATAAATCGTGCCAGTCGTTTCACAATATAATTGATACGTAAAATATTTGTATATAATTTTTTACATAGAAAATCTATTTTTAATTTATTCTAATTCTAAATAATATGGTCAGTACGATCAACGAAATATATATCGATACCTTTTTGCCATAACATCGTAAGTCTCGTTTAGTAAATTTTACAGTACGGCAGTTTTTTCAATAAACGTGTTTAGAAATGTCCAATTGAAGTGAAAATTGGCATCCGGACGTATTATGATGAGTGTTTGAAGTAAAGTAATGATTTTTCTTCAAAATAGTTTCAGTTTTTTTGTAGTTGGACTTACGTTACTTTGGAAGCATCAAAAATAATTTTGCTACTGTAGTTTTATACAAGTCCAACACTTACGATAATTTTGGTAAATTCAGAAATAATTTCACATTGTGATTGTTATCGTAAGCTCAGCACTTACGATAAAAAGTATGTTTAGACACAGCCCCTTAAAGTAACATAAATAATACATAAAAAAATACCAAAAATCGTTTATTTAAGGTAATTTATTTGTGAAAAGTAAAAAGTACAATAGGCATTTAACTGAACAACAAATCGCTTTAGTCATAAACTTACAAAAATAGTCATAATATCTAATGTTATTGCATGTGGTATAATAAATGTGAATCATAGCTAGTCAGCAAAAGTCTAATCTTGGGGCCCTTCATCGCTTTCGTCTTCCTCATCGGATTCTGCTAGCTTATCTGGCATAGCTGACGTTTTCATTAGCCTATATTCATTTTGAAACCTGAGAGGAATTATATTGTTGTCGCAGAGATCAATTAAGTCTTTTTTCTTTGCAACGGAAATAGACAATTTTTGAGAATAAAGCCGTTTTGGTTTTTTTCCTTTTAATTCCATCGTGAAATTGATGCAGTTCTGGCCATTATTTAAATAGTCAACCTCTATAATAATATCTGCGTTACCTTTCTCAAATTTTACATTTTTAATTTCACTGATTTTTATAGGTTTTCCGTTCTTACATTTGAATTTACTCGGTTTTAGTACATCATCAGATATTTTTTTCCATTCTAAGAAGTCGCTGAAATCCATTTTTATTGTTTCAAATGGTTTAGGTTTGGTACGAGAGTTGGATATCAATGTACACCATTCTGATGGAGCCCATACTACGCGTTTTTTGATAAACCGCTCAATTGTTGCATGAACTGAGTCGACAGGCATATAAGTATGGCCTGGTAGTAAGTATCGCACACTGATTGATGTTATATTAACAGAATCCTTAAGAAAACTCGAGATCATTACAAACATTGCCTTGTTTTTGTTCTGTCCATAACAACTATCACAATTTAGTGATATATGTTTTACGGTTTGTCTTCTATCAACTTCTTGCAAATATTTGTAGATTATGGTAGATATTTCGTTACTGCCACGTCCTCCGTCACATTCTCCCCACAAATAACAAAACCCATTTTGGGTTCCACTTTCGTAAACCGTAAGATTGTAATAAGCATACTTTCTGGTGTAGTACAAGAGCAAATTGTCTCCATGTGGTGTGTTTAACACCTTCTGCAGGTCGAAACTAGCACATAAAAATTTTGAATCTAAGATAGTTTTCTTTTGATCAGCTAGAAATGAATCTTTGCATTTTTCTTTGTTTTCCAAATGTTTTTCATACAATTGCTTTGTTTCTTCTGTTTCCTCAAAATCTTTGTCTTTTCTCACTTCACAGACTTTGCACTTATCTTTTTTCGGCAAGTGAAATCCGATATTAAATTCTGCCTTAAAAATCTTTCGGAACACTTGCAGGGAAACGATATCGTTCTTAGTTATGCCATTTTCTATCTGTTTCTTCTTAAAAAGTTCGTATAAGAATGATACATTACGAAATTCAGTGGGTAAGTATCTTCTCGATGTTTTATTTCTGCAATAATGAGATGGGACAGCGGGTAGCAACGTGATAAAATCTAAAACATTCTGCTTCTGCTCTTTCCCAGTTTTGTTATGGGGAACATGCTTACCTCTCTGATCTATTTTGGAAAATGAGGCTGACGTAGAGTTTTCTTTCGTATATCTCAAAGTCATTTGTGAAATATCCAAGGTTTTCAATAAAAATTGTTGGCACACCTCGTGTTCCACATCATTCCACCTAATGATATACTTGTACGAACATTGTCTTCTGCTTCTTGCAGCCTCTTGTTTTCGACGTTTTATTTCAACATCTTTTATGCATGAAAGCAGCCAGTCTCGTTGCCTGTGTAGGCTTCCCAAGCCCCAATAAAATTCGAAAACATGTTCTCTCACTATCTCTGGAAATTTTGAAATACACTGGTTTGGGCAATTAATACTGCAAGGATTCTCTCTAACAGACTTTTTGGCACCGAACTTGTGATTACTTTTCCTTATTGTCTTTTTGCACGGTTTTTTCTGTTTCCTAAAACAAGTTTTTCCATTGCATCTTCTTTATTGTCAGGCGAGTTGCTGTCACCATTGCTAATATTTTCTTCAAAGGAATATTCTGAAGAGTGGCGACGAAAACGTTTAGCTGTATTACAGGTACGACTATTTTGATCATTTTCGCTACTGGAAGAGTCATAGTCAACGAGTTTCACAGAGGGTCGTGTTGAAACTACTGGCTGGTTCTGGTGAAGGTCATCATCAACTGAAGAACTTGGCACATTACATTTGGATTTTATTTCTGTTCCGTCGGCAGTGATATGGTAAATTATAGGTTCGTCTAAACTAATTACGACCACGTCTGAAGATTGTAAATCTTTCAAGTTCGAGATTTGACCAACTTGTGAAGCAACACTGGTGCTAGAGCATGTGGTTGAGTCTATAATGGTGTCTAAGGACTTCTGTGATACCAGTGGAATCTCTTCGAATTCGCTTGATTCATACAAAGATGCTGAGTCTTTTACATCATACGAAACTGAAGATAATTCGCTGTCAAAGTTAGAGTCTCCCACATATAGTGAGAGTGACTCCAACTCATGTGAAGACTCAGACCGAGTGGTTACCAAAGACGGTATGGCATTTGATTCTTCTGTTCCTTGAGAACTAAGAGCTAATCTTACTAGATGTCTTGATCTACTACTCATGGCGATAATCTGAAATAAAAGAATATTTTATCTTATTTGTCGACTTTAAAATATTACTTATAAAAGTTATATTATTTTGAATTATAAGTGCGCCATATGTGGCCTCCATTCTTCTTGTCTTTTATTTTATTTTCGCCAGGTGTTATTAACGTTGTGGCCGTCCGATAGCTCGATCGGTACGGGATTTATCTTGTAGTATTCAATCTTACTCAATGTTGCGTAATATTACGCAACATTGCATCATGTACGATCAGTACGGAGTAAATCTTGTATTATTCAACCTTACGCAATATTACGCGTGAGATGAAACATCCTATATTGACCAAAAATGTGTCAACCCAGGTAAGACACCTTGTACATAAAATATGGAACTTGTAGTACCTTATAATACTCACTACAAAATAATACAAAAAGATAGGATTATGATTCTCTTGAGACGAAATAAATCTAGAACAACCATTACCTATCACACCAATACAATTATTACTAAGAAATCTCTATAATTTGAAAAAACTACGTATGTTAAGGAAATTTTGATTTTAAAACTACATTTTTTACAATGTTTCCTACAAATCTCAACGAAAGCAAAAGTAAAAAACCATAAATAATTACCAAAAAAATTATTTTGTGGTACTTACGTTCCGACTCTGCGGCTACACACAGTTCACTAATAGATCGTAATGAACTTCGCTGCATCGTAAGTAGCAAATTTTGTACCACGTGACTTGCACCTTACGATGTTTTGGTGACCATGCGATGTTTTCACAACTACAAAATAAATTTTTTCACATTTTTATGTGACTTACGTTACAGCAAATTCGGTTTTTTCTCCAAGACTATGCTATTATACCTTACAATAATTTTGCTGGGAGGTGCCTGGCGGCTTGATAGATACGATGCTTCAATAAAACTGTTTTCCCTAAATTTGTCACTTACGATGTTATGGCAAAAAGGTATCGATATCTAAACGCTGCAGGGCATGTACTATAAATACATGACATGTCTGTCTTTGTTTAAATTCAGTGTGTCGACTTCGACGATTTTGTTAGTTTTTTTTGGCGATTTTTTTGGATGTACAAAATTAATAAAGTTAATGTCATGTATAAATGTTGAATTCGTAAAAACCACATAATCATCATGACTTATAATCTCATATAAATAGCTAATTTATAAAGGTACCTATTTAAAGATATTGCTGTTTTTACTGTTTTTTTTTTTAATAAATAACCAGTTTGTAGTTTTTTTGTTTTTGTTTTTGATATGAGCATAAAAAATGGATAATAGTGCCAATAGGCGCGGGCCTAAAGGGGATATGAAATGGAGGAATGAGTTAAATTAAGAGAATATTTTTGTGGATGAATTTGAACAAAGTCACGATTAACCCTTAACCAACGTGGTGAATTAATTTTATACAAACGACGTGGTAGAGTCCCTTGGACTCCATGTTGTCAAACTGACAATTTGTGTTCTGAATGTTATGTTAGAGTTATTGAAAGTTAAAAAGACATTTAAAGAAAGCATATTTATTATAAAAAATTGAACAATACAAAATAATATCAACTTATATTGGAAAATAAAAATTGAATGAACCGAAAAATCTGCTATCAGGGTTTGCATCGATAAAAAAAACAAATTATTTTATATAAACATTTTTTTTTAAAATACGTTTTTAAAACTATATTGAATACTAAAATAATATTTTTCATACAAAAAGTTATTCTAAAAAAATTGTGCAAGTCCTGAAAATTGGCCAGTTGAACACATTTCTTCACGCTTATTTACACATTCACTACACATTTTTTTGCTACATTGCAAACATATCGGTTGTTTACACTGTATACACAGAAAAATTGTCTTCCTTTTCAATTTTGGGTTACATAAAGAGCAGTACTTCCTAGCGTTCCTGGGTAAGGTATCTGTATGATCGTCATTTCGGTGGATTATCTTAGCACCTTTGAATGCTGAGTCTTAGTCTCTGAAGACGTTGGTTAATTTCTCGTTCTCGAAGAAGTGGTTCATATAATTGCTGTGCTAAAATCTTTAGAAACTCTAATCTTGTATATTTTGTTCTGTTGGCACAAGCCTGGTGAATAATATATGCATTTAATGCACTCATATCGATTATTCTAAAAAATATGTCCATCGGCCAGCGCCTGGTTCTTCGACTGCACGAGTATTTTGTGCATTTTTCGTCTACTGAATCTACGCCTGATTTTGTATTGTTATAAAAGGCATTTATTTCCGATCACCCAGTTTCGATATCATCTTCATTCGTGTGATGCATCGAGGATATTAAAAGTACAGCCCTATTTTTCTTTGGCACTCGAGAGATTATAGTTTTAGTTTTTGTAAATCCGTATAAAGTTGAGTTTACAGATCTTGATCTAGATGGTAGGAACTCTTTAAGAATTTCTCTCTTATTCCTTTTCATAGTGCCAACATATTTTAAATTATTATTTAATAAAATATCTACAAGTTCCACTGATGTGTACCAGTTGTCTCCTGTAACATTTCTATTACTGCCAAAAATCGGCTTGCAAAGGTGAACCACTGCTTGGGAGGGAATAGAGAGTTTTTTTCTTCTGCAGTCAAATCCTCTAATGCATCAGATCCTTTTCCAGAATATATATAAGTGTTGTATACATAGTGAGTGCGAGCATCTGCTAAACATTGAGCCTTTATTCCATACTTTTCGGGTGTACTAGGTGTATACATTTTAAACCTACATCGCCCTCGAAAACCGACCAACATTTTATCGACTGTAGTATTAGCACCTAGTACATAAGAATTTTGGTTGAATATCTTTAAAATGTGAGAAATTGCGGCAGCTGGATCAGTTTTAGCTCGATTCGCTCTTTCTTCTCGTGTATCAAATCGTAGGCATATCAGCAGTACAGCAAATCTACGTGCTGAGAATGTTATTCTAAATATTTCTTTCCTCGTACGATCAGTAGCAAGCAGTACGTTGACGCCTTCATTGTTAAGACTTCAAGACTGATGTCAATATCAGAAGCCCAAAAATACATTGCTCTCTTTATTATTGGTGTCTCTAAATTCTGTGCGGTTGTCATTTCCGTCCTCATTTCGCGATAGTCCGTCAGTTTGGACATTATGGTTTTTATCATTACAGCATTTATACAACTTTGTATCGAGACTAAGATGCTTGGCATATTGTAGGAAGCGACGACCGTCGTCTGAATAGTTAAAGTAAATGTGACTGACAAGTCATTATTTAATTATTTCTTTACTCTTTAATAAAAGAGGTCTAATCCTCTTGTAAGTAGGTACATTATAACAATAACTCTTAAGGGTTACTCAAATGAACAAGTTTTCGAATGTAATAATTCCACATCAGTTAAAAGAGGTTTAACATGCTGACATCAATATTGGTAAGACTGTACGTAATTAAGTTACCAAATAATGTACATATTGTTGTTAAAAGTGAATGATGTTTAATATTTTTATTAGATTTTACTTCATACAACATACAACCATGCCTTACGTGAGTACCAGCGTCCGAAGGGTAGAATTCTTCAAACGGACTTCAGCTGGTAACTGAGTTATCAGGTGAGTTATGGTTTGATGGAGTTACGGTATCTCTCTACGGTTTATAATAGCCATGACAATTGAGAATAGATATCTATTTAAAGATTTTCAGTGTAGTGGTTTCTCGTTGCCTTCTACATCCTTCTGCCGTTGACCACTTCTTTGGTTCATCCGCCTTTGGAGTCGATTTCTCAACTCTAGGACAAAAGAGTGCCCTATCACTTACCAACTCATCCGCTCGTAGCCGTTGGTCAGTAAGTGAGAGATTGCTTATACCGGCAATCACTCGGTCCCTATCTGCATTGACCATCTATAGATAGATGTTGCCCATCTCTACCACGTGGAGGTTGCAGATTTGGATTTTTCTTTCATTGGTATTAAGACCTTTCGGCATTTCCTAATCCTTCCAGAGCTTTAGAAGATAAAGGGAGATAGAGGGAGATACAGAAGAGGAGATACAGAATATAAAAAATTCAACAATTAATTCTTTTTTAAGTAATTTAACAGCTGACCAGAACACAGATTATTTATTATGGAAGACAACAAAAAGAATGACCAAGAATAAAAACAAATTTATTCAGTAGACAAAACCATACCTTTAAATATAGAGGAGCTAGGAAATCAAGATTTAAAATACACCTTAGAACATTTTGATTTATAATTTTCCGAATTAGACGCTAAACTAAGACTTTTAAAAACAAGAAAAAATAAAACTTTTCATAAATTTACTGTTCTGACAAATATATTTTGAATTTAAAAAATTATTTCAAAAAATTTTAAACTGTTTTTCATGTATGAAAATATCATTGTTGGGAATTAAAAAAATATATGGTGGGGGAGCGCGATTTTCATTGGAACCCACACTAAAAAAACCTGGCCATGCCTATGATAGTAGTTAACCACTACTAGTTGATTGATACCTGTTCTACTTATCCCATTAAAAAAAAACCACTTATCAATTCATTCCGATATCAGAAAATATACCTTGGTAAAACCTTTTACCTACATTTATGCTATCTATCATATTACCATGATGTTTATAAAATAAATTCTAATCAATAACCTGAAGATAGTGATGAAGCATAATTATTTAAGTACATGCCAAGTATATAATTGAATAAAATTACTAATGTAATTTTGATGAATGTTTCTCTGTGCAACTTTACAATTCATCATGACTTGATATAAATTTATTGTAGATACGTTCATTCAAAAGTAACATATCAGTATTCTACTATTTTATTAATTTTAAAAAATTTTAATATTTTGATAATATTCTTTTAAATTGCATAATGATACCATTTTTATTGAGGTATCAATAAAAATTTCAGTGTATTTATTAATGATTTATCAGTTTTTAAACAATTACCAAATATAGTTTAATATATATTAAAATTTTATTTATATTGACATTTAAAATATAATTAAATGGACGTAATAAATCAGAAAGAGGAATTAGGTGAATACCACCCCAACTCTGGGGGTAAAAATTTTTACATCATAAAATTACATTTTAAGCATAAAATTATCTATAAAATTTTTTTTAAACTGCATATTTTTGACCGATTCGGCACTGAATTTCGTAAAAAAGCACGTTTTTAATCGATTTTTCGCAAATACTTATCTCAAATACGTTTCTTAAAAAAACTGTACGTTTATAAAAAAATGAAAAGATTCGTTTATTTAATTTTATTGTGGGCCCAATAAAAACCAAGATATGTCCTATTAAAGATTGAAATTGTTATTTGAACAAAAATTTTAATTTGAATATTAGGAAAACTGTCAATTTTAGGAAAAACTCATTCAATATTGTTTGAAGAACATTAAAAGGCTTTAAAATGAGATAAGATAAAACCCTCTAGGCTGAGAACTAAGAAAATTATGATGAAAATATGATCGTTTTTTTTTTGACAAAACCCAAAATGGCCCCCTGATTGTAGGTCAATGATTTCTGGTTGTAGGTCAAAGTTAACGTTCTTTATTTTCAGTCTATACTCCTTCTTTGTTCTTTATGCTATTTATTTGTATGTTTCCCAGGTTCCGCTTTAAGCACTTCATGTTTCTATATTTTTTTAATTGTTTTCTCTATCTTTTCTTCCTGTACTCTCTGTTTACACTCCTTGATATTTTTTCTAATAGTTTTGTTTATTTCTTTGTATTACATTTTATTTCTGTCCCCTTGTTCTAGTAATGTTCTTCTTGTGCTCATAAGAATCTTTGTTTCCTGGATATGAAACTTTCTTTTTTTGTTGTTGTCTGTGCTATTTCTTTACTCACTTTCATTAGAGTTTCAGTAAATATCATGTTTGTTTCATTGATATGTTTGTGTTCTATATCTTCCTTGGTCGGCAATATTTCCTTTATTCTCTCTTCGTACGTCTGTTTTTCTTGTTTTAGTTGTTCCATGTCTAATTTCTGATTATTTTCCATTTTCTTTCTTGTTTCAAATCTACTATCAATGATCAGCTTGGCTCGGATTAGTCTATGATCGCTGCCAATTGAGAAGCGATGTATGGCTGTTACGTCATTAACCATGGATTTTTGAGTTGAAAGTATATAATCAATTTCTTTTTAGTTTCACCATTGGGACTAATCCATGTCCAATTTCTTTGGGTTTTTTTCTTAAGAATGTATCCATTGCATATAGTTGCTTTTCCTCCAAGTAATTCATCAATGTGTGTCCTCTATCATTTCTTTTGCCGTATCCATGGTGTCCTACTTTGTCTTCTTCTTTATATAGTTGTTCTCCTATTTTGGCATTGAAGTCCCCGATTATTAGCGTTAATTATTATTATATATTATTATCATCCCCGATTACTTTGCGATAAGTACTAACCTGTATGTTTTCTTTCAATGCCTTGAAGATTTATTCACATACCTCTAGTATGAATTTAGATATGGAACACCTTGAAACCCGATAAAAGTGACACAATCTTCTGTATCTAATGCCGAATGAAAGAAAATCTAAAGTGATCTCCAACTTTACTCTTGCTGGTAAAGTCTCTCCTATAATAGTATGCTGACGTTGAATTTTTGGCATCACAAGACTTAACAGAATATCAAACACATCTGGATTCATTCGTAAAATACTGATATACTCTTTAAGTCTTCATTGCGAAGTTCTTCTAAAACCAGTGCGGATGATCCACGTTCATTCCTTTTAAAATCCATGGTCTTGTCCAAACGCGTTTTTCCAATAAAGCTTCTGTTAATTCATCCAATGCAATTTGACAAAGTTTCTGAAGTAACTGTTTCAGCCGAACTTTGTTTTTTTTTAGAAATATTTACCATTTTCAGTGGATTTGTTGCTCTATTGATCTCGCAATAGTACTAGCTACTGGCTCAAAATTTCCTAGCCACATGTAAACCGTTCTAGCGTACGCCAAGCCAGGACAGTAACTCAGGCCAGGATACCGAAGTATCTAGCTTGCTATCCTAGCTTGAAAAACTAGCGTCGTGCAATCCGGCCATTACGCTTCTATCCTACCCATCAAAATAAATCTTAATATCTCATATTTAGCATCTCTCATTTTATATCCCAAGTAGGAAACTTGTTATTTTATAGTTTGAAACACTTCACGTTCGGTTCCAGCTCTTCCTAACACATTTAACATGATAACTTCCCTTTTGTGGCATGATCAACTCCAAATAATTTCCAAATATACCAATAAATACTCTACACCAAATACAGTAATAAAAAATAATAAAATTCAAGCATTTTATTAAAATTCATAATATAAGCAATATGTATCTGCAGTAATAGTTAATACAGTATTATTAAAACCTATTTGAACGCCAGAATGCAATACCTTCAGATATATTGATAAGTGTCCAATGTTCATATTAATGGCCTGATAAGGGTATTATCAATTACTTCATTTTATAATTTTCTATAAAAGAAAAAATATCGTCAGATGTCACTACTCCTAGAGCTTTATCGATTTTGTCTGTAAATAAGAGAAAAATATAAGTACAGGTTTATACAGGTACAATAAATATAAAATATAAATATCGTTAAAAAAATTTTTAAAAATCTTTCTTAAAATTTAAAACATCTAAGTTATTCAACTAAAAAAAACTTAAAATCAAAAATATATTGTAATGATTTTGCTAATGTCTAATTTATTAAGAATTTTGTAACACTTAGATTTTTTCAATTTTATTTAGTCTCTGTATATAAATTATTTAATTTATATACAGTCCTCTTCGATGTCAGCAACTATAACAGAATGGATGAACTTTTTTCCGCAATTACTAACTGTATCTGGATTTCTCCATGGACGTCGGCATTTTCACATGTGATAGTCCGCAGTCGTAACCTCGTTGGTACAAGTTTCTTACGGCTGTTTACCATTTATTTCTCCATCTACATACACACTATCTTCACGACATGGAGAAGCTATTACTATTAGATGCTCTTTGTAAATGTTCCTGGTCGAAGCTGCCCCAGGTATTTCTTGCTGGCAAGTTTCTTGATTTGTGTTGTACTTAGAGTATTTACTTGGACTTCGTGCGTGTCCCATTTCACCACAATTACAGCACATTATGGTCTTCGTATTTTTATGTGTAATACCCTTCATCATATTAACAAGCTGATCCAGTTTGTCTTCATCTTCTTCCTCTTTTACAGTACTAATTTTAATGTACCCGCCAGAGGGCACGGGCATGTTTTTGCAGTTGAACAAAAAAATCATAATGGCATGTTAAGACAGTTAAAAATGTGGTTTTTGCTCACTCACAAGTTTTATTAGTGAAGGTTATAAATATCATTAATGAGTGAATTTTTTTCAATTATTTATTTTGATAAACTAAATAACTGCCTACTTACCATCCGTGTCCAAGATTACGACGTAAGATTCAATTTCCAAAACTCTGGACGCAAGTCCAAGAGAACTGTCTTTGGGTAATTTAGAAAACATCCGCACTAAGCAATTCTTAATTTCGTCATTTGGTGTCCCCTCCGCTATGAGACGATTGAGAGTGTTTATTCGTGTAGCCACTCCAACTATGACTCTAAAATTGAACAACATATAGTTAAAGAATTTGAAAAATGCCAAACAAAAATATTATTAGGCTTTATTGACAATAAAAACGCAAACATATACAAATCGCAATCATCATACAGTGGCGTTGAATCTTCTGAACCACGCCCTTCCCATAGTCTCCAATAGGTTTCAACAGCCTTTTACGTCTAGCTTCCGGAGATGGATTTCTTATTCATCTCCATCTATCCTATGGCTCTACACTAGAAATTATTCGAGCCCTGGCCTTCCTCAGCAAACCTCCCCATTTGTTACGGTCTATAGCCATTCTTCTTCACAATTGACTGCCAATGACATTTCTCGAGTCCTTATCCACATTATCCTCTCATGACTTTCTAGGCCTCCCAATAGGTCTCTACCTCTTCCTTCTTGCATTAACAGTTTTTTTGGAAACCCGTTTAAAGAGGCCGTGGATGACAAACAGCAGGGAGTAAGACTAAGCGGAGCAGTAATCAACAACATCAGATACGCTGACGATACAGCCATTTTTGCAGAAAATTTACAAGATCTCCGGACATTAGTCAATCTAGTCAGTGGAGCAATATATTGAAGAGGTCTTAAAATTAACATTTCAAAGACAAAGTGGATGGCGGTTGAAAGATTAATATAAATCAAGATTTGATTTCGCTGGAGAGGATATAGAACGGGTAAACCATTTTAAATACCTCGGCAGCTCGTTAAATGTAAATTGTGACTCTTATGAAGAGATAATAACCAGAATCGAAATATCGTGTAAGGCTTCTATGACCTGGAAACCAGTTTTATGTAACAAAAACCTGTCGGTATATATTCGCAAGAGAGTTCTGAAATGTTTTGTGTGGTATATCCTATTATATCTTTATAAAACATGGATAATAGTTACTATTGACGGATCCTAAAAATATCATGGGTTTCGCACACTTAAAGGTGTTCTTAAAATGATGAATTTAGAACGCTTGCTCACAAACATCATAAAGAAAAGAAAAACAGAATACTTCAGCCATATAATTAGACGACTCAAATACCATCTACTTCGTTTCATAATACCAGGAAACGTGGAGGGAAAAAATGGATTGGTCGAAAGAAACTTCATGGTTGCGAAATATTAGACAATGGTGTGGTACCGCAGTAGAAGAATTATTTCGCGCAGCAGCCAATAGAAAATGATTTCAGAAAATTGTAAATATCATAATGGCCAACGGCCAATGTTCCCTGGCTTTGCTTAAAACTTGCTTAACAGTTTGGTAGATGGTAGATCTTCCTTGTTTAAATCATGTCTGCTATTCTCTGATGATCTTTGAATGATTAACAAAATCATTATGCAATTTATTAAAGCTGCTAAAATAAAAATTTTCCTACATACCCATCTTTTACAGCAGGTAAATAATCCACATTAAGTTGATCCATGAGGGCTAAAACCTCTCTGGGAGATGCTGATTGGTCTACATTTTGAATTGGTTTAAAGCCCAGTTCCATAATGTTAAATATCCCACCACCTTAAAAAATATTATAAATAGATTGGTACTATATATCTAATAACTTTTCAATAGGCAGAAAGAAGTATTCGATTTGTATTATCATTTTTCTAATTAAAAGTGTTGATCGCTTTTCTCTTGTTAATAATTTTGAATGGACCACAGGAGTGATGACGTAGATTTTATTGACATCTGTCAGTTTCACTTTCCAAACAAACCTTGTTTATTGTGGATAATTTGTATTTTTCGTTATTTTTTTCATTTATTTTATAGAATCTTTCCGCTTTTTGCAATATTTAAGTATTCTAATAGTTACTACAACAATTTTACAAGGTTGTGTAAATAATAAAGCACATTGTTTTATGCTAATAGCAATAAAATGCATGTATCAATAAAGTAAGGTTAGAATTTCTTTAATTTAAACTTTTAAACTATATTTCATAGAAATAGAACTCTGAATTATGATGGTATTATCGTAAGAAACACTATGCTTACAAGAAAAAGCAGCAGAGGAAGTAAAATGTTAACTTTATAGAAATTAAAAAGTCTTGAGATTGGACATTTCAACTTTTTTTGGAAAGTAATAATGTCAATGTGACAGTCGTGACGTCACACTCCTGCGGTCCATTGTATGAATATACAACCTTATTTGACACTTGATAATCACACTTTTAAACACAATTCAAAATTAATAGTGACATACACTTCATCTAATTTATATAACGATGCACGTCATCGGCGTCATAGCCTGTGGCGTCACATGATACCAACACAAAATATTTAGGGTGTAGGTGTGTATTTTTTAGAACCACTTTACCGAGTACACTGACATTACAGCCACTAGACATATTTTATTATATACGCGTAGAAGTCATATTTAAAAGTTTCTATTAATGTTAACTTGAAGAAATACACAATAATATGTTTTATTTAATTTGTATAAAGTGCATTATAAAGCGTTTTTTATCAAGAACATTTGTTCGGAACACACTGTAACTGTAATCGAACGAAGGTAAAATTTTGGCATAAATTGGTAACACTTATTTGACAGTTGCGGTGTTGACACTTTTTTTACTTATTATTTTGAATTTTAAAGTGAATATCTCTTGTTTTATATTTTTAACTATCTAATAAAATCTGTTCTTTTTAGAATAAAATTAGTGTGTTTTATTTCAAAAATGTCACGTAAGAATTTAAATAGTCGTTGTAAAGAGATGGTTAATACTTTTGCAATAATTATGTAATCTATTTGATTTAAAATGGAGTCAGGATTTTTTTTATACTTTGGCAACTATGTCAACTTCGATCTCTGACGTAGATAATGACGTAGAGTCGTTATCTAAATTAGATTAAGTATAATTGAGACTTTTAGGTATAGGCGTGGTAGGTATTTGTTTTAGTGTGGATTCCAGATGCTGAAAATGGCGATGGCGCCCCGGCACCCGTATATTGTTTTTTATAATTTATTAATTTTCTAAACAATTATATTTTCATGTATAAAAAACAGTTTACAACTTTTTGAAAAAAAATTTTTAAATTTAAAATATGTTAGAACAATACATTTTTGAAACAAGTTGTTTTATATTAAATTATTGCGACATCATATAAAAAATATGGGTGGCCACAGTCACGTTACAGGGTGGTGAATCGTCAAACGAGCCATAGGAAGTAATAAACGGGCTATAATAGAAAAAATTGTAATTAATACTAGCAAAATATAGGCGTTACTATAACACAAGAACAGAGTTAATATAAAAAAAAATTATGGATGCCTGAATTCTTCAGCGAAATACCTGTTAAATGATTTGCCATATATCGTCTCTTGGCTGGTTAAAATTAAAGGTTTATGGTACTGGAAGGAAGGAATGGACCGCAGGAGTGTGACGTCACGACTGTCACATTGACATTATTACTTTCCAAACAAAAGTTGAAATGTCCAAATCTCAAGACTTTTTAATTTCTATAAAGTTAACATTTTGCTTCCTCTGCTGCTTTTTCTTGTAAGCATAGTGTTTTTTACGATAATACCATCATAATTCAGAGTTCTATTTCTATGAAATATAGTTTAAAAGTTTAAATAAAGAAATTGTAACCTTACTTTATTGATACATGCATTTTATTGCTATTAGCATAAAACAATGTGCCTTATTATTTACACAACCTTGTAAAATTGTTGTAGTAACTACTAGAATACTTAAATATTGCAATAAGCGGAAAGATTCTATAAAATAAATGAAAAAATAACGAAAAATTCAAATTATCCACACTAAACCAGGTTTGTTTGGAAAGTGAAACTGACGTATGTCAGTAAAATCTACGTCATCACTCCTGTGGTCCATTGTCAAATGACACGAGTCTATATCGTTAAAAAATGACCCCTTTGGAATAAATTCGACCCGTTTCAGCATTTTTACAAAATCCAATGAATATCGCCACAAATCAGGATGGACTCGTCGTGAGTGGCTAAATCTGTATAGAGTTTTATACGCTTCAGTATATTGTTTGTTGAAGCTAATTTTGATTACTTTGAGATACGTCTTGTTTAATTTTTTGAAATATCGCTAATACATTTTTCTTACCAATGATTACGGGTGTTAACAGCAGGTAATAATTTTCTTTGTTCCATCCATTGATCAACAATGAATTTAGTTAAATAGTTTCTGGTACCGTCTGGCAATACAACTACCACTTTCTTTCCCTTTCCCAAGTTATATTCTTTAACTGCTTTTAAAGCACCTGCCATTATTACGCCACTGCTTAATCCTAAAACAAACAAAGACCCATTATAAGTTAAGTTAATAAAGGAAATGAAATGCTGATAACTCTTTAGTATAGGTGGTATAGTTTCAAAATTGTAGACATAAAATTCCAGTTATTGTTGGTCTTTCAGTGGCATACAAACATTTTTTGTTAGAGTGACAGGTAGTGCTACAAGTACTGAAGATTTTGTGCAAATTCTTCAAAATGTAGCTACCACTATTCTCTCCCTAGCGCTAAGAAATTTCTAAACAAATATGTAGGATCCATATTACAACTGAATACTTTAGACATCAGATTATAATATGGACTATAGTGTATTTTTATGTATGAGAGAGTAATAAAACAATAAATTATGTATGCAAATCCCTAAACTGTTGATACGGGTGACTCAATGAAAAACAGATATTTGTCAACAAGTTTACAGAAGTATATAGGAAAACAATTTTAAACTGAGTATGACCACCAGGTATAAAGGTTGGAGCAGAATAGAATGCAATACTTGTGAGGGTTACTAATCCCTAAATAAGGTTGCCAGTGTCGGAGTGATGGAGGTTAACAGGTACTAATGAATTTGCAAGAAATGTAAGATGTTTATTTTGTTGATTATATATAACCAATAAAAGTTTAATAAGTACCTACCTATTTGCAAAATAAAGTTTCATTCTTTAGATAAAATAAAACGTTTTATTTTATCTGAAATGAGTGCATTCCACGAAGTAAGGGTTTCAACAATCAAACATTTAATTCTTTAATTCCAGGAATCTACGACAATAATTGACTAGATAATTACCTTCTAAACTTATTCCACAGAAGATGTGAAAGTGGGTTTTTCCATTTTGTAGGAAGGTCCAAGTGGCGTATTCAAAATTCTTAACAGTTCACTAAAAGTAGGTACTTCAGTTGCAAGGTGCAGTTTATTGTGTATACTAGTGTTATGGAAAATTTGGAAGTGCCGTGTAAACGCCGAAAAATTGGTCCTTTAACAGTTAATGAAAAAACATTAATATTTAATTGTTTTAAATCATTTACAGACAAACGTTTATGTGAAAGTGTTGATAAGACCGTTGAGTTAGTTAGCAGTACACTTGGTGTTGGGAAATCTACGATTTACAGAGCTTTTAAAGAAGAAAAATGTGGTAGTTTTCAAATGCCACGTAATGCTCCAGGGAAACCAAAATTTCAAATAGAATATCATTTTAAAGAAGGACTTCGACGGAAAGTGCATGAATTCTTCTTTAGTCAAGAATTTCCAACATTGGATAAAGTTCTTGTCTCAGTTCGAGATGATAAGGATTACCCAGAAATGAGTCGAAGTACGTTATGGAAACTTTTAAAAGAAATAGGCTTCCGCTGGAAAAAGAATCCCAGAAAGTCTATTTTATTAGAAAGAAGCGATATTGTCATATGGAGAAGACATTTTCTAAGAACCATAAAGGAAATGAGAAACGAAAAAAGAAAAATATTTTATCTTGATGAAACATGGATCAACGAGGGTCATACACCAAATAAATTTTGGCAGGATGAAACTGTTACAAGTCAAAGGCACGCTTTTGAAAATAACTTATCTAATGGTTTAAACCCACCATCAGGAAAGGGACGCAGGCTGATAATAGTACACATTGGCAGTTCAGACGGTTTTGTTGAAGGTGGTTTATTAACTTTTGAATCAACTCGTACCGGTGACTACCGTGAAGACATGAACGCAGATGTCTTTCAAGAATGGTTCGAACAAATGATAGATCTTCTTCCTAAGAACTGTGTAATAGTAATGGATAATGCAAGTTATCACTCCAGACTTATAGAAGGACTGCCCACAACCAAGTGGTTAAAAAAAGACTTGCAGAATTGGCTGAGTTCAAATAATATTACGTACCATCCCGGATCTATAAGAAAGGAACTTTATTCGTTGTGTGCCCTTCATAAAGAAAAATTTTAAAAATACGAAATTGATGAAATTGCGAAAAATCGTGAAATGACAGTACTTAGATCCCCACCATATCATTGTGAATTAAACCCGATTGAACTGGTATGGGCACAGAAAAAGAGTGAAGTTTCAAGAAAAAATACCACTTTTAAAATTCATGATGTTAAACAGTTGTTTTTGGAGGCCGTAAATAATGTAAAACCTGAAAACTGGGAAAAGGCAGTAAATCACACTATTAAAGAAGAGGAAAAAATGTGGAAGCTGGACAATATTACTGATAAAATGATCGAGCCAGTTATTAAAAATCTTGGTTCTGAAAGTTCATCTTCTGAATCTGATTTGGATTTGTAACAAGTAGCTGTAAGTTTTATATTAATATTTTTATTCATCTATTTAACATACCTTAGACGGTTTTAAAAACTCTTTTTCTCTTTTGTAATTTTTAAAAATTAAAAAAAATGTGAATTTTTTAAAACCCTTTTTAATGTAGGCCAGTCAGTTCTAATATAGTGTGTGATAAAAGAGGTCACTTTTGTTTACATACACATAACACTTTATAACACTGAAATAATTCATTTATTTTTTACAATTATTCAAAGTAATTTTTCAATTAATCTTGAGCACGCCCATGGAGTGGTCGGAGATACAGTTAAAATTATGCTAATTACTCTCTCGTTCATAAAAATAAACTATAACAAAGAGGCAAAATATCCATACAGTATGCTCAAATCAAATAAAATAAAATAATTTATCAAAATCAAATTTACGTGAAGATGTGTAAGAGGTGAAATTATAGCATCAATTACAACACATGTAATTTCACAGACACATGTTTGTGTCTGTGAAATAGAAAAGGATTTAGCGAAAGAGGAATATCATGGCAAAAAATATGTGAATTGTATAATACTCTGTACGAATACTATAAAGTAACCAACAGCTAATTCAAATAAATCTTATGGTTGTTCTTACCAACTAATAATCCTTCTTCCTTAATTAATCTTCTAGCTACGTTCAGAGACTCTATGTCATATAATTTGTACCATTTATCTATATTCGTTCGATCACATATTGTAGGAATAATAGTATCTCCTATACCTTCGACTTCGGAAAACTTCACATTTGTTTCATTAATTTTGTCTGGTTGAGCAAACTTTGAACTATAAGGATCGGCACCTATTATTATTGTATTCGGAGAAATTTCTTTAAACTTTCTACCTATACCAGTCATAGTTCCACCTGTACCAGCTGCAATAACCTATACAAATTAAATATACAAAAATTATTAATCTGTTCACTTCTATAAAATGCTAAACAAAAATGACTCTCTCACTTACGATCATATCAACTTGTCCATCACACTGGTAATATATCTCTTCAGCTGTAACGTCATAATGGGCTACCGCATTGGATGGATTAGAAAACTAAAAATAAAAGTCATAAATTCTTTAAAGTTCAAAATATCATGTAATAAAATTGATGCAATTTTAATACTGTTCCGATATATTTTTATTATATATACAGGACCCAACTGTACTTCGAGACAATATATTATACGGCGGAGCTGAACATCGAAAATCCGAGTTATGAAGAAGTAGTTCAGATAATAAATAAACTAAAAAACAATAAAGCACCAGGAACGGACGGAATTTCGGCAGCATTATTAAAACATGGAGGATCCGAACTCTGGGAAAGAATCCATTCCCTAATAACATTAATATGGACGAAGGAGCAAATGCCAGAGGAATGGACAGTTGGCCTCATGCAGCCAATATATAAAAAGAGGAGATAAGAGGGAATGCCAGAATTATAGGCCAATTACATTGCTAAATGTAATATACAAAATTCTTTCTGGTATCATCTACAATAGATTATTAGAATACTCCGAAAATATAATTGGTGATTATCAAAATGGATTCAGACCAAATAGAGCCACTACAGATGACATATTCATACTAAGAACGATACAAGAAAAAGCTTATGAATACGACATAGACCTATATAATATGTATATAGACTTTAAACAAGCTTTTGATAGTGTGAAAAGAGACAGAATGCTGGAAGACCTTTGTAATCTAGGTATACCTAAGAAATACATCAGCCTCATAAAAATGACGTTGCAGAGTTCAAAAGCCGCAGTCAGAGTAGATGGAGAACTTACTCCCCTGTTTAACATCAACATGGGAGTAAGACATCAAGTAACATCAACCATGCTATTCAACCTAGTTCTTGAGGCAGTCATCAGAAAAACCAATATAACCGGCCATATAAACACCAAATCAGTACAAATTACTGCATATTCAGACGATGTAGCCATCATTAATAGGAATAAGCCACGACTAATGGTGTCAAAGTGTTCAAACAAATTGATCCTGAAGCAAGCAAAAGAGGTCTCAAAATAAACGAAGCAAAAACGAAGTATATGACAGTCAAAAGAATAACTGACAATGAAAATAATATCACAATAGACAACTATACTATCGAACGAGTGGATGCCTTTACATATCTCGGCACAAAAATCAATCAAAAGAACTCCGTAAGTAGCGAAATTAATGCACGTATTTCCAGCGGGAATCGTACATACTATGCTAATAAAAGATTGATGACATCGAAATTATTAGACAAAAGAACCAAAATGACTATCTACAGAACACTGATTAGACTCGTAGTAATCTATGGATGTGAAACTTGGGTAATGACGAAAAAAGATGAATCCCAACTCAGGACATTCGAGAGAAAAATATTGAGGAAAGTATATGGCCCGGTACAAGAGAAAGATGGCACATGGAAAATCAGGAGAAACGACGAGGTTAATGAGTTAAATAAAGGTTATGACATTGTAAGATTTGTAAAAAGTCAAAGACTGTCATGGCTGGGACATGTGCAGAGACAAAACTATGCAAAAACAACAAAGAAAATGTTACAATGGAAGCCCATAGGAAGGCGAAAAAAAGGAAGGCCCAGAACAAGATGGTTGGATGACGTGGAAGACGACCTGAAAACAATGAACATAAGACAATGGAGAAGAAGGGCACAAGAGAGATCTGAATGGAAGGACATAGCCAGACAGGCAAAGACCCATCCAGGGTTATGATGCCAAAAGAAGAAGAAGAAGACAGAACCCAACTGTATATTTTGGGGAGGCCTATGTCCAAAGTTGGATTAATTAAGGCTGAAGAAGAAGATATATAGTTACATATTAAAAATATTTTTTTAGCCCTTCTCTCTATTCGGATTGCCGAATATAGGCCTGTTTAATTGTTAACCTATTTGTATTAATATTTGTAAAGGTTTTGTATAGTTGTGAAAAAAGTGAAGTTGGTCGATAATTTTTCAGGTCTCTGGTGACTCCCTTTTTGTGTATTAGTATTGTTTTAGCAGTATTCCATTGTTCGGGTATGTTGCTTTTAAATAAACATTTATTAAATAGTATTTTTATATATGTGATGGGTTCTTCTCCGCCTTTCTTCGGCATTCTGTGCTAGGATTCCATCGCTTCTAAGAGCTTTATTCCTTTTTATTTCTTTTAATGCCTTTTCTATTTCTTTAGTGGCTTATTTCGAGCATCACTTCTGAGTTGACATTTGTTATCTGCCTTTTCAAGGTTTGCTTTAAGGAGTTAGGGGGATCGTTTCTGGAACGATATTCTAGTTGTCCTTGTTCATTTTAATGGTTATTATGTTTTTCTTTCCTAGTTTCAGTGTGGTGCATTTGAGACTTTGGTTTTTCTCTGCGGTTCTATGCGGTCTTCTTAATGTCTTTGAATGTCCTCTTTTATGGGTTTTCTTATGACTCGATTACGTTCCTTAAATTCTGCAGTACCTCTTTTGTTTTGTCTTAGAAGATCTTTTCTTTATTTCAGCATGTTTTGTGGTGCTGCCAAAAGCATGCCGAAAGAGGAAGCATACTTCAAGAGAACCCGTTCGGATTCAGAAGAGGAAGAAACTGCGAACTAGAGCTAGCAAGAGTAATCAGCAACATGAAGATACACTTTAACAGAAACCAAAAAACCAGTCAGTTTTAAGCCAAACTGAGTGGATTCATTTATTTTTTATCGACAATTAAATTAATAATAATAAAAACCATTGTTATTTGTTTTACTTTCCACGTAAAATAACTGTACCTATATTCATTCATATATGTCTATTAATCAAACCAACATGACAATGACATATATAGTGACAATATAGTTATTTTTTTAAATTTTTTAATATATGTATAATGGTTTGTTTTATAAAGTACAATATTAACTGTAATCTCACGACTAGTAAGTATGACAAATAACAATTATAACTAGTTAATTTTTATATTTCTTTGTTAACAGATGTCTTGAAAAAGAATTAAATTAAACTCGAAAGCTTGACAGTTAGTCAAAGAGTTTTCTTTGTCTTGTGGGCCAAATAGACTGACTGCATCCTCAAGAAGCAGCTATGAATTTTACTTACTTGATCTAGTATAATGGAATTTGGTGTTGTCTTATGAAGATAGTGGGTTTTTCCGTACTTTCCATTTTCACTAATATCTGGTTCCCCCATTGGAACTCTTACGACTGTTGCACCAAATGCTTTCATGATATCTTCCTTCTCCTTTGAAGACTTATCTGGTAATACGATAATGCATTTGTAATCTACAAATACAAAACAATTTATGTTTAAAAAATTTCTTTCGGTTGTTCTTTTCAGTTGAATATACTTGCATTAAAATCATCTCTTATTAATGCTATGTATTTGGTCTCGAAATATCTCTAAGTGACGTGACTCTAATATGACTATTTGTCAGAGCGGAAAATTGTGGTATAAAAAGGAGTAGTGGTTGACATGACTGCTGGATTGCCGCAGGGGTCGGTTCTAGGACCCACGCTGTGGAACTTGGCATATGACGGGGTTATGAGCCAACAATACGGAGAGGGTGAGAGGGTGTGGCAAGAGGAATGGGATGAGATGAGAAGAGTGGCGCAGTGGACGAAGTCGTTGATTCCTAATCTGAGAAGATGGATGGATTGCGGGCACCGGCGTTTGGATTATTTTCTGACACATATGCTCACAGGACATGGTTGCTTCAGGGCATACCTTTACAGATTTGGAAAGGCAGAAAATGGCAAATGCCGTGTGGACGCTGCCGCTGTCAGTATTGCTGTTTTGATATTATTCCATTTGGCCTCTATGGAGTGGAGTTCTAGCATCCTTAACTCATTTCCGACTTCTTCTTCAAACTTTTTTTTACATTCCTGAATCTTCAGTTTTTCCAGGTCCAGTTTGTTTGTTCTTTGTTGTCTTTCGTTTCTTTCTTTGTTAACTCTGCATCTAAATTTTGGTTTAGAGTAAAAGATGGTCTGATCCATAACATGGTCCTCGTTGTGTTCTCACATCTGAGATGCCTCGGATGTTACCACGGATGCCTTGGTAACCTTTTAAATAAACTAAATAGTACACTTTTCATTATCCAGTTTACAATGAAGATGGAGTCTGATTTATCATCATCATTCCTATACGTCGTTGTAAGAAAAAAATCAATGCCAAGATCTCTTTGGCCCTATTTACCGACAATTCACCTATACAAACCACCATTTGCATGCCAATTCTGTTCTACCATAAAATATAATTCATCTATCAATACCTTGTTTAAAGTCGTTGTCTACAATGTGTTAATTTAATAGCAATTTCAAAATACAAATGGTCATAACTCGTTAAATAACCTGTATAGTAGTATCAAACTTATTAGTGTAAGAAAAGGTATTGTAAAAAGGATCTAAATATGAGAAAATATACAGGGTGTCCTATGTTTGCTTTACCACGTAGTTATTAATCTCCCTGTAAAATTTGACATATTATCCGAAGCTGAAGAATATCATTACCTACATTTTGTTTAAATAAATTTTTTTAGATGTTCTGTACTGTAATAGAATTAGTAATAGTAAAGTAAATATTGGTAATAGTAATAAGTAAAGTAAAATATTACCTTTAATAGCACATACCCAAGCCAATGCGATGCCGGTATTACCAGAAGTAGTTTCAATAATTGTCATACCAGGTTTTAGGGTGCCACATTTTTCCGCATCTTCAATACATCGAATAAGCATCCGTTCTTTTATTGATCCACCTGGGTTCATGAATTCACATTTTCCATCTAGAATATCACAAGAATAAGAATTAATAGTGACAAAAAAGATAAAAATATTATGAAACGTTCGTAAAATCTAGTAAATAAAGACTAGTTCTGTAAGACATAACCATTTAACTATTTTTTTTTTCAAATAGAAAGTTGATGAAACGAGGATTTGATTTGACTATAAGTCACCGGACAAAATAAAAATATTTGTAAAATATCATAGACCTAAAGAGTAGAAGCAATATACTATCATATAACTTTTCTTTGCTTGTACTTACCACAAAACGTATGAAAACGTTAAAAATATGGTTATGTTAGGTTAGGTTCCCCTTAGTTGGGGGCCAGCCTTAATTAGAATACCTTCACAGCCTCTTATGCTTGTAAACTGCGACTCATGGAAGAAGCTACCAACTGTCCATTTTCCAAGTTCCTATCCTGTCCCTGTGTGAGAGTAGATACTCCCAACTGTTATACGAAAGCGACCCCTACCCATAATTCTGCCTCTAATAGCAAAAGTCATTCTTCTTCTTCTTCTAGTGTCGTCTCCACTAATGAAGGTTGGCTATAACCATTGCAAATTCCTCTATCTTCTGCTTGTCTTAAGAGCGTCTGTGTGTTTAACCCAATCCAGTTGCAAATGTTTTTCAACCAGGGTATTTGTCGTCTACCAGGGCCCCTTTTTTCTTTGATTTTACCCTTCATAATCAGCCGCAACAACTGGTACTTATCATTTCTAAGTATGTGCCCCAAATATGCTGTCTTTCGCCTTTTAGTGGGGGTCAAATGTTCTCTGTCTCTTCCCATTGTGTGCAACACCATTTCGTTCGTAATATGATCGATCAATAATATCTTCAAAATTCTCCTAAAAAGCCACATCTCAAAAGCTTCCAGTTTTCTTATTAAGTCAACATTAACAGTCCAGGCTTCGAGACCATAAAGAAAAATAGAGTAGATATAACATTTTACCATCTGATATCGGATTTGCAGATTGAGTCTTTGGTTACTCAGAAATTTCGTCATCTTCAAAAAGGCTGCTCTTGATTGCTCTATTCTTAAGCAAATTTCTGATTTCGGATTCAGATCTTCCATAAACCAGACTCCTAAGTATTTCATTTTGTCCACTTGCTCAATATCTTCATTTTTTATCTGGATCCTTGTAATGACTTTGCCCTTCTTACTGATAACCATGGTTTTTGTTTTCTTTATGTTTATTGTTAAACCAAATTGTTCTCCAGTATCACAAATTGTGTTTAGTAACATCTGCAGGTCTGTCTCACTTTCAGCGATAATAACTGTATCGTCAGCATAACGGATGTTATTTATATTTTCACCATTTATCTTGATCCCTTCTGCACAATTTCCAAGCGCTTGCGTAAATAACTCTTCGAAATATATATTAAATAGTTATGGTGAAAGTACACAGCCCTGTCTCACTCCTCTACTTATCTGTTGCGCATGTGTACTATTTTCATCTAAAGTTGCCACAGCCTGTTGGTTCCAATAGAGATTTCTCACTATGTTAATGTCATTTTTGTCGAGTTATTTTCTCTTTAGACATTCCATGAGAATGTCATGTTTTACTTTGTGGAAAACTTTCTCATAGCTAGAGAGCTCTCAAAGCTAAAGTAATACACGAAAAAAAACCTTCAATAATATGAAGGCATATGATTTTGCATATTCCGCATATCTCGCAGCTTCAACCTCAAAATGTAATACCATCAAGCCAAAATTGGTTCTCAAGCAGTGCTTAAAAAAGGAGGCAAACCGGAGCGGACTACAACCTTGGCGGTGTAAGCACTGTCACTGAACCGAAGAATTAACCCAGCTTGTGGGAAGAAAATAAAAAAGGTATATAGGTAGGAGAGTCTAACAATGGAGGAAATTGAAAGCAGAAAGAAGGAAATAAAAACTTTCTAAAAAATTGGGCCACAGAAATCACCAAGGAAGTAATGGAAGTATTATAGGAAAAATGGCCTGAATGGCGTGAGGTACAGGACGGTGGGACAATTTTAGTACTAGAGGACACAGCTGATGCAAGATTGAAGGAAAAATTATGTGTAAGGTACCAAGTCATTCCAGAATTGTATGTGAAAATGATGTAAATTGAGGAATTGTCACCTTGAGTAAAAACGAATTAGTGACTGACAGGAGCGATAGGAAATTATGTCCACTTCCGCATCATATTTCTATCATATCAAGAAAACTCTTTCTAAAGTTCAAGACGAACCGGAACCGGAAGAATCGGGAAAATCATTCCAGACCAAAGCCTTTAAACCCAAAATACGATGCACTACTAAAAAATATTTATTTTACAGATTAATTTACTTTTTATTCCTACATATTAATTTTTTGCTTATTATTAATTTACTTACAAATTTCGCACTCTATATTTTCAGCTTTTGGAATTTTATTCATTTTTACCAAAGGTGTATTTCCTACAGCTTTAAGTATACTGGGAAGTATTTTCCCATCAGAGGGTTTCCTAAAATAAATCAATCAATTAAAATAAATTTTACAGTTGAAACCATATGGTTTACAAAAGAAACATTGTCTTCTTGATATCACAACTACAAATCTCATCATCAATTCTCCCATAAGAAGTCTGTAATTATAAGTCTTGCTGATAAATTTATAAGACCAACAGATCCAAAATACGGACCAATTGCAATAAAAAAGCTAAAAGTGCCCTTCTAAATAGTGCATCTCCCAAACATCTAATCGATACTATTTTCAAATTAAGACTTAATACATTTTACAACAATACAAATAACAATAAACCCAACAGTATCAAGACTAAGTATACAACTCTTCCATAAAAAGGTTTATCAGAACAGCTGAAAAATCTTTTAGCCAAAATAACATAAAAGTGGGTCACAAAGGTAACAACCTTTTAAATAAATATTTCACAAGACTAAAAACCCAAACTCAAAAAATCACATGTTGTTTACGAGATACCATGTATTGACAGTGAAGGTGTCTATATCGGGCAAACCAGTCAACTGGTTCAATCCAGAAATCGTTCTCACAAATATGACAAGAACAACGTCACTGCGCTCACAAAACATGAAAATGAGAAGAAGCATAAATTTGACTTCGAAAACACCAAAATTTTAAAAACCGAACGAAACAAAAAGAACAGGGAGATATACGAATCAATAGACATAAAAAGAAATACCAACGCAATCAATGACAAAAAGAAACACAGAACCTAAATAAATAAAATATATTTCAATCTGACTCAAATAATAATAAATATAACACCATAAAAAGCTCTTAGAATCATAGCATATCTCCACTTTACTTTTAAGAAAACATCAACGATACGCCCATATAAAAATACTTTTATCAATATAATTAAATTTTAATAATAATTTTATCAATATAATTAAATTTTAATAATAATTTTATCAATTTTATTTCAGTCAATTCATTAATGTCAGTGTCCCGTTTTAAATTTTGGTAAGTTTTTTATATATTTTACAATAATAAGTGTAGAATAACATCCTACAAAACATTAATTACTTTAATTTTAAATAAGTATATTCTTACCAGTCCCATTTGCCATGTGGAGATTGTTCAGTTTTATGAAGGTCCTTCTTCCATGGACATTTAGGGGGTCTATTGGGAAGTGTAGGATGATCCTCTAGAGGCGACCTAAAACAGTATTCTGGATCTCGATTTCTTGGTTCCGGACTCATGGCAAAATGTGAATTTAAAAACTGTCCAAATTCAAATTTGAAAGTACGTGTAGACTTGTTCCAAAAAGTTCAAAATATTGACTATAAATATGCAGGATCGTCTTTGTTCGATCTGATATAGAAATCCTATTGATATCACATGATCTATTTTATTGGCTATTCACCAATTGCGACGATAAAGTGGTTAAACAGGGACTTAAAATGCCGAATAGGGGTTAAGCTTAAATTTAATGTTCAGTTTCAAGGTCAATTAAAATGGAATTGCATGGTCGTAAAGTAATTTTCCGGCAATGTTAATATTTTTTCGCTTTAGATATGGTAGATGATAGACTTACTGTATATTAAAAAGTTTTAATTAAAATTTAACAATTAAAACATAAAACATAAATAGAAAACAAATCGTTTAATGTTCTAATTTCATGTTAACTTTGTGGTTATTTCTGTTTTATTTACTATTTACTTGGTTAATGTCCAAATTTGCCTCTCCACGATATCCATGGCAATACACATTATCGAACAGTCTTGTTCTAGAGTTTGGAAAATTTTCTTATTTGTTACCATGTACTTCATTTTACCACAGATTGTCCACCCCAATCTCGATCTCTTAAAATTTCTCTAAATAAATGAATTCAGTCACATTTTTCAATAATTTGTTCCTGGTTTTCTTTTTTAAATAAAATTTAAAAGTATTACCTCTCTTTGGTTTCTGTTACCAATTTCAAATTTTTCTTGGTTTGAGTTTTGTTTTCCAATAAATGCATTAAAGCCTCCTATAACTAGGGTAAAGGTCTTCTTCTTGATGTGCATTACGTTCCGTTACGAATGGAAATTACAAGATGTTCTTCATCTTCCTGGACCTCGTTTTCTAAATATTTTTCCTTGCAGGATGGTTTGAAGGAGGAAGGAGTAGAGGTAGGTACTTATATTTATACTCTTTAACGGCTTTGGATATTTTTGCGACAAGGTTGCGTCTTACCACCACTATTATTTAATCTGTATTCGGAATGTATCAATATATTCGATTTCAAGAAAATCATTAGACGAAGTTCAAGTTGGAATCAATATTAACGGAACCAATTCCTCGGTTCCTCAGTTCCAGAACTTCGGTTCAAATTATATTTGCCAGCTTTCAAAAGTCAAAGGTTTTTATTCTATGCAGAAGGCAATACACTTATTTGATGAATCATAGCATTTTTGTAAGATAATAAATATAGTTTCGGGACTAGTTTGGGACGCAGTCTATTATAAATTTTTACCTCAACAACAACTATAGTGTAATAATTCAGTAGCTGTCAATAAAACTAAATTTTACTCCACGATTTGAGACTTGATGCTGTTACCCGAGAGCTGTTTCCAACCAGCCATAGGCATGGAGTGCAGTACGACGCCGAAGCTGAACTAGCTGTGCCTTTTACCGTTAACGAACTCAACGAAGCATTGAGTGTTTTAAAGACACGAAAGGCTTCGGAACTCGTTGGGATACCACCAGAAGCGGTGAAACGCATTGGCAGTGTGGAGCCAACGTGGCTTTTGGAACATCAAATCACTGCTTAGTGCATTGATTTCCGGCAAATTTGTAGATCTCGAGCCTCGTGCTACTCCCAAAGGTGTAAGACAAGTATCGACCTGTTAGCCTTCTTTCTAATTAACCTGTTTAATTTGCTGTTAACAATGTTCCTGTTTTTTCATATTTATTAACAAAAATTCGAATGCTACGGCTTTACACACATAGATAGGAAATATCACACTAAGATATACTATACATACGTCTTGTTTGCACTAGAAGGCGTTAATAATTGATGTTTGAAGGACTGCTAGATTATCTGCTGTACTTTGAGGTGTCTAAAACCTGATTGTGCCAAATGTGGTTAAGATTTGGAGATTTACCGGATTCTATATAAAGATCATCAACTTCAGGAACTTTTTTCTTTATAAAATTTATATTCAATTTAATAAATAATTGAATTTAGATAGTTTTTTATATAACAGGTACTTACTATTTTTTTTCTGACAAAAAGTTTTGATATTGTCTTCCTTGGCGTAATGACGTCATCCACAAAACTCATACTATCAAAATGAAAATCTAACTCTAATTTTCATGAGGGTATTTTGATTTTACTGAGCAATAATATGCCAAAATTATACTTATCTACTGTATGTGATGCTTCTACATTTTTCTTCTCTTGTAGATACGTTGAATGTATGTCATTTATTTTTCTTTTCACTCGTTCTTTACCACTGATGTTCATCATGTCGCCACCCTTTATAAGCACTATTTGTCTTATTAATGTCGCGGTAATCTATATCCTTATAGTGTTGTTAACTAGCTTGTTAGGATGTCCAGACCAGCGTGACGATAGAAATACCAGCTTACCGTTTGCTCCGAAGATAAAACTTGACATTTTTAAAGAATACGTTTTTATTTTCATTTCACCTACATTCTAATGTCTATACAAACTATCGAGTTAGGTTAAACTACCGGACTGACTTGACAAATTGAAACATAGTCATCCTCATCTAACGCAAATGTTCAATTTGTATCATCTATTTCTGGATCAGGCTCTTGCATGTATGTTTTGCTGAGGTTTGATTATGTAAGTTGTGTGTTTAAGTGGGAACAATTATTTCTAGAAGGAGAATTATATAAGATTCCTTGTTCCCGATAAGGAAGAGCATGCATACTTTACAACCTCAAGTCCCAAAAACACTCAAAAGATCTATCTTCCTCATGCAGTGCTTATCAGTTACGGATGTTGACTACCAGAATGGCTTTTCTTAACTTCTGTGGTCGTAAAGTTATACCAATCTCGGAGATTGCGCAGCCACAATATCCTCCGATTTCTGGGCCTGAGTGATTGTACAGAATGATTTGGAGCAGGCTGTACCGAGGTTCATTACGCATTACAACACTGTCCATCTAAGAGATTCTCAATATGCATGTGTAGCACATTTTAAATTATTCAAGACGCTTGCCTCGGACATCATAACGGAATTAATTGGAAGCTGTAGGTCCTAACTATTAAAAATCTTTTTCATTTTGATGAATGCTGATCTTACCTTTTAAATCCTTACTTTTATCTTCATCGAATGGTTATAATAATTATAATATAGTTATAGTTATTATAATTATTATTATATATTATTATCATCCCCGATTACTTTGCGATAATTACTAACCTGTATGTTTTCTTTCATTGCCTTGAAGATTTCTTCACATACCTCTAGTATGAATTTAGATATGGAACACCTTGAAACTCAATAAAAGTGACACAGTCTTCTGTATCTAATGCCGAATGAAAGAAAATCCAAAGTGATCTCCAACTTTACTCTTGCTGGTAAAGTCTCTTCTATAATAGTATGCTGACGTTGAATATTTGGCATCACAAGACTTAACAGAATATCAAACACATCTGGATTCATTCGTAAAATACTGATATACTCTTTAAGTCTTCATTGCAAAGTTCTTCTAAAACCAGTGCGGATGATCCACGTTCATTCCTTTTTAAAATCCATGGTCTTGTCCAAACGCGTTTTTCCAATAAAGCTTTTGTTAATTCATCCAATGCAATTTGACAAAGTTTCTGAAGTAACTGTTTCAGCCGAACTTTGTTTTTTTTTTTTAGAAATATTTACCATTTTCAGTGGATTTGTTGCTCTATTGATCTCGCAATAGTACTAGCTACTGGCTCAAAATTTCCTAGCCACATGTAAACTGTTGTAGCGTACGCCAAGCCAGGACAGTAACTCAGGCCAGGATACCGAAGTATCTAGCTTGCTATCCTAGCTTGAAAAACTAGCGTCGTGTAATCCGGCCATTACGCTTCTATCCTACCCATCATAATAAATCTTAATATCTCATATTTAGCATCTCTCATTTTATATCCCAAGTAGGAAACTTGTTATTTTATAGTTTGAAACACTTCACGTTCGGTTCCAGCTCTTCCTAACACATTTAACATGATAACTTCCCTTTTGTGGCATGATCAACTCCAAATAATTTCCAAATATACCAATAAATACTCTACACCAAATACAGTAATAAAAAATAATCAAATTCAAGCATTTTATTAAAATTCATAATATAAGCAATATGTATGTGCAGTAATAGTTAATATAGTATTATTAAAACCTATTTAAACGCCAGAATGCAATACCTTCAGATATATTGATAAGTGTCCAATGTTCATATTAATGGCCTGATAAGGGTATTATCAATTACTTCATTTTATAATTTTCTATAAAAGAAAAAATATCGTCAGATGTCACTACTCCTAGAGCTTTATCGATTTTGTCTGTAAATAAGAGAAAAAATATAAGTACATGTTTTAAACAGGTAATAATCTCTCTTAAAATTTAAAACATCTAAGTTATTCAACTAAAAAAAGACTTAAAATCAAAAATATAGTGTAATGATTTTGCTAATGTCTAATTTATTAAGAATTTTTTAACACTTAGATTTTTTCAATTTTATTTAGTCTCTGTATATAAATTATTTAATTTATATACAGCCCTTTTCGATGTCAGCAACTATAACAGAATGGATGAACTTTTTTCTCCAATTACTAATTGTATTTGGATTTCTCCATAGGTGTTGGCATTTTCACATGTGGTAGTCCGTAGTCGTAACCTCGTTGGTACAAGTTTCTTACGGTTGTTTATAACTCTCAGTTACTCTCTCAGTTCTTACGGCTGTTTACCATTTATTTCTCCATCTACATACACACTATCTTCACGACATGGAGAAGCTATTTCTATTAGATGCTCTTTGTAAGTAAATGTTCCTGGTCGAAGCTGCCAGGTATTTCTTGCTGTCAAGTTTCTTGATTTGTGTTGTACTTAGAGTATTTACTTGGACTTCGTGTGTGTCCCATTTCACCACAATTACAGCACATTATGGTCTTCGTATTTTTATGTGTAATACCCTTCATCATATTAACAAGCTGATCCAGTTAGTCTTCATCTTCTTCCTCTTTTACAGTACTAATTTTAATGTACCCGCCAGAGGGCACGGGCATGTTTTTGCAGTTGAACAAAAAAATCATAATGGCATGTTAAGACAGTTTAAAAATGCGGTTTTTGCTCACTCACAAGTTTTATTAGTGAAGGTTATAAATATCATGAATGAGTGAATATTTTTCCATTATTTATTTTGATAGACTAAATAACTGCCTACTTACCATCCGTGTCCAAGATTACGACGTAAGATTCAATTTCCAAAACTCTCGACGCAAGTCCAAGAGAACTGTCTTTGGGTAATTTAGAAAACATCCGCACTAAGCAATTCTTAATTTCGTCATTTGGTGTCCCCTCCGCTATGAGACGATTGAGAGTGTTTATTCGTGTAGCCACTCCAACTATGACTCTAAAATTGAACAACATATAGTTAAAGAATTTGAAAAATGCCAAACAAAAATATTATTAGACTTTATTGACAATAAAAACGCAAACATATACAAATCGCAATCATCATACAGTGGCGTTGAATCTTCTGAACCACGCCCTTCCCATAGTCTCCAATAGGGTTTCAACAGCCTTTTAAGTCTAGATTCTGGAGATGGATTTCTTCTTCATCTCCATCTATCCTATGGCTCTACACTAGAAATTATTCGAGCCCTGGCCTTCCTCAGCAAAACCTCCCCATTTGTTACGGTCTATAGTCATTCTTCTTCACAATTGACTACCAATGACATTTCTCGAGTCCTTATCCACATTATCCTTCCATGACTTTCTAGGCCTCTCAATAGGTCTCTAACTCTTCCTTCTTGCATTAACAGTTTTTTGGAAACCCGTTTAAAGAGGCCGTGGATGACAAACAACAGGGAGTAAGACTAAGCGTAGCAGTAATCAACAACATCAGATACGCTGACGATACAGCCATTTTTGCAGAAAATTTACAAGATCTTCGGACATTAGTCAATCTAGTCAGTGAAGCAAGATATCGAAGAGGTCTTAAAATTAACATTTCAAAGACAACGTGGATGGCGGTTGGAAAGATTAATATAAATCAAGATTTGATTTCGCTGGAGAGGATATAGAACGGGTAAACCATTTTAAATACCTCGGCAGCTCGTTAATGTAAATTGTGACTCTTATGAAGAGATAATAACCAGAATCGAAATATAGTGTAAGGCTTCTATGACCTGGAAACCAGTTTTATGTAACAAAAACCTGTCGGTATATATTCGCAAGAGAGTTCTGAAATGTTTTGTGTGGTATATCCTATTATATCTTTATAAAACATGGATAATAGTTACTATTGACGGATTTTAAAAATATCATGGGTTTCGCACACTTAAAGGTGTTCTTAAAATGATGAATTTAGAACGCTTGCTCACAAACATAAAGAAAAGAAAAACAGAATACTTCAACCATATAATTAGACGACTTAAATACCATCTACTTCGTTTCATAATACCAGGAAACGTGGAGGGAAAAAAATGGATTGGTCGAAAGAAACTTCATGGTTGCAAAATATTAGACAATGGTGTGGTACCGCAAAAGAAGAATTATTTCGCGCAGCAGCCAATAGAAAATGATTTCAGAAAATAGTAAATATCATAATGGCCAAAGGCCAATGTTCCCTGGCTTTGCTTAAAACTTGCTTAACAGTTTGGTAGATGGTAGATCTTCCTTGTTTAAATCATGTCTGCTATTCTCTGATGATCTTTGAATGATTAACAAAATCATTATGCAATGTATTAAAGCTGCTAAAATAAAAAATTTCCTACATACCCATCTTTTACAGCAGGTAAATAATCCACATTAAGTTGATCCATGAGAGCTAAAACCTCCCTCGGAGATGCTGATTGATCTACATTTTGAATTGGTTTAAAGCCCAGTTTCATAATGTTAATATCCCACCACCTTAAAAAATATATTCGATTTGCATTATCATTTTTTTAATTACAAGTGTTTATATCGGCGTTTTTCTCTTGTTAATAATTTTGAATTGTATAAAAATGCAACCTTATTTGAAACTTGAAAATCACACTTTAAAACATAATTCACAACTTTAATTGTCATAATAATAATTTCAATTTTTTGAAATATCGCCAATACATTTTTCTTACCAATGATTACGGGTGTTAACAGCAGGTAATAATTTTCTTTGTTCCATCCATTGATCAACAATGAATTTAGTTAAATAGTTTCTGGTACCGTCTGGCAATATAACTACCACTTTCTTTCCCTTTCCCAAGTTATAATCTTTAATTGCTTTTAAAGCACCTGCCATTATTGCCCCACCGCTTAATCCTAGAACAAACAAATACCCATTATAAGTTCTAAGTTGATGAACGTAATGAAATGATGGTAACTCGATAGTATAGTTTCGAAATTGTAGACATAAAATTACAATAAGTGGTGATGGCCATTATGAGTTATTATTGGTCTTTAATGACGTACAAAACTTTTTTGTTAAAAATATTTCAATAAATTTATTGTAGTTTTATATAAATCATTTTATAATACGTTAGGTACCTATGTGTGTTAGATAATTAATTAAATATATGTTAGGTTTGATTATACTGACTTTTTGTTTAAATATGCTTTAGCTGAAATACCAATTATTTCAAAATACTCAGTAAAATATTTCAGTAAAAACCTTCCAGAGGTATTAATCCGCCAATGAACAAGCAGAATTAATTATAAAGAGGAAGAAGAAGAAGAAGAAAACGAAGAAGAAGAAGTAAATATATACATTATCTTAGACAAGGAAAGAGAGAGGACTGGTAACGCTCGTTCAACCAACCTTCAAAAAGTGAAGCCAGTTTTCGATGTGCCAACAATAGATCTGACACCAGTTTTATTTTTGTGGTTTTTTAAAAAAAGTGAATTAAACATCTATTTTTTTTACTTAACAAAATGGTGAATTATATATATATTCTTTGTAAAAATCGCAGCGAGCAGAAAACACCAGGAATATCGTTTCATAGGTAAATATTTATAATAGTGCAATTATGTATTAATTGATTTTACTTTTTATTTAAATTTTACACCTCAAAACCAATTTAACTTAGTATTTTAAGGAAAGGTAAGATCTAAATTAGTAAATAAGAATGCTAAATATGCATAGTTATTTCAGTAATTGTATTATAATTAATAATTTCAATCACACACCATGATGATTTGCCAGTGGCGATGTGCGTTGAGGGTTAAACTTTCATAAAATTCCATAAATAAGTAAATAAATAAATAAATTTCGTTAATTTTGATTCCAAAATATTTGTATAAAATAAAATAAATTAAATAAAACATTTAATGTACTCTCTTTCCTTTTCTAAGTAGGTACATTATTGGCGAGGAACCGCAAAGTGGGCGACGCCTGGTGGTAGATTTCAAAAGCATCCACTTCGGGAAAACATTGAAATTATCATTATTTTGTATACATATTAGCGACCGGTTTAAAATGTAATTAACAATGACTTCGACTTCAAAAAACTATTGCAGTGTTCCTTAATGTTCATCCTATTATAATTCACAAAAAAATTCCATACATAAGTTTACGCTGGACGAGAATATGAGAAATGTTTGGCAATGCATTTTGCGAATTGGCAAACCTATAACCAAGTACATGACTGTGTGCAGTTTACATTTTACTGAGAACAATTACTTTCCAAGTGTTGATTAAAATATTGTTTATATTTTAATACATTTATACTTAATTTACTTATAGTAGCTCCTGAAACTAAATTGGGAAGACTCGGCAAAAATGTGTTCCATCAGCTAAGTTGTCCCAAGGGTCTCATGAAGTTATTAGTAGAAAACGTAAGGCGTAATCTACAAAATATAACGTGGCCAGCTCCAAAACTGCCTCACCCTCAACTAAAAATCTCTGCCGATCTTGCAATCATATAAATAATTAAGATAATGTAAATTTTACTTCCCGTGTTTCAGACATACTGTAGAAAAACAAACATATAATTTTATTTTTATTCAGGTTTGGGAGTCAATTACCTTATAAACTCGAATCACAAACAAATAAACTTTGAAGAACGTACTCCAACTTTTAATTTGGCAAAACCATCGAGCAATAAGACAAAAGAGGGAATGTAAAGGTAGTGGGGGAAAACATATTGATAGACAGGAAGTGCTATTTTGAGAGGCCACTTTAAACAAGGAAAGAGAATCTCTTTCCTTGTTTAAGAAATCAAAGTTAGTTGGGTTATGTTATTGTTGATGTTATTGTTTTTCAAATATATCACATGAAAGCTTATTTATATTTTCTATTGAAGTTTTTTTACAATTGTTTAACATTTTAGACTATTATCGTTATTAATTAATTAAAACTTTATTGTGTTCTAGTGTTAAAAAAAGTATATTAATAAATAATTTTAATGAATAAATAGATAAATATATAATATAAAATATTATGTAATATAAAATAAATAAATAGATAAATTAGAACCCCTACACCACTGTATGATTATTGTCAAGTGTCATGAAATTTAAATTTGGCGCATTTGCATTTCCGGATAGGTCCGCCATCAGAGGCCACTTTTTTGGTCTCCTTTTCATAACGATTAGATTCCCTCTTTTGTCTTATTGCTCGATGGGCAAAACACACGTGTAAATGATTTATATTAAACGTTTTATAACTTAAAGATCAAATGACAAAATGATTTGTTTTCCCGAAGTTATCGTCCATCTTTGAAATCTTCAGCGCCCCCTGTCGGAATTGGCTTACGCGAATTTGACCTACGCTTTTAACACAGACACATGTTTGTGTCTGTGAAATAGAAAAGGATTTAGCGAAAGAAGGATATTATGGCAAAAAATATGAGAATTGGATAATACTCTGTACAAATGATAGAGGGTGTTTCAAAAAGGTATGTCATAAATTAAATTACGCATTCCGAGGAAAAAAATTAATTTATTGAATCCAACTTACCTTAGTACAAAAGTGTATACAAAAAAGTTCATTTTTATTACAAAATGTCAAGTGGTTTAGGAGATACTGCAAAAAAACAATTTTTTTTGTAACTTCAAAGGGCTGTAACTTTTTTTGTGTACATTTTTGTACTAAAGTAAGTTGGATTCAATCAATTTATTTTTGTCCCCGGAAAGCGTGATTTAATTTATGACATACCTTTTTGAAACGCCCTGTATAAAGTAACCAACACCTAATTCAAAGAAATCTTATATTTGTTCTTACCAACTAATAATCCTTCTTCCTTTATTAATCTTCTAGCCACGTTCAGAGACTCGATGTCATATAATTTGTACCATTTATCTATATTCGATCGATCACATACTACAGGAATGATACCACATCCTATACCTTCGACTTCAGAAAACTTCACATCTGTTTCATT
This sequence comes from Diabrotica balteata, assembly GCA_918026665.1. Lineage (NCBI taxonomy): Eukaryota > Metazoa > Arthropoda > Insecta > Coleoptera > Chrysomelidae > Diabrotica > Diabrotica balteata. The sequence continues at coordinate 137,680,567 of OU898282.1, forward strand.
AAGTTGGTCTGGTAGAGCAAACTTTGAACTATAAGGATCGGCACCTATTATTATTGTATTCGGAGAAATTTCTTTAAACTTTCTGCCTATACCAGTCATAGTTCCACCTGTACCAGCTCCCATAACCTATACAAATTAAATATACGAGAATTATTAATCTTTTAACTTCTATGGAATGCTAAACAAAAATGACTCTCTCACTTACGATCATATCAACTTGTCCATCACACTGGTAATATATTTCTTCAGCTGTAACGTCATAATGGGCTACCGCATTGGATGGATTAGAAAACTAAAAATAAGAGTCATAAAATTCCTTAAAGTTAAAAATTTCATGTACTTAATAAAATTGGTGCAATTTTAATACTGTTCCGATATAATATTTATCAGAGACCAGAGTAATCAGTTACATGGTCTAAGAATAACTCATACATGATTACCACAGGTTAAGCCCGATTTTCTTCAACAGATTTTTGGCAAGTATACACTGCATTTTTGTTGATTACATAAGATGTATTCAGTATGCCGATATATGTATTTACTCCATCCGTAATTCTTAAGACGATTGTTTGAAGGTTCTGGAACACATTGTGAAGACACTAGTCTTCACTAGACACTAGAACACACTGGTCGATAATTGGACTAAAGACCATGAACTTACTATATCCCCAGAAAAATCTACCATTATGATATATTCATGGCATAGGATACGTACGCCTGATAGTCTAAACCTGTCAGGATATGATATATCCGTTGTCACTGAGTATAAATATCTTGGTATAAGCCTAGACCCCAAATTACTATGGTCCAAACATATCCAATATGTAAAAAAATATGTGAGAAAGGCATCAATCTCCTTAAATGTGTCACTTGCAGGAAATGGGGTGCTGATCACAAAGTTGCATTGATGTTTTACAGGACCTACGTGCAATCAATTTTGGATTACAAATGTGTATTATACTTTGTGTACTATGAAATCAACACCATGCCATCTGTTACTTGCTGAAAGTAATTAAATGCCATTAGAAAATCGTAGAAATTTATTAACAACAAAATATATATCCATGCAAAATCTAGTAAACTTGCCTTTCTGGAAGCCAATGATTTACCGGTTACACTTTCAACGAATTTTATTATGCCATTCTATAAATTAGAATTTAACACGATCTTCAAAAAATCAAATATTATATTTCCGAAATATTCAGATTCACATAAAATAAATAACAAGTTGTTGAACTCCATATTGAGTGAATATACTAATTAAACTATAATTTACACAGATGGCTCTAAACAGAACGATAGGAAGATAGGGTCTACCGTGTACATTCCTTCCAAAAACAAATCACTTGAAATAAAGCTTCCTCCACATTGCTCTATTTACACTGCGGAAACTGTAGCTATTAGGAAAGCTCTGTAAAGAAAGTAGATGACCAAAAATATTAGAGAAGATCATCTAGAGAAGACTGATAAAGCATGCCGATAGAGGAAGAATACTTCAAGAGAACTGCGAACTACAGCTAGCAAGAGTAATCAGCGACATGAGGATATACTTCAACAGGAACCAAAAGACTGAAATAGCCATACTCGATATCTTTTGTACGACACGGTCTGGAGGTAAGTCTTCATTCACAAGATGGATACAGCTAGATTACCACATTATTCAGTAAATATATGTGACTCATATTTAACTAATAGAACTTCTTAAGTTTCAGCTAACCAAAAGATGTCCAGGATGCAAGAAGTTCAAGAAAGAATGCTTCAGAGAATTATCCTATCATCCATGTTATACAATATTTTTATTTCAGACTTACTAACAGATGCAAGAACAAATACAGCATTATATGGAGACGACTTGGCAATAAGGAAAAGAGTATAGAAAGATTGTCCAGACGTTACAAAACCACCTACAGACTTGCACAGGATTGCATAACAAACAAAATAAACGCTGAGAAGATACAGTTAATCATCTTCACAAAGCAAACCAGCCCACCAGTTGTCGACCTTACGATGAGAGGAAACGTCATACATTCGGAAACATCAGTCAAATACCTAAGAGTCCACCTCGACAGAAGATTAAATGTCAAGAAGCATGTTCAAGAAACTAAGGTAAAAGCAACTATAGCTAAAAAACTAATATTTCCTTATATTTTCAGGACAAGTCCCCTAACGAAGGCCAAGAAGATTTAATTATACCAGGCTACGTTAGATCGGTATATAAACATTCACGACTTGCATAGAGGCAGCTATGAATTTTTACTTACTTGATCTAGTATAATGGAATTTGGTGTCGTCTTATGAAGATAGTGGGTTTTTCCGTACTTTCCATTCTCGCTAATATCTGGTTCCCCCATTGGAACTCTTACGACTGTTGCACCAAATGCTTTCATGATATCTTCCTTCTCCTTCGAAGACTTATCTGGTAATACGATAATGCATTTGTAATCTACAAATAGAAAACAATTTGTTGAAAAAGTGTGCTTTCGGTTGTTCCTTTCAGTTGAATATACTTGCATTAAAGTCATCTCTTATTACTACTATGTATTTGGTCTCGAAATATCTCTAAGGACATTTCCTAATGGTAATTGTGGATAATGGTAATGTATGAATAATAGGTAATGAAGGCTCTACGAGAGAGAAGGTGTCCGAGGTACTTGATGAATTTGGTCTCCGACCATTTGTTAGAGCGGAAAATTGTGGTATAAAAAGAAGCAGTGGTTGAAGTGACGGCTGGAGTGCCGCAGGGGTCGGTTCTAGGACCCACGCTGTGGAACTTGGCATATGACGGGGTTATGAGCCAACAATACGGAGAGGACGAGAGGGTGTGGCAAGAGAGGGTTTGGATTATTTTCTGACGCAGATGCTCACAGGACATGGTTGCTTCAAGGCATACCTTTACAGATTTGGAAAGGCAGAAAATGGCAAATGCCGTGTGGACGCTGCCCCTGTCAGTATTGCTGTTTTGATATTATTCCATTTGGCCTCTATGGAGTGGAGTTCTAGCATCCTTAACTCATATACGACTTCTTCTTCGAACTTCTCTTTATATTCCTGAATCTTCAGTTTTCCAGGTCTAGTTTGTTCGTTCTTTGTCGTCTTTCGTTTCTTTCGATGTTAACTCTGCATCTAAATTTAGTTTGGAGTAAAAGATGGTCTGATCCACAACATGCTCCTCGTCGTGTTCTCACATCTAAGATACCTCGGATGTTAACAAGGATACCTTGGCAACCTTTTAAATAAACTAACTAGTACACTTTTCAGTATCCAGTTTACGATGAAGATGGAGTCTGATTCATCATTCCTATACGTCGATGTAAGAAAAAAATCAATCCCAAGATCTCTTTGGGATCCTATTTACCTATGCAAACCGCCATTTGCATGCCAATTCTGTTCTACCATAAAAAAATATTTCATCTATCAATACCTTGTTTAAAGTCGTTGTATACAATGTGTTAATTTATTAGCAATTTCGAAATAAAAATGGTTATAACTCGTTAATTAACCTGTATAGTAGTATCATACTTATTAGTGTAAGAACAGGTATTGTAAAAAGGATTTAAATATGGGAAAATATACAGGGTGTCCTATGTTTGCTTTACCACGTAGTTATTAATCTCCCTGTAGAATTCGACATATTATCCGAAGCTGAAGAATATCATTACCTACATTTTGTTTAAATAAATTTTTTAGATGTTCTGTACCGTAATAGAATTAGTAATAGTAAAGTAAATATTAGTAATAGTAATAAATAAAGTAAAATATTACCTTTAATAGCACATACCCAAGCCAATGCGATGCCGGTATTACCAGAAGTAGTTTCAATAATCGTCATACCAGGTTTTAGGATGCCACATTTTTCCGCATCTTCAATACATCGAATAAGCATTCGTTCTTTTATTGATCCACCCGGGTTCATGAATTCACATTTTCCATCTAGAATATCACAAGAATAAGAATTAATAGTGACAAAAAAGATAAAAATATTATGACACGTTCGTAAAATCTAGTAAATAAAGACTAGTTCTGTTAGAGATAATCATTTAACTATTTTTTCAAATAGAAAGTTGATGAAACGAGGATTTGATTTGACTATAAGTCACCGTACAAAATAAAAATATTTCCAAAATATCATAGACCCACAGAGTAGAAGCAATATATTATTATATAACTTTTCTTTGCTTGTACTTATGCTCATACTCCGTATGAAAACATTAAAAATATGGTTATGTTAAGTTAGATTAGGTTCCCCTTAGTTGGAAGCGAGGTATTAGCCTTAAGTAGAATACCTTCACAGCCTCTTATGCTTGTAAACTACGACTAATGGAAGAAGCTATCAACTGTCCATTTTTCAAGTTCCTATCCTGTTCTTGTGTGAGAGTAGATACTCCCAACTGTTATACGAAACCAACCCCTACCCATAATTCTGCCTCTAATAGCTAAAGTCATTCTTCTTCTTCTTCTAGTGCCGTCTCCACTAATGAAGGTTGGCTATAATCATTGCAAATTCGTCTCTATCTTCTGCTTGTCTTAAGAGCGTCTGTGTGTTTAACCCGGTCCAGTCGCGAATGTTTTTCAACCAGAGTATTTGTCGTCTACCAGGGCCCCTTTTTCCTTTGATTTTACCCTTCATAATCAGCCGCAACAACTCGTACTTATCATTTCTAAGTATGTGCCCCAAATATGCTGTCTTTCGCCTTTTAGTGGAGGTCAAATATTCTCTGTCCCTTCCCATTGTGTGCAACACCATTTCGTTCGTAATATGATCGATCGATGATATCTTCAAAATTCTCCTAAAAAGCCACATCTCAAAAGCTTCCAGTTTTCTCATTAAGTCAACATTAACAGTCCAGGCTTCGATGTATTTCAAGTATTTCATTTTATCCACTTGCTCAATATCTCCATTTTTTATCTGGATCCTTGTAATGACTTTGCCCTACTTACTGATAACGATGGTTTTTGTTTTCTTTATGTTTATTGTTAAACCAAATTGTTCTCCAGTATTACAAATTGTGTTTAGTAACATTTACAGGTCTGTCTCACTTTCAGCGATAATAACTGTATCGTCAGCATAACGGATGTTATTTATATTTTCACCATTTATCTTGATCACTTCTGCACAGTTTCCAAGTGCTTGCGTAAATAACTTTTCGAAATATATATTAAATAGTAATGGTGAAAGTACACAGCCCTGTCTCATTCCTCTACTTATCTGTTGCGCATTTGTACTATTTTCATCTAAAGTTGCCACAGCCTGTTGGTTCCAATAGAGATTTCTCCTATGTTAATGTCATTTTTGTCGAGTCATTTTCTCTTTAGACATTCCACGAATGTCATGTTTTACTTTGTCGAAAGCTTTCTCATAGCTAGAGAGCTCTCAAAGCTAAAGTCATACATGAAAAAAAAACCTTCACTGATACAAAAAACAGTGAAGAAAATCACTGAGAACAAACGGATAGGGCAGGCGGCTTTGCATATTCCGCATATCTCGCAGCTTCAACCTCAAAATGTAATACCATCAAGCCAAAATTGGTTCTCAAGCAGTGCTTAAAAAAGGAGGCAAGCCGGAGCGGACTACAACCTTGGCGGTGTAAGCACTGTCACTGAACCGAAGAATTAACCCAGCTTGTGGGAACAAAATAAAAAAGGTATATAGGTAGGAGAGTCTAACAATGGAGGAAATTGAAAGCAGAAAGAAGGAAATAAAAACTTCCTAAAAAATTGGGCCACAGAAATCACCAAGGAAGTAATGGAAGTATTATAGGAAAATGGCGTGAGGTACAGGACGGTGGGACAATTTTAGTACTAGAGGACACAGCTGATGCAAGATTGAAGGAAAAATTATGTGTAAGGTACCAGGTCATTCCAGAATTGTATGTGAAAAATGATGTAAATTGAGGAATTGTCTCCTTGAGTAAAAACGAATTAGTGACTGACAGGACCGATAGGAAATTATGTCCACTTCCGCATCATATTTCTATCATATCAAGAAAACTCTTTCTGAAGTTCAAGACGAACCGGAACCGGACGAATCGGGAAAATCGTTCCAGACCAAAGCCTTTAAACCCAAAATACGATGCACTACTAAAAAATATTTATTTTACATATTAATTTACTCTTTATTCCTACATATTAATTTTTTGCTTAGTATTAATTTACTTACAAATGTCGCACTCTATATTTTCAGCTTTTGGAATTTTATTCATTTTTACCAAAGGTGTATTTCCTACAGCTTTAAGTATACTGGGAAGTATTTTCCCATCAGTGGGTTTCCTAAAATGAATCAATCAATTAAAATAAATTTTCTGGATATCACCGTACATTGTATTAATAACACAGTTGAAACCATATGGTTTACAAAAGAAACATTGTCTTCTTGATATCACAACTACAAATCTCATCATCAATTCTCCCATAAGAAGTCTGTAATTATAAGTCTTGCTGATAAATTTATAAGACCAACAGATCCAAAATACGGACCAATTGCAATAAAAAAGCTAAAAATGCCCTTCTAAATAGTGCATCTCTTAAACATCTAATCGATACTATTTTCAAATTAAGACTTAATACATTTTACAACAATACAAATAACAATAAACCCAACAGTATCAAGACTAAGTATACAACTCTTCCATAAAAAGGTTTATCAGAACAGCTGAAAAATCTTTTAGCCAAAATAACATAAAAGTGGGTCATAAAGGTAACAACCTTTTAAATAAATATTTCACCAGACTAAAAACCCAAACTCCAAAACTCAAAAAATCACATGCTGTTTACGAGATACCATGTATTGACAGTGAAGGTGTCTATATCGGGCAAACCAGTCAACTGGTTCAATCTAGAAATCGTTCTCACAAATATGACAAGAACAACGTCACAGCGCTCACAAAACATGAAAATGAGAAGAAGCATAAATTTGACTTCGAAAATACCAAAATTTTAAAAACCGAACGAAACAAAAAGAACAGGGAGATATCCGAATCAATACACTTAAAAAGAAATACCAACGCAATCAATGACAAAAAAGAAACACAGAACCTAAATAAATAAAATATATTTCAATCTGTTTTAAATAATAATAAATATAACACCATAAAAAGCTCTTAAAGTCATAGCATATCTCCACTTTACCTTTTAAGAAAACATCAACGATACGCCCATATAAAAATAATTTTATCAATATAATTAAATTTTAATAATAATTTTATCAATTTTATTTCAGTCAATTCATTAATGTCAGTGTCCCGTTTTAAATTTTGGTAAGTTTTTTATATATTTTACAATAATAAGTGTAGAATAACATCCTACAAAACATTAATTACTTTAATTTTAAATAAGTATATTCTTACCAGTCCCATTTGCCATGTGGAGATTGTTCAGTTTTATGAAGGCTCTTGGTCCATGGACATTTACGGGGTCTATTGGGAAGTGTAGGATGATCCTCTAGAGGCGACCTAAAACAGTATTCTGGATCTCGATTTCTTGGTTCCGGACTCATGGCAAAATGTGAATTTAAAAACTGTCCAAATTCAAATTTGAAAGTACGTGTAGACTTGTTCCAAAAGTTCAAAATATTGACTATAAATATGCAGGATCGTCTTTGTTCGATCTGATATAGAAATCCTATTGATATCACATGGTCTATTTTATTGGCTTTTCACCAATTGCGACGATGAAGTGGTTAAACAGGACTTAAAATGCCGAATAGGGGTTAAGCTTAAATTTAATGTTCAGTTTCAAGGTCAATTAAAATGGAATTGCATGGTCGTAAAGCAATTTTCCGGCATATGTTAATATTTTTTCGCTTTAGATATGGTAGATGATAGACTTACTGTATATTAAAAAGTTTTAATTAAAAATTAACAATTAAAACATAAAACAAAAATAGAAAACAAATCGTATAATGTTCTAATTTCATGTTAACTTGGTGGTTATTTCTGTTTTATTTACTATTTACTTGGTTAATGTCCAAATTTTCCTCTCCACGATATCCATGGCAATACACATTATCGAACAGTCTTGTTCTCGAGTTTGGAAAATTTTCTTATTTGTTACCATGTACTTCATTTTACCAAAGATTGTCCACCCCAATCTCGATCTCTTAAAATTTGTCTAAACAAATGAATTCAGTCACATTTTTCAATATTTTGTTCCTGGTTTTCTTTTTTAAATAAAATTTAAAAGCATTACATCGCTTTGGTTTCTGTTACCAATTTCAAATTTTTCTTGGTTTGAGTTTTGTTTTCCAATAAATGCATTAAAGCCTCCTATAACTAGGGTAAAGGTCTTCTTCTTGATGTGCATTACGTTCCGTTACGAATAGAAATTACAAGATGTTCTTCATCTTCCTGGACCTCGTTTTCTAAATATTTTTCCTTGCAGGATGGCTTGAAGGAGGAAGGAGTAGAGGTAGGTACTTATATTTATACTCTTTAACGGCTTTGGATATTTTTTGGCGACAAGGTTGCGTCTTATCACCACTATTATTTAATCTGTATTCGGAATGTATCAATATATTCTATTTCAAGAAAATCATTAGACGAAGTTCAAGGTGGAATCAATATTAACGGAACCAATTCCTCGGTTCCTCAGTTCCAGAACTTCGGTTTAAATTATATTTGCCAGCTTTTAAAAGTCAAAGGTTTTTATTCTATGCAGAAGGCAATACACTTATTTGATGAATCATAGCATTTTTGTAAGATAATAAATATAGTTTCGGGACTAGTTTGGGACGCAGTCTATTATAAATTTTTTACCTCAACAACAACTATAGTGTAATGGCTGTCAATAAAACTAAATTTTACTCCACGATTTGAGATTTGATGTTACTCGAGAGCTGTTTCCAACCAGCCATAGGCATGGAGTGCAGTGGGACGCCGAAGCTGAACTAGCTGTACCATTTACCGTAAACGAACTTAACGAAGCATTGAGTGTTCTAAAGACACGAAAGGCTTCGGAACTCGTTGGGATACCACCAGAAGCGGTGAAACGCATTGGCAGTATGGAGCCAACGTGGCTTTTGGAACATCAATTCACTGCTCAGGACATTGATTTCCGGCAAATTGGAAGATCTCGAGGCTCGTGCTACTCCCAAAGGTGTAAGACAAGTATCGACCTGTTAGCCTTCTTTCGCGGATAGGTAAATTATACGAGAGGCTTCTAAGAAGGCGAATAGACACAGTAGTTGAGTCAGGCTGGCTGGGACCCAGGCAGTTGCACGGGATGGGAGTTAACCAGAGGTGGGCAATACTACTGTTGTTTGAGAAAGAGCTTGAAAGAGGTAATGAAGGCTTTACGAGAGTGAAGGTATCTCCGAAGGTGAATTTGGTCTCCGACTATCTGTAAATGAGGAAAATTTTGGTAGAAAAAGCAGTGAAGGTTGACGTGACGGCCGTAGTGCCACAGGGATCGGTCCTAGGACCCACGCTATGGAAGTTGGCATATGATAGGGTTGTGAGCCAACAATACGGAGAGGGTGTAGACCCATTCGCATTTGCGGACGACCTCGCTATGCTGGTAGTGGCTTGAGACAGGGAGGACCTCATCTTTGGTGCACAGCGTACACGCGACCAAGTCGAGGAATAGACGAAAATGTATTAGCTAGAACTGGCTGCGAGTAAGACCGAGGCTATAGTTCCCAAGAGACCAAGGAAAAGGAACAGGATAACATTCAAATGTACAGGAAAGAGAGTGGTTTCAAAGAAATGCGTGAGCTATTTAGTGGTAACTCTGAGTTAAAACGAAAGGTAGGGACAGTACGTAAAGGTGGAGTACGTAAAACTGAGAGGAGGAAGGCCCTTCATCCTGTTGTACAATTATTGGCCTCTACGCTGCGCCTGTCTGGAGAAGTGCAGTTTTAACAAAGGTGTATAGAAAGCAGCTCACCCGAGCAGATAGGAAGAGTCTATTGAGGATGGCAGAGCATACAGAACAGTCTCTGCAGAGGCGCTGGGAGTTATCACCGAGTGTATTCCGATGCACGTACTAGTGAAGGAAAGAGAAAGAATATAGAGAGAAGAGATGTAGATATAGTAATAGGACGTTTAAAAAAGAAGAAGAAAGAAAGTCCATAATGGTGTGGCAAGAGGAATGGGACGAGATGAGACGGGTGGCGCAGTGGACGAAGTCGCTGATTGCTAATCTGAGAAGATGAACTGCGAGCAACAGCGTTTGGATTACTTCCTGACGCAAATGCTCACAGGACATAGCTGCTTCAGGGCATACTTTTACAATTTTGGAAAGGCCGAAAATGACAAATGCTAATAGTGTAAACTATCGGACACAGTCTCGTACAATCTGAGAGAGAGAGAGAGAGAGAGAGAGAGAGAGAGAGCTAGGAAGTAGGTTGCAATCAGTTACGGAACGGGTGGAGAAAATGCTTAGGTCCTCAGATCTGTGGAGAGTAGTTCAGAGATATGTAAGGAGAACGCATCGAGCAAAAAGACAATAGAGGGAATGTAAAGGTAGTGGGGGCAAATATATTGTTAGACAGGAAGTGCGATCTTTAGAGGCCACATTAAACAAGGAAAGATAGTCTCTCTCCTTGTTTGACATCAAATTTAGTTGGGTTATGTTATTGTTTGTCCCAAATGTCACATGAAATCTTATTTATATTGAAGTTTTTTAACAATTGTGTCGCATTTTAGACTCTTATCATTAATAATTAATTAAAACTTTCTCGTCTAAGACACATTCTGAAAAATATTATATAGCTACTGGTGATAAGTGTCGGAAAATTTAAATTTCGCGCATTCGCATTTCCGGATATGTCCGCCATCAGAGGCCACTTTTTTGGTCTCCTTTTCATAAGGATTAGATTCCCTCTTTTGTCTTATTGCTCGATGGGAGAACGTTGTACAGAAAGGAACAAAAGAGTATGCGACCTGAAGGGAGGCAAGGTACCCAGGAGCAAGCAAGAAGATAGGTCAGAATAAGAAGGGGCGATATTGAACATGAACAGGGAGGAACAGAGGGAGCAAAGAATTCAGTTGTAGTGAGAAAGTGCTTGAATTCGTGAATGAGAAATAGGTTCCTTATGAAATCAGAATTTATGAATGGCTAGCCTAGCTGTAGCTAATTGGATCGCCAACCTTCGGAGGGAGACACCACAGTAAGAAGAATTTTGGAAAATGAGATTATTATAAATCTTTATATTTAATTTTGGTAGATAATGACATGAATAGTCATTACATTTAGATCTAATATTTATTATATTTACAGTCAGGCTAAAATTTTAGAGATTTAATTTGTTCAACGTTCACCGATTTATCCAAAATGTAACAAATATGTATTCCATATATCTGGAAATAATATTATTTACTGCGTCGTTAAAATATTTTCATTTTTCCGCATTATTCTTCGTGAAATTGAATCTATTGAATGAATGATATTGATAATTGAATCGATAATGTTTTTATGATGTTCAATTAATTTGCTGTTAACAATGTTCCGGTTTTTTCATATTTATTAACAAAAATTCGAATGCTACGGCTTTACACACATAGATAGGAAATACTATTAACTATAGAAAATATTGTTAATATAATTATTAAAGGTAGTTTTATAGTACTACAAGTTATGGAATTATTTCCCACGAAAGAAATTCGCAAATACGAACATACTTTTGCTTAGGGGAAAGAAGGGTAATTTGGCGAACATAAGTCTGAAAATTGTGTGGAAGGTGGACGAAAGCAGATGAGCCAAAATATGCGTTTTTTCAATAAGTGAAAAAAATTATCTTAAAATTAAACACAAAAGTAAATGTAGCTTTTATTAATAACAATTATCTATGAATAAGAATATAGATCTATAAATCTCAAGCAAGGAGTTTTCATCTATACCCCAATGATGATTGGACAGAGTTTTTAATATGGTAAGATTTGTCATGCACTTAGTTTTGAGATATTTTAAATGGCATTTCCAAGTAAGTTTACTATCGAATGTAAGTTCTAAAGTAACATTTATGGTAATTTTAGGATTTATAGTACTGGCTGTTTTTTTTTTGTCTTCTCAACAGAAAAGTTAAATCTACTTAGTGAACTCCATTCAAGCAAATGGTCAGTAGCATTCTGAAGTAATTTGCAAGTGTCAACAGTGTCTTTGCCTTGACAGAAAATTATTAAATCATCTGCGTAGAGTGCAAACTTGACTGGAAGCTCAATTTTCTATACATATCGTTTAAATTAAGTATAAAGCATGTAGGACTCAATACCGACCCTTGGGGAACGTCCTTAGTTTGTTTGAAAGTGCTAGAGATTTTGCCATGTTCTCTTACGTAAGAGATTCTATTTGTTAGAAATTAATTAAACTTTGAAAATAAGGCTATTATCGAGCACAAGTTAATTAAATCTAGCCCAAGTACTTTCGCTTAAAAATAGCATCTTTAGGGGCATTTCGTCAAAATGTGAACTATCCGGCAAGCGTAGAATGTGGAAACATTAAAAATAACATAAAATTGTACAAAACACTACACTAAAACGAGGACAAATTGTTTAAAATTACTTAAAGATTCTACGCTACATTCTCTGTCAGTATCTGGAGGGATAATACATTATCTCTCCTAGATCTCCTAGATTTAATTAACATGTGCTCGATAATAGCCTTATTTTCAAAGTTCATTTATTCGAGCATTCAACCTCATTTCAGAAATTAATTAATAAATGAAGATATATGCCCAGATATACTATACTCCTCGAGTTTAGCTATAATAAGACGCCTGTACAGAGTATCGAATGCTTTTTCGATATCAAACGAAACAGCTAATACGTCTTGTTTGCACTGGAAGGCGTTAATGATTGATGTTTGAAGGACTGCTAGATTATCTGCTGTACTTTGAGGTGTCTAAAACCTGATTGTGCCAAATGTGGTTAAGATTTGGAGATTTACCGGATTCTATATAAAGATCATCAACTTCAGGAACTTTTTTCTTTATAAAATTTATATTCGATTTAATAAATAATTGAATTTAGATAGTTTTTTATATAACAGGTACTTACTATTCTTTTTCTGACAAAAAGTTTTGATATTGTCTTCCTTGGCGTAATGACGTCATCCACAAAACTCATACTATCAAAATGAAAATCTAACTCTAATTTTCATGAGGGTATTTTGATTTTACTGAGCAATAATATGCCAAAATTATACTTATCTACTGTATGTGATGCTTCTACATTTTTCTTCTCTTGTAGATACGTTGAATGTATGCTATTTATTTTTCTTTTCACTCATTCTTTACCACTGATGTTCATCATGTCGCCACCCTTTATAAGCACTATTTGTCTTATTAATGTCGCGGTAATCTATATCCTTATAGTGTTGTTAACTAGCTTATTAGGATGTCCAGACCAGCGTGACGATAGAAATACCAGCTTACCGTTTTCTCCGAAGACAAAACTTGACATTTTTAAATAATACGTTTTTATTTTCGTTTCACCTACATTCTAATATCTATACAAACTATCGAGTTAGGTTAAACTACCGGACTGACTTGACAAATTGAAACATAGTCATCCTCATCTAACGCAAATGTTCAATTTGTATCATCTATTTCTGGATCAGGCTCTTGCATGTATGTTTTGCTGAGGTTTGATTATGTAAGTTGTGTGTTTAAGTGGGAACAATTATTTCTAATAGGAGAATTATGTAAGATTCCTTGTTCCCGATAAGGAAGAGCATGCATACTTTACAACCTCAGGTCCCAAAAACACTGAAAAGATCTATCTTCTTCTTACAGTGCTTATCAGTTACGGATGTTGACTACCAGAATGGCTTTTCTTAACTTCTGTGGTCGTAAAGTTATACCAATCTCGGAGATTGCGCAGCCACAATATCCTCCGATTTCTGGGCCTGAGTGATTGTACAGAATGATTTGGAGCAAGCTGTACCGAGGTTCATTACGCATTACAATACTGTCCGTCCAAGAGATTCTCAGTATGCATTTGTAGCATTTGTGTTTGCTTCAAGATGCTTGCCTCGGACAAGATAACGCAATTACTTGGAAGCTGTAGATCGTGACTATTAAAAATCTTTTTTATTTTGATGAATGCTGATCTTACCTTCTAAATCCTTACTTTTATCTTCGTCGAATGGTTCCATAGATCATTTAAATTTGTGCACAGATAAGAGTAATTGGTGACCCGTTTTATAAATTGTTGGTTGACTAACAGTTGTCCATGTATAATTTTGTTTTTACTGAACTTTGTTATTTACCATATTCAAGGAGTATGTTTTTATCGATTGTATTGAATTTCTGAACTTTTTGTTAATTAAAGTGAAATCGATCTGATTTCGAACAACATTTTGTGGTGTCTCTTGAGGTAATCACCGTCTTCTCTGTGGTAATCTGAAGTATATGTTGGTAAGTACTCGTTCCCCTTCCACTGCAAAAGTCCTCAATCGGTTTCAGCGTTCATTTCACTCTTCTAGATCCCACAATAAAATCGCCTATGGTTATTATTTCTTTCCTGTTTATTCTTAGTTATGTCACGATATAATGAATGATTTTCATTGTATCATAATCAATAAATTGATCCACTTGTTATCCACTAAACTTAGTATCGGCCATCTTGAATGTATACATAATTGATTCATCAGCAGGTACTGAGACTCGGTGTGAACTCGACTCACATACTAACTCATATCCGAGCAGTAACAAATTAAAAGTATATGTTAATATTTCTGAGATGTCTGAGTACCGATCCGAGTACTCACCCGTTAATGTAAATGCCGATTCTCATATCCAAATCCGAGTAAATTAACTTATTGGTACTATGAGTATACGATATAAGTAGTAAAATAAACAATAAGAAAGTACGTATTTAATGTTCAAGATCAGAAAATAAAAACATAAAAAGAAAATCTCGAGAACAATAAATAACAATAATAATCCTTATGAAAACATGACAATGTAACTGTTTTATTTAGTAAGGTTTCGACTTTAAAGATTCAAAATACAATCTAAGTATGTACATAATTATACATTACAGAATTTCCACAGTCACAAACTTTCTTAGTGAAAAATAAATTATTTTATCATTCCTTGCTACTTCCGAATCATGCAAGATAACTGTATGTGTCTTTCTGGCCATCAGTTCTTTCCAAATATTCCTTTTCGATTAGAATATCTATACATTTCTGAAAAAGAAAAGATATAAAGATTAATGGAATGTTTCGTAATTATGGACCAAACAAACGATGAATGAAGATTGCTTTAATTTATTATAATAAAGATTTTATGCTAAACATACAGTGTGTATCAGCTAAATGGAATAACGTTTTGACTGCCACTCCCGATATCGTTCTCAAAAAAGATTAATATTAATAAAAAAATTCTACGAAGATGTCTAACCGAAGTTATTTGTTATAGGTTATGTCATTGCCTCGATCTTGTAGACAGCAGCGTGTAAATGGTTGAAAAAATCTGAAGGTGGTGTTTTTATCCTAGGAATATCAAATTCTAACTGTTTTATGTTTTTTGTTATATGTTTGTCTAAACTGGACAGCTAAAATGGACAGCCGGAGTGTGACGTCACATCTGTCATATTGTCATTACTTTCCAAACAAAAGTTGAAATGTCAAATCTCAAGACTTTTTAATTTCTATAAAGTTAACATTTAGCTTCCTCTGCTACTTTTTATTTTAATTATAGTATTCTTTACATTAATACCATCACAATTCAGTGTTCTATTTCTATGAAATATAGTTTAAAAGTATACATTAAGGAAATTCTAACCTTACTTTATTGATGCATGCATTTTATTGCTATTTTTATAAAACAACATGCTTTATTCATGATACTATTATAAGAAGATAAGATATTGCGCATAAGTCGTGACGTCATTGGAGAGTTGTACGTTCGAAATGTCAGTTTTTTGTATGTGTCAATAAATAATCTTTAATAGTTTGGAGATATCCGTATGTGTACAATTATTGTAATTATTGAACTTCTTAACTTATTTTCGTCCAGTAATTTCATCATAGAATGCATACAAATCCCATTTAACTTTAATAAGAATTCAAATTCTACTCTCCAATGACAGCATGCGCGAACACGACCGATTTTGGGCTACGGGAAGATCCTATCTTGTTATTCATAGTATCATGGCATTATTATTTACACAACCTTGTCAAATTGTTGTAGTAACTATTAGAATACTAAGATATTGCAAAAAGCGGAAAGATTCTGAAAAAAAAAAATTAAAAAATAACGAAAAATACAAATTATCCACGATTCTGAAAAAAAATTAAAAAATAACGAAAAATACAAATTATCCACACTAAACAACGTTTGTTTGGAAAGTGAAATTGACAGATGTGAATCAAATCTACGTCATCACTCCGGTGGTCCATTGTGAATGTATATCGTAAATTGTGCAACGTAGATTTGTGTTGTGTATTGTGTGTTGCATATGTAATGTGAATAAGATTATATTGTATTGGCAACCAAAGCCTGCTACTACATTCTGCTGATGGGTTTGCTACACATTTTTCTTCGTTAAGTAGGATATTCATAAAATGACAATGGCAGCCAAAACCTTTTTAGGTTTTTTCTCCTGAAATACATTTTCATTAGAGCAAGTACTTCGGGCTATATAGAGATCTGATAATTTATTTTTTGATGTTTACATTATGGTTGGAATGGTAATTTAAATGTCTGCGCATGTGGGTTGGTTTTCTGTAGACTTATCTGCATATCCTGTGTCCTCTTTTGTGATTAGATGTCCAGACCAGGAAATGAATTATTGTTTTATTGTTCGGTTTCTTCTTTATTGTCGATGGAAATAAAACATAACAACTTTCTGATGTATTTTCTTATGTAATTTTCATTACAACCAATAATTGTAGCTTAATCCCATATAAACACAATATTTAAATAATATATGATACCTTAACTTAAAATGCAGATTTCCCTTACCTTAATAATATGAACTCTTGGTTTAAACCTCGAGGATAGCTGATTCAAAACTTCTGCTACCAATTGTTGATGTTTCAACACCTTTCTCGTTTTCATAATTCTAACTATTGCGGCTTGTATCAACAATTTTCTATCCTCTTCTATGTGTTTGTGGGTCGTTTCCTGCTCCAATTTCAATTCTGTTTTCATAGGAATATTTATGTTTACTCGAAGTTTCTTATTTTTAAATCCTAAATTTAAACAAACCATCGAATTTAAACCGAGTTCATTTTCGTCGTCATCACAATTGAGTAGCTTAGCCTTAAGTAGTATTTGTACAACTTGTATAAGAAAGTCGTTTTTAATTTGTGTATTTTCTTCTAGTTGAGCTATTGTCCACGAGTCGGCTACGTTGTATTGCAGTAATACTGCCATTTGAAAAGTGCTGGCTTGTAGTGTATACCTGAAAAAATAATATGTTTATTTGCCTTATATTTAAATACAAATACTGGGATTACTCTATTAAAAAGGAAGATGTATTTGGATTTATTACTGGATTTGGAGGGGCATAGCATTGCTAAACGTCGCATACAAAATATTGGTAACGCATATAAAGAATAAAGAATGATGGACCAAGAATATTACAGATTATACACTGCGCTCCAAAATTAACGCATAATTTTAAAATTCTTATTTTGAGTTGTAATGAAAAAAATTTTGTTTGTTCTTTTCTGCTTTGTGGTTGTTTTAGAACATCTTAAATAAAACTATTCTTTTTTTACAAAAAATGTATTGAAATTAACAATATAACATCCTAACATAAATCATAACATCTAAACGAACTAATCTAAACAAACTAACATCATAAATTAATGAAGAAAAAGTTTTTAAAGTTGAAGAAAATACTACTACCGTGTACTAGTATCGAGTATTGCCTCCTCTGGCATTTATTACTGCTTGACAACGATCTCTCATACTGAGAATAATCGTTCTGATTTCTTCTTGATCAATTTGATCCCAAATTTCAACCAACCGCAAAAACAGTTCATCTAATGTGTTTGGTGCATTAGGTAGTTGTCGTAGTCGTCTGCCTATGATGTCCCAAACATGTTCTATTGGGTTAAGGTCAGGAGTTCTCGCAGGCCAATCCATGGCAGGAATTCCAACCTCCTGACGATACTGCTGCACAATTCTTGCCGTGTGTGGCCTGACATTATCTTGCATAAGCATGAAATTATCCCCAATAAATGGTACAAATGGCACGACATGCTCTTCTAAAATGTCTGTTATATACCTCTGCGATGTAAGCCGACCGTGATTTATTTTAACTAATTCCGTACGAGTCTCTAAATTAATCCCACCCCATACCATTACCGAGCCGCCGCCATACTGTACAGTCCCTACGGTGTTACACTGTGCGTAGCGTTCCCCAGGCCTTCTATACACTCGGTTTCTCCTGTCATCAGAAAAAAGACAGTACCTGGATTCATCGGTGAACACAATATTCTTCCCCAATCGTCATTATTCCAATCAACATGTTCACGAGCAAAATTCAATCTTTGCCTTCTATGGTCTCTGGTCAATAATGGGCCAATTGGTGCCCTTCCAGGGTGTAGGTCGTTTTCGGCAAGTCTTCTTCTAATTGTATTTTGGCTGTTTCTAAAGTTATAACGATCCAAAAATTCATTTTGTAGAGAAGTACTGGAAACAAACCTTTGTCTCAGTGTACGAAGTGTCAAAAACCGGTCTTGATTAGAAGTTACGGCCTTGACCGGGTCTTCTCGAGTTACTTCCAGTAACAGAAAAACGTGTTAACACTCTTGAAATTGTTGACTGGGTGACGTTAAAACGTTCAGCGAGTTCTACTTGAGTGTATCCTTCTTCGCGAAGAGTAACGATTCTAAAACAGTCACTTTCTGACAAATTTCGATTTTCTTGCTGCGAGTGGTTCATTTCAAAGAAAAAACACTTAATAAACTTGAAAAACCCCTTTAAACGTTCAGCACAACGAAATCCAACCCAACTAAATTCGAAATAAAATGAAGCACAATAGCATGTTTTTAATTTTTAGCAAAAAAATGATAAAAACATCAGCGTTTTTTACCGTTCTTTCGATAAATTTTACAATATACCGGGGGTAACGATAATATATTAGCACAAAAATCGAAACATTAAAATTATTTAATTTAACAGGGTTTTTAAAATTATGCGTTAATTTTGGGGTGCAGTGTAGATTATTACAGAACATTTATTCCGTAATAAGACATTTAAAGCATGGCAAATCTGAAGGTCCTGGTAATATACAAGCAGAACTACTCAAACTAATGGAAAACGAATCAATAGCAATAATCACAAAGATATTCAACAACATATACAACTCTAGAGAAATACCAACACAATGGCTGAAATCTGAGTTTATTGCAATTCCAAAAAAGCCAGTAGCCAAAAAATGCGAAGATTACCGTACTATAAGCCTCATGAGTAATCTCCTAAAATCGGAAGAAAGAAATACTCATGGCTTAAAAACATAAGGGATTGAACAAACATCGATGCCCATGCACTCTTTAGAGCCACACAAGATCAAGAGGAGTATGCCAGAATTGTCGCCAACATTCACTAATTGGTTAGAGCACCATAAGAAGAAAACATCAAACTACTTTAAAAAATTTGTTACAATAGAAATATAAAATTCTTACCTATTTTTAAAACAATTTGTATTGAGCTCTCCTTTAGACATATTATACAGCCAATTTAGTTTTCTCCCTGAATGCTGACCTGAGTAAAAATTTGTAAACCTATGTACGCTTCGTTCCAACTGAAAATAAAACATGTATTTTATTGGATACCTTTCAAATTTATTTTGAAGTTTTAGTCAATCTCAGCAATTTTTTTAACATTAAATAATAAAATATATCAGAAAGTAGAAACCCGAATATTTCTTGGTTGACGAAAACAACTTAACTATCCTATCTATAATAAAATTTTTATTTAAGAACTAAATTTTAAAGTTTTATTAAATTTTTTACTAATTCGTACTCACAAAATAGAAAAATTTTCATTGTCGAGTTTTTTAATAATAAAGAAAACTGTTACTGTTGTTACAGAAAATAGGCACATAAATGTTCCTTTCAAAACACAATACCCTCAAAAAGTCAACGTCTGTGCTGGTATTTTAGGTGAGAACGTAATTGGCCCTTTTTTCATTGTGGGCACTTTGTATCGTCGTAAATACCTAGATCTCTTGATAAATCACATGATTCCAAGAGTTTTTTTCCATGCCTGTATAACCTATCGATGCATGATTACTCCCATAACTGAAATTTTAAACCAGTAGCATGATACTATAATAACAAGATAGGATCTTCCCGTAGCACAAAATAGGTCGTGTTCGCGCATGCCGTCATTGGAGAGTAGAATTTGAATTCTTGTTAAAGTTAAATGGGGTTTGTATGCATTCTGTGATGAAATTACTAGACGAAAATAAGTTAGGAGGTTTAGTAATTACAATAATCGTACACATAAGAATATCTCCAAAGATTATTTATTGATACATACAAAAAACTGACATTTCGAACGTCAAACTCTCCAATGACGTCACGACTTATGCGCAATATCTTATCTTCTTAGTCTTAGTATCATGACCAGTAGCGTTGCGCTAGCTGTCTTTTACTTTATCTTTGATACTTCCGCGTTTTTAACAGCTAGCAACCCTAATTTGCGACCATTTTTTTAGCAACCCGAAAATTTTGTGAATTAATTTCTAACACAAATTTTTAGAATTAGAATAAAACTTTCAAATGTTGTCCAAAGTACATATTTTATTACTTAATCTTAAAAAATGGTTGAAATGAGTTAACTTAATTCATTTTCATTTTGTATTTTAACTTAGTTAATTTTATAGTGTATTTCCAATTTAAATCTACCAAAACTTTAATAATTGCTAAAACGGCACAGTTTTATAGAATGTAATTCCAAAAAAAGTAATATTCATGTAAAATTGTTTAAATTATAAAAGATTAAAATTACTGCTCTAATAAACACTCACCTCGGAGGGTAAACCAAATGTAAATGATTGTTGAAATGGCCAAGAGCCCGAAGATAATACTTGAATAGTAAAATCGATTCCTAAAGATTCATTTGACTTGAGTAAGTGAGTTCTAAATTGTTCATTTAAATCCTTTGAGACTCCAATGTCCTGTGAAAAAAAGAAAAAAAATTAAAAATATCTGCTATATACAATATAAGATTATATGCTAAATAACCAATGGGAAGGTCACGTGGTCGACAAAACCGGCCCATTAGAAAGAGATGTATGGCCTGCTTTCCGTCAGTTTTCTCTGTAGCACTGGAGGAAGGGAGCTGTATTGCAGCGCTGAATATATTTGTATTATATGTCTATGGTATATGCTGTTACTTTTAACCTTAACGAGTTTATATTCGTTTATAGTCCCCTTTTCCATCTAATTGTAGTCTAGGCTTATTTATGCCCTCACCCCTTCCGATAGTGTTGCCACGTATCCTCTAGTCTTTTTTTTTCACCCCCTATCTGATTTTCTGGTGTCGAGTAACTCTTGAAACTTTTAAAGAATTTATTTGTTTTATGTTCGAATATTTGCGTACTACTCTTTAAATATTACTTTAAACCCGGTGTGAAATAAAGGCTTTATTGAATTAAACACAAAACTACATGAATATTTGAACGGTAAGGCGTTCTTATTCTTTTTCCACTTCTGATTACGACCGGCTATCGTAACTCTTGGAAAGATGGATCAGCCGACACTGCGACGTTGCCACAGTAAAAAAAAAAGTAAAGTTAATGGAAACATATAAGGGCGTGAACACTCTTTTCCCAAGCATTCGATGCATTCTCTTTTTCTTGTCCTTCAACCAAAATTTACGACCTTAACCCTTTCAGGACGGTTGACCGATATATCAGACAGAAAGAAAACTGCCACACGGACGACTGACCGATATATATGTCACTATGTTTATCCGTCTCCAAAGACCAGTGTATGATTAATCAGCCAAAATTTTAAAATGAAATTGGCAGGTAGGCGACTGGCGGATATATCGTGAGCTTATAATTTGCCACACAGACGAGTGTCGTTTATATCAGTCACCGTCCGATATATGCGACACTCGGCTAGAGAGATGCGCACGCAGCATACAGATTACTTGAAATTTCCGGTGGCTACGTCGCCACGTGTTTCAGTAGCAACTAAAATGTCGTGTAATGAGAACGCCGGGCCTTCGAGCAAAAGAATTAAAGTTAATAATAATAGTACAAATGATTATTCTTCGTATTGTGGATTAACCCAACAGGAAGTGGCTAATTTACTAAAAATAGTGGACACACTTGCGTTTTCTGATAGTGAAGAGGAGCCATTATCTGATAGTGGGAGTGAATATTTGCCAACTGGAGAAAGTGATCAAGAAAGTAGTGCTGAAGAAGAAATTGATGAAGATGTAAGCTTAGAGAATTGTGACAACTTAAATGCAAACGACCAAAAGAATATTGAAAAAGATTATAGTGACATACAAATCCAGTGGGAAAAAAATCAGTTCGTCCCCAAGTTACATAAATTTGATGATAGTCAGAGTGGAGTACAGGACATGATGAACTTAACGGAAGAACCAAAGGCAATAGATTATTTTTTGAAAATTTTTACCGAGGATACAGCCAAATATATAATTGATGAAACTAACAGGTATGCTATGCAAAACAATGATAAAAAATGGAAACATCTTTATTTAGATGAGTTCTTTACCTTTCTTGGATTGACTATGCTTATGTCCAGAAACAAAAAGCTTGAAGTAAAGGAGAATTGGTCAAAAGATCCTCTTTTGTACTCCGCATTTTTTAGCAAGAAAATGTCAAGAGACAGATACTTACAAATTATGAAATATTTGCATTTCTCTAACAATGAACATGCAGAAGCTGGAGATCGCTTGTATAAAATAAAGGAGGTTTTGACACAAATAAAACAAAGATTTCAGTCACAATTCTATCCCTTTGAAAACCTCGTTATTGATGAGAGTATGAAATTATTTAAGGAAAGACTCCTTTTTAAACAATACATAAAAACCAAACGCCACCGTTTTGGTATAAAACTTTATGTTATATGTGACTGCGAGACTGGTTTTGTTCTGGATTTTATTGTTTATGTTGGGAAGAATACATATTCTACCGAAGAAACTATCAAAGGCTTGGGTGCCACTGGAAATGTTGTGGTTCAGCTTATGAAACCATATCTAAACAAAGGCCACTCACTGTTTACTGACAATTTTTATAGCAGTCTAATCTTGTCACATTATTTGTATGAACATAAAACAAATTCTTGTGGGACTGTTAGATCTAAAAGGCTTCACATGCCTTCTTTGCAGGAAAAATTGAAAAAGGGAAAAATTGATGAAAAGTAGATTGGAGAAATTCTGACATTTGCTTGGTGTTTAAATGGAAAGACAGAAGAGATGTTATGATGATAACAACAATGCATGAAAATAAAATGATTGTTCTTGACAAAATTGATCCTACTACTAAAGAACCAGTAAGGAAACCAGATTGTGTTATTGAGTACAATAAACAAATGGGGTCAGTCGACCGCTCTGACATGATGATAAGTAGCTTTGATTGCATGAGGAAGACCACAAAATGGTACAAAAAATTATTTTTTCACACAGTAGATATCTGTGTACTAAATGCCCACGCTATGTTATTGACAAACCAGACTATGCCAATGCCGCTTGCCAAATTTCAACTGAGTCTTATACATCAGATTTTTAGAAGGTAAGTTTTTGTTTCTCTGTCGTTATTTACATATATTATAGCTTTTTTTAATTTCAGATATGAATATCAAGTGAAAAATCCCAGATCCATGTCAGCGGATATATCCAGATTAAAGGAAAAGCATTTTCCTTCATTTGTTCCAGCAACCGAAAGGACAAAAACTGCCTCCAGAAGATGTGTTGTGTGTTCGCATACAAAAGAAACGGACAAAAAACGCAAGGTATCGAGATACATGTGTAAAGAATGTGATGTAGGTTTGTGTGTAGTTCCATGCTTCGAGATATACCATACTAAAGAAAATTTTTAAAAAAATTGCACTTTTCTACCAAAAAATTTAAAAAAAAAATGTTTTTTTACCGTTTTTTAATAAAAGCTATATATAAAACATTCCTTACATTAAAAAATATGCATGTCTTTACTCAATAAACAGTTATTAAACATAACGTGTTAATTTTTTTATTCTGACTGATATATGTGCCATCCGTCCACAAGGCACGCTAAAAACTGCCGTCTGTGTGGCATTTCAAGGGCAAATAGGTGCCGTCCTGAAAGGGTTAAAGAATAATTCTGGTGTGAATTGTACTAAAATCTTAGTATTGTTGCACTTGTTTTTCATTTCACTTAACTCTTCCCTTCACAATATTCCCTTGATATAAATATATCCTGACAAGGGATTTCCCTTTTTCAATATTTTAATACGAAAAAACCTTGTTTCACAGTTTATTCCATAATTAGGTTATAGATTATTTGTGTTTGCTGATTTGAATAGGTTTTAGTGCTTGCTGTCAAGCCTCTTTTGGATTTTAATCCATAACCAAGTCCTAAGATTCCCTAACTGGCAACATTACTCTTTTTTTAATTTTAATTTACTAAATATAATGTATCCTACTTACTTGGAACATCCTTTGAAGTTTAGACGTATATTCAAACCCGCAAGCTTGTTTTAATTTTGAGATCATCGAAGCTTCAGCATCGTCACTAGCCGACATATGCTGCACTAACCTTTTGGCCAACATTTTACTATAGAATTTTTGAAAGACGTCCTTATCTTCTATATATTTGAATACTACCATCTAAAAAAAAAATATGTTAATTTAGCAAATAGTACAAAAATTCGATAACCATTTTAATCGAAAGTATTTCAATAAAGTACAGTATTGTGCGAATTAATGTGAACAGAAATCGAAATTCAGTTTTCATAAGTTGGCACATCTGCTGTGCCTATTCTGTCAACTGTTTTATCAAAAAAACAACATAACCTCAAAAAAGCACGTACTTTGTGTTTTATATTATTATTATATTTTGTTGTATCTGAGGTTATGTGCAAGTTGGTGTTAGTTTCACTGATTTAACAGTGCAATGAGATTTAACTTTTTAATATGGATATCACTCCTTGGATATCTCTCCTAAGAACGGGGGTTGCTACAGTAAAATCAAACATGGCAAAATGGGGAAAAATAAACCAAGATGATGTGAACTGTGACTGTGGAGAAACACAGAATATGGAACATCTTCTTAAATGCAGAAACTGTCCTCATCGATGTACCCTTGAATATTTGTGGCTCGGCAACAAAGATGGAACCGACGTAGCCCGATACTGGGCCGAAATTTTATGAATGACATGTCCGGACACGATAAAGTAAAGTAAGTACTCCTTGGAAGAGAGAAAGGATCATAACACTTAGTGAGCATACACCAATGACTCAGAGGGACATTACAAAGGAGTGTTGTGTAAGTTTGGGTGCAGTAAACAAAATAATTAAACAAAAAAAGAAAACAGGATCAGTTGAAGTGCAGCGGAAAGGAAAATGTGGAAGAAAACGAAAGACTACTCCTCTAGATGAAACCTTTCTTTTGCGCGATAGCAAACTTCATCCCAGAAAAACAAGTTATGACCTCCAGGTCATAACTTGTTTTTCTGGATTTCTGGATTTAGAAAAAGCTGGAATAAAAATTCACGACTCAACGGTACGCAGACGTCTCTTAGAAGTAAGGAGGGAGAAGAGCCGTAAGACCGCAGAAGACACAACTTCTGGCAGCGCCTATGATGAAAAAAAAAAATTACTAAATCAGGCAAAAAAAATACGCTCATTGGAGTATAGAAGATAGAAGAAAAGTGTTATTTTCTGATGAGACCCACTTCCAAGTGCAGGGCCAGCGATCAAAATTCGTACGAAAGGCAGCCAATGAGTCACTTTCAGCTAGCCATATTAACCAAACTGTTAAACATCCCACCAAAAAAATGTTCTGGAGCTGTTTTTCATACTCAGGAACTGGCACTCTTATTCCTATTGAAGCTATGATGAACAGTGAAAAGTACAAAGCCATGCTAGGGCAACGCTTAGCTATAGAGCTTGACAAAGTACAGGCCAAAGTGACTGCAATTTTTCAACAAGATTCAGCTCCGTGCCATGTATCGAAGGTTATGATGAAATACTTTAAGGATAATAATATTACCTGACCTTAATCCTATTGAAAATTTGTGGGCAACATGTAAGGCTAAACTGCAGAAATTTGACTGTACGACAAAAACAAAAATGGTGGAAGCAGTGATTAAAGTCTGGTTTAGAGATGAAGCAATCACAAACAATTGCAAAAAACTTGCGTATTCCATGCCTAGAAGACTCCAGGAAATCATAAAAGTAAAAGGGAGATATATTAAATACTAATTAATGAAAAAATTTCATGTAAGTGTACAAAATTTACCTTTTGCCTAAATAAATCATATTTACAAATTAATTCTGTTTGTTCACATTAATCCGCACAATACTGTAACTAACGTCAGCGTCGTACTAAGTAAAATATACCGTTTTCAAAATCAACTGTCGATTTTCAAAAACAACGGTTACTGTCCCCGATCGGACTCATGCGCACCTAGCAAAGGGACTAAGGATGAACTTGAAAAAAACTAAATGCATGATCATGACTAAATCAGCAGATGCAAACATCCAGTTGATTGTTGAGGATACTGTAATTGAGAGTGTGGATACCTACAAATACTTAGGAACATGGATAACATCAAATGTAGACAAAACCATAGAAAATAAGACACGTATTGAAATAGCACGTGCATCATTCGTTTAACTTAAAAAGTTTCTTTGTTGTCGGGATATAAGGTTAGGACTACGCCTAAGAATGCTTCGGTGTTACGTATTCACTACTCTTCTTTATGGCTTAGAAGCATGTACATTAAAACAAGTGCATCTGAATAAGTTGACCGCCTTTGAATTTTGGTGGTACAGAAGAATCCTACGAATATTATGTACTCAAAGAATGATAAACGCAGAGATAACTAGAAGAATAGAAAATGAAGCTGAAATAATATTGACTATAAAAAGAAGAAAACTTGAGTACTTAGGCTATATTAGGAGAGGGCAAAGATACTCATTATTGCAGCTTATTATGCAAGGCAAAATTCGAGGAAAGCGAAATTTGGGAAGACGAAGATTACTGTGGCTTAAGAACTTGAGGTAATGGTTTGAATGCACTAGTGCAGAAGGATTTAGAGCGGCAGTCAATAGGGTCCGCATAGCCATTATGGTTTCCAACCTTCGACAGAAGATTGAACTTAAAGAAGAAAATTATTAGGAATTGTTTTTGGATATAAGCGGTTTCCGTAATTATAACTCTCTAAGGTTTTCATGGTAGAATAGGTTTATAAGCCACTTCAGTCTATATTTCGCAAACCGACTGAAAATGTCGATTGAAATTACAAGAAGTTGCTGATACTTATTTTATGTTTTTGGTCTAATACTAATGACCAAACCAAATATTTTTCAATATCAATAAAGATAAACCAAAGAACCTCACGACATTTACTTACCACTTGATTTAAAGTATCTTCGAGCTCAGCCTCTTCAGCGTTTTTATTTGATTTTTTCAATAAAAGATCACAGTATTTTGCAAGTAGTTCCGGAGACCTACTGCTTGAATTAGCTTGTTTAGTGACAGCGTTGGCATTAATGAATCTGCCGCAAGCCTTGTCTAGGGCAGCAACGAAGCCACTGTCATTACTAAACGCCACTAAAACTAGAGCATTATATTTCTTGTGCACTTCTAATATCGTATTGACGTAAACCTTAGGATCCTAAAACAAATCAGTAAATAAATAGATATTAAAATTAGTAAAGAGAAGATTTATCATGTGATATATGTAATGAAAATAAACCATATTTATAGCGAAAATCGTCTTCTGAAGGTACCTTCTCATTATTATTACAACAAATTTCTCCCAAACTGTTCTTAACCGATTAATCCCCACTGTATTTTATATAATACGTGAGACATTGCTACATATTTCGCCATCTACTAGTCAGAACAAAAAGTAAACATTAGTGGTATTCCCAATATAGTTTATAGAATAGATGTTAGAAGGTAACTGTTTATCATAACATTAGAAATGTATAACTACTTGGCGATAAAGGGTGACTAGTTTTGTGCTAGGATAGTTTGTAGGACTTTTTCGACTTATTTTGAAAAATCTTTTGTAGTGTTTAACTAGTAAGGCTTCTAAATATCAAATAATGATATAAATATTATTGAAATTTATATTAGTGAGTATTTTGAAGGTCTTTGACTCTTGCGTATGATATATAATACACTGTGCAATCGTGGTAACTAATCAATATTGTTTCTGTTTTAGAAAATATTACAAAAACATGATCCTAATAATCCCAAAGATGCAGAAGAATTGTTAAAAATATATGAGAATTTGGAAGATTTGACGAAATGCCCCTGATGATGATGTAGAAAGCGAAAGTAATTGGGCAAGATTTGATTACTAAAATTGTGCTCAATATTTGCCTTTAATTTTTCAAAGTTCATTTATTCGAGCATTCAACCTTATTGTTCCAGAAATGAACATATTGTCTTTGACTTTTCTTAGTGTAGAATAACTAGAAGTCACTTTATCAAGTTTGAAGGCGACGGATTGGCGTCTAACATCTGTTAAATATTTTTCACACCTAAGCACTTTTCCCATTTTTACGCATTATGTAGTTTTTATTAGTTCAGTATCAGGTCAGCCCTAGTCCCAGTTCGACACATGGCCTTGAGCAGGCATTACAGCGGGCAGTTAAGAATTTCACAATTCACGTAGTTAAATATTTTCTCTCCGCCGAAATCGGGCATTTTCTCATGTTTATTTCTCATAACGGTCTGTTTTACGTGTTATAAAGAAAGAGTACATTTGATATTGTACAGTAAGTTACGGCCGTGTTGGGCCTCTACTCTTAAAGGATTTAATTATAAATCAATAAACTCAAAGGTGCTTTTATTTCTCTGGAGCTATAATTGCTCAAATTAAGAATCCTTATCTTTCAACGGTCACTGAAGATCCAAACCTATGGAGATGCATCCATTCACAAGTCCTTTGAAGTAAGGCTTGGAATCAAAAGATTTCCAACTCTCACGATGTAGGTAGCCAGTTACAAAGCTCCCTCACTTATATCTATAAAAGAATAAGTAAAGACGATATTAAAAGAACAAGTGAAGAAGATATTAAATAAAAATACTACGTAAAGGTAAAAATAATCTTAGATTTCGAAAGACTGGGACAAGAAAAATAAGTATAAGATATGCATGAATGCATATGTTATGACTAAGGTACTAATAAGGTGTACAAAGAAGAACAGTTTAGCCAAACAATAATAAAAGCAACCACAGAAGCAATCCCACCAAAATCAAATGGGTATAAGATCTTTTAATAAATTTATGACGAAGCTTTGTCGTCAAAATAATTTATATCAATTTAAGAGTTTTTATAATAAAACAAATTACTTACATTAACTGCACTTTCTCCACACTTCTCGATTGCAGCTAAACCTTGTGCAGCTATGTGTTGTTCCAGTAACGTTTTCAGCTCACCGAGACCGTCTGGAATCCTAGCAACTAAGCTGTACATCCTACCTAGATCGGCGTCTTTGTCATCGTCTAAAAGTTGCTGGAATTCCGAATGGAACAGTTCCAAATGTTTCTGAATAAGAACACGTTCACAAGTTCCTGCTAATCGTTCACTTGTTGTTATATGGAGGTAGTTCTGGACACGTTTTTGTTCTTCTGCAAGCCTTTGCTCCGCCTACAATACAATTGTATATGTTGATAAATTTCTAGTCATAAATAAAAAGTGCGTCAGCCCACAAGAGAAATTCAGCAGATGTCCTAATAGATAAGTACCTAAATGCTTGTACATTACCTCCCACCAAAATTATAAGGAGTTACCAAAAACCTGATTACAAGATTCTTAAGATTAAGTAATGACCCAAGCAAACAAAAACTGGCAAAAATAAACACATCTTTCGACAGAATGTCAACAAAAATGCAGTAGAACAATGAAAAATTTTTTGATTACACAGATAAACGGGTCTGGATCACTTAAAGAGATCTGACACTAAACACAGTTGAAGACTTGTTTTATGTAGCTATCGAACGAAAAGCATTATATCAGTTTGTTAATTTAATGATATCAAATACTTAAAAACAAGCATAGCACTCAAGGAATAAGAACATTTAATGTGATTTAATAAAGCTGCATATAAAAAATTTACAAAACCAAGTTATTTACAAGAGGTATAAAGTATTTAGTTTTTACCGAAATTATGTTTTTTTTTAAATGGTCATTTTGTGTACAATTTACCAAACATGTTTTTTGTTACATTTAAGTACACTTGCTACATTCGTTACCCTGCCAAAGAAATCCAATGCAAAAAAATGTTCAGAACATCGAACAATAGAAATACGTAGAGGAGTACACCAGGGATGCATTTTGTCACCGCTGCTATTTAATGTTTATAGTGGAAGCATCTATCAGAAAACCCTTTTGCAAGCAAATGAAGGAATCGTAATCAATGGAGAGGTTGTAAATAATATTCGATACGCAGATGACACTGTACTAGTTGCAAGAACAGTAGAAGAATTACAATGATTACTTACAAATATAAATATTGCCTGCAACAATTATGGCATAAATATCAATATCAAAAAAACCAAGTATATGGTCTTCAGTAAAAACATGACACAACCAGCACATATTAGTATAAGCAGCATTCAAATTGAAAAAGTATCAAGTTACAAATACTTAGGGACTTCGATAAACAAAACTGGAGACCAAAACAATGAAATAAAAAGACGTTCAATGAAATAAAAAATCGAAATTGCCATGGCCACCTTTATAAAGATGAGAAAATTCTTCTGCAACAGAGATATAAGATTAAGAATGATAAGGGGCTATGTATTTAACACGCTATTATACGATGTAGAGGCCTGGACTCTCAAACAGAACAACATAAAAAATATTGAAAGTTTCGAGATGTGGTGCTACCGTCGAATGCTGAAGATAAGTTGGGTTGAAAGAGTCACAAACAAAATACGAAGAATAGCAAAAGACCCAGAAATTTTGTCAACAATCAAACGAAGAAAAGTCGAATATTTCAGTCACCTGATGAGAGAAGACAAATACGCATTACTTCAAAATATAATGCAAGGAAAAAACGAAGGAAAACGGAATCCAGGCCGTAGAAGAATGTCATGGTTGCGTAATTTGAGACAGTGGTTTGGCTGTACCACTAATGAACTCTTTAGGTCAGCTGTAAACAAGATCATGATAGCCTTGATGATTTCCAATCTCCGATAGTAGTGGCACAAGAACTAGAACTACACTTTAGGAAAGAGTAATAAAAAAAATTTAAACTTTAATATTAGGCATTAATAGACATTTAATATTAAGCTCGAAAATGTTTTGTTAATATGTAAAAAAACTTACCCTTTTCATATATTCAGTAACCGGATTTTCGGACAAGAACGAAGTGCTCTCCCTCATGTAAAATCGTTCGGTATCTTCTAGAAAAACGTTTTCAAAACTGTCCTTGTAAACACTTAAGTTAGGCCCTTTCGCTCCTGGTTCTTCTTCATTTAAACCTAGTTCTACGTAACAGTTTATTACACCAGATACTAAACGCGTGTTAATTGTTTCGCCGTTCCTTTCTTTTTCTATCAGTTTTAGAACTGCGTTGGTAACCTTGAAAATAAAAATGTTACTTTAATAAGGAGTATAAAAAATAACAATAATTTGTTCAAAGTTAAATATAATATTGTAGCTATAACCCTTCGGATGATCAAATGGATGTGTGTATGATACCACACATACAGTATCTGGCTAAATTATTAGACCCAGCATTAAAAATTTGCATTTTTAAAATTAATAATGTCTATCTACAGGCATGTTATTATTTTTTCGAATAGCAACATTGGCAACATCGCCCTATCCGTCATTTCTAGGCAGCATTGCGCCCTGTCAACTAGTGTGCATTTTATAACCTCAAATACTGTATGTGAACATTTGAATTCTAAAACGGTTTTGAACTGAAATTTTATTGCAGAGGTGAGTGATTAAAACTCACAATTTGGAAACCTGACAACAAACTACCGCGTAAACAAATCTAAGTATTAGGGTATTAGTAAGAAATACAAATATTTTAACAAAAACAATGAACCTTACTGCCTTATTTAATTGTTTGAAGAGATGATCCCTCCATGTAACCAGTGCGAGTTGATATATTTCATATATACCTTTCCTACCTTCCTCACATTCCCTTTTCACCCAATGTCTATTAAGATATGCACATACACCATCGAGCACTTTACTACAAAACTGATAATCCTCCCATTGATTTGTATAAAATTTGAGAACGTCTTCGTCCATGCGATGTAGTCCATCCTAAAACAAACAAATTGACTTAAACAAAAACTCTACAAAAATTACAGTCTGTACAAATTTCGTCAATTTGAGTATGTAACAGATGTATCTTCACAGTGATAGAGAGCTGCTGAATGAGTTGCATAACAATTAGTGAATAATCATACTACATAATTAAGTTAAAAATGGTGAAACTTTTTGAATTAATTGTCAAAACTTGACAGGTGACAATAGAACGTGTTAAAAGTGTATAGTAACGACTCTTTCCAACTTTAGTTTTCTACTTAAATTAGTCATTGGTGTTCAAATTTTGTAAAATTTGCAATGGTAAGTGTTGACATTATTCTATGGGATTAGTTTTGAACTAGATTAATTTCTAAAAACAAGACGATAAATCTCCAATTAGAAATTTTTCAAATGGATAAATGTAAAGATCTTTTTGCTGGACAAATCTTTTCTGGTACTGCTCTAATAAAATATTTCACAGAATAGATAGATAAATATACAGATGTAGTTAAATGTGAATGAAAAATAAAATATAACTTAAATATACTTACACTGAGTAAAGTAACAAGATAGTTCCTAAGAAAGTCTCTCAGTCTCTTATAAAGTTCTAATCCAACTAGCTGGGCACCTCCTCCGATCTGATTCTTTTTACCCTTTGGGTTTGCATTTGCCGAAGCTCGTCCATTGTTCTGTTGATGAACGGAAGTGCAATAATTATAAACGTGTGTATAGAGCTGTATGTAACGTGATTTATGCATCGTTTCTCGATTGTATACTTGCTGGATGCCAGCATGTAGATCTCCCCATATTTGATCCAGGTCGAACTGCTTTAAAACAGATGTATTGTTACCTAGGGAGCTCTTACTAGACATTTCCTTTGAATTCGAGGATATATCGTCACACTGTGGACAAACACAAAGAGACTGTGGTTAAAGTTAACTAAAATTAATGTACAGAAGTAAACATTTCAGTTCTAAACAGATAACAAAAAAATCTTATAAGTAACAAACGTTATAGGTCGGTAATTTCATTTCGAGGATCATATAGCTCTAACAATAGTGTTTGACAGTAGTTAGTCTGATCTCGATTGCCGGTACAATGGAAAAAAATCGAGACATTTAAGAAAATATCCAGTGCCCCGGATCGAGTCAGCCTGAATAAAATGGGTATCATAAGTAAAATCAGATGTAAAAATGGATACCTGAAATAGCACTGACACTTTTATCCTCCTGATATTCTATAAGTTCAATATTATGATTATTAAAACGGTCTTTACAGCGTAACCAGGATCAAACTGCATGACTCCAACCCGCGAGAATTGAAAGTATTCAAACAAGAGCAATTGTTGCAGGTTGCAGAGTGAGCAGTGTTTGCTTCATTCCAATAATGTAAATCAAAGAAACAAATTGTATGTATTTAATCCATTAACAAAGAAAAAGAGCTGTATTAGTACCCCCAATTTTAAGTCATTGGCTCACAGATCGTCTGTTTATGATTTTATATCAAAATCATAGCAAGTCCCATACGCGTGATTTCAACTGAAATCGCTAGGTATGTCATACTAATTAATATTCGATTTCATTTTCCGGCGGTTGAGAGGAAACTAGATTGCGCATATACATGATCTGTAGGGTGGGTTTGATCGTCTAGTACTACTCCAATCCAAATAAGAGTTGTGCTATTAATCTGCTAAGATTGCATCTACGATTTGAAACCGCCGTATAAGAAGTAGCTGACAAATAAGTTATTTCATCGCCTTTTCGTCAAAGTTATTCACTTAATCATGGATACTTATGTATTGACAAAATAGATAAAATATTTAATCGATCGTCTTGCATACTGTTTCTTAAAACGTGTTTTATGCGGTTAAAAATCGAATACCATCATCTGCTGAGGTTAGGCAAGTTGTCACAATAACATTTAACTGTGGTATAGTTTCCTTAAAACCTGTCAAATATTGTTTGTTAAAAAAATTTAGTAAATTCATAGCACCAATGATTCCCTTCAAATCTTGCTTTGAGTATGTCACTTATTATTCCGTTTGCAGTGTGACTTTACATAAAATAGTATAAAAAGTAGATACATATGGAATTCAAAATATTGGTAGAGAAATTACGGTAATACTTCAAATATGTCGCTTATTACAGTTCCCTCTTGATTCTTGATTCCTCATGGTTAGTTTAGTGAAATATCAAAGTGGAGTAACATTCAAGAAACACCTTCAACCAAAACAAGTATTCTTAATTTTCCAATTCTGTTCTCAAATTTGAACCATTATTTAAAGCAACACCTCTCTTTGATTTCTAAAAACATGTCTGATTTTTTAATGATGTTTAAAAACAAAGTTAACTATGCAAATGTTACAGTTACAATTACTAGTAGCTTATCTGAAAATGATCTTATTTATAGTTTCTTCAAAAAGATACCATTGAGTAGAGTTTAAAAAGGGCCAATAAATGATTATAACATATGTATGTAGTTTATTTTACCATATTCCAGTCAAACAAGGAAAATAATAAATTATCAACTTATTAATGCAAATCAGTTATATTCTATTGATATTCAGAAGTTTAAATTAAAAATAGTTTTATTAAATACTACCCAAAACGTTTGTGTAATTTTGACATATGTGAAATATATTAACATTGAAATATTGTTTATTGTGTACCTCAATTAGGGCTTAAAATTACATACGAAGAAGAAGGTTTATGCACTGTGGTAAATATAAAACCATGGTATACTGAACTTTTTATCACCAATTTTTTCTCATTTGTAAGTAGTCTCAAGAAATTGAAAAATATTATCTTATGATTTCTCCTGCCCAAGACAAAAACTAGCAATATAAAAAAATCCAACAACAAAATATGCCAGCCATACCGCCATGTATAAACCAGCTGGATACGACAACCATTTGTTTTGGATAGCATTCCTCAAACATTAAAACAGGATGAAAAAGAGCCTTTAATAGAACTATCTTGTGATAGGAGTTTGAAAATAGAATTTTCAAAATTAGAATTAGCTGAATTCTGGCTAAATATTAAAAATGAATATCCAGACTTTTCAAAAAAAGCACTGTTATTTTTACTTCCTTTTACGACCACCCACCTGTGTGAAACTGGATTTTCTGCTATGCTATAAGTGAAAAATAAATTTCGCAGTAGCCTTAATCTTGATCCAAATTTACGAATGAAACTAAGCACAATTGATCCTGATATCGATATACTTGTTGTAGCTATGCAACCATCCTTCTCATTGAATTTTTGGACTGGGTTAAACTAAGTTTTACTTTGTAACATTTATAATTACCTTTTCTAATAAATACATTTGTGCCAAAATTAGTAAATTTTATTATCTACTTTTTTAATATGTGGTTCGCGATTGACGCAGTATTTATATACAAGTGGTAAAAAAAGTTTGAGAATCGCTGGTATAAACAATAAACCCTCTATAAAGTAGGACAAGATTAAGAACAAGTTTTTATAATGATGAAAAAAATATTATAATACAATATGACCTAGATGTTATAAATATATACAAACCTCGATGTAATAATAATCCATATTTCTTAGCACTACTTGACATTTTAATTAATTTTGATTGTTTTAATTTTCTGTGATGATTTTGTTTAATTTTTAAACTTGAAAATCAGCGATTTTTGTCTCAAGATTTGATGTAATGGGAGTCTACTGTAATAGGGTAAATGTTTTAAAGAGTTCTGGGAATAATAATGTCATAAAAGAACTTCATTATGGAAATTTAGAGGGAGGGATGAGGAGAAAGTATGAAATAGTAATTTGCTATATTTTAAATATACAAAAAAGAATACACAGTACAGAAAGTTAAAAAAAAAACTACTTTTAAAAGCAGTTGCAGCTAGTCCTAAATGGCCACGGAGTCATGGAACTGGCTCTGAAAAATATATTGATTGGAAAATATATTGATCACTAAAAAGACTTTTGTTTTTACTATGTTTTTCTAATATCAATGTATTATCTACATACATTATTTTTTATCATTACATAATTTAATATCCATGAAAACCCAAATAATTCAAGCGAGTTTCAACCCGAGCCCGTTTCAGTATGGCTCAAGATTTGGCTTCAAACGCATAGGAAATGTTTAGACGCGGTCAGCTTGCAGATGGTGTATCGATAGAAAAATGGAATAATTCGAAACTAGACAAACTTCGGCCCGTGTTTTAGAATGTGAGTATGTAGTAGAAACTTTGTTTCAAGTGAAAAGATTTTGGAAATTTGAATCCTCCCGGACAGAATGCCTTTCACATTCAATATTATTCCATCCATTTTCAATAGCAAATTGTATTTTAAATGAAATTAGTCCTTTAATCAGTGATGCATCAAATGAGTTCATACCACAAAATTATGACGAAGCAGAGGTGTAAATGGAGTACAAAAAATAATGAAAGATAAATATCCATTTGCAAACTATGTACATCAGATGAATCTTATAATGAGCAGTGCATTTAAATATGCTGATCAAGGAGAATAATAGGCCAGGCATTCTGTTCTGCCACAGTATAGGACTCAATGTTTACCAGGTATTGAAAACATTTCTTTTAAAAGCCCTATAGGTTTCCTGTTGTCAGATGGTAGACTATTATAAAATTTAACACATGCATACAAAGGACTTCTCTCTGTTATAGACAATCTGTGAAGTGGCAAATTCAAATTAAGGCTTCTTGTATTATATTCATGATTGGGAAGCAGACGATAAAACAAAGAAAAATTTTTAAAAAGGGACATAATACATTCAAATATATAGATAGCTGAGAAAGTGAGTATATTGTGTGATTTTAATCAGCCTCTACAGGATTCTCCCGCCTTTAGTCCTAAGATCACCCAGACTGCCTTTTGTGGACTATAAAGACAATTGAGCTATCTACTGCAGCACCCCAGAAGATTACTCCATATCGCATAACAAAATAAAAGTTTGCATAATATACAGTAGTAAAATCCCCTAGTCTAGATAGTTCTTTAACACTCGTAATGAGTAGCAGGCTCTATTAAGTTTTTTTGTTGTATTTTGTATTTATTCCCTCCAATTCAGATACTCATCAATATAACGCCCAAGAAATTTAACTGACCTAGCAAGTTCCGTGTTTTGTGATTGTAGACAAAAACTATCTCCAGTATTAAGCAACAACTGATTTCCACTGAGATACTGTTCATCCTTGCTTAGAATTTGCTCAGATACTGTGAGGAGTGTTTTTTAAAGTTTTTTCCCAGAAAAGCACATTTGAGTGAAATTTACAAGGTTTGAGGAACTACTAACCACCACATTAGGAAGGTCGTTTATGTAGACCAAAAAGAAAAAAGACCCTAAGACACTCCCTTGTGGTATGCCTAATTTTAAATTGATCGGTTCTGCTGAAATTACTTCTTGATGTGAATTCTGGTAAGTTTTTATTATTGTTTATGATTTACAAATACTAAGTGGGCATGTTACCCTTAAAATTTTTAATATTTTGTTAGTCTTGTTCTTGTTGTTGGTTTGTTGACATAATATCATTATTCCTTGCCTTATTTTCATAATTTTTTATCCATGCAGTCATCTAATTATACATAAATGTTAATTTTAATAAATGAAAAAAATCCTTTTTCATTCAGTACCTGGTAAATTTACCTTCGGTAAATGTAGACTGCCTCTTTTAGTAGTTATGAGTAGTTAAGCTGTTCTCCGCTTGTAGAGGTTCTCTCTCACCGGCTCTGGAACTCTCTTCAGCCTTACTCTAGCCAAATTTAATACTGAACATCACAGTTATTTTACAACACAATGTATAATCTTTTATAACTAAATGTAATCTAAAGGGTTTTTACCCTAGTATTTTGGTGGCTCAGGCATTGTGACCTAGCATTTTTCGATTTTAAAACCTGATGATGGACTGTGTGGTCCGAAAACATTTGTTTTATTGATGTAGCCCTTTTAAGGGTTTTTTAAATAAATATACCCATTTACAAAGACTAACCTCTTTTTTGTGATACGTGGTATACAGCCAGCTACAGGAATTTTTTTTCCTTGTGGATTTTTTTTTTAAATAATTCTTTGTACCTACAAGTACTGAGAATACAGTAATGTCAAGGGTAACCATGTAAAGATTTTAACAAAACATTCAAAATTGTTGTCTTTCTCTTAGCCTGTGACCTAAGAGTTATATGCTTTCCTATTACTTGTTCCAATCATCATCCAAACTTATCATATTATTTTTGTAGTAGTAACTTCATTTTTAAATGAATATTCCAGATACTTGGTTCTAATTATCTCTCAGTATTTCCAAAAAACACCATGTCATCAGCATATATTAAACACCAAGTGATGTCATTTTTATATTCCTCTGTTGCCTGAACCTACCACAGCCCACAGCTGTCCTAACACTAGTTGTTATTCTCTAGCACATATCTCTCCCAATTTTCACATACTCAATCAAAATGACTTTTTTATTAAGTACCCTTTGCATTGAATACTGTTTCTCAATGATTTATCATATGAGAGTTTGTTTTTTTATTCATATATTTGTCTATCAACTACCTAATAACGAAAAACTTAAAAATTGTTGCAAATATTGGAAAATACTAATCAAACCAAGTTTGATTAATTGTCCCCCTTCTATAAAAAATTAAATTTCCGGGTATTACAGTCCAACAAAATTAAATTCAGGAAGATACTAAAATAGAGTCACTCACCAAGAAAGGACATGTGGAAAAAGCAACTTAAAATTTATTTCTACATACTTCTATTTATTTCTAGCATTGACGAAGTAAAGTTTTAAGTAGAAATCATAAATAAAATCAATCTGAGTCTAGTGTGCCAAACTGCTATATCCAAGTATGTGCTATGCAGCTATTATTAGAAATTGTAATTCAAAATTCTTATGTCATAATAAATACAAATATATTATTGTATATATACAAATTTCACTAATAACTTGTTGATAAAATAGTTGATATAAAGGATACTACTAAAGACTGAGTAGAATAATTTGGTACTGAACCAAGACTAGCTTAATAGCCAATATAAGTTAAAAGTAAATAAAAATCTGCTAGTCTCCTACATTCAAAGTAATCTTTAATTAATGAACCAAGCAAAAATGTTTCTATGATTTCTTTAAACCTATATACCATTATTAATTATACAAACAAGGACTTTATTAAAAGAGTAATAATAAACATTATTTCCACTAGAATAATATTTAGATCAATTACAATATTTATTTAGTAAAAACAGTAAATGTTTTGGTGGCAATTCAGCTATATAAATAAAATTTTGTAAGACAAATTATCAGAAAAATAAGTAAGGTTTACATTATTTATTTACCTCACTGACCTTGAAATGCATTTTAAGATAAAATACACAATAAAATACTACTAGAGAACAAAATAATTCAAAACAATGTTAAATAAACAAATTGTTGATTGAATCATCACAATTAAGAGTATACAGTAAACAATTTGAACAATTTTAAGACAAACTGACATACACTGTGCTGAGATTTAAGTTTTTTAAATATATATTATTGGTATAGTACTTGAATGTCCTTTAAATTAAAATATTTTGTTGTTAGAAATTATGTTTATTAAAAATAAGTTTTAATAAAAATGGTGATGATAAATTAGGATAACTAGAAAACAAAGGCAAAGATAATGTGTATTTATAA
The DNA here is from genome assembly GCA_918026665.1 of Diabrotica balteata. Taxonomy (NCBI): domain Eukaryota; kingdom Metazoa; phylum Arthropoda; class Insecta; order Coleoptera; family Chrysomelidae; genus Diabrotica; species Diabrotica balteata. The sequence continues at coordinate 137,720,609 of OU898282.1, forward strand.
TATTTGAAAATCAATTACAAAATAGTGTTCCAAGATTCAAGATTGTCTAAAATTGCGTTATTGAAATACCTGATTAAAGGAGAGGCTGCATCATTGATGGTAATAGACTCTATATACTAGCTTAGATATTAACTTATGATTCATAATAGATGAAATGAGAAAAATTAAATTCAAGAAATGATACAAAAATGTTATACAGAAGTTAATCAAAGATCAATTGAAATGATTGCCCTAAATATATAGATATCATATTACACAAATGATATATTTATGCACCAAATATTTGCTTCATTAACTAATAATTATGCCCTTCAACAGTGCCTTTAGGCAGTAGATGATAGTTCAGAGTGTAAAATATCTCTTGAAAAGCAACTTAAAATGTTAATAAAACTACTTACGTCTGTAACTTTAAGCCTTACAATAAAATTACGCGAAGTGCATAGCTTTAACCACAGTCAAAATAAAAATGTTCAAACTGGACAACGGGCACACATTACATAAAAATTACTATTCATACACATATATTACATGCCTCACAAGATCCAGTTTTCCTGAAAAACCAATAAAGATGTTTATATAAAGTATGAAAATCATATTTTCAAATGTCTTTCACCTTTTGTTTGTAGTGATCAAAACTATCATTACTTTTTTTGGTACTCACCATGTAATTATAACATAACAAATTCGTGTACAGTATTTACAACTCTCGATTCTAATAGAGAACTATAAATTTACAAAATATTAGAGATTTTTATTAATTTTCTAAAATTCTCAACTTTACCATCACCTAGAATGACATACAACTGACAATTGAAAGTTGTACGGTAACGATGTGTCGTTGTCATTTAAGTTGCATCAAAATATCCATGAGCAATGACGTCATGGGGCATTTTTTGATATCGACAATTCCTTTTTATTGATAAATTTATCTCTAAAAAATACATTGTTTTCTGAATTTATAGGATGTAATTTCGATTTACTTTTCCCTAACGTTTCGTCTGCAACTGCAACAACAATGATCAAAGACAATGTATCAACGATTATAACTCTATTTCGCTCACTTATGTTACACTTATGTTTTGTACTTAATAATAAGTAAGACATTTACGACCATTACTGCGTTCATATTTATAATTTCTGCCGCTTTTTTAGTCCTTCCTGACGTTTTGTAAAAATTGTCAGGTATAAACAATTCAAGACCACGCTTATGAACCGCGAAAACAATTAATGTATCATTTCCAAATACCCGCCAAAGTTTTTACTCACATATACTTTTTCATATTAATTATATTCATAGATAAATAATATAGTAATTATATTTTTATTAAATAATTAACTATTTTATTACACAACTCCTTTCTTAGCAGGAATCTAAAAATCGCAAGTATATATTTTTGTAACTATAATTGTAATTGTTAAATATTTTAAAAAAACTATTGTAAAAAAAATAATTATTACACTTCTTCTTTTTTTAGCTATTTTATTCTTGCTATTCAGCACATATTTTTTTAGTGATTACATTTACTTTTTGGACCACAAATATATTAAAAATAGGCCTTACTGATTTACTGAATTTTATTTTACCCATTCCTTGCATCCTTGCCCGTTGAAGCCTTAATATTTCCTTGATTGCAATTCTTTTATTTGAAAATTTTTGAGGTTATGTTATACTTAGGCGGGAAATACTTCATTTATTTGCTTTGAATAACTCTTTTGATAAAATACAAAGTTATTACAGATAAATATGGGTATTTTAAATTTAACTAAACTTTTAGCTGATGTAGCTCCTCAAGCGTTAAAGGATTATGAACTAAAAAACTATTTTGGTAAGTAATAATTTTTACTGTCACCATAATTTTAATTTTTCATGATTTTGATACATACCAAAGAATATAGACGCATAAGCGTTAGTTAATTAAAAATATTGAAAATATTAATTCTGATTGATTGATAATATCTTTGTTTGATTATGATTAGAAACTTTAGAGCAACAAATATAGATGCACATATGTGTCTATATTCCTTGGTTCCACTTAGAAAAAATGATAATGACATTTTTCTTCAATATGCATCTATATTATTTGATTAGGAGTGAGTACACCTAATGTGTACAATGTGTAATTCCATTAGCCTTATAGTATTACAGAATAAATAGGAAGATCCATAGTTCTTCAAATATAATCATTTCAGGAAGAAAAATTGCAGTAGATGCCTCTATGTGTCTTTATCAGTTTTTAATAGCAGTTAGAGCAGAAGGAGCACAACTAACTTCTGCAGATGGGGAAACTACATCTCATCTTCTGGGTGAGTATACTTGAGCTCAGGTATTTTTTTGTGTTTGGATATTCTCTGAACTGTTGTCCACATTGATTGATGTTTAAATATATAAATACTTACATAAAACATTATTTTTTAGGGACCTTTCATAGAACTATTCGTTTAGTTGAAAATGGTGTGAAACCTGTTTATGTTTTTGATGGAAAACCACCAGACTTGAAATCAGGAGAACTTAATAAGAGACAGGAAAAAAGAAACGAGGCTCAAGCAGCACTTGCGAAAGCTACAGAAGCTGGAGATGCAGCTGAGATTGATAAATTTAACAGAAGGTTGGTAAAAGTCACTAAACAACATTCTCAAGAAGTGAAGCAGCTATTGACCATGATGGGAATACCATATGTTGATGCTCCATGTGAAGCTGAAGCTCAGTGTGCTGCGTTAGTAAAGGCGGGAAAAGTATATGCTACTGCTACAGAGGATATGGATGCACTTACTTTCGGCTCAAAGGTTTGACACTAAATTATAAGATAAAACATAATGAAATACATTTTTAGTCTCCCATCTAGAAGTCAATTGGGATATTATAACAAAATATTTTTAATTTTAGTAACCAGTTCTCACCTACATTTAAAATTAAATTTATGTCCACATTTAGTTTTCTTGTTGTTGCTTTTTGGTTTTATAGTAGATTTATAGAGATATGTGGTACTATACACAATATTTTACAGGTCTTAGTAAGGCACATGACATTCAGTGAAGCAAGGAAAATGCCAATTCAAGAAATTCATTTAGATAAAGTTTTAACAGGATTAGATTTAACTCAGGAACAGGTTTGTATAATTAAATGTTTTTTTTTCTCCTTATACATATAATATGTAAGTTTCATAAGAAAACTGCCGTACATAAATATATAAAATGCATTTAATTTGGATTTTAAAGATTTTTCCATTATGTAAATTTGTTTCGATTTTTTTTAGTGTTACATAACTATTTACTATTTATAAAGTTTTAGTTAAAGGCTCAGTGATCGTCATTATCAATATCACAAAATCTGTAGCATTCACTGCTAAAAATAGGCCTCCCTCAGTTGTGTCTCATTCATGTCTCAGTGCTCCCAGTTTCTTAAGTCTTCTGCCACCTTGTTGGGGATCCATCCCTACATTTATATACCTGAAATCTAACTCAGTATTTCATTTATGTGTTATAATTATGTGTGTTTTTGCAGTTAAAACATAATTGTTTACTTTCAAGTCATATAATGAGTTTGACACTCAAATTTTTGTAACTGATTAATAAGTTTCAATAACAACTGTAACAAACTCTCGTAGTAGTGTAGATATTTTATTATAAAATACATATTTGTTTTAGTTTATTGATCTGTGTATATTATTGGGTTGTGATTATACAGATAGCATAAGGGGCATTGGTCCGAAGAGGGCAATAGAGTTAATCCAAAAACACAAAAGTATTGAAAACATCATTCAAAACATTGACAAAGACAAATACCCAATTCCAGAAAATTGGAATTATGAAGGGGCTAGAGAACTTTTCAAGAATCCAGAAGTGTCTGGGGTAGATGATATTGAAGTAAGTATTCATAAATCATAATTATTTATGACTTCATTAGAAAACTATCTTTTTTTTTTAATTCTCGTTAAAACATTACCAAACTTATATCATATCAAAGAGTGTTTGTAGTCTTTATTGGTTGGTATTTAGTTTTCCACTCACTGATGGTTTTTGTTGAATATATATGTTACTTATAGCTCTCATGTACCATTTCAGTTGGTCTGAATCATTGGAATTTTTTGTGTGTTTAGTGATAGGTTTCTTTAGCATTCAAAATTTTTGATTTTTTTACATCTCATCCTTTTTATTGCATGGTTTGTCACATTATATCAATATACTAGCCCTATGTAACAAGTAAGTTACCAGCATCACAAATTCATATATGGATTAACATAAATGTTAATGCTACTAGATCATCCAGTGTCCACACAAGCAGAATTACATTTGTTGTTAATTCTATTAATATATTTTAATTCATCCTGATTTTAGTTAAAATGGGGCGAACCAGATGAAGAGGAACTAGTGAAATATTTATGCGGAGACAAAAATTTCAGTGAGGACAGAGTGAGAAATGGTTGCAAAAAACTATTGAAAGCCAAAGGCGGATCAACACAGGGTAGATTGGATGGGTTCTTCACTGTTCTTTCCACTACTCCAGCGAAGAGAAAGGTAGATGATAAGAAAAATACTCCAAATAAGCGAGGAAAAGCAACAGGAAAAGGAAGGGGTAGACCAAAATAAATAATAGTATGGATATGTATTTTTATGAATATCAATATAGATCTAATGAGAGATTTTTCAAACAGGGAAAAATTGTTTGTTTAGGATAAGTCGGTGTAAGATAACTTTAATTAAACTCAAACAATTATTGTTTTCCGGTTGGCTTTAAGTATGCCCTAAGTAGAAGATGTAACATACATGGAGGTAAGATGGCTAGTGTCAGTTATTAATTATAAAATATGTATTAAGATTATATACTGTATTGTTTGACAAAATTTGTCAAGGTTTATTCTTTATAAATAAATTGGAAAATGCTGGACATTCTCTGGATTTTTCAATGCAGTTTTTACGCATCACATGGAGTCAGTCCATGTCAAACAAAGAGTAACAAACAGTGCATAGTATCATCTTCTTCAGAACTGATAGCTTTATCTAGTTGCAATTGACTCTTCAAAGGTGTCTTCCTTTCCTAGTTTTTTCTTCCAGGCATTCACTTAAACCAAGATTTCCATGTTTTAGATGTTACCCTTTATTTGGCCCAGTAGGATGCGATATGGTACACCAAAAACCTTTGCTGCATTCATGGTGTAGTTAACCATCGGTGATTTGACTTACAGCATTTGATATGTATTCCTCATATTATCTAAGCATGTTGAAAAAAATAAAATGTGTGCAGTTAATGGACAAAAATTAAATTCAAGTTGATGCCGCACATGACCAGATGTGATATCTGTGCTCTGAATCACTTCGCATAGGACATAAAAGTCTCACACTATCAAAGCCATCGATTCATAAATCAGGATATAAATGAATACTAAACGTTTCTGTGGAATATATCTAAAACTTGTGGAACTCACTCACTAAACTGATAGGGTTGTTAACTATTTTTGGGACAGTGTATAAGTACCTAATCTAATCAAAATATTTAATATTATTTTTTTGTAGTAACTAACTAAAACTGAGCCCCAAAAGCAGATATTTGTCACATGACTGATATGACTTCATATGTTCCTAATATTGGTAAACAATTCTAAAAAAAAATCTTTAGTTCGTTAAGTGTTAATAAGTATTGTGTAGAATCTCAATATATAAATGAGACAAGTAAAACAGTTAAAAAGATATTTATTCATTTTTCCTGTTCGAAGAATTGAAGGAATATATGGCTCCAGCTAGTCCATAGAGATCAGGCACGTGTGTCTGGATAAATTAAAGTGTATTTTGGTGAAGATCAAGTTGATCTAAGTTTTAATATTATATTTTTTTTATAAGAAGTCATTCTTTTTTAACTTTTCAAAGAAAATTGGAATATTAAGATTAGAAATAAAGTAAAGGATGTTGGGTAATAATGGTTTATTCTTGTGTTCTGTACTATTATTAAATACCTATAATTGCTATTATGTAGTCATTGTCGGTAACAGAGATATCAATTCTTTGTATATTACTTACATGGAGTTCTTCACAGTTCTAAATTCAGTAGAGCAGAAATTACTGTTTGTCCTTGTCATAGCGCTTATGATCTTTGTCCATGCCTCTTAGTATACTATCACTAGTGAGAGTTATATTAGTCAAAAGATGTTTCATTTTAAAGAATGCAGATGTGTATAAAATTCGAGCTCCAGGTCTATATCCCCTTGCCCTTGTGCTAAAAGCTTCTTAAAATCGTTTTCAAAGAGGTTTTAATTTATAATAGGTAAATGTCAACATATTTGCACAAAATTCAGTGCAACATTAGATGAACAACAAACAACCTAGCCAGTGACGGTGATGTTTGCGAACAAGTGACCTCATTAAACTGATTGAAGTTTTTCACCTCTCTTGAGAGTAATCTACATTTTAATTACTTAAATTTCATAAGAATTAAGAAAAATATTGTTTTTTTTTTTATTTTCTTGAAAATATCCATATATGGTATTTATCCACACACTAGCATCTTGCACCGACTTACCCGAAAAAACATTTGTTACTTAAATAAGTTTTTTAATGTTTGTAATCGTTTATTGTTAATTTCATATAACTCAAAAATTTATTGTGAATGGTATTTGTATGGATACAGCTATAATAGATCTAATCAAATTGTTGTAATAATGTAAAATGGTTTAACTTAAAAAATCTGCTACTTATATAAGCTTTTACATTTGTAATTATTTTCTACCAGTATGTGAGCAGCAGAAGTAGTTTAACTTTTTTTATTTTTTATAATCAAACAGTTTGTCTTGAAATCATTATTAATGGAATCAGTTTTGTAAGTATTAAAAATTGACTGAAAAAATTAAACAGTAAAAATAATGATAAAAGAATATTTTTTTATTCACTCTTACCTTCCCAATTTAATCCTTCTCTCTCCTTGCCTCATTTTATGGCCATATTAATGTCTGCAAATATCTGTTATATATGCTATCTAAAGCTACTAAGAGAAAATGATGTATACAGTCGATACATACGTTTTATAATTAATATGTATTAATATGAACATTAGATTTTAAGATGACACCGAACTAACACTCTAGACCAGCGGTTCCTAAATGGTGCGCAGAGGTTCTGCTCCCTTCCGACAGTTAAATAAAACATTCGTAGAAAAAACTCATAACTACATCTAATTACGACTTTAATTTTAATACTATTATAAGAAAATGTGTGAAAAAATTTCATTCTTCACATTGAAATAGTTATAGTTACTTACTTAATTGTATTTATCTTTGTATAATAAATATTTTGTATTCCTTATATTATCTTTCATTTATAATTTCTTCTTCTTTTTACAGTCTTACATGAAAAATATTTAAACTACAAGGTAATTTCTTTATTTATCAAAATAGGGTTCCGCCAAAAAAAAGATCGTCAATTAGGGTTCCGAGACAAAAAAAAAATTGGGAACCTCTGTTGTAGATTATCAGTCCATTAATTTTTCATAAATAGTTTTAACTGCATACAAAATATTTTCGAGTATTTTGTATAGTAGCCTGAGGGCTTTGATAGTGTCCTAAGAAATAAATTGTATGAAGCCATGGTTGAATTCCACATCCCCGATAAACTGATAAGATTGGTTAAAGCTACAATGCGTAAAGTTGTTTGCAAAGTCGAAATACAGGGCGAACAATCACAGGCATTTGAAACGCATGTTGGGCTGCGACAGGGAGATGCGCTGGCGTGTCTCCTTTTCAACATAGCTCTGGAGAAGGCGGTCAGGGATGCCCAAATAGACAACAGGAGAAACATTTTTAATAAATCATCACAAATTTTGGCATATGCAGATGATGTTGACCTAGTTGCCCGCACAACACCACGCAAACTAGAAGAAATGTATACCACCCTGTCAAATGCCTAAAACAATATGCCCTGCAAGTAAATGAGGAGAAAACTAAGATAATGGCATCAACACCCAACAATAGAGCCAGAAACATCGGCTACCAATTCACGGTTGATAACTCTACATTTGAAGTGGTGGACAAATTCACATAGTTAGGCTCCCTGATCACCAAGGAGAACGTGATGACGGAAGAAATCAAGCGAAGAATAATCCTAGCAAACAAATGCTATTTTGGATTAAGTAGACATATGAGAAGCAGAAACTTAAGCCTAAAAACAAAAATAACCATATACAAAACCCTTATACAACCAGTGTTGACATATGGATCATTTCCAAGGCAGATGAAAACCTCAGATTCGGTGTCATCTGTGAAAGTGGTATTTGGAGAAGGAGATACAACTACGAGATATATCACAGATATAAATATGATGCACAAATGCGATGGTCAGATGACCTGAAGAAACACGCCTGGTCAAAATGGATGCAAATTGCCCAAGATAGAGAGTCATGGAAAAAGAATGAGCTATATCCAAGGATGGATGTTTAGGGCTGTATAGATAGATAGATAGATAAATATATATTTGATGGTAAAGACATAGTATCTCTTATAAAAATACGAAGACTAAAATGGGCAGGACATCTGGCAAGATCACAACAGAACAACCCTCCTAAAAGAATCCTTATATCATAACCTGTGGGAAGTAGAAGTAGGGGTAGGCCAAAACTTAGATGGAAGGATGGTGTAGATGAGGATGGTAGAAAAATAGGCACAGCAAACTGGCAATGGATAGGACTGCCTGGCGTAATAGACTTGTGAAGGTCGAGGCTCTTTTATAGATCTGTAGCACCAATGATGATGAAATAGTTTTAACAACAGTTGAATTTTAGGTTATTTAAAAAAACAATCGATGTGTACACAAGTTTATTTTTAATAAAATATAAAACTATATTATGCAAATATCACATGAGTATAGATAACATTCATTATATGTTGATAAACATTTTTTTGGTTTTATTATGTAAATAAATGTACAACAACGTATATCATTTCATAGCTAATACATTTACGAAACCTGTAGATGACTTAAATTCATTACTATGAAAGTACCGTACGCGTTACCGAATTAAATAAAGAAATAGTGAAAACATACAGTTAACATAAATAGGTCGGCAGAGAAAAATTGATTTAAAATACAAACACTCCTCTATATTGTATCTTCTTAATGTAGATTGACAATCAATATGGTATACTACCACATTATCAACTAAATACTAGGCCTGAAACCTGGTATCTTTGATTGATCGCGTGTTTCGTCATACAATGTTGGAATCTTAAAGGAACTAACTTGCATAAAAAAAAATCTCAGACTAATGGCAAGTTTATATAGCCCGAAATTAGACAATCCCAACATTGTACGGAAATTATTGTCCACTTCTAGAATTATACCCCAAACTGTACAATGTCCGAAATGATCAAAATTCGAAATGATTATCGAAACGCTCATCGATTCGAATCGATTATTAATGACAAGCGACACACCCAATCAAAAATCGAACATTTATTGTTAATTATTTGATATTTTTATATTTTCTATTTATTTATGTATACAGATATAAAATATAAATAATAACAAATTATTCTACAATAAAGTGATAATATTAGTGAAACATTTCAAAGCTTGAAAGCCTCGGGAGATTACATCACTATAATAGAGGGAAGATGTTTGTGAAACATTTCAGATTTTCAAGGGATGTGTATGATAATTTAAAATAAGTTAATCCGGACGATTTTCACATTTGGTCCCATTGAAGATAGCTTCAAATGGGTTTGACAGAAAATGACAGAATGAAATATTGGTGTTTCACAGTGTTGAAATTTATATTACAAATTAAACATACGCAATTAAAAGCAATAAGATATTTAAAAACTAATATTTAACGATTACGAAAAAAGAAAAAGTAAATAGTTTTAAAACAGTTTTTAACAGTAAATAGTAAAATGTCAGTATAAATAATAAAATTTAAACAGTATCTGTTGCAATCTGGCAGCTGGTGGTTTGAGGGTTCTGACTCTATTGCCAAATCTATCCGCTAACCTATCAAAGGGCAATTGCCAAAAAAATTTCTAATAATTTATTACAACTTATATCAAACGAAACAAATATTACTTCATTAATATTTTATATAAGGTATAAAATTGCAGAATCCATAAAATAATATGATAAAAATGTACCTTTTAAAAGCTTTATCTCTTTGTATTTGAAGCATATAACATATACATTATAAGAACATGGCAACACTGCCAACGCAATATTTCGTTCTGTGAACCTTAATTGACAGCTAATTTGAGGCTATCTTCAATGGGACCAAATGTGAAAATCGTCCGTTAATCCTATAATCCAGAAGTCAAAAACCCTGATTAATTATGGATTTATAACCTCATTCATGTTTTTTTGTCTTAAATAACAAATGGGGAATAATAGTAAAAATCAATGCGAATCGATATCTGTCATATTCTCCCAAATTTTGAGGCATCGCTGCTTGCTGAAATTCGAACATTGTACAGCAATTAGATGGCAGCAATGGTTAGAACTGAATGGCTAAGAATACTTAAGAAGATTCAGAATCTAGTTTAGAGCTGTCGGGATAATGCTGGAACTTCTTTGTTTTCGATGGTATATGGTCCATTTACTCTCCAAATTGAAGATCTTCCCGACTGGTCAGTGTTTTTCGTAGAATCAAGCAAGAAGCCACTGCCAAAGGAACACTAAAGAGAGAGGAAATCTACATCTGTAAATCGCTGGATGAAATATATTGATATAAAAGATTATATTGAAAAATAAAACATCATGCAAAGCATAAATTGTTTTCATTATCACGCCATGAACTTTTCAGGACATCACCAGCATATATTATAGTAATTTCCGATTTACTTCATTTCTTTTGTGTCCACTATTACGAAATAAATTCACAAATGAATTCTGATCATATCAGTTACCGCTTTTGCTGATTCTTTATACATTTTTTTAACATATAAAACGCTGACACTCGGTTAATTGTTATTAATCTAAATAGATAATTTAGAAACCAGATTTTGTAGATGCACGTTTCCGGAAGATTCACTCCTTTTCCTCAAATATTCTTTGGTTGTTTTCTGAAACCAAAATGAAAAATAACATAAGTAAAAGTGAAGTAACATACTAGGCTATTGAGATATAAAAAACATGGGCAAAAGGACGTAAGGCGTTCAAGGAATGTTATTGTTTCATATGGACTAACTGACCTCTAAAAAAAATCAAAAAGTGCTACTTAATGGAACCTATAACTAACTCGAAAACTAGACTTATCACTAACCAATGCATTACTGGAACTATAACTGGGGTTGAACTCTCTGGACACGAACAGAAGGACTGTATCTCACACTGCGAATTGGACTTGCTATTAAGTCGGCATTGAACACAAAACTTGGAAAACTGGGACAGGTAGAATTGCACTACAATTACCATTAAATTGCTACTATTAACCGCTACTATAATTTTTCCATAACGTAGGACAAAGAATAAAAGGACATTACAAATTTGATGATAAATTTGGACTCAAGCTAAAATGTCTGCCTCTGGCAGCTATATGAGCAATTATATTGAAGGCAGAAAACGTGGCTTAAATAAGACACACATAAACAAGAATTAAAACGCAAATTATTTCAAACACACTATCGAGCCAATCGAGCGGTTCAAATCAAAGAAAAATATCGAAGAATTTGCGCCTGTGACATAAACAAACAATAAAATGGTTTACATTAACACCCAGCAATGCAAATAAAATGATTGAAAACACTTTTGGGTATTTTAACTTTTACGAATAGGAAACTGAAGTACACTGAAATTATTATATCTTTATTTTAATTCATATATGAGGGGATTTCAAATTAAAACATATACGAGGGGATTCCAATATATTTGAATATATATTTCAAAGAATTTGGAAATGCTACAATGTGGGTCTGAGTCTTTGGGTTGAGATTGAGTGGGAGATTGATGCCTGTGGATCCTCCTATTGATGTGATTTTCTGAAGTTCTGATTGTCTTCAGACAAGCGTATTAATGACTGAATTAATTTGTGAAGGGGGATGATGAGAGTTGGCATGCAAGTAACGATTGGTATGGGTGGGTTTTCGATAAACAGAGTGGTTGAAAACCTTGGGATTGGTTTTTCTTTATAATAACGTAGAGAAACGATAGTGATGAATCAGTTTCCACCTCCATCGTAAACTGGATACTAGAAACAAATTTTATTTACAGTACAAAAGACATTTCAAAATCATACTTTTTACAGGTGAAAATACATACATTAAAATATTTTTTTTTCAAAATAGCCGCTCTAAAATGGCTGCTTTTGAAAACAAAAAATTCGACTTTTTGAAAATTGTTTGAAAGAATCAGGCCTTAAATATTTGTTACGTGGGAAAGTCTTTTACTTAATTGATGTTTACATAGAAATACCTCCTATTGTAATACTAACATTTAAAATGCCGAGTATAGATAAGAAAGAAAATATTTACCATATACTTAGTATCCGAATATCCGCTTTTCACGCTGAGATTCCACAAATTCAAAGCTAAGGTACCGGTATGTGTCACACTCAAATCGCTTCTCGTTGCCAACCTAACAAATAATTCAGTCGCTATCTGGGATTGCCTTCGGCAAGTTCCGAGATCCTTGAGCAAAGTTAGTATTTCCCTAATAACTATAGAGCACATATTGTTGATTTCATTGATGAATTTTGGATCGGAGCCGTAGAGAGCGTCGTTGGATTCAACTGAAACAAAAATACTAATTTACCACAAACAGATTTTTTATAACATGGTAAAAAAATTCTTCTAATAATTTAATTCTATCTGACTCATTCATATTGACAATCCAGACATATATCATACATTTTAAAGTAAATGATTTAAAATTATATTGTCAATATTTTAAGTTGCGTTCCTGGGACGACTTTGTTGAAAGATAGTTCATTCGATTACTTGAAATCAACTTTAACTTAAAAATATCCGTCAGAAAAATCATAGCAGGTGATCTGTCTTTAAAAAGACAAACATGAAATGATTATAGTAAAATTCTCCTGTTAGTGATACCACAGTAAATTGATAGATACTAAACAGACTAAAAAATTTTAAACAAACCTTTTTCTACCTGATATGGATACTCCTCTTGCGCAAATACTGACAACAGATCTAAAACGTTAACATATAATATTCCCAGGTTGCAATACTGTTTGTCCCAGTCTATCTGCCTCATCACATTAAGCAAAGACCGAGTTAGACCCAGCACACCTCTATCTGGATTATCAGGCACCACGAGGAGTGTTGACAAAAATTTTCGTATATAGGTAATAAAGTATGATTCAGATTTTGGTTCTGATTTCTTAATCTGTAGTAGTAAGGTAAGTGCCGCCTTCAAGCAAGCATCAGCTGAAAATGAAACAAAAATCTTAATAAAAAAAAGTAACTCACTATAGTTAATGCAATATAATTTACTTTTATTTTTAATACAGATACTCCGTGTAGGGTTTTATCATGGACGTATATGCTAGATTTTTGCACTGAGTGCCTTTCCCAAAGGCGGATAGTGATATGCCTTTCAAATATCGGTGGTACCGAGGAAATAAAATACTCATGGCGGACCAAAAATCTAGCAATGGAGTCGACATCTTGATTACCATAACTAAATACAAGCAGATAACAAATTTATTAAAATGGTTGCAAAACGGACAACAAGCGGCGCAAGAATGCCTATAAAATTGGCGTTTGTGAAGAGGTACAGCAAATAAAACGAAACTACTGCACTCCCCCACCATCTTTTCTCCTTTGTAAGGATGTATTCGGAGTCTATATTCAGAGAAGCATTAGACGAGGTCCTATGCGGAATTAAGATTAACGGAATCTGTTCTGTATTCAAGACCAGTGTTCTGAACTGACGAGTTCTGTGTTCAAGACCTCACCATCATCATCATCATTATCATTAGCCATTTTGCGTCCACTGCTGAACATAGGCCTCCCGTAAATAATTCCATTGCATCCGATCTTGAGCAACTTGAATCCAGTTACACTGGATGCGCTTTAAATCGTCCGACCACCTTGTTGGAGGACGTCCTCGACTACGATAAGCATCGTGTCTAGGCCTCCACTCTAAAATTTTCTTTGTCCATCTTCCATCACTGACCCTAGCAACATGTCCTGCCCAGTTCCATTTCAGGGTTGTAATTCTTTCAACTGCGTCCGTCACACCAGTTTTTCTCCTTACTATCTGACTCGAAACTCTGTTCCTGAGTGATACGCCCAACATTGACCTCTCCATCGCTCTCTGTGCCACTTGTATCTTATTAATTACTTTTCTGGTAAGTGTCAATGTTTCTGCTCCATATGTCAGAACTGGAAGTACACACTGATCAAAAACTTTTCTCTTCAAGCACATGGGAATAGCTGATTTAAAGACTTCCCTCAGTTTTCCGTAAGCTGCCCATGCCAGTCCTATTCTCCTTTTTAACTCTGTTGTTTGATTGTCTCTTCCCAATTTAATCTCGTGGCCCAGATACTTATAGGAATACACTTGTTCAATTTGCGTGCCATTAGTGGAAATGTTTTTTGCCAGTACCAGGTTGGTCATGTATTGTGTTTTGGAAAAATTAATTTTAAGGCCAACTCGTGCACAAGAGCTCTGAAGGTCTTGAAGAAGTTGGCATGCATGATCTACCTGATCTGCAATAAGGACTATGTCGTCTGCAAACCTCAAGTTGTTCAAAAATTCCCCATTTATATTTAATCCAATGTTTTCCCAATTATTTTTTCTCATAGCACTCTGTAATAGGGCGGTGAATAGTTTAGGAGAGATAGTGTCTCCTTGCCTAATACCTTTCTCCAAGGGAAATGTGTCTGTGTCACCATAGTACATTTTTACAGCAGCTGTTGCGCTATCATATATATTTCGAAGAAGAGTTGTGTACCTATGGTCAATACTGCACTCTGTAAGAGCTCTTAACATGGAGCTATGCTGGACTCAGTCAAATGCTTTCTCAAAGTCTACAAATATTAATATCAATGGCTTGTTGTATTCTATAACTTTCTCTATCAAGGATTTTATTACTTGTAGGTGGTCATTTGTTCCAAAGCCACTCCTAAATCCGGCCTGCTCTAGAGGTTGATGAAAATCTAGCTTAGGTCCCAGTCTGTTAGTAATTATTCTCATAAAGAGTTTATATAAATGAGATAATAAGTTGATAGGTCTGTAGTTGCCAATTTCTGTTACATCTCCTTTTTTATGCAATATTATCATAATGGCATTATTCCATTTTTCTGGCATATTTCCTTCAAAGAGGCAGGCATTATAAAGGGTTTTTAAAGCCTTTATGACGCATTCGCCTCCTAGTTTTATCATTTCACTTACAATGCCATCTTCTCCAGGTGTTTTGTTGTTCTTCATACCTTTTAATGCTGACTTAATTTCCTCTTCGGTTATATCTGGAAGTTCCTCTGACCCTTGATTTAGTATTGCTGGAATGTCTACTTCGGGAATGTGATCATCTCGACTATATAATGTTCTATAGTACTCTTCGATGATTTTTAGTATCTCTTGTTGTTCATGTATGACATGTCCTTGATTATTTTTTAACTTATAAATATTCCTCGTTCCTATTTTCAACTTTCGTTTTAGAACTTTTAGGCTTTTGTTTTGTTCTACGGTATCAGTTATTTCCTTAGTGTTAAAGTTCCTTATGTCTTTCCTAATGGCTTTTGAAATGGTTTTGTTTAAATTCCTTAGCTCTGCAATGTTCGTTGTATGCTTTTCTTTCATTTCCCTTCTTTTTTGCATTAGGTTTCTTGTGTCTTCTGTGAGTTTTTCATTTTTTGTTGAGTGCTTGGCTTGGCACCACTTCTTCTGTGACTTCTTCAGGGCTTCTACCAATTTTTCGTTAAGCTGTTCAATACTGGTTTCATCTTGCAGGTCTTTCTGTAGACTACTCTCTATTTCTTCCTGGTATGCCCTGGTGTTAGTAATCGCAGTGAATGTAACATTATTAGTCCTTGTTACCATATGTCTTCATATGGTAACACCAAACGTATGTGTTTCTATGGTGAGGTCTTCAAGACCTCACCATAGAAACAAAAATAAGGCTCCTTAAATGTTATGTGTCCTCAGAGCTTCTGTACCGAGTAGAAACGTGGACATTGAAGGCGAAAACTCTATCAAAACTTCAGGCTTTTGAGCTACAGTCATAAAGAAGGATCTTGAAGATACCATGGACAAAGTTACCGATGAAGAAGTACTGCGGAGGATGAACACAACTGAGGATTTGGTCAACATCGTGAAGGACGTAAGCTGCAGTACTTGGGACATATAATGAGAAATCAAGGCAGATACGAGCTACTTCAATGCATTTTATAAGATAAAATTGAAGAAAAAAGGACCTCAGGACGAAGAAGAATTTCCTGGCTTGCTAATCTGAGAGCATGTTATAGAAACACCTCAACACAGCTATTTCGTATAGCAACCAACAAAGTCATCATAGCCAGAATGATAGCCAACGTTCGGAACGGACAGACACTCTAAGAAGAAGAACAACAATAATACAATTCTGTCAAGAAGAAAATGTCAGCGTAATGAACAATTGATTTAAGCTTCCACCCCGTAGACTGGTAGTACCCGCAACGTAGTGAATTAAAAAAAATTGTCATTGAAAACATTTTGTTCACTTATTTTTTTAAATAAAATAGGCTGATCATGACGTATAAACATGTATTTTATATCAAAGTAAAGCTAATTTTTTAATATAATAATGATGTAAGATTGTCTGAGAAAAGATGGTCGCAAATTAGGGTCATAAGCTGTTAAAAACGCGAGTTATTAGTGCATTGGTTTGACTATCGACGCATGCTTTAAAAACTAATACAACTTGACACTAGACAAGAAAGAGGAAAACTTCATACCTTGGCCATGTTACAAGAAACAATAGAGCAAAGTTTTTGAAGTTGATTATCGAAGGGAAAATATAAAACGTGAGAGGACTGGAAAAGGCAAAACATTCGTGGTTGGACGATATAAGAGGTTGTACACTGTTTCAAGCTGTAAAGATAGGCATTATACTTCGTTTAGATTGTTGTCAACTTTCAATGAAGATAGTACCATAAGAAGAGTAACACAGACAAATTAAAATACCAGTACGACTTGTTTCTTTGATCTTATTCCCCCGCCCCGCAAGTCATTTAGATCACCTAGACCGTTTTTCGTTTAGATCTTCTTGAACATGAATCCTTCATCGTCTGATACATTAAAACCAACCGGATATACGTTAGGGTGGTCCTTATTTATAAGGAAAAAAATTTTTTTTCGAATTTTTTAGAAATTATTTGCCAGAATGTACCTTTATATAAGACATGAAAATATAACAAATTTCAGCTCAATCGGTTAATATTAACACGTGCCGCATCGACGCTAAAGTTGTGAGATTCAATGTAAGGCAGTTATTACCTATAAGAACGACAATGTACGCTCGACTGTAAACATAAAATTACGCATTTTTTTTAAACTTTAGTATAAAAACATACTAATTAAAATGAAAACGTAAAATAAAGATATAGTTTATCCTAATACTATATTTTTTATTTATTGAAATGATACATCCACTTCAGATACATATTTTGGATTTAAGTAAGCCTCCTTTTGTGGCGACTGGGAACTCTCTCCGGTACTCCTGAACAACCTGAATAAAAAAAAAATATATTGAATGTGTTTTCTGAACCTAGCCTATATAATGTGTTCAAGAAAAAAATAACAAAAAATTAAATTTATCTACTCTACGTCATATTATGTATCAGTTTTTAGTTTGTGAAAACTGTCATTATAGATAGCAGTTCGTGAAGGATTTAAAGTGTGCGTGAAGTACCTGTGTATTTTAAATGGGACTAACTTTTTCACACACTTTCAATGGGTTTTTCACACACTTTCATATAATCAAATATCCTTAACTTTCGCGTTGTCATGGTGATGACATAATGAGCAATTTAGGAAAAATAAAGTGTGGTAATAGTTTGGTGGGGGGGGTGGTTTGGAATGTTAATTTGAATTGTTTTTTGGTTATTAGGGTCAAAGTTACTATTATATTGGTAAATTTATGAATTGGAAATGGTAATTTAATATGTAATTGGTGTGTGTGTGGGGGGTGGTTTGTGAGTGTGTGTGGTATAAAATATTGGTTGTAACTGGTGCGTGATAGGGGTGTATGTGGGGAGGGTTAGGTAAGTGGGGGGATGAATTGTTGGATATCGACGTCCGTAGGTGGACGGGATAGGGTAGAGTTGGGTTAAGAGTGAGGTGAGATTTTTATTTCATATAGGAAATGTTTTAATTAAAGAATAGATATTTGGGGGTTTTAGTATTATGTAAGGGTGAAATTTTGGGGGGGGTGGGGATTGGGAAGGGGTATGTTTTTGAATTGGGTTGAAGATTGATTAGGAAGAAGATGAGGATGTGATGTGGGTTATGTTTTGGGTGTTTTGTGTGGGGGATGAGGGAGTGTTGGAAGAGGGGTGGTTAATGAATGAATAATGAATATGTGTTGATTGTTTGGGTTTTTGAAATTATTTTAATTAGTTGTTGTATTTATAGATTGTTTTGAGATTTTGTAGGTTTGAATAAGGAATGTATTTTTAATTGTAGTAATAATTTTTAGTTTTGATGTTTAAGTTTGTAATAGAATTGAAAAGTTTTTAAATATCTAAGTAATAAAGATAGTTGGAAAAAGGTTAAATAAAAAATGAATGGATATAAATTAAAATTAGGAATTTAAAATAATAGTTAGATTTAATAAAATTTGAGATGATTATCGAATATTAAGCTTGATGTCTCATGTCCTTAAAGCTTTTCTCAGAATTATACATACACGAATTTACAAGAAGTGCGAGTTTCAGATGAGTGACACTCAATTCGGATTTCGAAACGGATTGGGAACACGAGAGGCTCTGTTTGCTTTAAATGTGTTAACGCAACGATGCAGAGACATGAATGTAGATGTATATGCATGCTTTATTGACTATCGAAAAGCATTTGACTGTGTTAACCATCAAAAGATGATTGAAATTCTGAGAACAACTGGAGTTGACGAACAAGACTTGCGAATTATCTCAGAACTATACTGGCACCAAACGGCAACCATTGAAATAGAGCACACAACATCTGAAGATATACAAATCCGACGAGGAGTGAGACAGGGTTGCGTCTTATCACCCCTTCTGTTTAATTTATATTCGGAGTCCATATTCAGAGAAGCATTAGATCAGGTCCAAGGCGGAGTTAAGATTAACGGAATCAGCATAAACAACATCAGATATGCTGATGATACTGTTTTAATAGCAAGCAACGCACAAGAACTACAAAATATAATAAATGCGGTAGTTCACCACAGCGAAATGTTCGGCTTACATCTAAATGTTTCCAAAACGAAAACTTTAGTATTTTCAAAGACACCAATAAACATACATGTGTATGCCAAGGGTCAAATGATAGAACAGGTAAATTCTATAAAATATTTGGGAGCAAATATCAATAGTCAGTGTAACCCAAAAAAAGAAATACTATCAAGAATCGAACAAGCAAGAAGAACATTCATGAGCATGAAAACATTTTTTACAAGATCAGACCTTAGTCTGCAGCTTAGAATCCGAATGATTAGATGCTACGTTTTTTCTGTCTTACTATATGGCTGTGAAAGTTGGACAATGGACTCCGAAATAGAAAAAAGAATAGATGCCTTTGAGATGTATGTATACAGACGAATATTGAGAATTCCATGGGTACAAAGAGTTACTAATGTTGAGGTACTTCGTCGAATGAGTAAACAAAAAGAATTACTAAGAATAATCAAAGAGAGGAAAATGCAATACTTGGGTCATGTGTTGAGAGGCGAAAAATATAAATTACTTCAAGTTATACTGGAAGGAAAAGTACAAGGCAAAAGATCAGTAGGAAGACGTCAGAACTCATGGCTGAAAGACCTAAGGAGATGGTTCGACCGCTCATCCGCAGAAATCTTTCGCGCAGCAGTTTCCAAAACTACAATTGCCATTTGGATCGCCAACCTTCGAAAGGAGACGGCGCCATAAGAAGAAGAAGAAGATAATCCTCTCTGTTTTCCCAATTCAGCGGATCGTCCTGAAGAAATTCAACACAAATACCGAATCGTTTAAATAACTGAAGTGAATTGGCGGACAATAATTCAGTTGGTAGATCTTTTTGAACAAAATTTTGGACATCTCGGATTTGCAACGATAGTTTTTTCTCAATGACTTCTGTCTCTTCATTTTCTTCTTCTTTTTCATTCACAGTCTCTATGTTTTTACTTGCACATTCCATAATTTTTTGAGCCATTCTAATTTTTTCAACTCTCTCAATTCTATCGTCAAATATTGCCATGGCAGCACACTCTTCACTTAGATACCATAAATGGTTTAAAAATTTTGTTATTGCAATGGTTGCAATGTTTTCATTAATATTTTTAAATGTAACCAATTTTCTCAAAAAATATATATCATTTAGGGGAGCTCCTGTAGTATTCGTTGCTGAAAACCAGGCCTCTACATAACAGTATACAACGAAAACGCAAATTTCTGCATTCAGTTTGGAATTATCCTTTCTCATTTTCATTTGATCGCGAAATAAAAAAAGTTTTAAACAATAAATCGCTTTAGCCATCCATCTCGCTAAATGATATGCACCGGGGGCCCTAAAACTCACATTTGTTTTATCTCCCAAAAAAATGAGCGTCAATTGCAAAAACTCTTTGTAGTCATCACGTGGTTGCTCTTCTGCAAGTTTCTGTTTCACAAAATAAATAATTTCGGGCGCTACATCTTTCAGTGCATTATAAACGGCTTCATCGCTGGTATAATCTAAAAATTTCATTTTATCAATATTCTTCCAGTTTTCTTTAAGTGCTTTGAATTGAGCAATTTCAGGGCCGGATGTTACAATTGCTTTTGTCCTCGTGAATACACCAGCCAAAACGACCTCAAATATATGGTGTCGGCATGGAAGCCACAAAATATCTCGCCCTAACCTTTGTTGAAGCAGAACTGCAGCTCCTTTTATACGTCCAGTGTTTGATGCTGTAGTATCAAAACAAAAGGCTTGAATTTTTTCGGTTAAATTCCATTCATCAGTGATATGGAACACAGCAGAGCAAACTTCCGATCCTGCTGATGATGCAATTCCAGGTACTCCTAATAATTGTTCAAAATCTAAACCAACCGCGATCACAGGAAGCCGATCAATTTTCTCATTTTTTGTGATATCAGGCAATAATTTGGAATCCCAATGCACTTCAATAAAATTTGCATCATTTCCTACCGATTTTATTGATGAATATTTTATTTTCCGCAAAATCTCTCTATTTCTTTTGATAGACGATCTATTGAGAACAAACTCGGTGATATCTATATTAAGAGCTTCTAGGACGGCAGAAATAATATGCATTGCATCCCTGTCACTCACTTTACATTTGTCCAAGGCAGCGGCCAGGCGAGGTGTCATTAACGTCTTTCGTCCTCTCTTGTTTGAAGATGGACCCTGTTGAGATTCCGATATGAAATATATGTCATCTTCACTGTTGTCTTGATTTATCACTTTTTTCTGTGAATCTTCGTGTTCTTTATCTTCCATTTCAAAATGTCCAATCGAACAACTAGAATTTTCCAACAAATCTTCTTTTCTTTTCAACTCTGCAGCTGTGCGTTCTTCTTTCCGCTTTTCCTTACGTAATAATTTGATATCTACTCCCAACATACAACCTACTCTACCTTTCTCCCTTTGCTTAATTAAAAATTCTCTATCTTCGGCGATTTTAATCTCATTTAACGCATTTAAGGTGGCAATATCGAAAAGGTTGTCTAAAGCTTCTTTAAAATCATTTTCTTTTTCTCTCTGCCGTTCAGTATCTCTATTTTTAGATTTTTCTAAATTTCTGACATTATCGTACAAAGATTTTAATTTCAAAATACAGTTTGAACGGTTTTGAACTGGGATTCTTGCTTTTTTCCAAAAAACGACCACTTCATCAATAACTAAAGCACTGCTGTCATTAAGACTTAAATTTACCACTCTCATGTTATAAAAAAAGTACACTCAAAACATCTCGTTTACATGGTAATTTACTACCGCAGATTTGATTTTTCATCACTCCAACTAGATAAATATTGTTCCGCAAAGTGGACATTTCAGCACTTTTATCAATTACTTATATAGCACGTCTTTTCTTATGCACTTCAAGTACGAAACTAAAACGAATGTAGCATTGAACAAATAATATGTAAAAACAAAATTGACTTGTCGAGACTTATAGTCGCGCTTGTAGCGAATTCGAACGCACTTGGCGCC
The DNA here is from genome assembly GCA_918026665.1 of Diabrotica balteata. NCBI lineage: Eukaryota > Metazoa > Arthropoda > Insecta > Coleoptera > Chrysomelidae > Diabrotica > Diabrotica balteata. The sequence continues at coordinate 137,742,908 of OU898282.1, forward strand.
GACTCGTCGTAGCATGTTAGACAGTCAGATGCATGAAACTTCAAGGCCAATGCGGCACGTGTTAATATTATCGGATTGAGTTGAAATTTTGTATTTTTAATGTTTTGGTGTAACTGAACAAAATTACAAATAATTTTGAAAAAATATGAACTTTCGAAAATAAGGACCACCCTAATATACGTCATAATAAATTCAAATAATAAAATACAAGTAGTAAATATTTACCTTGGCCCAAACATTGATTAAAAAGAGCCACTTGTCCAGAGAGTAAATAGAGTTCCAGGCGAGTTGTGGCAGATAGTATAGAGGGAATAGTTATAAAACAATATGCTGCACAGGCCCTCACGAAATCGCCAGTCTTTCTTGAGTGCATACCTTTCATTATTTGTCGAGTATTCACAGAAAGGGTGTTAACTTGCTAAAAAAGAAATCCCGTATTATAGAAATATATAATTAAAAAGATAAAATTTGTATAGGCAGTTGCAATTTTTTGAGAGTCCAAATTTTATGATTTAGTGTAATCATTATTGGTTATAACTGACAGCTTGTTAACTTAATTGTAGTATGCAATCTATTTACTACATTGTAGACTCGAAATTTGGTTTTATTGTTCCTTCCCGGCCGTTACAGGCAGAGACTAGAAGAGTACACAATTTCCGCTTATGAACCAGCCAGTTCAGACTAGTGGGACCAGTCAGCCTTGAATCCGCTCGCAGAGATAAGTATCCCCCAAGAATTGTAGACGCGCCCAAGGATTTGAGACAGGCGTGTCTTTAGACAATGAGGACAGCGGCATTTATTTGAATGGTGACAGTAGGGTTCCCGCGAATATTATAATCGGTTCGCCAATTATTACAGTATCATTAAAGAAAAAACTGGCTTATGAGAATTTCTTCAATTCAGAAAATATTTCTCGTGACAGTTGGAAAGTTATGAATTATGACAGAAATAAACTTCAAATAAAAAAGTCTGTCCAAGCGCGATTACATCAAACGATTTCAATAATTACTTAATGATACTCTGTCAAATGTTTTAAGTATATAAATAATATTTTGTAATATAGGTATCTACTTTTATTTTGATAATTTTACTCTAATACATTATAGTACTACTAGCTAACGTGTACACTTTAGCCCCACTTTACTCTGCTTTTTCACTTTCACTCACTTATAGCACCAACTCAAACGGCTTTTGTTCATGACTCTCTTCAAACTTACTTATTGTCTGGATAATCGTATCCATCTGGAGGTCTCGATGAAGATCACAGTTTCTGAAGTACCATGGAGCGTTAACGATGTTCCTTAATATTTATTTATTCTGATATCGTTGTATAATTGGGATGTTACTTTCTTTTGTACAGTCCCATAGCTGTATCCCATATGTCCATATCGGTTTAAGGACTGCCTTATACAATAACAATTTGTTATATAGACAGAGTGGATTTTTTCTCTTCGACCAGTACATCTTTCTGAACTTAATTTCTAATTCCTCCTTTTTTTTTTCTTAATATGTGCTTTCCAACGTAACTTGGAATCTAATGTCATACCCAAATGTTTTGCCGTATTTGCATAAGGTATTTAGTTTCTATTTATACTAACTGGGATATATTGTTCTCTTTTGTTAGTAAACTTGACATGAACAGATTGTGTTTCATTCAATTGGATACGCCATCGCCTGGTCCAGATCTTAATTTGTTCAACAGAGTTCTGTAGCATGGTTGCTGCATCCTCGTGGTTTTGTCCGACTGCTAGAATGCATGTATTGGTTGCAAATGTCGCAATTGTGTTAGGTTCTAATGATGGAATATCGCTGGTATAGCACTGGCACCAGGACACTTCCTTGTGGAACTCCAGCTTTAATTTCTCTTAATTCTGAATATATTCATATTTAAGTCGAAAGTATCTGTCGGATATATATATGATTCTAGTAGTTCAGAATATTGTTTTGGTAAGTAGCATCTCATTTTATAATATAATCCATCATGTCACACTTTGTCAAAAGCCTGCGCTACATCGAGGAAAATTGCGGAACAGACTTTTCCTTCTTCTAGAGCTTTTTCTACTATATCTGTTATTCTATGCACCTGATCTATCGTTGAGTGGCTTGCTCTAACTCCAAACTGATGATTAGGAATTGGATTTTTTTCCTCTATAATCGGTTTTAGTCTCTTTAAGAGTAATTTTTCGTATAATTTATACATGACAGGCAACAGTGAAATAGACCTATATGAAGAAGCTCCTTGTGGAGGTTTTCCTGGTTTTAGTGTCATTATAATTTCTGCCACCTTCCATATCTTTGGTACGTACCTCAGCCTAAAGGAAGCGTTTACAAGATGTGTTAATTTTATTATAGCTTTCCTTGGACGTTGCTTTAACACTTCCCGAGTAATTAGATCAAATTCAGGAGCTTTCCTTGGAATTTATAATTTCTTTAATTTCCAAATATACTTCTTTTGGAGTTACCGGGCTAATCTCCATTTCATCTTAATCAGGGAGCTCTCAGTTAATTATTTCTTGTTCTTCATTGGGTTGAAAAGTATTTTCTAGGTGGTCAGCAAACCTGTTGGCCTTTTGTATATTGCTTCTTGCCCAGCTACCATTAGTGTTTCTAATTGGTGGATTGTGTAAGATTTGCCTTTGTAAGCGTTTGGTAGCCTTTCAGAATAAGTAATCATTAGCGCTATCATTTGATAATTCACTTAGGTAGATGCTAACCGTTTTAGTATGACTATTTTTTCATTCCATTCATTTATATGTATATATCTATTTTCTTGAATGGTGCCAGACACTTAAATTTAATATTTTTTAAATGGCGATGGAGGGTGAACAATTTCAACGAGCGGTGTATATTTAGTTCCACATGTGGACTGCTTAAAAGAAAAACTGAAAGAAAATGTTTTTTATCCCGCAGAAATCAAACAAAATGAAAAAATTCTTGTGATGGTAGATCAGTTAGATGTCAGGTCCGTAAAGAAATCCCGCAGTAGTCGCAATAATTAGAAGATTTGTCACAATGGATTGACCGAGTATCTAAACCTGATTGGCACGTGTGTATTACATGAATAATACATGATAATACATAAAAGTCGCTTATTCATCCCGTTTTCGACTGTTTTTTGATCTACCTTCTAGATGGAAAACGAGTTTTTAATTGAAAAGTAGCGAAACGATATAATTTACAGAATACAAATTTTTGAAGAGGAGAATGTTTAGTAAATACCCTATTCATTTTTTAAAGTATTATATTTTAATCCAGATTAACAGTTATCTTCTTCATATCTAAAGTGCTTTATTCTAAGAATAAAAAATATTCCCATTGTTTCAATCTAAAAAAGGTTTCTTTCGGGATTCACACACCATTAAAAATGTAGTATTATAAATCATAGTTCATAGTTTTTTACAGATTAACCTTTAGAATTTAAGATAATTTTAAATTGCGTTTTATTTTGTATGGAATATATTGGAATTACAATATCGAAAAAGCCAAATAATATTAGTCACCAAAATTATACTGTAAAAAGCGTAAAAAAGATTACGAGATTCCACGATTTTATAAAGTATTCCACAGTACTAAAAATTCGTTTCGTATTAACAATAGTTTAACACAATAAGTTTACGGTTATTAATTACAGTTTTTCCAATCTTGTACCCGCAGCGACTTCAGATCTTCTTTTGCCGACTCCAGCCATTTTCTTCGGGGGCGGCCTCTTTTTCTTTTTGTACCAGCCTCCCTGTTTATCAATTCATTGGGAACTCTTCCTTCCTTTATTCTTGCTATATGCCCGAGCCATCCTAATCTTTGAATTTTAGCGAGTCTTGTTATTTTTGGTTGCTCATATATTTGCATTATTTCTTCATTCGTTCTTCTTCGCCAGATGTTCCCCTCTTTTACACCGCCGTATATTCTTCTAAGAATTTTTCGTTCCCATCTATCTAATTTTACTTCCATATCTTTATTTAGTGTCCAGGTCTCGCTAGCATAGAGTACTGTAGGTCGGATAACTGTTGTATATATTCGTATATTATCTTCGACCTCAGTATCTTAGTCAGGCTCCCAGCACTCTTATTACCTTTGGCCATTCTTTTTATGATTTCTTGGTTCTCTTCGTTCCTCTTTGTTAAGTGTCACTCCCAAGTAATCGAATTGGCTAACAACTTCAAAGTTATATTCTTTACTTGGGCTTTGTATCTTAAAGGACTGTCCTAGATGATTTTCGTTTCCCATCATCACCATATATTTTGTTTTTTCTTCGTTTATTTCTAAACCATATTCCCTGACTATTCTCTCTATTCTAGTAAAGATTTCTCTTAATTATGCAGGTCTCCTTGTTATTAAGACCTAACATCATCTGCATATGCTACACATTGATGCCTGTGATGATATATTGTGCCTCTAGTGTAGATATTAGATTCTCGTAAAATCTTCTCTGAGATCAAATTGAAAAAATCTGTTGATAACGGGTTACCTTATTGCAGACCTCTATTCGTGATAAAGCTATCCGAAACCCGTCCTTCTAACATGACTTTACTTTTAGTATCATTGAGTATGCATTTAGTCAGTCTTACTATTTTTGGTGGAAATTCAAAATGTTCTAGTGCTTAATATACCATATTTCTTTTTATAGTATCATATGCCTGTCTAAAATCAATAAACAGCATGTGTAATGTTAGGTTGAATTCATATGAGCTAGCTAAAATTTGTTTCATTGTAAAAATTTGGTCTGTTACCGATCTGTTTGCTCTGAAACCTGCTTGATATTCACCTAGACAATTTTCAACTTTTGTTTTAATTTTATTTCTAATTGATATGGCCAGAATCTTATACACTGTATCTTGTAGAGCTATTCCCCTGTAATTTTTACATTCTGTAACGTCTCCTTTTTTATGCACTAGACATAAGATTGCTTCTTTCCACTGATTGGGTATTTTTTCTCTGATCCACACTTCGCGTATTAACTCAGCGATTTCTTCTTGCACCATTTCGCCACCTTCTTTTAAAAACTCAGCAATGATACCACTTTCACCAGGTGCTTTGTTGTTTTTTAAGTTTTTTATGATCTCTATAATTTCTTCCTTGGTAGGTACTTCTTCATTTACATCTGGGTCCCTTACTTCTTCATTAATTACAATAATAGTTAATAATAATCTTACTTTTCATTTTTTTAAATTTCATTACTATAATCTTTACTTTAATAAACTTTCTTTCTTCCAATTTTCCCTATGCAGACATATTTTTTACAGTACCGCGATATTTACAACAAGAGTGTTAAAACAAAAATGAACCAATATTGCGCAATATTACTCACAGACGCAGCAATATTTACAATATTTCTCAATAAAAATCAAAGTCATGTTGATTGACACAATATATTGCGCAATCATTCAATGGATCGAATAGACGATATAGACGATCAATATATTGTACAATATAAATTATTGTCCAATATATTGACAATAATATTGACCGTCTAAGGGCCGCTTAGCACTTTCAAATTTTAGAACCTATAAAATATAAGATTTTTTACCTTTTTTTTGTTCTTTACTGCCCTAATGGCTCCACTAAAGTTTGAACGTAAGAATTCATTTACTAGCGATTGACACAGAAAGAGAAATAATCTATTAAAATTGTTTTAAAAAATATTATTCCACATAACACAGTTTATTTTCGAAATTTTAAGTTATATTATACTGTCAAACAATCGAAAAATAATTTAATTGGGTCAACACCGGTCCTGTCGAGAGGATCCAATAGGTATAATATCCAATTATGAATAACCTCTATTATTATTAAAGAGTATTGAGTAGATATCTAGATTATAAGTAGTTATAATACATAGCAAAATATATCAGCAACAACATTTACATTTAATGTGGTTCGACAATTTGGTGTGTAGACGATTTTTTTATTATTTACTTGAACTTAAAAATAGGGGATTCCCATAATAGTGAAAATTGTGGATGTCTACGCAGAGAATAATATATAAATAGGGGGAATTGAACGAGAACATGATCAGAAGCAGTGCTTTTCTTAGTGTTATATCGCTCCTCGCAGTGTTCGCGTCAACAACAGTGGGAGCAATGGCCGGTGAAAGTGACTATACACAACAACGACAAGCTATACTACACGCAGAAAAAAATATGTTTATTGGTAGCCAGTTGCAGTTAAACGATAGAGAAAAAGAAGTTGATGATATAGTTTTGAAAATAAAGAAATCTGAATTACAAGAAGGATATAAAAATGTGTCGAGTTTTTTGGCTGCACAACACTTTTTTGACGCGAGGAAGAAAATAGAACAATCGGAAATGTTTTCGATTATTAAAAAAATTCCTAAAGGTGGCTCGTTACATACGCATTACCTTTCGGCAGTGTCGGTGGATTTTATTATAAAAAACATTACGTATTTAGATAATATTTACGGTTGTGATTTAAATGGAACTTTTAAATTGTCTTTTGTTAACGATACCTACAAAAATACTAGCTGTGAATGGAAAAAGTTAGAAGATTATAGAAAGCAAGATCCAAATTTCGATGAATGGTTGTACAGTCAACTGTCTTTGGTAGTGGAAAATCCTGGTGAAGTGTACCCCAGTGCAAATACAATTTGGGCCAAATTCAAAAAGACTTTCAGCACCCAATACGACATGGTATGTTACAGACCAGTATTTGAAATGTTTATTTATCAACTTTTGAAAGAACTATATTTAGATAATGTTATGTACACTGAACTAAGAGGAACCATAATGCCCCTGTTTGATCTCAACGGTACTCTTTACTCTAAGAAAGAATACTTAGAAATATTCGTCCAAGTTGTCGAGCAGTTTAAAAAAGACTATCCTGGTTTTGTAGGAGTGCGATACATACATTCCGTGTACCGTGGTTTTTCGCCGGATGATCTGAGAAAAGATCTTGAAGATCTAGTGCAATTAAAAAAATCTTTTCCAGATTTTATAGCTGGTTTTGACTTAGTCGGTTACGAAGAAGAGGGACACACCCTATTCGAAATTCACGATGTTTTAATGGACTATACAAAAGAACTAAAATTCTTTTTTCATGCTGGAGAAACTAACTGGTTTGGACACACCGACGAAAACCTCTTAGACGCCGTGTTACTTAACAGTAGTAGGATAGGACACGGATTTGGTTTGAACAAGCATCCAGTCGTGGAAAAACTTGCTAGGGATAAAAATATTTGTATAGAATTATGTCCTATCTCCAACCAAGTACTCATGTTGATTCAGGACCTACGGAACCATCCTGTTGTGGGGCTAATGGCTAATGGATTCCCTGTAGTTATTTGCAACGACGATCCCTCGGCCTGGGAAGCAACTGGTTTAAGTTATGATTGGTACGTTGCATTTATGGCGATGACGTCAGAGGCGAATGGTATACAGGTATTAAAACAGTTTGCTATCAACTCTATTGTGTACAGTGCAATGGGCGATTCAGAAAAACAGGTCGCTCTGAGCCAGTGGGAACGCAGTTGGCAAAAATTTATTGATGAGATTTTAGCTCTATATGCAAACAAAGTTTAAATGATTCATGTCTAATAATTTATGAACAAATTTTATTTATATTTTATTTAAAACAGAAATAAATCATTAAATGCTTTTTTTTATTTTCCCTCTAAACTATAGTCTGTCCCATCTTGACTTTACAGTACAGGTTCTTATGACCAACAATGATGCCAAATTTTATCAGAAACAGGTTTAAAGCCAATATACTTTTTTCTATAGGATAACTATAAATATCTTATTATTAATATTATTGACATTTTGCGGCTGTCAAGGGTTCTAAAACTTTTTTTTTCGAAAAATACCTTTATGTGAATAAAATAAAAATAATTTTGTATAAAACATTTGTATAATAATGTATTTAAGCGCATAAATATGTTAAACCTTAATAAATACGTAGGTACCTACATAAATAATTAAAATGTTTTAAACTGTGTATTTTACGTTTCTTCTATACTCCCGTCTTCCTCACTTTCACTGGCACTGTCTTCATTAAGGTTTATTATAACTGGGTCGATATTGTCCAGTAAATTATCGATATTCCACATCTGTTTTTCTATGCTAATTACGTGTTGCACGTAATTATTCCATTTTTGTGGAGTAACTTCATGTATTCGCTGTGTGCAATGGGTAACTCCTTTTTTTAACGGAGTTTTGGGGGTGTGACAAACGTCAATTAAAAGATGCCCTATGTTAAGAAGTAGTAGACTACTAAGGAGCAGCAAGAAAAGGTGACGTAGTGCAATCGATAGGAATGCACAAAAAACAGCGTTGTGGACTGTTTCGGTGGAAACATAGAGAAATAACAAATAAGAGAGTGCTTCGTTGCATACATAAAACTGGCACAGTGTGACGTCACTCGATGCTAGCGACCTGATGAACTACTTACTCAACTAAACGACCAGAAAATGGAACGCGGGATATTTAAAATTATTATATTTCAGTAGAGAATCTCAGTTTACAGATAATTTTACAGGAAAGACTTTAAACTGAATTTCCTCATACTCTAACCTAAAATATATGTGAAAAATTATGTGTAACGATCTAAATATATGTTCAGAATCAAAATATGTAAATTTTATTTGTTGTTTTTAGGTTAAAGTATGCAAAAGTTCAGTTTAAAGTCTCTCCTGTAAAATTATCTGTAAAATGAGATAGAAGGATTTCTCGATGCTAAGCCATCGATATTTTCCTCATAAATTTTCAGAAAAATAGGGGACATGAACACTGGGAAAAAAAAACTACACATGTTTTATTTTTATTAATCCTCACAGGGACCCCCCCACTTACCGCATGCATGTATGGAGTGCTGATAAAACAAAATAGAAAAACATATACAGAACAATTGTTTTGAAATATAAAGTTTTGAGATATAAAACACAGATCAACACAAAATGCATGCATGTCCCCGCTCTTCTTTATTTATCTTAAATTTTACAAAATGCAGATATTACAAATTTGATTAGTAGGTAGCGTAAAAATATTCAAAGAAAAATATTACACAATACACAGAGAACTTTACTAAAGCTAAAATAAATACCCTTAAAATAATAACTCTTACAATAAATAAGTAAAATACTTTTAGGTGATAAACAAATCGAACAAACCTGCAATTTAAATATATGTTCATAAGAGAAATATTTGCCAATAAAAAACTTTTTGACTACACTATAGTCTCCAGTACAAGGACCTAAAATTTCATTGTGTATGCATTCCTTGCAACGTGTCTGACAAACTTTTCCTCTGTGAAAGGATCCTTTTCGATCCTTATATTGGATTAAATTATTTAATTTGATAAAATAAGCCTTTCTCTTCAATTTGGTTCTTTCAGAATTTATTTTGATCTAATAATTTACCCATAATAATGTTGTTAGATACATGATTTCTGAGATAAACAATTTTAACTTTGCAATAACTGTTAAGTGAAAATCCACAAGGAATCTACGTTCCTGTAGTTGGCTGTATACCATATATTAAAAAATTTATTAAAAATCCTTTGTAAAAGGTATATATTTAATGGATGTAACTATGAAAAGCTGCGTATTTATGCGACATGGGGTGGTTGGATGAAAATGGAATTATGTGGTCAGTCTGTGTAGGTTTCCTATAGATACTGAAGTCGAAGTGGTCATTTAATCTGGTAATGGTAAGATCAAGAAAATTAATTGACATGGATGATTCTAGTTCCATGGTGAACTTGATGTTGGGGTGAATTTGGTTGATTTTGTAGAGTAAAAGTTTAGCTGAATTAGAATTACCTGAAATGATGACTAAACAGTCGTCAACATAGCGAAACCAGTGGAGTATTTCAGGGTTTTTCATGATCTGTGTGGATTCTAAATTATCCATAAATACATCAGCTAATAGAGGAGAGAGACAACTACCCATGGCTAAACCATCAGGTTGTCTATTTGTTGTTAAAAACAAAGAAATCTTGATCTAAACAAAGTTTTAGTAGTTGGATAATGGAGTTGGCTATGAGAAGAGAATGAACCAGATTAATTGTTTCTTGTTTAGGGACAGACGTGAATAGATTGCTAACATCAAATGAAAGCATAGTAATGTTGGGGTGAAGGTTAAATATATACCTTTTACAAAGGATTTTTAATAAATTTGTTAAGTAAAACTTCTTGAAATTTTTATAGCTGAATACATGTGATATTGTCTCTATTATTACGCAAAATTAAAGTTTGTTGTGTATTTTTAGAAAATTTTTTAATAATTTTCAAAAAAATCGATTTTGAAGCTATTTTGAAACAATTTAGCAACAAATTAACAAAAATAACTTTACTAGCTCCCATTTTAAAGTATATTCTATACTTTTCAGTAAAATTGTGTCACTTTTCCATATAATTCAAAATGGGTCTTCACCTTTAGTATGTCTTTAAAATTAAATAGCTATCTTACATGTTTATATATTGTTTATAAGTGAAAAATGACGTTTAATCTTTTGCACATTTTGTTTATTACATACAACAAATTTATCAAAAGTAGTTGTTAGATACATGTATCAAAGAGTTTCACGAAAAAGGCTTTTTATTTGTTAATTTCTCTGGTCTATCTAAGAATTTATAAACTTGATTTTCTTTTCTTTTGATTTTTATTTTATGGTCTATGGCATGTGGAAAAATAATTGTTATAAACAAAGGATATATTTTTTTCAGAATAGGCATAATTATAGTTTGTAAAATGTAGGGAATATTTTCGGTTATAAATTAAAAAAAAATATTCGCCAACGATTTGTCAGACTTGATTTTAACAGAAAACGTTCCAAAAATAGAAAACGCATTGTGGTTGACCTCATTTAACATATGGTATTCAAAAGATTAGTAAACAAGATTTATGTAAACAATAGTTGATAATAATATAAATATTAATTATATAACCCACATTAATATTGACAAAGCTGCTTTTATCACCCTAACAGCAAGATAAGTGAATGTATTATGAAGGTCATATCGACCAACCAAAGTTTTTATTTAACGCTAAAAAAATATCATAAAATAGAAAAGAGACAGAAAAGGTCAGAATTTAGTAATGAGGCTTTAAAGTAATCTGTACTCATATTCATCATCAGTGATGAACAATTTGGCTTCCGAAATGGATTTGGGACACGGGAAGCATTAACCAGTTTTATTATACTGCTGCAAAAATGTCGAGACCAAAAAAAGGATCTCTTTTTATGTTTTATTGACTATCAAAAGGCCTTCGACAAAGTAAAACATGATAAACTGATGGATTGCCTTCACAAAAAGGGACTAGACGAGAACGATTTTAAAATTATCCAAACACTGTATTTTAACCAAACTGCAGCAGTTAGAACAGAAGCCGGTGACACAGAAATATTCAATATCAAGCGAGGTGTACGACAGGGTGTGTATTGTCACCACTACTTTTCAATATATATTCGGAAGAAATCTTTGCACGAGCACTAGAGCAATCAAGAGAAGGTGTTAAAATTAACGGCAGAGTTCTAAATAATGTACGATACGCCGACGACACGGTCCTAATTGCAGAGAGCGCACAGGATCTCCAGACACTCTTAGATCGCGTCAGATCGATCGGAGAACAATACGGCCTCAGCATTAACGTCAAGAAAACAAAAACAATGATTGTCTCCAAAACATCCATCCATCCACCCATGGCTTTAAACGTGAATGGTAACATTATCGAAAATGTCGAGAAATTTCGATATCTAGGGTGCTGGATAACGAAAGATATAGATCCAGACATTAGAAATAAAATCGCGAATTGAACAAGCAAGAAATGTCTTTTTAAAAATGAAACAAATGTTTACGTCCCAAACACTCAATCTCAAAATCCGATACCGAATGCTGAAATGTTACGTTTACAGCATCTTACTATATGGAATGGAGGCCTGGACCTTCAAAATCAACTCACTAAGGCGTTTGGAAAGTTTTGAAATGTGGTTATTTCGAAGGATGCTGAAAGTCCCCTGGACAGCGCATATGAGCAACGAGCAGGTCCTACACAAGATGGGTACCGACAGAGAACTCTTAAAAATAATGAAAACACGGAAAACCTCATATTTGGGACACATATACAGAAATGAGAAATACCAGCTACTGCAGCTTCTTATAGAGGGAAGGTAGAAGGAAAGCGTGGTCCTGGTAGACGGCAGGCGTCCTCGGTTGAAGAACATTCGTGAGTGGACTGGTTTGGATTCTCAATCTTTAATAAGAAAAGCCAGGGACAGAAATGATTTTGCTGAGGTTATCGCCAACCTTCATTGAAGACGGCACCCAAAGAAGAAGAAGTACTCATATTAGACCTTGGTTTTATTTATATCCCATGTTAAGGTGGTAGTCGTATTTGTGACGTTAACTTTAAGGTATCTCTTAATTCTTCTTCTTCTTCTTCGTGCGACTAGGATTACTCCTGTTTGCCTGCCTCTCAGGAGCAATCCCCTAGTTCATATAACAAAAAAAATTTGGTTTTTTTTTTTTTTCATTTTTTGCCTAAAGTAAGTGTTGTAATGTGTAATTTCTGTACAGATTATGAAAGCACTCTAAAAGACCTTTAATTTGAGCCGGTATACGTTCAATTTAATTTATTTGTTATTGCAAAAATGACGAATGAAGGTCAAAATTAAAAACGTAATATTTAAATCCGTAAAATAGTTTCGAAATACAATTCAGGTTTCTGCTTAAAGGATTCCCCACACCGACGCGAAACTTTTGCGACGCGAAACCGTTGCGGAACATTCGCAGGCGGAGCACTATTAAATTCATTATATATAATATATAATGAAAACTTACCATTTTCTCCTAGAAATGACCCTATATTATCCCAGACTTTATCCTTTTTTCTTATATTTTTATAATCTTCGTCACTTACATCATAAATTATAGGATATTGTTTCACAATTTCAATTAGTTTTTCTGTAACAGCCATTTTAATAATTCACGCGAAACTATAACTTGCTATAACTGCAGCGGAAAAAACCGTGCATGCAGCGTTTCATGAAACGTCAACGCTGTTCTGCCGCGACCGTTCCGGTTTCCGTCCGAACTTGTCTGAACACTATCGTCGGAGCGGGATAAGTATTTATAAAATTATACTTATCCGCTGGACGTTTTGTGGAGGCATTGTCTTAAAAAAGACAAATGCCTAAGGGTTATTTATTGTAGGGAATAAAACAACCATTTCTAAGTAGAAAAAAACTCAGCTTCGGAGTCTTTTTAAACTTTTTGCAGTCCTCCAACGAGGAGCCCTGCGGCTACTCCGTAAGAGTAAAACCACGACTCACTGTAAATCGAAAATGTCCCATATTTAAAGTATATTTAACTTTTATATGAAACTTTTACGATTTTTAACCAATAGAATTTATTAAAACTTCCAGAAGGAGGGACGATGCACGTCGATGCGCGAGATTGCGGCGCTCGGCGACATCCCTCCCGCTTTGGAGACTCTGAGGCTGATAAAAAAAGCTGATTTTATTAAAAGCATTAAGAAAACAGAATTTTTTACAAGTCAAAAAATTAATTAAAAAAAAAATAATGCATAAAAATGGCAAAATTGAATGTTCAAATGTTATCAAAGTCATTACTTACAGTTTTCTTAACACAAAACTACACTCGCGTGGCACTACACTGCACAAAAACACTCACAGGCGGTGGTCGGTGTTGTAGCCGGCTTCTGCAGGTCCCTCCTCGGCGATGTGGTCGGTCGTCGGCCGCTACGTCTCGTTCTAGCCCTTCAGTACCTTTTGCATGTCGTCGGTGGGTCGTAGGCGAGTTTACCTGAGCCTCCGTGGTGCTCCCACATACTGGTAGGGCAGGCAGTGACTGGCTACTCCGGGGACATCCATCGTGCATCAGGTACGGCATCAAGGTAGGTTGGCTTCGGAGAAGGTCACACATCGACGGTTACAGGTTGCAGAATGGTGGATATCGGCATATTAGTGTATAACATACTAATATCCGATCCTCTCCCCGCTGTTTCTTGAGTGGTTCTTGTTGCAGACCACGTGTAGGAATTTCTGCGATGTTGGAACGCTAGCATGAGAACTCTGAACACTCAGAGCGTGGTTACGTTCGAATTTTGTTGGGCGCCATATCGTCGGAGCGGGATAAGTATTTATAAAATTATACTTATCCGCTGGACGTTTTGTGGAGGCATTGTCTTAAAAAAGACAAATGCCTAAGGGTTATTTATTGTAGGGAATAAAAACAACCATTTCTAAGTAGGAAAAAACTCAGCTTCAGAGTCTTTTTAAACTTTTTGCAGAGTCTTCCAACGAGGAGCCCTGCGGCTACTCCGTAAGAGTAAAACCACGACTCACTGTAAATCGAAAATGTCCCATATTTAAAGTATATTTAACTTTTATATGAAACTTTTACGATTTTTAACCAATAGAATTTATTAAAACTTCCAGAAGGAGTGACGATGCACGTCGATGCGCGAGATTGCGGCGCTCGGCGACACTCGGGGGAACAAATAGGGGTCTAAACTCTTTGTATTGCCTCCGGGTGCTCTGTAGAGGGCTTCGAAAAACATCAACGATAGCTCCTCTACTTAACTCCATTTTCAGGGTATGGACTCGTAAATGTTTTCTTCTGGTATCTTGCCTTGAAAAAGGCAAGATATTTCTTACATGACAAGGTTAAGTCGAAATAAAAATACCAGGTTGCAGTAGAATAACATCTCCAGCCACAGAGTATGGGAAAATCTAAAAACAAGAAAGCAGAGCCCCGAGAGCACTGATATCTAAAAAAAAATAAAAAAAAAATATAGAGCTGAGGTTTATGATGTTATCTACACTAATGAAACGTATCTCCACAGCAGCCATACAACATCTAAATCATGGGGTGATGGTACAAGCAAGTGTTTAAAGTCTCCTGTTGCCAAAGGTCAGCGGTTAATTATAGGACATGCAGGAGGGGAAAAAGGTTTCGTTCCAAACGGGCTACTAATTTTCAAATCTGGTCAGCGTACAAGAGATTATCATAACGATATGAACCACGAAAACATAAAATGGCTTCAAGAAAAGTTAATTCCCAACTTGCAGCAGAAAACCGTGCTTGTATTGGACAACGCATCCTATCATAACATAAACTGTGAAGCGGAGCCTACATCTTCATGGACAAATGCCATGCAGCGATGGCTAACAGAAAGATGCATTTATTTTGCAGTGACTGATACAAAACCAGAACTTTATTAAAAAAAATAAATTAAATAAACCAACACAAACAATATGTAGTAGACATTATAATGGCGAAACAAGGACACATTGTATTACGTCTTCTTCCATACCACCCTGAACTAAATCCTATTGAAAACATTTTCTTATCTAACCTCATTGCAATTCCTAATAATCTCTGATTTCTGGTAGTTATGACGCATGGAGAATTCCAAACAAATTTTCAATTAATCATGAGCATTCAACAAATCAGTAAATAAATTATCATTATCACTAAATCAAATTATCCGTTGTACCCTTATTTGAATATCATTTTATTTACTGTCCTAATTACCATTATAAATCGATAAAAAAATAGTTAATTTGTAAATAATTTGTAAGTACATAGCTATAATTGTTTAGAAATCTTAAAAATAAATTATTAAATTAAATGTGTATTAGTTATACATCTCATAATATTAGTAATATGTCTCAACTCAAAATAACAAATTGAAACTGTAAATTTACTGTTCGTATTTTGAGAACGATTTCCGAAGTGGAAATTGAAACGTCAATAAACGTAATTTAACCTTTAATTGTGGCTTATTCCCAGTTAAATAGTAATTGATATTTGGTTGTTATGCAGAGTACTTCCCTTTTATCCTTCCACTTTGAAATGTAGCTTTTGACTGTGTTTCGCATGAATTACTGTTGGAAAAAATGCATAAGTACGGTATTAGGGGAAACACTCTTAATCTATTTAGATCATAATTAACAAATAGAAAACAGGCAGTTTTTCTTAATAACAGCTATTCTGAGTTTAACACTGTCGAATATGGTGTACCTCAAGGTTCGATATTAGGACCCACTTTGTTTCTTATTTATCTGAACGATTTATTTCACTACACTTTTCCTATAAAATGTGTTTGCTTCGCAGATGATACAACTCTCATAAATACTGATATTAATCAGAATAATTTAAAAATTAAAATAGATAGTGATACCAAGAAAGCAAAAAACTGGTTCTCACATAATGTTCTTCTTCTTCTCGTGCCACTCTTAGCGGAGATTGGAAATCATCATGGCCACTGCGACTTTGTTAGCAGCGCGCCTGAAAAGTTCAATCGAACTACACCCGAACCATTCACGTAGATTACGATGCCACGATATTTTTCTTCTTCCCACACTTCTTTTGCCCTTAATTTTGCCCTGCATGATGTTTCTTAAAAGTTCGTACTTTTCACCTCTCACAATGTGCCCCAAGTATTCCATCTTTCTAGTTTTTATCTCATTTAGAATTTCGCATCTTTTGTCTAAAGTTTGGAGTACTTGCGTGTTAGTGACGCGGTCCATCCATGATATTCTGAGAATGCGCCTATAGCACCACATCTCGAAAGCTTCGATGTTTTTTATGGTCAACTGTTTTAGTGTCCAAGCCTCAACTCCATATAACAGGGTAGAAAAGACATAACACCGCAGCATTCGTATTCGTAACTTTATATTGATATCACGATTGCAAAAGAGTTTGCGCATTCTATTAAATACTGATTTAGCGATTTCTATTCTACATCTAATCTCTTTTGTTTGATCAGTATCGTCTGTGATCCAAGCACCTAGATATTTATAACAGGGCACACGCTCAATCGTTGTATTATCTATTACAAGATTAGCTCTGATGTTCTTTGATTTCGTGATTACCATAAATTTAGTTTTTTTCAAATTAATTTTCAAGCCGTAACTGTTACAGTATATATTGAGACTTTGAACGAGATGTTGTAGTTCTACTAGCGTTCCCGTTAGGAGAACTGTATCGTCTACATACCTTATATTGTTGATCGTCTCACCATTTATTATCAGACCAAGATCTTCTTCCTCGAGTGCTTGTTCACAGATAGCTTCACTATACAGATTAAATAAGAGTGGCGATAAGATACATCCCTGCCGGACTCCTCGACGGATTTGAATTTCTTCTGTTAGTCTGCCCTCAACCTTGACATTTGCTGTTTGATTCCAATATATATTGCATATAATTCGAATATCTCGGCTGTCTATATTTTTCTTTATTAGAACTTGTCTTAGTGGTTCATGTTGTACTTTGTCAAAGGCCTTTTCGAAATCAATAAAGCAGGCGTAAATTTTCTTGGTTCATGTCTAAGCATCTCTGTGAGAGAACGTTCATTGCAAACAGAGCCTCCCTTGTACCCAGTCCTTTTCTGAATCCCATCTGAGTGTTACTGATGTCTACGTCTAATTTCCTATAGATCCTATTATGGATTATTTTTAAGAACAGTTTTAGAGCATGACTCATCAAAGCTATCGTACGATATTCGTTGCATTCCTTTGTATTTGCCTTTTTTGGCAGTAGTATAAAGGTCGAACGGAGCCATTCCCTAGGTATTATTCCAGTTCTATATATTGTGTTAAATAGATCTAGGAGTATTTTAATAGATTCATCGTCCATAAGTTTGAGCAGTTCTACGGGAATTTCATCAGGACCGGGGGCCTTACCACTTTTTGCTTGTTTGATTGCATATTCTATTTCTTCTCTGATTATATCAGGTCCTGTATCATCTGTATATTCGTTTGAGATTTCTTGTCTATCTTTGTCATCAAACAGTTGTGATATGTATTCTGTCCATCGGTTCATTTTTTGTTGTAAATCTGTTATAATTATACCATCTGTATCTTTGACCTGTCTGTGTTGTTCTTATCCTTCCTGTCATTTCTTTAATCTTTTTGTGTACATTAAAAAAGTCATATTTTCGCTCCAATTGTTCCAACTCATGGCATTGCTCACTTAGCCATCTTTCTCTAATATATCATGATGGCAAATGTCTCACATAATGGGCTAAAGCTAAATGAAGAGAAAAATCAGAATTTGATTTTTAGTTCTGATTGGAAGTATATCTTAAGAAATAATGTTAAACTATTAGGAATCTTTATAGACGATAATTTGGATTGGAGTGTATATGAGATTACTTAAGTAATCTCATATAGATTACTTAAGTTCTAGACTTGCTACAAGTATATTTTTTAATACGCAACTTAGTTTATATGATTCCTAAAAATACCCTTAAAATGTGCTACTTTGCACTATTTCGTAGCCATTTACAGTACGGAATAACTGTTTGGGGTAATTCTTCTTACGCAGATCGAATTTTTAAATTACAAAAAAAGAGTAGTGAGGATACTTGCAAGAGCAGAGGATAGGGAACACTGTAAACCTTTATTTCTGGATTTAGGTATTATGCCACTACTTTCACTCTATATATATATATATATATATATATTATATATATTATATATATATATATATATATATATATATATATATATATATGAGACACTGATTAAAATTCATGCCAACAAAGGTAAGTTTAACGTAAACTCCAACGTCCATGATCACGATACAAGATCTAGAGATGCTATTAGAGCACAACGTTTTAGGTTGACAAAGAGCGTAAAAAATTCGACTGACGTTAGTTTGTATAACTTTTTGCCAGATGAAGTAAAAATTCTTCACTTGTTATCATTTAAGCATAACATCAAATCACACTTTTTGAAACATTGTTTCTATTCAAAAACGGAGTACTTAAGTACAGCTTTTACACAATAGTACTAGTTTGGTCAGGGCAGTTGCCTATTATAATTATATTTCATGTTTTTTTATAATTCCA
The DNA here is from genome assembly GCA_918026665.1 of Diabrotica balteata. Taxonomy (NCBI): domain Eukaryota; kingdom Metazoa; phylum Arthropoda; class Insecta; order Coleoptera; family Chrysomelidae; genus Diabrotica; species Diabrotica balteata. The sequence goes on from OU898282.1 coordinate 137,761,738, forward strand.
CAAAGTGTGTTTGTCGTTTTTTTTTTTAACTGTTAATATTAAATACATACATGTTTGTAATGTTTAAATTATCAAAAAAAAATTTTATATGTTTTATAAGTATTGTCACTATTCCTTTGACTTGTCAAAAACAAAACTATTTTTGTATATTGATTAAATAAATTCTATTCTATTCTATAGATGCTAACGTCTCTTCGCCATTTGTGTTCTCCTTTCTTTAGATTGGTGTTTACAAGAGCTTTTGGATTTCCTTTTCTGTTTCGTCTAAGAGTTCCTGTAGGATGAGTTTTTTTTTTCCAAAAGGGATTTTGACAGCAAAATGCTTTTGTAGCAGTTATCAAGGAATAAATGATGGCCTTTATCCAAATAAGGTTCCATAAGTTGCAGTACTAACGACTCAATTTGAGATAATCCTTCTACATCTTCGGATTTTCCTTTATAAATTTTTATATTCAATACGTATCCGTCTGCTGTACATAGCTCGTAGAACTTAATACCATATTTCGCTTTTTTTCCTTTGATATACACCCGAAAACTCAGACGACCACGAAAGAGAAGCAATGATTCATCAAGTGACATTTCTTCTGCAGGGTAATAAGCTTTTTCAAATCTTCTACCAGATAGGGTGTAATAATAAAGTGGATTCATTGAAAACAACTTCCTTACAGAAGGGTATTTTATTTGACCCTGTAACATGCATATAGCTAAAAATGATTGAAGTTCCTCCATAGTAAATGGCCTGATGGATGCTTGTCTCCTGTATTTTTGCTTGGGCCTATTTACATTAGTCAATATTTCAATGTATTTGTTCATTGAATCAAGAATTAGCTGCATAATTTCTTGATCCCAAAATTTAAAAAAATAGTCTGTAGCTTTAGGAGTATCTGTATCAAAATTAAGATGAAGGCCACTTTGGGAATCGTCAAACAAAAAATCTGGAATATCTGCGGCAATATCATCCCACTCGTTATCAGTTCCAATATCGCCCACCTCTAGCAAATTTTGTATATCATTATAACCCGACAAGCGAGAGCTGGCGGGTTGCGTGTAGAACAAATTGAAAAGTGGAAGGGATTGCTCATTTCTATTGCAGTCGGCTAAGAGTTCACATCGTGTATACCCGTTTAAGTACCTATACTATATACCTATAATCGCGATTAAGTACTAGTGATGTAACAAATGTCATTTTTTAAACATTCGCGAATGCGAATGCGAATATATGCCACCGACATTCGCGAATGCGAATGCGAATGCAAATATTCAGTTATTTTTTAATTTGCAATTTTAATTGTCTCCGGCACTGCCGGCAGTCGTAAGTTTATTGAGGGGTCGTTTAAAAAGGTATTTAGTATTTATTTATAGTCACGTCCGGGCCAAAAACGTAGAAAGCACGTTTTTCGATCTTATTTTCTCTTGTTATAATCAAATTTGACTTGTTATAGAGAGAAAGTTATAGCAGAGAACTAAGTTCTCTGGTTATAGTTCCAATAAAAATTTCACATGACACAAGTCACTCCACTTGCCCTGCTCTGCTCGTGCACAAATACAAGTGAATTTTTAGTTAAAGTGTGATTAGCGATTTATTACTATTGAGTAAATCAAATTATAGTGAAATATGGACTTATTTTTCACCACTTTTCGATACTGAACGAGCTAAATGCAAGCTGTGTAATATTCGCAAAACTTTCGCACAAATTTTGCGAATGCGAATGCAAATGCGAATATGCAAAAATATGCGAATATTCGCGAATGCGAATATTCGTTACATCACTATTAAGTACCTCTCCTATCTCTCTTAGAATAATTCCTTTTCTATTTTCGCGCAGCTCACCCGCCAGCTCTCGCTTGTCGGATTATACCTGTTTCGTCATTTTCTGGCTCAACTCTGTCTTCGTCATTTTCGTTTGAAACAGATTCTCGTTTGCCAACGAATCTTCACCACTAATGGGTTGATATGATGGATCTTGTAAATCATCATCAGAGCTATAAGGTTCTGATTCAGAACTTTCAAATTCATCTGTGCTCACTTCATCCATAAGTCCAAGAAGCCTTGCTTCTTCTCTAGAATCCATTTTCTGTAAAAACAAAAAATAGTATATTTACCGAAAATATAACCTCAACATTTTATTACTGTCTCTCCTACTGATAAGCAGCATACAAATTACTAAATAACACAATCGTAATAAAACAATTACTTACTTTTATTATTCTCCAACAAATCTAGTCAAAATAAACAAAACAACAACAAAAAACAACAAAAATGAAGTGATTTTATGTTATTTGCTGGGACACCTAAGGTGCTTGAATAGTATTTCATGTACAAAAATGTGCGTGGTAAGCCGCTTTGCGTTTTGGCCATTCTCAACATTAGACGGGATATCGCGCTTTGTTCTAGAAAGTAGAGAGGCATATGCCGCTTTGTCCGCGAACGTGTTAAATATTTGATTACAATCAAGTTTTGATTAGCGTTCGAACAACCGGCCCTAAATCTCTTACCTGCACTAATTCAGCCAATACAGTATCAATATTCGAAAACGCCGCTCTAGCTTCCACGAAAAAGTTAAGTTGCTGTTCAAAGTCTCTGCCATAATTCACTTTTCTAACGACATTGCACAATATTTCTCCAATTTGCTTATACTCATCCTCCGGTGTCAAAGCGTTGACAGAATCGTGAAGAATGCCACACAAAAACATCAAGGCGTTAGTTATGACGGGGTCGTTCGTTTTGTATTGGCCGCTACAGGAGGTCAAAATGTTTTTGCAGACTTCTACTTTGATCGATTCCTCTTGGAAGAGATCAACAACTGGCAAAAAGTTATCCTGAAAATAAATAGACTTTGATATTTTGGAGCAATTGTACAACAAATATAAAAAAAATAAATAAAAAAGTTAGTAATATTAAAAATCATATTTCTTCTATATTTCTTTTTATTCGTAGATGAAAATCTTACAAAGATCGATGTGCGCCAGTTAGTGTTGGATTCCGAATGACAAAAAAACGACACAATTAAGAATGAGTATATCAGCCAATACGAAAAATTGCTGATCTGCAGTTTCCTGGAAGGTATAAGTTACACTTATATGTGTACGAAACTCGCTAGGAGATAAATCCAAATAAACATCTCTACATACAAACAATTCTTATTTAAATAACTCTACTATAGATCTAAATTAGCTGGGGTAGCAAAGCAAGAATAAGAAGAAGCTGAGATAAGAAAAACTAAAGAGAAATGGTGCTCGGAGAGATGCGAAGAAATCGAGTAGTGCGAAAAGGTATACGACTATCACAATATGCATAAGAAGATAAAGGAACTCACAACAAAGAAAAGCTACAATATTTTATCGAAAGGGCTGTGCGATGATAATGGAAATCTACAACTAGACCCCGACAAAATAGTTAGAATCTGGGAAACTTATGTGAAACAACTGTTTAATGATGACCGTCCTAGTGGGTATACTCTGAGCAATGATGATACTGGCCCTTCTATTCTAAAATCAGAAGTGGACAATGCTATAAAGGGTCTTAAAAATAACAAAAGACCAGGCAACGATAACGTATACGGGGAAGTATTGAAAATGCTGTGCGAAACAAACAGTCAATTTCTAGACTCACTCGTCAGACTCTTTAACAATATTTATAACAGCGGGAGTTTCCTAAAGACTGGCTAGAGACAACTTTTGTTGCCATACCGAAAAAACAAAAAGCAAAGTCTTGTGATCAACATCGGATGATAAGTCGAATTAACCACATTCCGAAGGCATACACCAAAGTTATTTACAACAGAATAAGCAAAAAATGCGAGGATAACATTGGAGATTCGCAGTTTGGGTTTCGGAATTGTCTTGGTACAAGAGAAGTAATTTTTAGTCTACAGGTACTCATCCAGCGCTGCAGAGATATGAACAAAGATGTGTACATATGCTTTATAGACTACGCAAAAGCAATCGATAATGTAAAGCACGAAAAGATTATTGAAGTTCTTCATAAGATCGGAGTCGACTACAGAGACATTCGAACAATAGCGAGTCTCTATTGGGGTCAAACAGCTAAAGTGAAAGTAGGATCTACATTGACCAATAAAATTGAGATCAAGAAAGGGATACGACAGGGCTGTATCTTGTCTCCTATTCTCTTTAATATATACTCAGAAGAAGTATTTAAGACAGCGCTGGAGGAAAGCACAGAAGACATAAAGATAAATGGAGAAATAATTAATAACATAAGGTATGCTGATGACACTGTGATTCTAGCAAGTAGCATGGAGGAACTGAGTTGCCTAATGAGTAAGATACAAAAAACAAGTGCACAATACGGACTCAGACTAAATAACACAAAACCAAATGGATTTTAGTAAGCAAAACCCAACAACCACCACAGCAACTGATATTAGACAATGAAAGAATTGAACACGTGGGAACATCTACTTGGGAGCAACAGTTAACTCAAATTGGGATCAAGCGAAGGAAATACGTATAAGAGTAGAAAAGGCAAGAGCATCGTTCACTAGCATGAAGCAAATTTTCACCTCTAAAAGCCTCACCCTACCTCTCAAGATTCGACTTCTGAAGTGTTATGTATTCCCGGTTTTGTTATATGGAATGGAGGCGTGGACAATGACCGCAACATTGATGAAAAAAGTAGAGGCCTTCGAAATGTGGGCTTACCGACGTATATTACGTATATCCTGGACTGACGAAGAGGTGACTACGCCGGATAGGTAAAGAGAGAGAGGTAGGAATAAGTATAAAGAAAAGAAAGTTGGAATACTTGGGTCACGTTATGAGACATAATAAATATAGAGTACTACAGCTGATCGTTCAAGGGAAAATAGACAGCAGAAGGGGTCCAGGGAGGAGAAGACACTCTAGAGTTAGCCCTAGACTCCAGCACAGATCAGAGGTAATGTAAGTCGATAAAACCTCACCAGCTACAGGGGGTCATGTAAGATGCCCCCATTTTCAGTTTTTATTAATCAACAAGTTAACAGTCTATTGCATTTACCTTTATAAATACCATGAGGATTGTTTCTTAATACGGATGTCCTTCGGATGTTTTTTTTACTACGGATTTTTAATAGGGATGTTTTTATGTGGCCATACAATGTTTTTAACAACTTTTTATTAAACTGATGATGGAATGATTCAATTCCGAAAAGATCTTTAAAATAAAAATTTTAAGCTTTTAATAAGCATTTTTTATACCTTAATACACACGAACACCACGTGCTTTATATTCAACAGGTATACTAGCCACTCCTGGATATCTCCACTTCATGGTTTGTTCCAGTTTCACTTTTAATGCTAATTAAATGCTATGTGCACAGTGTACTCTACTATGGAGCTGAATCATGGACATTAAACCGGAATACAATAAATCGACTTAACGCGTTTGAAATGTGGACATCTAGAAGATTGTTAAGGATTCTATGGGTAGATAGAGTCACGAATACAGAAGTCTTAAGGAGAATAGGCAGAGAGAGGGAAATGGAAAATAGAATAAAAGAAAGGGAATTGGAATATCTCGGACATGTGATGAGAGGCGAAAGATACAACATCTTGAGACTCATAATTCAAGGAAAAATAAAGGGTAGAAGAAGCGTAGGAAAAAGCGCGTTTCCTGGTTGAAGAACCTGAGAGAGTGGGTTGGTTGCAGCTCAAGGCAATTGTTCAGAGCAGCTGTCTCGAAGGTCAGAATAGCCATGATGATTGCCAACCTTCGTCGCGTAGATGGCACTTAAAAAAGAAAGAAGAAAAGGAATTTCAAAAATAGGATTATTTCAACTTACCATAATTAACAGCATCTCGAAATCTTGAAATTGGGCAACTATTTTTGATATCACAATTTTCAGTTCGTTGTAATGGTTCTCGAAGCTCCTATTGGGTGTCATATGTTCGATTAAATCTCCAAGAACCGAATTTAGCTCTCTGCTCTGAAACAACACAATGTTTTTTTGTACACTGAGTATATTGTTCTGAAGCAAGTAGCCTTTTAATATTATTTACAATGTTTATGGTAATTTGAAGTGTGCATATATACTTTCACTTACCGTGAAATATTCAACAACGAATTGAATCCAGATTTCCGCGCAGGCGATGTACTCATCCGGTTTCGTAAAAGAACTTATGTACCCCCAAACTATATTTAAAATTTCTCGTCGTTGGTCAGCAGGTGGGGGACATACCGTTATACACAGTCCCAAAGTCCTCAACAAGACATGCAGGGGTACGCCTCCATCGGAACAATCGTTGATCATGTCCAAAAATTCCATTGTTCTATCGGCTATGTAAGCTGGTTTAAATCCAGACATGATTGTATTCAATATCAGCGAACTAAAAATGAAGAATGCTTAACATAACCTTAAGAAAACATCAACAAAAACTGGAAAAAAATAAAGGCTGACTTAATAGAACTTTTAAAAAAGTATCTATGCAAAACCAAAGAAAAGAAAATTGGTTAAAAGAAAAATGTGATGAAATAGAAATGCTACAAAATAAACATTCTTTTTTGTGTGTGTTTTGGCTTGGACAATTGTCATTCAGCCAGTCTCAATCAAGATAAGTTTATTAATGTAGTGTGTGTGTGTGTGTGTGTGTGTGTGTGTGTGTGTGTGTGTGTGTGTGTTTGTGTGTGTAGAGTAATTGTCTTGATAACTTAGCAAAGTCGACGTCATTGTCTTTGCTAAGTGACGCTAATTGTATCCGAACGTCTGCGGTCCCTCCGGTCAGTACCGATCACACAAGGATAGAAATTATTTTCATTTATTAATTTTTTTTAATAAACGAAAATCTCCACCCAGGTGAGATTCGAACTCACGACCTTTAGGTTTAAAAGTAGGCGCTCTTACCACTAAGCCACAGAGGGGGTTACACAAAATAAACATGACAGCTTTAATTTACATAGCAAAATACTAGTTGATGAAAAAGGAGACACAGTAATGGATACAGAAAACAAATTGATGGTATGGGCAAACTATATAGAACAGCTGTTTAACGACAAACGAGACAAAATAGATAACAAATATTTCGTTGAAGAGACTGGAGCAGAAATAATAGAAAGTGAAGTAAAACACACAATTAAAGAAATGAAAACTGGGAAAGCAGTAGGACCAGACGAAATACCGACAGAAATATTGCAACTTATCGCCGACTGCAACATACATGTTATTAAATAATTTATTAAAAATCCTTTGTAAAAGGTATATATTTAGACCCAAACGGGCTAAGTTAAAAAGACAAAACGTTTTCGGAATCCATATTCCATCATCAGTGTCTAAGAGTACATGAATGTAGCCACTAAATATATGGGTAAAAACCCGTTAACAAATAATTAATTAAATTTAGTTTACAAATTTTCCTATAATGGTTTAGGATGTTAAAGTTACCGTTGGATTAGGTAACATGGCGACATATGACTCCACGTTGAAGTTGCTAGTCTTGAGACAGTGTGTCTACGAAGACTGTATGGGAGCAACTTATGATAAATTCGAAATTATGCAAATTGAAACCCTACCCGTTACAATAGAAGATATAACAGTCGACGACAATGATATTTCATAAAGTCAAAGAATGTAAAGCAATTTAAAAGTTAACTGAACTGGTATGGTACCAGTATGGAGTATGTATATATAATTACCTGTTTTTATTTTGTCGACATATAGTAAGTAAGTTCGGTAGATATGATTCATTTACTACACAATTAACTGCTTCCAGAATAAAATCTAATGCAGGCGTGTAAAGTGTGATATAACCAGATAGTTGCATATTTTGTCTTTCTAGATCATTCTTGACACCACGACTAAATAACTGAAAAGACAAGTACAAGGTTTTAAATTATTGATAAACTAATTTTAGTTATCGAAAAACAATATATAATGTCTAGATAAGTTTTCTTAACATCAATTTTAAATAAACCCTTACATGTTGATAAGAATCTAAGAATCCTGTAAAATTGGCAAGTAAAAACCCAAATTCAGACTTTTTCTTTAAAACAGTTATTCCAATTCTGCATAAATAACATCTAACATACAAAGCAACTAATGGATTGCCAATTCCGTGGACCATATCAGTCATTCGTTGCAGGCTTTCACAGCATTCGCTAGAAAAGAAAACGCTTATCAATAAATTTCATTCATACAGTTGTTATATCCATATGTGACACCCAATATGTTCATTATATTAAATAAATTAAAAATGGGCTATTTTATAAAAACAACTTAACACTATTCAAGGAAATTTTTATACCATAAATAAAATAACTCAAGATTAGACAATGAGTGTTTGATGTATTCGCTGTCTGCCAGTCTATCAGAACCTAATATTGTGTCATAAATCAAAAGTAATTTGCCTTCTAGAATTGGAGTGACTAAATGAAGTGCATAATTACAAATCCTTTAGACCACAGCCATGCTTTGTGCTTCTTAGAATGACAAAATACTTGTTGGTCTAAGTGGTAAGCAGGTTTTGTATGTTTTCAATAAAATTGATAGTGTGTAAAATAATTTATTAATTAAGCTTGTTATACTTTCGACATAATAAATGTCATCATCAGAGCTATCATCAATTAGGCAATAAATACTTCATAGAAGGAAAATTGTGGACAAACAACATATTAAAAACAAAGATCGGGCTCTCTAGGCCACAGATTTTGGGTCTAACCCTTATACATATGTATAATTCAGATCAAATAGTTAAAATAGAAAACATGGCTACCACATACAGCGACGACAACAGCTGTTTTCGTCACAAATATACAGCACAATCTGATAAAACTTTGTATGTATCTAAAGTAATTTTTATGTAAATAAAAAGTTTATCTGTATAAAGAATATAAGACATAAATGGTAACTTACTTGGTAGATATAAACCGATATGAATTTAAAAGGGCAATTTCTACATATAATCTAGGAACAAGTTCTCGTATTGAAGCTATTTTATAGAACCAATTGAGACAGGTTTCTTTTGCCGTATCAGGAACCATATCAGGTGTAAAATCGTCTGGTAAAGTTGTTGGTGTGATAGAACCAGGTCTAAAAAATGGAAGAATAGAAAATACATATTATCAAATTGTAATTGCATCCAGTCTTAAGCTGTGTTTACAATTTTAAGTCTTTAGTTAATTAGGAAGCTGTTTTCAAATTAACTATGAAATGCCACAAGGTGTTAATTAAATAGCCTATACAAATTCCCTTAAAATTATTACACGGATTTGAACACTTTGGAAATACAAAATTGAACAATTATCCAATAACAAATTATCAATGAAAATTGAAGTAAAATATTATAAGCTTACTTTAAAAATTGGGCTTTTGTTTTCAGTCTATCGTAAACCAACTTTCCAAATGTATCTAAAATATCTGTGACCAGAACAAATTTACTAGGATAAAAAGGAAGTACTTCAGTATCTCCCAAAAGCTTTGCACACTGTATTGCTATTTTCAGAGCTTTAACTCTTTGCTCTGTATTCCAAGCTAAAACCAGCTCTCGATTCAACTGCTCTATTTTCGATACATATTCAGCTTGCGATACATCCAATCTTTGTTGGGAACCTTCCTCGAAAGAGTCCAACTGTTTTAAACGATGTTGGACTTTATCTACAGCAGTACTTTGTGCTTTCACAGTCACTGTAAGAAAAAAAGATATATAACAGATTAACCAGCGACAACAAAATAATTACAAAACAAAATTATATTTTATATTCTACTAATAACATACCCTTTTCACCCTCTGATAAGAAACTTGTAATAATGGATAACTTTTCTGATGTTGTATATTTAGTCAATATGGCAGTTTTTCTCAAAGGCCATGGTTCCATTTGATGAAATAAATCATTTTCACCTTCTTTGCTTGTATTACTTCTTGATGAAGGTAGATTTTGAACACTCTAAAAAAGTAAAATTCGAGTAGTACAAAATTTTGGACTGTTTTTTCAATAACAAATAATTTTCTGCAAATAAGAAATAAAAAAATATGTTGGTAAGGATTAACATGAAAAAAGGATGGCCTGAAGTCTAATCCTTAATAAGTTTTAAAAGTTAAAAAGTTGTAATATTAATAAAATAATCTCAGTTAAGTGACAATCTGAAAATGGTTTATATACTAGTCAATTTTAGAATTCTTGATCAGTACAAGTACCCATGAAGAATACTAAAATATAACAGAGTTCTTGTTCATAAGTGAAAATTTGTAAGAAGACTTTACAATTATAAACAAAATTATTACCGCTTCTGCTGCCATTTTTGATAAAGGATCCATCTCTTGGAGGGCAAATTCTGAAAGAGGATCAAGTTGTTTCAATGCCAGAGTTAGTGGTTCCAATAATGAAACAGGAGTTGCAACTGGAGTAGTCATTCCACTAACAGGAACTGGTCCCAAAATTTTTCTTGCAACTCTTTCTGTAACCTGAAAAAAAAATGATTTTTTATATATTTATAACCGAAAAGGGTTATATTTAAGCAGAACTTATTTTTTGTCAGTGTTAGTGTATACATTAAATACAAAGATATCTACAAAAGTAAGTAATATAATGAATATTTCTTACACATACAACATACAAATATAACAGCTTAAACAGACTTTATTAATGAGATAAATAAACAAATGTATAGCATTTCAGAATAAAATATCTGAAAATACCAGAAGAGAAGTAAAAGAAAGCAATCCATATGTAATTCTTTTTACAGTATTACAGACATTTTTAAGTTTTACAGACATATTCTTCAATCCATGAATGATTATGAATATGACTTCTGCTAATATAACATTGAATATAACTTACTATACTTTTTAAAGGATGGTCATTAACTGACATGCCCAATAATTTACTGGTGGCTGCATGGTCATTGATTACTGTTTTCCTAAAATTAAAATAAGCTGCAATAGCCTAATAATATAGAGGCATATGTCTATATTCTCTGATATAATTAAACAAAAATAATCTTACCATTCTGTATTATTTTCACCCATGTTGTAAATATTATTTAGTTATGACTTAATGTCTGTATTTTATAACTTAAATAATATTATTTATTTTGTATTTTAACACATTTTTTATTCCAATAATTTTAAAAAGTGTTAAAAATCTTAATAAACAAAATAAACATTCAACACCCTTTATTTTTATTTTGATAACAAAATTTTTGACATTTGCGATTGCGGTTTTTGGTGTAGAGCAGAGAACTACGAACACAGGTGTGGTGTAGAGCTTGAGTGAAGTTAACTCTGATTCCAAGGAGGTCGCAAACTTATTTGCGGTTAATATGCAACTTTAAAACAAATGAAAAATGTAATGCTCATTGCAATATTGCGATCAATTGTGATTGTTTGATTAATTCCATATAGTAACTGCACTATATTTCATAACCAGAAAATGACTTAATATTTTTGACCTTTGACTTCACAGATTTTATTGCTATTTTGTGACTGACATAATACCAAATACGACCATCAATCATATGATGACTTTTTTGACGTTATTGTAAACAAATAAATAAAAATCTTATCACAGTAAATACCACAGATAGTAGTGTAAGTGGAATAGTAAAAGTGGGGAGAGTGAATTGTATGGGCCCAACCGTTTATAATGGCGACGGCGCTACTAGTCACGTTAATGGGTTAAGTCAAGGTATGACAGCATGAGGCGTATGACGTTGATGTAAGTGCCGTTGCCATGGTATCACTAGTATTGCATTTTTATATCAAATCTGTGCCCAAATAATGATTATACCACAGAATACACCAGTAACTGGTGTGATTATACTATACAAATGTTGGTTGAGTTTACCGAAAGTACAAGCTGATGATAGCCGCAAATGTCAAACATGGAACAACAAATTTCGGTATAGCAGTGTTGGCATGTTTTAAATCTGTATAAAAGTACATTTTGTTTATATTCTGTTATGAATTCTGCAATTTTTGATTTATATAAAACAACAGTGAGTAAGTATTTGTTTCCACCTCCAAGAGACAGTAATACTTTTGCAATAATTATGTGACCTATTTGATTTAAAATAGTCAGGATTTTTTATACTTTGGCAACTTTGTCAACTTCGATCTCTGTCAATGATAATGACGTGCAACGGTGAGTAAATTAGATGAAGTATATATAATAAAAATTGCAGAATTCATAAAATAGTATATATTTTAAAAGCTCTTTATATTTGAAGCAATCAACATATGCATTGGGCCCTGTGATGTATCAAAAACGTTATATGACATGTTAACACGTTATGTTAAAATAACGTTTGATCATAACAGCCTGTATAACGTGTTGCAAACAATTAGATGTGATGTATCAAGTTTTTAACGTGCACGTTATGAAGCATGTTATTCTCAAAACGTTAAAGTAGAAGAAAGTATTGTCTTGCGCGACAAGAACAACAGTATACAGAAATTGAATAAGTTAGAGAAAGGCAGACGTCAATAACAGGCAGCGAAGTACGCATCTTATTCAGCGCACATCTGGTACCAAGATTTTATTTGAAACTTCCCGGTCCATGTGGCGTTCTTCTTGTGCATTTCAATTATTCCATTTTTCCTTTTCGTGTTGTGTAGTTGTGTGTACAAAATGGCTCAACGTTTAAAAAAAACCACCAAATTTCAGTATGAAAATTTAATATCGTTTGTAGAAGAAAATAGGGTATTACTGACGGGTAAAACAAAGCCCAGCGAAGTAAAAAAAATTAATAAGTTGTGGCAGCAATTCTCGGAACAGGAAAATGCACGTGGTAATGGACCACCGAAATCTGCGGAACAGTGGAAAAAGGTAATTAAAAATATTTTTAATTAGTCCAATCAAAGACCTAGATTTAAATAAGTCTTGAAAAATTACCATTTTTAAGGGTTTTTTGCAATAACAACTTAATGCATGTCTGACGCCTTGAAATACTTAGTGTGAGTCTTTCTCTTTCACTGTTTTCATTAGCCTAATAATAAAAATTGTGTCTGTTGTGAACCTGCATTGCATAAATCCAAATTGAATTTTTGATATTTGAAATTGATAAACTACCTTCACAAGTAAATATAAATAATTACTTTTATACCCGTAGATATTTCTCGAGTGGAAAGTGAATACTAAAAGGAAGAGTAGGGAAATTCACTCTAGTATGATGAAAACTGGTGGAGGTCCTGCAACTACAAAACAGTTGAGTGACACTGAAGATCGTCTCCTAAATGTAATATCGAAAATACATTTAGGGGATACTGAGATCTTTGATACTTTTCAACAACCTTCTACCAGTGGTAAGAGAAATGATCAATTAATTAACAAAATGTTTTAATAGCTTTTTTGCAGCAATAACAGTAGATGTTACAGATGTTGAAGAAACAGATTTGATATTTGTTGAAGGTAAGATTTCTTAAAATTTTAAAACTAACTTTTTGAAAATATTCCTTATTTTAGATATTCCTTTAGTAGAAACACTCCACAACTACGCGACAAAAATGGAGGAATCTGCAAATGGTATGTTCAAATATTTATGGTTGTGTATAAATAAAACAAACTTTTATTGTAGATTCTTTATTAGATCACACACAGGGCGAGGGGGAGGTGGAGGAAAGGCAAACTGAAGAAGGTATATACATGTATTTATTTTTTAATTAAAAAAAAAACAAAGTGCATTCAGTTCAGATAACATTGGAGACAAAATTTGTTGTGATAGTAAAAACATAAAAAAAAACTATGAATTATACATTCTTAATTCACCATATAAATATTGAACAAGTTAGTTTAAATGTTCTGCATATTTACAATTAATTAATTCAATTTTCAGTTATAACCAAAAGACAGAAAATATATCCAGGTGTGACATAACGTGAAAAGAGATTTTTACACTATTGAAACTAAATAAGAATAAACAATTAAAAATATTAAATTAAGATATACAAATATATAATATATTATACAAATTACAAATATACTATACAAATTACAAATATATACAATTATATACAAATAATTTGCCTTCAAAATTAAAAACTATAAACAATATAAAAAAATTCAAGATCCAGTTAAAACAATATTTCTATATTTGAATGTAAAGTAATTAAAGTTTAATAATTTTTTGTTTTTTAAATTTACAAATATGTTAATTGTATGTATTAAAAGAATATTGGATTTTTTATGCACTTCTGTATAAACACTTTATTTCTTAAAGTTAATTAACAAAAACAATAGTAATATTTTAAATATTTTCTAAAGGTGTGACATAAAAATATAGTTTTTGTTTAGAAATACCCATGTAAAATATCAAAATATGATACCTATTCTTAAATTTCATTTTTAGGAGGATTTACTGTGAAACAATCATCAACAAACAAAAAAGGTAATCCTAACACTTTTTTCTTAAATATACATTAATAATTTGAGAAAAGGCAGCAAATATTTGATTTCACGCAAACAAATCCTATGTATCTCTTGATACGTATTTCGACCTAATAGGTCTCGTCAGAAGAGCTATTCATAGGGCTTCTCAACGTGAAAAATCAATATTTTCTGCCTTTTAAGAAGCAACAATAACATGGCTTCAATACGGACGCAGTAGCGACATCTAATTACATCAATCGTAAAATAATTTCAAAACACAATTCAGATTTCTGCTTTATAATCTGAGCCTTCTAAAAATTGCAAGGCAAACAGACGTTGATAAAAGATGTTAAAAGAGACATGGGGAATCTAAAATTTGCATTCCAATTGAATGCAAAATTTAGATTCCCCATGTCTCTTTTAACATCTTTTATCAACGTCTGTTTGCCTTGCAATTTTTAGAAGGCTCAGATTATAAAGCAGAAATCTGAATTGTGTTTCGAAACTATTTTATGATTGTTACATTAATAATTCTTTTATTCATAGAATATGTTACTCCAAGAACTGCAGAGCCAACTACCAGCAGCAGATACAGGACCAAAATGTTGCAGTCCGCATGTACTGCATTTGCTGAGGCCCAAAAAGTACTACAAGTTACCGAACAATCAAAGGGGGAACATATTCTGGAATTGGCTAAAAGCCTTGACAAATTTACTTCTGCCTATAAGGAAAGAACAACAGAACTAGCTGTGATGGAAAAGGCCAAATTAAAATTTGAATATTTAAAACATTTTGAAAATTTAGATAATTTTGATAAATTATTTTAATAAAGTTTAATTTATCTAAAATGTCTTTCAATTAGTTGCTCCTGAATTCTCCTGCCATCGTTTAGGTAGTTTTGAGGTCCTGTAATAAAACAAAAAAAATGTTTTTCTTTTAAGTAAGCACATTATTTTGTCTATACCTTGTACAGGGTGATTTACATCTTCATGTTCCACTTCTATGTCTTCTGGCAAATATAGGTCTCTATCTATAACTAAATTGTGAAGTACCACACAAGCCAACACAATTTTGGCAGCTTTTTGTGGTGCATAATGAAGGACTCTATGTTTTAGAAGGCACCTAAAGCGCTGTTTTAGTACTCCAAAACATCGTTCAACTGTATTTCTTGCCAAAATGTGTTGACGTGTGTATCTCCCTTCAGGGGAATCTTCTGGAAAATTTTCCATGGGGGTAAGAAGCCATGGTTGCAATGGATACCCCGCATCTCCTATAATAGAAAAGTTTAGTTGTTTATTTTCATTATATTATTCTATAGCATTTTGCTTGTGGCATTCTGCATGTTCAGGAGAATTTGGGAATAAGCCACAATATATTGAATGTCTCAACATCCAAAATAGTTTAAAATACACATTTTTTTTTGTAATAACTTTGAAAATGGTCTCTGCCTTATTTTTAAATATCTCCTGAAAATCAATCAAAAATTATATTACTTACCAATTAACCAAGTTGAATGTAATTCATTATTTAGGAACATATTTTCCAAATGCTCTTTTATAACCGCTCATACCCCATATTGCTGAGTCATGTGATGATCCAGGAAAACGAGCATTGCAATTTAAAATCTTTAAGTCTGCATCACAAATCTAAACCAAAATAAACAATTAATATATATATATATATATATAATATATATATATATATATATATATATATATATATATATTATAATACATACAATGTTATTAATTACCATTTGAACATTTATACTATAATAACCTTTCCTATTATAGTATGCCAGACCTGGTCTTACAGGATCATTTGTATTTGGTGCAACTATAGCAATATGGGTACAATCTATTGCACCAATGACTCCAGGAAAATTAAACTTTTCATAGAATCTAAAAAGTTAATTAAATATACTTATATGATTATATATATATATATATAATATATATATATATATATATTATATATATATATATATATATATATAAAAGCTAGACAAAGTCAAAAGAGTGTTTCTTTGATATCCTGGCCAACCTTCTGACTGCAACTCCAAGAAATTTGCTTTTTGTTTCGTCTACCTTTTGGGATGTTTAATCTCTTTATCAAGACTCTGTAATGTAAACCACAATTTTAAATATTATGTATTTTGTTAATGGTAATTCTGTGTCTATTTTATATAATCTCACATATTGTAAGTATATTAGTATAATGTAATATTTTGTAAAATATTTACAAGTGTGTTTACATTACAGCATCTTGACAATGGGATTACATAATCTCAAGAACTAGGCAAAACAAACTCAAAAGAGTGTTTTTTATATCCTAGCAAACTATCTGACTGGACCTCCAAGACACTTGCTTTATATATATACAAATATATATAAAAATTATACAAATTTTTAATACAAATATATATGCTGTATATATATAGAAATATTAATTAGATATGTTTTATGTTTTACCTTTCTTTTACTGCTTGGCATTCTGCAGGGGTGACAGGGAAGTTAACATATCTTGGCAACAGATGTTCTACCATCGCATTAGTTACTTCTGTTAAAACTTTACTAAAAGTGGACCTTTCCATAGTAAAAAAAACACTTTGTGCCACACTGCCCTGGTAGGACCCTGTTGCAAAAAATGCAAGAGCACTTAGCACCTACAAAATATAACATATTGGAATATATTCACTTAATTCTTAATATAAACAACATACCTTGGTTTCATGTGCTAAAGCATTTGATCTTTGCACTTGTCTTAGATGGGGCCGGAGACTTTCGACCAAATTCCAAGACAATTCCCTCGATAACCTAAATATCTTTTGAAATTCGGCTTCCACTAATTCAAAAGGATTTAACAAATCTCGCAAAACTCTTCTTTGAATGTTTTCTTCGTCCCTACAAATAAAATAGTGTTGTTTACAAATAACATAACCTAAATAAATAATATACTATAATTAAAAATAACTTTAACAAACCTTCTAATAGCATCATCTAATTCTTCTAGTAACACATGGTTTAGAATCTGGCCAAAATTCTGGACTAAATTGTTCATTTTATATTTTTATTAATTACACGTTATCCCGATCTACAAATAGCATGAGGTTAAATCGTCCCGTTAAATTAAACCTGTTATGTTAGCAAGATAACGTAAAACGTTACCAGATAACGTTTTTGAGAAACGTTATCTGTGATACATCACATCAATTTTTAGAATTTAACGTAAATGCAGGTTAACGTGCACGTTATTTATAACGTTTTTGATACATCACAGGGCTGATTAAGACAGTTTTACATTATGCTATTTTGATGCTAGGCAAGAGCCATGCAAGACAGATCATGGAACTGCGCATGCCCACGGGCTATTTCCATGCAATTCCTGTGCTAGACGAAAAAATTAGAACATGTTCTATTTTTCATGCAATTTTCTTGCAATTTATCGTTAAAATTCATGTTGCCAACATAACAATTTATAATAGATTACAGAATAAAACATAACCTTATCTCAATCTTTAGCGTCCCTTAACCCACGTGTGTATTGCTGTGTTATGATTTAAATTAAGTTTATTAAGTGGTGATAAATAGATATACTATGTCTAAAGTTAATGTAAAAACGACTGGGTGAGTCGTTGACTATGGATGATTGTTGCTACAACAGCAATATTCAACAATAACAATGCTTTCTTTTCTTTGGTTGACATCTTTCGCCCTTTTAATAACCATAAATAGTGTATATTTATTTATTATATTATTTATTTTAGTACTTAATTATATTTTTTATTTAAAATAAAATAACCTCAAATTGATAAATATTTTCTCTGTTGGCAACAATGAAAGTTGGATCTAAAATTGCACAGAAATATCTCTGATGTAAAAAGGTCAAGCTAGGCAAGAGATGTGCTATGCAAGGCGGACTTGCATAGCATGAGACTTGCATGGCCTAGATGTAAAGCTGCCTTTATAAAAACATGCCAACACTGCCAAACCCTAATATTTGTGAAATATTTGTTGAATCCTGACTCATAGAGAATATTTTTTGAATTTGTCGCCTAAAATTTAGAACTTACGTTTTGAATTTGCCACCAAATAAAATTAGTTTCGGCCCGTCCGCATTTGGCGTTAGAAACTCTCTCCCAAAACTTTCTATAGGACTTACCTTACTGAGGGGGTATATACTATGGCTCAGAATGTCTGAATTTATTTAAATAGTGGGGAGCGAGGCACAATAAAAAAATAATAATATAATAGTTTCTGCCCTATTGTTTTATGTCATTTTTTATTGGAAAGAAATTGTTAAAAATCAAATTTCCTTTTAGAGTAAGTGGGTATAGTAAGTTGTTTTCGTTTGATGTCATTATTGTTAAATTGAATGTTGTGTATAATTGACAATTAATTTTGCATTATTTTTGTTTCTAACTACTTATTTAGCCGGTCTTTACGATGACCTTCAAAATTTATTTATTCCTAATACTAAATTATCTATCACATATTTATTAAATAAAATTTATTATTACATTTTTATCAATTCTGATATATTATTTTTATCACAATAGGAAACAATTATTCTAAGATAATACCTGGTACTGCCCAACTAGGGCGTACCAGGTATTATATAAACTTATATATTTTTAGTGTTTATTACTTTGTTTTTCATTTATTTTATGATGTTTCAGTATAATCCTAGTAAAATACTTTGTACTTTTTAGATGGAATTTTTAAAGCAATATGCTCCTGATACAGTGAGTAGACAAAGGTAAGTATGAAACTATTATAAAAATAATTTTGTAAATATTAAAAAATTTATTCATTTATTATACTGGTACGTTGAAAGTGGAATGACATATTTGGTATGAAGCATCTTGGAATTATAGACCCAGACATTGTTTGGAATCCAAACTTTGGATACAACAAAAGCAGGTTATACCAACCCCTTCATTAATGACTTAAATAAACATATTTGGTACATCCTAAATTAAATCTCTGCAATTAAAACCAACTTGGTTTTTGGTTTTTATGTATTGATCAGAGTGTTGCAATGTTTTATGTAGACTGAAATGCACATAAGATAAATAGTTTATTTACAGTTATACCAATTACAATCATTCGAAAACTATTTAGAGAGCTAGAAAAAAAGTCTACATCTAAACCATTTCCAGATTGACACATTCGTCTTATAGGTCTATTTAGACAATAGTTTATTTGTTGAAATTCCAAGTGAAGAACATCCTTGGATCTTGTGCACCTTTAAGGAACCCTAAGACCTATTCTCTGCAAAATTTGAGGCAAATCTATCATTCCGTTTACAATCTTGAAAAGAAAAACCAAATGTAGCATTAAATAACGATTTTGTAATGTTGGTATATTAAGTAATTTTAAAATGTCACAATACACTATATCTTCTGAAGAAATCCCTAATTTATAGCCTACAAAGCGCAAATATTTTTTCTGAACTTTCTCAATGCTTTCAATATGACATTTATATAAAGGAGATCAAATAGTGCTGGAATATTCCAGAACTGATCTAGCCATAGAACAATATACACTTTTAAAACAATCTAGGTTATTGAATTCTGACAAGGTTCTTTTCAAAAATCCAAGTAATTTAAAAGATTTTAATATATTTTACAATTATCTACAAAAATAAACTAGGTAATTTTTCAACTCTAAATTTGTTAATTGTTTTTTTATTTCCAGGAAGAAGATAAACTTTCCGTCAGCAGACAGAAATAAAGAACCTATCCTAGAAGTGCTCAAACAATATTTTGATAATACCATCGAAGGAAAAGTTATAGAAATTTCATCTGGAACTGGCCAACATGCAGCATATTTCGCTCCACATTTTCCAAAATTAACCTTCCAACCAACTGAAAACGAAGCCTCTTTATTAGAAAGTATTTCAGCTTATGCGGCAGATACACCCACGAAAAATGTCAAAGAACCACTTCAGGTAAACATTGTGGATGATTGGACGAAGTGGAATGTACCGAATGACTTTGATTACGCAATAAATATAAACATGATACACGTTACACCGTTTTCATGCACAATTGGCCTTTTCAAGAATATCAGCGCTGTTTTAAAGCCGGGTGGATTACTTGTTACATATGGAGCGTATGCAAATAACGGCGTTTTGGAACCTGAATCTAATAGAGAGTTCGACAAAAGTATAAGGCAGAGGGATCCAAATTGTGGAATAAGAGATATTCAAGATGTCGTTAAAGTGTCAGAATCTTATGGAATTAAACTTAAGGAGATACTCGACATGCCAGCAAATAATAAATGTTTAATTTGGCAAAAAGATAAAGAATGAATATTTTTATACAATATATAATATGTAAAGAAGAGTAAAGTATTACGAAAATTTTTTTTTCTTTTTTATTGTTTGGTCGTATTATATGCGATAACGTACAATTTGTGATGTTATTACTGACCAATTGTTGCTATAGTTCACTTCACGGATTTTGTCCAATAGTGTTATCATGCTGGAGGCACATTTTGAGTTACTCTTCTGTCAGATACAAGCAAGTTAGAATTTTAATCGCAGATGTATGCTTTTTAATTCTCCACCTAGTAGTACAAGATCCCACTGCAGGATCGCTACGTACATTACTTTTTTACCACCCACGAATAAACTGTATGACTTCTATAAATTACCATCAATAAAACCCATCACTAATTTTAGCAGTTACTGGATGACATTTCTCTATTACAAACAATTCCACTTCTGTCCGCGTATGCTCTTTGGCATATAGTCATACCTCAAATTAACAAATCACTTGCAAGATACGATTTCCAAGGAACTCATAAAAACTTTTAAAGAAATTATCTTTACAAAAACATAAGACCTAGCACTGTACACTGATGCTTAAAAAATGATACAGTAGTAGCACAGTTTAACCACAAACTTTTTCTTTTTTATACTATGGTAGTAGACTGTTCTGATACAATTTCACATACTCTTATCAGGTCACCTCTTATTCCTTCATTTTGCAGTATTCATACTGGCGAATTATTCAGCATAGTTCAAGCTATCAAATACATCATCCTCAAAAAAGAAAGTTGCTATTTGTACCTTAGACAAGGAAAGAGAGGAGGGGTAACGCTCGTTCAACCAACCTTCAAAAAGTGATACCACTTTTTGATGTGTCCGCCATTTTTTTGGTGGCAAACAAAAGATCTGACACAATATTTATAATAGTGCAATTAGGTATTAATTAATTTTACTTTTTATACTCAAAACCAATTTAAATTAGTATTTTAAGGAAAGGTGAGATCTAAATTAGTAAATAAGAATGCTAAATATGCATAGTTATTTCAGTCATTGTATTATAATTAATAATTTCATAAATTAACAAAATATTTGTATAAAATAAATTAAAACATTGAATGTACAAAAATGTTTCATTTTAAATACGAATTAGTCAATACTTAAAAATACAAAGATACACCGCTGACCACTTCCTCGGTGGCAGATTGGCTTCACTTTTAGCCATGATACTATGACTATAAGATAAGATATTGCGCATGTTTTTGTGACGTCATTGGAGAGTTGCACGTTCGAAATGTCAATTTTTTGTATATATCAATAAATAATTTGGCGAATGGATTTAGTGTCCGCAGTCATTTAAACACAAACAAACAACAACAACAATAAATAATCTTTAATAAATAGTTTGGAGATATCCTTATGTGTACGATTATTGTAATTATTAAACCTCTTAACTTATTTTCGTTTAGTAATTTCATCACAGAATGCATACAAATCCCATTTAACTTTAACAAGATTTAAAATTCTACTCTGCAATGACTGCATGCACGAACCCGACCGATTTTGAGCTACGGGAAGATCCTATCTTGTTATTCATAGTATCATGCTTTTAAGGCGCCCACTCACCAAGAAGGAAGAATGCGCAATTAAGTCTCTGCATATTTGCTGTAAGGTAAACCCGTACGCTCCACGCCGGCATACACCAGTACTTTTGCTTTCAGTTTAGAAGTACGGTTTAAGTGAACATGACGTCAAAAAACGATCTTTTATTAATGGCAGTGGCGTGTGTTTGTATTAAAGAAAGGTGTCGTATAAAAGAAAACCAAGGTAGCAATGGACAAACTCTTGGTTACAGAAACGAGCTACGTACTCTCATGTCAGTTTACTGGACGAATTGCGACTGGATTCATCAGATTGGCATAATTACTTGAGAATGGATCAAGATACGTATTTTGAACTATTATCTTTAGTAACTCTTTTGATACAAAAACAGGACACGCGAATGCGGCAGGCTATAACGGCACATAAAAGGCTAACTGCTACATTAAGATTTTTGGCAACGGGAAGGAGCTATGATGACTTAAAATTTTCAACAATAATTTCAGCTCAGGCATTAGGTCGAATTATTCCGGAAACATGTGAAGCAATATGTCGTGTATTACAAAAGGAAGTAATGAAGGTACGTTGATTTGCAATGTACATTTTTTTTTCATTAGAAAAAATAATCTTACCTATATAAAATTCCTTTTTATTGAGATTTTCAATAAAGACAAAGAATTGAAAACACAAAAACTGAAACTAGAATCGGTACAGATCATACTAAAAATATTAATATTCAAAAAAATATCTTTTACAAATTGCAGAAATCAGTATTATTAGAAAAATTCTTATAATATGTAGCAACGGAATTGGATTGTTGACCCATTGAACTCGATATCTGAATATTGACTTGTTATTGACTTTCACGTTGAGGTAATGTAGACACAAGTGGCATATTTACCGAAAGAATAGAATTTTCATTAAGCCTTCCTAATTCTGCATTGTAAAGTATATCATTAAACAACTTTTCTGCAAAAATCCTTGTGTTGGTAGGTCTTCTTAATTTGCATGCTATATTCTTTCCTAATCGATCACTGTATGCTTTATTTTTAATCTGCCATAAACAGGGATAACTTCTGTATAGCTCTATGAATTCCGTAATAAACTCTCTTGGCATGCACCTTATATCACTGCAACATCCAACGAACAGTCGTACAGCACTGATTGAAAATGAAACATGCAGAGACTTGTTGCCCATACACTCTCATTCTTCCCCGCGCGATGATAATTGCACACGCTAAAAATCAAGACGATCCTGATTTTGAGAGGCATGGTTGCGCATTCTACATTTTTCGCCATACACACACACTTTTAACTGTACCCCGTGCCATGCACATTCAATCCTTCGCGCTTCCTTCTGAGTGAGTGGGCGCCTTTAGCGATAAGGTTACGCATCCTTTCTCTTTCCTTGTCTAAGGCTTATACAGACCCTCTAACCTCAATCCAATCTATCCAAAATGTATTCACTGATCATCATATCGTCCAAAAGATCCATGCCGATTACCAACTTATCCTTTCCCAAAATATAGCTTCTTCCTCTTTATAAGCAATTCTGCTTGTTCATTGCCGGATTAATACCTCTATGGAAGGTTGTCACTTCGTTTTTTGCGCGATTTCTTACTTATCTCTTGCTATTTTTAAAATATAACAGTTAATCTAATCTGGTTACCAACTCATATTGGTATAACACGCAATGAACCTGCAGACCACCATGCAAAACTTGCCTTAACATCTGATCCCGCTGTTAACATTCAAATTATTAAGGATTTAAAATTTTGCATTGAAAGAAGAAGAAGAAACCGATGACAACACTGGGACACCAACTGCTTACATTTACATCAAATTCAATATTTAATCGACAGTTCACACACTTTTGGCCGTACAAGTTTGTGATCGAATATTCAAAATTAACACGTGATTACCTGATGTCATTCTTGTCAAAGTTGTCAAGCACAACTGATAATCAATCATATACTCACCGAATGCCTTTAATATTCAGCCAAACGACTTTTTTATAGCCTCAAAAATAATATACAAGATATCCAAAGTCATGCGGATCAAATAAACCCTTTCCTAAAATTCCTTAACACGTAAAGTGCCGCAATGTAAATCATATTAACTGTCCATATTACCCGGCTGTTTTTTAATTAATTTGAAACTTTTTTTATTTTAAACATATGAATAACTTATTTTATTTATAAACTAATATTTTTTAAACAAAAAATTTTTTTTCGCATTTTTTTGGACTTGTGCCATGGGGGACAACGTTTGTCCCTCATGGCACTTTACATGTTAAAGATCGAGTTGTTTTATAGAATATAGTTTCATTGTAAGATAAAATTTAACAAAATATTATTTATTATACTTAACATTTTTTCTTTGCATTCCTTGCGCAAGTGTCCCAGTAGCCGAGCATATTAATTTAAAAAAATATATCATTTTATAAGCCTATAACAAAATAATAAAAACAAATTTTGGTCTCTTATTTTTTATTGAAATTTATAGATATAAAATTCGACATACAATATAAAATATTTAATAAGGTATAAAAGCTACGTTTATAATATTTAAAGCTTTTTTTAATCATAATAAAATAAGTACATATCAAATATTTGGTGTATATATATAATAAACAAAGTAAAAAAGATTCAGGTGTTTTTAAAACAATATTTCCTGACAAAAGTCTTCAAAAAGCTACATTTTAAAAGTTACAAAATATCACATCAAAGGAAAAATAATTAAAATATGTGAAAAGTATTTCCATGAATGCTTAATATATTTAAAAATTTAGGATTTTATTAGTTAGTTTTGAAAATGTCCATGTAAAATGTTCCTGTCCATTACAGCGCGATTCAAAATTTCTATATTTACTTTTTTTTTTAAATCGCATTCGTTTTTTTTACCATAAAAATACAGAATATAAACCTGCTCAATGGGACTAGATGATTCTTACGTTAACGGTTACTCAAATTAGTTTTCTGTATTCATAGACACATTTAATACATATATTAAATATAGATAATAAACAAATTATATAAATCAGATACACATTCTACAGCTGCTTGAAAATACTTTTCAACAAACGGCGTGTGTCTATGATATGACTACTGAGAAGGCACGAATTCAGTCAAATGTTACCCGTCAGTAGGTCAAAACCTTGATATTACTCGTCAAGACTAGGAATGACTTTCAAAATTTTGCCCATCTGCGCAGAGAGCACACAGAGAAAGTATTCAGCGAGAAAGAGATGGATGAATGCAGGGACTATACTACAGTGGGCGTCAGTTACGAAGAACCAGCGCAAATGCTTATTTTGGTACCGATTCGATCCTAGCGCCTCATTTACATAATTATCCACTCTGTCAGTAGCGCAGCGTTAGGCGTTTGGTGCCTTTAATTATATAAAAAGCATTATGACGCCACTGTCCACTTCTTCGGATAGAGTCGACACACACCAGATGCGCGAGGTTGAATTTTTCTATGCGGCGTTTACATTACCTGATTTTTAAACACAATTTAGTTTAATTTCCGGTAATTTTGCTGTGCATCAAGTGGGTGTGCCGATTCAGGATTTTCAAAATCATTCCTAGTTTTGAAAAATTGTACTACTATTATATTCTTTATATTCAGTTAATTATAATCTCTTCTGGTACGGAATATGAAGTAATTATTAATCGGCGGCAGTTACCTAAAAATAAAAATGTATTTTATTTAAGTTGTTCAAAATAGAATAAACTTTCAAATGTTGTATGTTTTGTAATAACTGAGTTTTAGGGGATGTAATTTACCAAAAATTGGTAATCGCAGGATCACTTTGGTGGTAGTTTTTGGGTTTTGTGGAGGTACTATATGTACCACTAATAGTTTCCAGACAGTTTAGTGGCAGATATCTATACCATTTCCAAGATATATTATTTTGATGGAAAAAAACAAGAAATGTATTATTATAATAATGTTTAAAGCCATATAAACAATGAAATATACCAAAACATAAATTAAACATTTTTTAACAACTAAATTATAAGGTACGAATCCAAAGTAAATCAAACGACGAAATCTAAACGATATTTAGAATAAACTTTTTTATAATTAGTCGAGAAACTTAATTTTCAACCACAATAACGTTACACAAAACAATCATAATCAAAGACACAATGCTACATGTGCAAAGAATGTGTGAATATTTTTGTATCTAGTACTACAATGGCAGCATCTTCTAGTTCCTTTTATAGCTATATATATTTTCCCACATCGTGTAACCTTTTTGCTGTAGTGGTAGGACACCCTTTTGTCATGAGGTTGTGAAATCGGCCTCGAAGTCGGATAAACCAAAGAATTGATCAACGCCATAAGGATGGGGAAGCATAAGTAGGACAAACACTCCCCACAGCGATACGCACTAGTCAATCAATTATGACAATGCTCAATTACCAATAGCTACTATTATTTTGTGTTTCCATTACAACTGAACGAACATCTTCACTGAGCCAACGAAGGGGAATTTGTTCATGGTCCTTCGAGCCGGATTTGAACCAGCGACCTAAGGACATTACAATTTTAGATTAAAATGCATACTTACTATTTTAAGTCAAACAAATTAGTGTCTGTCCTTCATAAATTTTGTCTTGAACTTTATCGCTACTGGTTGATTTCTCTGCAGACATGGATAAACACGAACATACAAAAGTAAGTAGTGTCGCTGTAATGGCTAACCAAAGTCCTATACCTAGACTGCAGTCGTTTGGGTAAAAGGCAGATGCATCTCTTCCACACAGCTTTTGAACTCTTTGACTACCCCATGCCATAGGGTGTAACATCACGCCTATTATATAGGAGATACCTAAAATATGTATTTTTAACTGAATAAACTGTCGGTTACTGGCCTATAACAGAATGACTCACAAGGAAGGTTTTGGTTAGAGTGCATTTATCGCTTTTATTTGGAACTGTTGATAATATTGAGTTAATAAGGAAGTTAATACAGTCATCATCTATATATTTCTTTGGACCATAACAGTTATAAATTGGGAGCGATCCAGGTGTGGAGTGTAGTTAGTAATTAACACGTCAGTGATCGTTGTGTGAAATTTTGTTTCAAGGATACTTATTTGAACTAACAATAAATTATTTTTTCATGTTACTAGAATCGATTGAGAATTATTTTTTCCTTGGTTGATCTAGAAAAACGGACAAGAGGCACTAAAATTAAACACTATATCTATTAATATTTCCAGGTTACTCTTGGAGAAGAAAGGATCCTATTGAATTTGGATCACAAGGTCAAATATCAACAAATTTACTAATAACTCCAGACAGAGACGGAATAGAGTCTTGAAAGAGCGTTTAACAGTTCCTTTAGGGTATTAAATTGGGGTTCAAAGCAGTTTGACTCTAAATGTAGTCGTGTAAATGTAGTTGGTTCGCTCTGAACTAGGTTTCGGGACCTTAAATATATTCCGCTTATCCGTTTATATCATTTTTCCTAATTCTGGACTTCTATCGATTAAGTTTCTTAAGTTATCTACACCTTAGACGATCTTTAGAGGTATTTCGATAATTTTATTTGAAATATATCTATACAGTTCCAATTAAAGATAACCCGGGTTAAAAATATCGATAGAAAATAGTAAATCAATAAATAAATATTTCGATATTAGTATAAGAATTAATAGGTATAAATCGTACCTGCAATAGCTTGGGCTACCCCAGATAAATTAAATATGCTCTTCTTGAAGATGCTTTGAAAACAGCAACTTAATAGACCCGTACATACCGTCAGTGTCATAATTGCTAAACCTAAAACAAAAACATAAAAAAATAATATTGCTGTTACTGTAAGTGACTTTTTGTATTTGTAATTAACGTAACTTTTCTACTTGGAGTCATTGACACGAATACAGTTTACAATATTTGCTACATTCAAGATAGTTTTACGATAGCCTCACTACGCCCATGATAGAAAATACTCGACTATTCAAGTATGCTCGTGTTCGGCGATCAAATTCCAGGTGTGGCGCTCAGCGACAGCGAGATTTTTCTATTAAAATCCGGAACATCGATATTGAAGAGAACAATATATCTAAGAGCGATTAAAATTTAAGATAAAATAAATTTGTACTGTTAAGTAAATAAATGATATAAATTAATTGTGTTTTTAGTGTTAGTATTGGAAGACTGTAAATAAATTGAAATAAACATTCAAATTTACTTCAAATCTATGCCCCGACTGCAGATAGAAAATATGACGATGAAGTCGAGAAATTGTATGATCAGATCCAAGACATATTACAGAAACTTAATAAACACGAAATTTTGTATATTATAGGCGACTTCAATGCAAAAATTGGGGAAGGTCCACTAGGTCAGACTGTAGGTCTTTATGGTCTACGAACACCTAACGATCGAGGACAGAGATATAATAATGGATCGAGACAAAGGATAAATATATCTCTTTTAAAAGCTTTAAACAGTCCCAACAGGAAACGATTTGTGGCTCCAACGTTGTTAGTGATGTTAGCCAGGTTGTAGCAGCAAACTAAGGTTTGCGGTTACAAGTTGACAACAGCAGCTCAACGTTGGGATGTTACAAATTGAGCCTCGAAGGGTTACAAATTGGCATCCAATGAATATTCGTTGGCATGTCATAGATTGACGTCCAATGTATGTTCGTTTGAACGTTACACTCTATCAAGTCGGTCCGGGAAACTGAGAATACGTTTCAGAATTCAGATTCAGAATAGAGTATTCGCTCCGTGCGTGACCATGGTAGGGGTACATTGAAACGATGCCAGCGTGCGTAGCGGCGAAATATGACAAAATTGGAATATTGGACAAAATATTTTTACGCATAAATTTTATCAAAAATGTGTGCAAATACATGTTGCGTACTTAATTGTGCTAATAATAGCAAAAACAGTGAGTGTAGTTTTTATAGGTTCCCAAAGATTACATATAAATTAGAGAAAAGAAAAAGATGAATTCGTGCTATTAATATGAAAAAGTAAATATCACATAATTTCATTTTTATGCAATTGAAATAGGAAAAATTTAAATACTTTACCTTGAATGATATTTCATAAGGCTTCAAGCTAACTGCAGATGACTTTAGCTTTTATACCATAACTTTTACTATTATTGTTTTTAATTATATGCTCTTTTGCGTGAAAAACTTGATTTCCTAGTACTGGATTTTTCCCTTTCTTTTACGTTTGGAGTTGAAAAGATATATTATGATGAATTTTGAGAAACCCAGTTTTTAATACTACATTTATTTTGTACATAAACTGAAAAAATATAATTAAAAAACTAATTTATTAATAATTGTCAATTTCGCATGTATTTAACAATGTCAAACATATGTCATATGTTTAACCTGAAAATTAGGACTCCAAAATTGTCAGAAGAAGGCGATAGGTGTCGCGTCAGTCACGCACGGAGCGAATATAACTTTTGTCAAACAACCAACATCCTGGATAACTAGAATTGAAAAAGACCTTAAAGGGATAAAGAGATAGATAAATAAAAGATAACGCTAGAGTAAATTAAGCAGAATCAATTTAGACCAAGTGTCAGAAGAACAAAAACATCGTTTTGCAGAATCCTTCCTTCCTTTAAGGGAGAATTATCCAATACTAACATTTTATAATTCCAAGCGACTACTAAAGAGTAAAAATCCGAAACTTACCTAAAGCTAAGAACACAGTCGCAGCCTTCCAAGGTACCGGGTAGATATGTGATTCAGTTGCTAGACCTCTCAAGGCCAAGAGTGTACAAACTGGATATTCGAAACCAATCGGCTTGCTACATTTGGCATATACTCCCACGCTAGGTCGATAAGTTACTGTTTCGTTTCCGAATTGAACTGTTTCAGGTGCGGCAAGAAGCCAGGATGGACTGAGGAAGGCACTTAACATCAGCAGCGTTGAAAAAAGACTCGTGAGCATCCATAGCAAACTGCGAGCCGTTACTATTACATATAACATGGCAGTTCACGTCTTGATGAGTCAGAAGTGTTGGAAAGGCATCTGAAACAAATAAAGATATTTCGTTAACCATTTTATAATCAAAACTTAATTAAGGCATATATGTCTATCCTTATTTTGCTCACAGTTATTCGAAATAGACAGCCAAGCGGCCGAGTTTTTTTCTAGATCGTTAAGATCTAGAACCATCACCAACAAAATAAAAACCAATTTTACAAACTGGACTAAGGCGCTGGATTTCAAAGATTGCCCTGGCGCTTAACGTGTTAACCAATATGTTTATAAACAGTAAAAAATCAATATCATCCTATCAACAGAATAAACGAAAAAAAGAAGATTAAATTGACACAAACGATTTAAACGAAAATGGCTTCTGTCAGTGGGAATTTGTCCCGAAACTTATCAAATGTAGGGGGGAAAAGTAAATCATCTTTAAAAAATATTTATGGAGACAGTGGTGAAAACATCGTAACAAAACTTAACAAAAACAAAGAGAAATATGCATTTAAAAAGAAACCAGTAGCTTGTGCTTACGCTGAAGGAAAGGTATGACAAAAACTATGGTAAAGACATGTGCATTTTTATCTCATATCGTTTATAATTTTTTAATTATAAATCTCGTATTGCTTGCCAATGAAATTTAGTTTTCTTTAAATATGTTTTATTTATTCCTAGTACCTATATTTCTATATATATTACTATTTTTGTTATTGTTACGTATGCCATAGAGCCGTATCACTCTATTCGCCTATCGCCTATTATACAACCGTACCCGTACAAAATTCAACTGATCCAGGAGCTGAGAATGGGTTTTGTAGCAGTTGAAAACTGAATTATTTTCATCGAAATATAATTTTTAGCGATAGGGCGCATTTTTAGATGAATGGATATATCAAAAACAGAATTGTCGAATTTGGGACGATACCAATTCAGATGAGATCCATATTTATTGACAATGACGTTGGCCAGGCATCACTGTCAACAACGAGTGCTATAGTTAGATGATTATCAACTTCTTTTGTTTCGAATTGGTTGATATGGATACCGACGACATGTGGTTTTACAGGCCGGTGCTATACAGCTTATGCTACATTTGACATTGTGTACGAGGGATTTGATTTGAGGTACATTGATTCAGCTATGTCGGGATGTAAATGTTGATCTACACTTGTGCTTCGTTGACTACGAAAAAGCTTTCGATAAAGTAAGACATGAAAAACTAATATCAATACTTATGAACAAGCGCATTGACAGTAAAATCATAAATATAGTGCAAACATTATATTGGAACCAAAGTGCCATAGTTCAAATTGATGGGCAACACTCAGAAGAAATGAGGATCTGTAGAGGAGTTAGACAGGGATGTGTGTTATCACCACTTTTGTTTAACTTATATTCTGAAGAAATTTTCCAAAACACGCTCAATAATATCAAAGCGGGAGTCACCGTTAACGGAAAATTAATTAATAATTTAAGATATGCAGACGACACTGTGATCATAGCAACGAGTATAGAGGATCTACAACATCTTATCGAAAGCTTGAGTATAAATAGTGCTGAGATGGGAATTACTATAAACGCTAAAAAAACGAAGTACATGCTGATTACAAAAAGGCCACAAAATATACATCACCTATTGACAATAAATGGTAACGTGATAGAACAAGTAGAAAAATATTAGTATTTGGGAACTTTGATCAATGAAACCAATGATCATACTGTAGAAATAAACAGACGAATAGAGATTGCCAGATCAGCATTTATACGAATGAAGCCACTCCTAACGTGCAAAAATCTAAATTTGGAGATCAGACTACGTACCATTCGCTGTTATAAATTGTCAATATTATTATATGGAGCTGAGACTTGGAAAAAATGTAATTTAAAAAGAATCGAGGCTTCGAACTCTGGTTATACCGCAGATTATTGAAAATATCATGGACTGATAGAATTACAAATAAAGAAGTACTGGAGAGGGTTGGTAAAGAAACAGAACTAATCACCACTATACAAACCAGAAAACTGGAATACCTAGGCCACGTGATGAGGGGACCAAAATATGAAATTTTGAGACTGATAATACAGGGAAAGATTCAAGGAAGAAGATCTGTTGGCCGAAGGCAGAACTCATGGTTAAAGAATCTACGTGATTGGTACCAATGCAGATCGATTGATTTGTTTAGAGCAGCAAGTTCTAAAATAAAAATAGCCATTATGATTGCCAACCTCCGTAGGGAGACGGCACTCTAAGAAGAAGAAGACGAGGGATATGAAATGGGCATCTCACGTGGAGGTGAGGTGAAATGGCCACCAAGATCGTGCGATTTGACCCCGTTAGATTTTTATTGAGGAATTTGCTGAAGTCGCAGGTCTATACGAAATGTTATGGCACATTGAACATTTCCCGCCACCCATCCTAACTGTGGCAGACATTTGTATGACGTTATATTCGCTGTTCAAACGAATAAAGAAATTTGATGATATCTCACCAACACTTTATTTAAATTTCAAGACAGGAAGCACAAAGTTTTGTATAAGTTACTTACCATATTATTTGGTTTATCTGGTACTTTCATCTCGTGTTCATGATTCAGAAGTGTCCATAAGAAGCAATTTTTATAAAAATGTCGAGGAAAAACATTTCTTATTTTTAAAAATTTCTATAGATCTCCTGTGATCATCGATATATAACGATGATCACGGGTGATTTTAACGCAAAAATCAGTGAATATAAATGAGGGTTTATAGTAGCACAATACTGACTTGGTGTTCGCAACTATCAATTACTGCAATTTATTATGTTTTAGAGTTACCCAAAATGTGAACTAAGTCAATCAGAAACCAGTGTATATTTCGAATTTAGAAAGCTACGCAAGGATCTTCCAGTTGACGAAAATTTAATATCAATAGTATTTAAAAACGATTCTTTGGAAAGTAACTTACTACTTTTATTAAAAGAATGTTTACGAGATGATTATCCAGTGCTGAAAGTCATTAAGTAAGTATTTACAGTTAAATAGAATAGCTTGCAATAAAAATGTGCAGATTTCGTAACTCAAACGTGTATTTTTTCACGTTTGAGAAAGAGAAAGAGAGAGAGAGAGAGAGAGAAGACATAATTAATTTATTTATTATATTTTGTATTTATCGGAAAAAATAGCGGCAATTAAAGAAGTAGAAAAGGGGACGAAGAAAAAATCTGAGATTGCCAGGGACTTTGAAATTCAGACAGTTCTGTGTTAAAATGGTTCAAACAATCTAGGCATAAGAACATTCCCGTGAGTGGTCCCCTTATAAGAAGCAAAGCTGAACAATTTGCTATTGAAATGGGAAAAAAACAATTTTAAGGCGAGTACAGGGTGGTTCGACAGCTTCAAAGAACGCAACAAAATTTCTTTCAAATCCATTTGTGGAGAAAGTCGAACCGTTAATCAGCATGAAGCCAACCAATGGAAAAAAAATTAGATGAAAGAGATATCTTTAATGTTGATGAGACGGGTCTCTTTTTTAAATGCACTCCTGATAAAACGCTGGTATTAAAAACGAAAAATGTCACGGAGGAAAACTAAGTAAAGAAAGAGTAACTCTCCTAATTGGTGCAAACATGGATGGATCGGAAAGACTGCCTCTACTGATGATTGGCAAGTCGGCTAATCCGCGTTGTTTTAAGAACGTCAAGTCAAAACCAGTGGAATATGTGGTCAGCGCAAGAGCTTGGGTGACTACTGATCTTTTCGAGAACTGGCTGAAAAAATTAGACAAAAAGTTCATAAAAGAAAAAAGAAAAGTTATTTTGTTTATTGACAACTGTACGGCACACATCAGAATCCCACTGATGGAAAATGTAAAAGTTATTTTTTTCCTGCTAACATGACTTCAGTTCTCCAGCATATGGACCAGGGTGTCATAAAGTTTTTTGGTTGATATTGACGGAAAATTGCGACACCCTTAAAATAAAGTTAGATATTCTACAAGCATCTCGAATGTGTAAGAAAGCTTGCGACCAAGTAACACCCGAAACGATCAAACACTGTTTCAAAAGAGCTGGTTTCATAAAAAAGGAGGAGAATGCAGACGACACTTTAACAGAAGAGCTGCTTTCAATTGACTACTGGGGGACATCATTTCTGATCATGCCATCTCATATGAAGATTTTGTCAACGTGGATGAAGATGTTGCAGTATGTGGTGAAATAACCAATGCAGAGATCATCGCTGAAGTGCTTAAGGACAATGATGAAAAAGAAAAGAGTGATGAAGACGACGAGTCATCAGTTGCGGGAGAAATACATGTTCCGAGTGCGGCCGAAGCAACAAACCATAATACGCAACTTAAACGGTACTTTTAAAGTAAAAATGATGTAAGTCACTCTATTTTTAGTTCACTGAACATCTTAGAATCTTTTGTCATTACCGAGAAGTAAAATTCTAAAAGGCAGCTAAAAATTTCGGATTTCTTTGGAAGAAATTAGTCTATTTTCATTAATTATTGTAACAAATATGTATTCTTATTTTCAATAAATTTTTTGAGACAAAATGTTTTATTGTTTTAATGATGCGTTCTCATTGGGCATTTTTTATCGGCCAAGTTTTGGCCAAATACCAATGAGAAAACGTGCAAATGATAAAAATCGACAATAATTGACCATTTTTTATAGCTTGCAAATGTTTTAATTGGTATTATGGCCGAATTTTGTTGGCCCATTTTTTTCGGTTGACAAAATTCGGGCAAAAATAGGAACGAAAACCTCTGCAAGCCATAAAAATGGTCAACTATTGTCGATTTTTATCATTTGTAGATATTTTTGTAGGCATCTTTGTTTTTTGTGGATATATTTTTAATGTGAATTTTTGGATAATTCGAATTTTTTTAAACGGTCCATTGAGATTCGAATTATCCAAAGTTTCACTGTAATATAAAGGTGTGCACGATTTTTTGTTCACAACCATAATTATTAGTTCTTCAAAAACTTTATTTTAAATGATAAAACATTTAAATGCACGTTATTCGTGAGCTAAAAAAGTTCTATGAACAAAATTTATTTATAAGCTATGATACATACGTACTAAGATTACCTGTTAATCCTAAACAATCCAAAACTAAGCACTGTCAATAGGGTTCACGACGTTTATAAAGAAATGCTTCTAAATAGCCCACACCTAGTCACTTATCATACTGAACTGAAATGAGTATTACAGATTCTCGACACGTAACGGAAATGCTTAGTTACTTGTGGTTCTCATAGACTCGTCGATTTTAGCAACAAGTTCCTTTTTATTACTCTACTGTAAATACTGCAAATGCGTCAACATAAACATATTTGCAAATCGTTTAACAATGACTTATAATGAGTCGCTTAACAAATAAGCGAGTATAGGTCGTTGCACAATTAAGATATGGAATATTTATCGCGAGTCCATGTAGGGCAGTCAGGTCACAAGTAGAGAATGTTAAAAATACTTTATTTGAAGATTTGACTTTCACTTCGAAAATAGTTTTCCACGTACAATTTTTTTTGTTTTTGTTTCTTACCAAAAAAATTCACTAATGTTACTTTAATTTCTCTGTATGACATACTTAAACCATTATATAATTATTTTATTATGACGGGAGAGATTTATTTTCAATCCAGAGCTTCTGCATAAGTCGCTCTGAGGAACTTAAGGTCGAAATACGTATACGCGGATGACAGGAGCCCTGCACTGTAATTAAATCTCAAACGTCTTTCTGCTTTATTTATTTACTCAAGTTCGTGAGTACTAGAAACTAATTCGCAAAGGATTTTTGCCAAGATGACGATTTGGACGAATGCCGATCCAACGGACTCGAAAATTTCCTTTAAATAGAAAAAATTCCATAACTGGCGAGATGTAGCTTTGACCATGATACTATGACTAACAAGATAGGATCTTCCCGTAGCACAAAATAGGTCGTGTTCGCGCATGCCGTCATTGGAGAGTAGAATTTGAATTCTTGTTAAAGTTAAATGGGATTTGTATGCATTCTGTGATGAACTTACTAGACGAAAATAAGTTAAGAGGTTTAATAATTACAATAATCGTACACATAAGGATATCTCCAAACTATTTATTAAAGATTATTTATTGATACATACAAAAAACTGACATTTCGAACGTCAAACTCTCCAATGACGTCACGACTTATGCGCAATATCTTGTCTTCTTAGTCTTAGTATCATGGCTTTGACTAATTCTACATTAAACCATTTACAATTTTCTTGGTTATTCTGAAATCTTACATATAAAAGTTTATTTTATTATAATCAATATTTTTTCTAATAGAAATGTTTTAAATATATTTTGTAGATTTGAATTTTGCAATTTGCAAGCGAAACACATAGAACAAATTGCAGAGCTACTGACATTATTATATACTATAAGGGAAGTAAGTGTCGACGGAAATCCGATTCCAGAACAAAATTTTTATTTATTATTGAAGCAGGAACTGGCCTCCTTATCTCTGAAACATTGCAGTATAAATATCGACGGTATGTATTATAGAAAAATGCATTTAAAAATGAATATAATGAGTATAGTTAAGATATGAAGTTCGTCTCACAGCCTTGTTTTATAACCCGATTTGGCAATGTTATAAAGAGTTTGTTTAAATAAATTCTGACAATTTTTTGCATGGATGATATTTTGATCCGCATTCTGGAATCTCTCACACCTCCTAAATATAAAAAACAAGCTCAGGGTCTCGCCTATATATTTTATGGTCTTGAGTTTTAACCTTGTTTAGGTCTGAGCCTCTTCAAGGAATGGGTAACTCCTTTTTTTTAAGGAGTAGTGGGGGTGTGATAAACGCCAATTATACGATGCCCGAGGTTAAGAAGTAGTGGACTACTAAGGAGCGGGGGAAGCAGAAAGTGACTTGTGTGTGTGTGATCGATAGGAACGCACAAGAAGAAGTGGGAATTGTCTAGCATGCCAGTTGAGGTACTTCAGGGGTTACCAGCCATACAGTAGGAACGGGTCTTTATCAGCGTTTTTGGCGCGCAGTCTTTATCTGCGATATTGTATGGGAATGATTCTAGAATTTTAAAATACTCATCAGGAAGTTCATGTCCAGTGTTGTTAAGAAGTTTTGCTGGAGGAAACGGAACTTTCTTACTGGGAAACCTGGTGAGTATTTGCCCTCTGTGATTGCAAGGAGTCTTTAGGACATACTTCCTGCTGAGGGATAGGATTCTGTCCTTGATTGGTGTGATGTTGGCCAATATGTATATGTGGGCTGATGGATACGACCAGTCTTTCCTCATGCAGTATCTAAGTATTCTGCGTTCAGTAGCTGCAATGGCATTAAGTTGGTGACTCTTGAGAGAGATGTGGACGCATGCCTTGCATTCGATTATCGGTCTGACAAAAGTCTTGTAGGTGTGCAACAAAGTTTTGGAAGACGTTCCGCCAATTTTACCGGTTAGCACTTTCAGGAGATTAAACCTCTGTCCCATCCTATCTAAGGATACCTGAACGTCGGCCTTCCAGTTGAGAGTCCTTGTAGAACGAACTCCAAGTAGAGAACCGAGTTTTGAGAATGAGGTCTTCTCCTAAAATGATATCGGCCTGGACGTCACGACAATAAGAGAATTTAAAAAGAATTGCTTGTGTTTTGGAGGGATTTATGGTCACTCTCATTTGTTGCACCACTTCACAACTCTGCCAAGGTATTCTTGCGATCTTTCGAATACAGACCGTCGCTCACACTCTCTGTGAGAGCCTGAAGTGAGGATGGCCGTATCATCAGCGAAGAGTAGGAGGGACTCTGATCCTTGCTGTGGGCGGGGAATGTCACTGTTGTATACTGTGTATAGTATTGGAGCAAATATTGAGCTTGGGCACTCCAGCTTGTGGAGTGAAGGGGGTGGATAGGTGGTCAGCTACTTTGATCCTGATCGTCCGATGAGAGAGATAGAAATTGATTAATTTAACGAAAGGTGTTGGCAGTCCAGCGAGGTGGAGTTTTTCAATCAGGCCTGTGTGCCAGACCTGATCGAATGTCTTCTGGACGTTGAGGAATATGCCCATGAACAAACCCGTCCTATAACTATTATATCTATAGTTGTAAAGTTTCTATAGTACAAAAAGTTTTATATAGTTTTTTTTATAGAGTATCCAAATTGTAGGCACTAAATTCCAAGAAATAGTGTTGACCATCTTGGAAGACCAAGTTATTCTTGGTCTTCCAGTGACGTACACATTTTTTTTGTGTAAGTAGCGCTACTTGTATTTTTCTACAAAATACAAAACATTAATGTGTTGTATGCATGTCGTATGAAGAACGATTTCCGAAATGGAAATAAACTTATTTTAAAGTAAAATTGTGGTGTATTCCCAACCAAACTGGTAAATTGCACTAAGATGCCACAAGAAAATAGCTTCAGGACAATACGATAGGTAGTTAATGTTTTGATCTTTTGCAGATGTCGATCTTCTTCTTCAGTAGCTTTTTCTTTTTCAAGGGTCGCTGTTTCTTACTCTTCGTCGCCATATTTCGAACTACTTTATCAACATTGCCTCATATAATTATAGATTTAGTTTTACTTTCATACATTGTCAAATTAAAATACTTCCATCTTCCATAACTCCTACATACGTTGCTAATTTTTAATAGTTAAATAAACTTCACATAATTATATCTAATAGATACCTAAACATAAATTTAGTAAAAGAAGTTTTTTTAGTACATATAAATTTTTAAAATTCACTTAAGAATGTAAACGATGCGCTACTGAGTGTAAGGTGACCTCCTAGACTGAGTGAAAATATATTCTCTCTCTCTCTCTCTCTCTCTCTCTCTCTCTCTCGCTCTCTCTAACTTGCGACTTCGATTATCTACTGTTCTTTTCTACTGATTAGCAGTGTCATATTTCATTAGATACTTTAACAAGTCTACTTCTTCTTCTTCGCGTGCCATATCAAATTATTGACGTTGGCGATCACCATTGTGAAGGCTTCTCGATCTTCTGCAATATGGAATAATTGTCCCGCATTTGATACCCGTTTCCTTCCTGCACCTCTACGGCCCCCTATTTTGTCTATTTAGTATATTTTTGGCCTCTATTTTGTATATTGTGCCTTTAAGGATCAGTTGTAATATTTTATATCGACTTCTCCTTACTATATATCCCAGATACGACATTTTTCGATGTTTAACAGTCTTTAGCAGTTCTCTATCTTTGTTGACGCTCCTTAGTACGTCTTCATTAGTTTTCCTTGCTGTCCAAGGTATCTTAGGAATTGGTCTATGAACCCACATTTCCAATACTTCTATTTTGTTCATGATCGATACTTTTAGCGTCCACACTTCTGCACTATACAAAAGTATGGACCAAACATAACACTTAACCATTCTTTGTCTTAGTTCTAAACTGAGATGATTATTGCAAATAAATTACTTCATTTTCATAAAAGTAGTTTTAGTCATTGCTATTCTACGTTTTATTTCTATGTCTGGATCTAGTTGGTCCGTTATCACAGTTCCCAAATATGTCATTTTGTGAACTTTCTCAACTTGGACTCCGTTTAATTGAAGCTTTGCATCGGGATGTAGGTCTCGACTAAACACTAATTTGGTTTTGTTTGAGTTTATTTTTATGTCAGTTTTCTCTTCTACCTCGTGAATACGATCAAGCAGAATTTGGAGACGTTCAATATTATCTGACAGAATTACTGTATCGTCTGCATATCTAATCACATTAAGTAGTTCCCCGTTGATTTTTATTCCATATGGTTGTCTTTTTTAAATAACTGGTTTAAGTTAACGAGTAAACATTGAACAATGTTGGCGATAAAATGCAACCTTGTCTGACTCTTCATTGTATGGAGATTTCATCGGTGTAGTTATCTCCAATTTTTACTATAGCAGTTTGATTCCAGTACAAATTTTAAATGACACGAATATCCTTGTCATCTATTCCGACATTTTTTAGTATTTGCATTAATTTTACATGCTGTACTTTATCTAATGCCTTTTAGAAGTCCACGAAACATGCAAATACATCTTTTCTTTGGTCACGGCATTTTTGTAATAGGATGTTAAGCGCAAAAAGTGCCTCCCTGGTTCCCATAGCATTTCTAAAACCAAATTGGGTATCTTCAAGATCTTCTTCGCACTTGCGTCTATTTCTGTTGTGAAATATTCTTAGGAAAATTTTAAGAGGCATTAGGCTAATTAATCGATATTCTGAGCATTTTCTCGCATTGTGTTTTTTAGGTATTGCGACAGAGATAGATTTGAGCCAATCTATGGAAATTACTCTACTCCTACACTTACTACTCTTATGTTATCATCATCTATTAGTTTCAGCAACTATCTGTTTAGATATTACATCCTCCATTTCGTCGCACCTTTCTCTCATCCATTTTTCTTTGGCTAATCTCCTTTGATCTCCTTTTTTATTCTTCTCTGCAGGTGTCTATATTCTGTTTCATTGGATTTTATCAGTCGACGTTGTTTCAATAATTTCAAGATGTCTGTCATCCATTTATTTTTCTTCATTAAGTTTTTTCTATAATCATTACTAATTACTATTAAAAAGGTTTACTTTCTGAACATGTTTTTAGGAATGAAACAGATTTCAGAGGAATTATACAAACCAGTTACAAATCCCCTACTGCATTTAAACTTGGCCACCAACGCCCTCTATGATGAAAGTTTATGTTACGTGGCAAAAATACTAAGGATGAATAGAAAGTTAATATCTCTTAATTTGGCAGACAATAAAATCACTGAAAATGGTATTCGAATATTACTGGAACCATTACAGAAATTTGAACTTAATGAAGATGAGTTAATACAAAGAAGAAAAATTAGATTTGATTATCACAAAAAAATGGTACATTTTTCCTTACATATTTAAGTATTATTTTTAAAATGATCAACAATCCTTGCAGGCCTAGAGCAAAAAGTTTCGTTTACATATGTTTCAAATTCCTTGTATACTTTAAAGAGGTTTACAATACCGTTTTATGATTTCTCTCCTTCTGTTCCTTCGTTTACAACAGCAAAAACATTGGGTATCAGAGTTTAAACGCGGCAGTACTAGCTGCTAAGTCAAGAATCGCAGTGTTCGACAAAATGAGGGGACGACTTAAGAAATGGTGATAAAAATCTACAAAGTGGTACTGGATAATCGCCAACTGAAAGTATGCGAGTTAGCAGACTTAGTAGGAATTTCAAACATCGCATTTTAACTAAACATTTGTCCATGAGAAAGCTATGTGCAAGATGGTTGCTAGTCAAAAGGTTTTTTTAAGTGAAAATAGTGATCTATCAAAAGTGGAAGTCATGTTCATGTATGAGCAAATCCTGCGCTGCTTAGGAGTTGGAATGATTCGGGTTTTACCATTGGGTAAAATCATTAACCGCCGTTTATCTTCTTCAATTGGAACATTGGATCTTCCTAAATTGGGAAACAAAGGGAAGCAAAAACATATATTTCTTCTTCTTCTAGCATGTTGAATACATTAAGGAAGTTAATATTTTTAAATTTAAAATCACCTGTTACGAGGACACAACCCAAAAGAAGTTGTATGTTTAATATGCTACACGCTAGACCAATGTGAGCATCACTTCTTGTCTAACGTGGACCTACGGAACCTGACGTGACGTGGGAACAGGCCTTATTTATCTTTTTCTCTTACAGGTCAATTAATATTTGCTTATCTCTTAACTGTTTTAGATCGACGTCTACTGTGCCAGCAAATCGGACGACACTCTATCAATTACTTGTTCAGCAAGAAAAATAAGATCACGACGTAGAAATAAATGTAAGTCCAGATAATGAAAAACATAATATATCTTCTTCTTGAAGTTTCGTTAATATCGGAGATTGCAAATCATTCTGGCAATTATAATTTTGTTGGTTACACGCCTGAATAGTTCAATTGATTGATCTGTATCAAAACCATTCACGGAGATTACATAGCCACGAGATTTTAAGTCTTCCTATGCTTCTTCTGCGTTTGATTTTGTCCTGCAAACGTCTAAATTATACCATAACTTAAGAATTTTCGTTCGTCAATGTTATTATTATTTAAATTATCTTTTAAAACTGTATATAATATACAAATTATATCAATTAGTTTTCGAAAGGCGTCTTCATCACAAACTAGCACATCGACCTTCATTACCGTCGTATGAACAAGAAAAGGACTTCCCAAAGCCACCATGAGTGTTCCCGAGTTGCCGTACCATCCAGCCTTACAAGACAGTGTAGAAGAATCGACGAGTGTATTTTGCTATGGAAACAACATTTTAACTAATCTAAATCTATCATGTAAGTAGATCAGATAATAGAATTTTATTTTTGACACAAACAGGTATAAACATTTGACAATCTCACGAACTATTGGATTATCTAGCTTTAAATAATCCA
This sequence comes from Diabrotica balteata, assembly GCA_918026665.1. NCBI lineage: Eukaryota > Metazoa > Arthropoda > Insecta > Coleoptera > Chrysomelidae > Diabrotica > Diabrotica balteata. The sequence continues at coordinate 137,804,291 of OU898282.1, forward strand.
AAAGGTAATCTATGAAATTTGTAAGACCCAAAAGGTGTACTGAAGGTACAAAGGATGACTAATCATCGAGCTTGATTTGCCAAAATTATTATTTAATGTCTAGCGAAGTAGAGTAAGGTCTCTTTTTATGCGGATTATTCTTATGCGATTTTAGAGTTGTGCGGTTTGTATCTCATCCAAAAATTTCTATGATTAACTATTAACTATTCAAATCCAAATGTGATACTTTACAGCAACCTATATCATTAATTGCTACCACCAAAAAGAATAAGTACATAATTATAGAAGTTTACACATAAGAAGGGTCTATTGCGGTTTATTTTAGATAACAGAATAAGAAAAGCAGCTCTACCATTAATCCTTCAGATGATCAGTTATCAGACAGAACTATACAGTTGCAAACCTGAGTACGTAGGTATTGCACGTCTGTCTCTTCAAGGGAACCGTTTGAGCGAAACAGATATCATTGAAGTACAAACTGCTTTGTCGAGAAAGCTACAACTTTCAACTGGAAGTATAGAAATCGTAACGGTAAGTCCTAACTGATGTATTAGTTGAAGTTTATTTTCTGTTTCTTTCACTTTTCTTTTGCTGACCTACAAAATGTATATAAGGTATTTAGGTGAGTATTTATAATTATATGTATACTGCTGAATTCTGCTGATTTCGTTTTTGAGGTAATTGATAATTAGTATGTTCATATGTTAATATGTAATATATCCTTCCGGGTACCCGGCTAGCGTTCGTGTGCTTCGTTTCGAGAGTCAACTTACCTCCAGCACAGTATATTATATTGCTATATACTGTGCCTCCAGCCTGATTCGATTCGAGGACACTACCAGGCGGGGAGTTTGACTATGGCGGTACATCTGTCAAAGAATAACACAGGTGTCCTAAGGCCAGCTCAGCAAGGACAGAAACCTCGCGTAGCGCAAAAGGGCAAATGCTGAATTGATCCTGATGTTAAGTATGCATAAAGCACGGCCTATCGATCCATTTGGCTTGAAGAGTTTTCAGCAAGGGGTGTCAGAAAAGTTATTACAAGGATAAGTGGCTTGTGGCGGCCAAGCGTTCATAGCGACGTCGATTTTTGATCCTTCGATGTCGGCTCTTCCTATCATTGCGAAACAGAATTCGCCAAGAGTTGGATTGTTCACCCATAGACAAGAACGTGAGCTGGGTTTAGACCGTGCTGAGACAGATTAGTTTTATCCTACTGATGACTCGTCGTTGCGATAGTAATCCTGCTCAGTACGAGAGCAACCGCAGGTTCGGACATTGCTTGACGCACTTACTCGAGCGGGTAATGGTACGAAGCTACCATCCGTGGGATTATGCCTGAACGCCTCTAAGGCCGTATCCTTTCTAGGGTGTGGCAACAATATCTCTTGGAGTTCCGAAAGCCGAAGGGCTCAAAACAATGTGACTTTACTAGGAAATCGTAGTTCGCTACGATTGTCACACGAGCCCTTATTTCCGAGAGATTACAGTGGGATCGTTCCTTGCCAGTAGACCAGATCTTTAGACGGACAAACATGGGCATTATAATCTTTTCGATGTTGGAACTCGGAATTGTCTGTAGACGACTTAAGTACCTGGCAGGGTGTTGTACATGGTAGAGAAGTTTTCACGCTACGATCTATTGAGATTGATACAATCTCTCAACTTGGGGATTCATCTTGTCGGTTAGACGAGATATTAAAAATTAAAGGAATAATATATATATATATATATATATAAATATATATATATATATATATATATATATATATATATATATATATATATATATATGTTATCAAAGATCATAAACAGCTATAATTATGTTTCTTGTTATGTAATTATCTCTCTCACTTATACTTCTTGTCATTATGTGATATGTTAACTATATTTTTTTTCAGACACGTACCAATAGTAAAAGGCACTCATCGGCACTTTTTTAAAATGCATCACATAAACATAGGATTTTAGACTTTGTGGATATTTTAACGAATAAAGGTTTAAAAAAGAGCAATGTAGTTATCTTTTATTCCATGTAGGTTTTAATATAAGTATCTAAAAGTTAGTTATTAATATTGAACTTGGTTCCAGAACATACAAAACTAAAATGAATAGCCTAATTAGCTTCTCCCCGAATTTTAAGTGGAAAAATCTAAAAAACAAATTGCAACTTTTTTGTTTTCGGACCACAATATTTTTTTCTCATCTGGGGAAAATCAGGCACTATCATCAATTTTACAAGAATAAATTTCGTAAATTAATGCAATCTTTCCCTAGATTTTGTGGAAAGATAAAGATTCTGGTAATTTTATGAGCGTTTTGTGGCGGAGGTAGAACAGCTCGTCGGATCTTGACGTATGAGAGAAAAGAGGGTAGCTCAAGAAGTATTTAACGAAGCGTAGCATCCGAACGTCTTAACGTAGAGATATGCGCGATAGGTCAAGTGATAGGATTTAACGAATAGAATTGAATGCGAATCGAGCGGTTTGTCGTTACATTGCTTTTCATTGCATTTCATTGCGATTCTTTTATTTTTTTGACACCTCGTCGATATCCAATACATCGATCTATTGAAAGGAATTTTATCAAGATCTTGTCAAGGCCCGAAACGATCCTTATGGGGTGTTTGGGGAAGGTATGTATTATTTATTTTCATATTTTACTATATTTTTTTACTTTTTTTACTGTGCTATAATATGATCTAATTTAATGGTATATTCTAACTCATTTGCTTTAAAATATATTGTTTCTTGTTATTCAGTAAAATCTCATTGTTAAACTGGCTTAAACACATTTAGCCTGTTCGGAGAATTTGACTTTCTCTATTGTTATTTTTGTGTCGCAAACACAGAAACTGTTGTACTGTATTATATTTCTGTGACCATTTAGTTAGAATTATTGCCATTCAAAAGACCACCTAAGAAGAGGCAGAGGATTTTTGACCAATTCAAAACACACACCTCCTAACGAGACTAAAACATCCAGTTTATCGGTTAAGTCCCCTTTTGAGCCTCGGCGCCGGGCGTCCCTTAACGGCGTTACGCGCAGTGACCAACTCTACTGCCTTCTACAATTAACACACCAGTATTTCAAAAGGTAAGTATATGTTCTCTGTACAGATAACAGTAATGAGTTAAAGCCAATTAATTATCGTAATTAATTCACAATTATCATTTGCTATTTCCGCTACTTTTATTTGCAGTTAAATTATTGCACTTTTTTCCATTATTATTCTAATTTCATTTAACCAACGGCCTCTAAGTTTTACACAAAACATGGGGTATTCAAAAAATATATTATTAAGGTTCTCTATTAGGCCACATTCAAAGTAAGGGTTTTAACTTTTGTATTTGATTTTTTTTGATATTTTATCAAATTGTGCCGAAAATAAAAAAACATTTTTTCACCCCCTTTTAACCCCCCCTAAATTTCCCCGAAAGTTTACAGCTGTTTAATTTATTTTTATTTTGTATATTATACCCCACCTACCACTTTCCATAATAAAAATTTAGGTAACATTTTTTTAATTAAAATTGAGCAAATTTTCCTGGTCTATAAGAAATAAGATAATATATTTTATCATATTTAAATAAAGGTTTCTTTAAATAAAGTTTTAATTTTTTTTTTATATATAAAACTCCAATTTTTCGTAAAACAAAACTACTTTATATTATTGTATCTATTATAAGAAACCAAATATGTAACACAAAACGTTCACAACTGTATGATTGGATATACTTGATGATAACCTGTTGAACTTTGAATTAGTCAAACATTTAACAAGGTGAGTATTGTATTATGTATATTGCTTTTTCTTTTTTAGTATATATTCTACAAGATTTATTTAAAGATTTATACAAAGAGTGCATAATAGCACAGAATACTTCATCCCATCCATTGGTTGGGATGGAGTATTCTGTGATACTAGCCATGATACTATGAATAACAAGATAGGATCTTCCCGTAGCTCAAAATCGGTCGGGTTCGCGCATGCCGTCATTGGAGACTAGAATTTGAATTCTTGTTAAAGTTAAAGAAGATTTGTATGCATTCTGTGATGAAATTACTAGACGAAAATAAGTTAAGAGGTTTAATAATTACAATAATCGTACACATAAGGATATCTCCAAACTATTTATTAAAGATTATTTATTGATATATACAAAAACTGACATTTCGAACGTGCAAGTCTCCAATGACGTCACAAAAACATGCGCAATATCTTATCTTATAGTCATAGTATCATGATACTAGCTATATTTATTTGAATAACAGGCAAAGGTACAGGTAGGGGAAAGGAGGGAATGGTGGCGGCTGGGATAATGTTAATCATGAAATATTTGCATTTACGGCCAAATATTATTTCGCGTTTAATATCTGTTGCGCCATCTAACAGTGTTTCGTTCAAACTGTACCTAAAACAATCACGATGTTTTGCCGGCAAAGAAGGATTTTTTGAAAATGTCATATTTTGTTGGAGTTGACGTATTAGTGCAAGATTTTAAAGGTATTTAAAAGTATGTAATTAAGTTTATTTAGCTGCATAATCGGTACTCATTTGTCAAATTAAATTTTTATTCCGAAATGGAAATTGAAACGTCAATAAACTTACTTTAACCTTTAATTGTAGCTTATTCCCATTTAAATTTTAAAAACATCTCAGTTCATGATACTATAACAACAAGATATGATCACTTGCTGTTCTAATTTTAATTGACTTTGCGCATGTCGTCATAGCGAGACAAAGCCAGGGGACTTGTATGTATCATATTTTAACGATGCATCATATGGCAACGTTGTTCCATTACTGTAATGAACAACTTCAAAACTTAAACTGTTAACGGTAAGTATACCTCGATGCCATATCTTGCACTAAGAAGTCATAACTAGTTACTTTCTGTTGAAACGTGTTTTGAAAATTAATAAGTAATTTGTAAAATTAATTAAGAAATATATAAATCTACGATTTGATTGTGTGTATTACAAACAAAATAAATATTGCTACAAAACATAAATTAAATATAAAAGGCCGGCAAAATGTAAAGAATTTGACCATAAAGGAAAAGCGGGTCAAACTTGAGACTTTATGAATATCATTTAGACATTTATTTTACAATCTTTGTGATTTTTCTTTTGTGGTATTGTAATTATCTTTAATATTTTGATTTAGAATTCGTATTTTAAAATACATTTTACATCTAAAAAAAAGTAATTTTACATCTTCGCTAACATTTACATATTTTGCAGCTTCTATTAAGTTTTTTAAATAATTTTTTGTTATTTTTGATGTGTCGCCATTATAACTACGAAAAATATGTGCCAGTTCACTACATACATCCAAAGTAATTTTTTTAAAGACCTATCAAAAATAAAGTACTACTTCAAGTTCTATTAAAATGGGCATTATTATATATTATTATCTATAGAAATATTTATTATTATCCATAGAAAAATTTGCTCTGCTGTTATTAATATTGATATATTAATTCTCTGCTGTTATTAATATTAATTCTTTTTATTTATATAACTAGAATTGCATCAAATGAAAATTTTAATTTAATTTTAAAGTTTAACTTGCTGTCATTAATTTTGTCAATTTGACATTTTGACAAGTTGTCTCGGGCTTACGTCACAAGAACATGCGCGTTGACTTATCTTGTTTTATTATAGTATCATGCATGATACTATAAACATAGTATAAAAAACTTTGTGGTTAAACTGTGCTATGAATAACAAGATAGGATCTTCCCGTAGCTCAAAATCGGTCGGGTTCGCGCATGCCGTCATTGGAGACTAGAATTTGAATTCTTGTTAAAGTTAAATGAGATTTGTATGCATTTTGTGATAAAATTACTAGACGAAAATAAGTTAAGAGGTTTAATAATTACAATAATCGTACACATAAGGATATCTCCAAACTATTTATTAAAGATTATTTATTGATATATACAAAAACTGACATTTCGAACGTGCAAGTCTCCAATGACGTCACAAAAACATGCGCAATATCGTATCTTATAGTCATAGTATCATGGTATCATGATTTCAGTTAACATCATGATATAAGGAAACATGGTATGCTCACGCGCATCTATTTTGAACAGCCAATCACGTTTACGACCAAAATCCGCCATTTTGAAGGCGGCAATTCAAATATGTACAAAATTGATACGAAATATCGTAGTTAAATTAAATAAAATAAAATTAATATTATACATTAATCCAATTAATTCATATTTTAAATGATCTGAACAGACTCTTGCTAAAATAATTTTTAAAAAATCGAAACAAAACAAAAACACATTTACATTTAAATTCCAGTACATTGCAAAGTAAGGTTAAAAAATGCAAAAGTAAACAAAGCAGACGTCACGCATGTAGAGGTGGTTGATCCAAGTATTTTTGTGGATCAGGTCAGGTATGCTCACTTACACTTACTATGAGTACAGTACCCGTACCATGGACGTATAAATAAAGATCTTTATTTATACGGCCATGATCCGTACTCGTTTTTTATAATTATATTGGTGTTAGGGATCAGTTCCACAAGTATAAATAAAATACATGTTCCAAAGTAACTGGTACGGGATCAGGTCACCATCCCTACACACATGTGACATATTGAAAAGATGGTGGATTTTGGTCGGCGCAGAAATGTGCAAAAACGAGTCCACTAGTGAGCATACCTTGTTTCCTTATATCATGGTTAACATCCACTTCAGTTTGACATAGCGTCAAAACTCAAATACGTTTAGAAATTTATAGGATAGTAAGTTTCTATCTTAGTAGGGAATTTTACATTGACGTGTAAAATTCCCTACTCTAAGGTTTCTTTTATATATAAAAAAATATATTTTATAAAAAAGTTAGGCTAATTTAGTTTATACCGTTGAATTGCGCCAAATGTAGGCAACCAACTTAAATTTATAACATTTAGGTTGAGTTTCTTGAGAATATTTTGAATAAACGTTTAATATTTTCCAGTTAATTTATTATTTTTTTAAAAGTGATGCCATAGAATAATAAATTCTGTGGTGATGCTAATAATGCTGAATAAATAATATTTCAAATGATATATAATCACAAAACGTACTAAATATGGTGTTATATAATCCACATAATAAAGTATGTTGGATAAAAAAGGTAAAATCCCGGGTGGTTCAAAACTAGTTTCTGATAGGAGTAATACGAAATACTCTAATAAAATACGCTATGAGCACGTGTGCTTGGTTGTATAGTAATTTTCAGCACCTTCTAGTCTGCCAAAAAGTAACTAACTTCATAAAAAAATAATTACAATTGTGCAATTACTAAAAAGACAGTTCGGACACCGTTCGGACTGGAATTAGCGAACCGACATTAACAAGTCAAAATGAATAATACCTAATAATTAAAGATATGCTCTGCTTCAATATTACAAAGAAAGATAGGGTAGAAAAAATTTTATGGTTTATAAATATATGCGTAAATCATGAGTTTATGTTGCACAGTTGTGTCAAAGAATATAGACGCTTAATAGAAGCTAATAGCTATTATAATATAGTTAGCTAATAAGACTAAGCGTCTATATTATTTGGTTGTGTATTCAGTTATTCATGTTAATGTTAAAAGGTAAAAGGACAAAAGCAAATCACAATCTTTCCTGATTTAAATCTTAATATGAATTCACTTTAAAAAACACTTATTTAAGTTAACCATTGTTTAACACAATCGCTCTTAATTAATTTATTACAACAATTATCAGCTTTATTTAAAATAATATACCTACTGTGAATGCTCCATCCATTTGCATTGGATACCGATAACGTAAATAAAAGATAATTTGCTTTTGATTATAAAAAGACATGACACCAATATAAATACTTATTAACAGATTATCAATACTAAAGCAAAAGATAATTTGATTTTAATAATGGAAATGTTCAATTTTAAAAAGACGTGGACAATAATGTAAATACTTATTAACAGATTATCAATACTTAAGTTCACTAGAACAGTTCTTTAATAAAATTATTGTTTGTAATACATAGCATAAGCTTATCAAAGAGTTTAAAAATTATAATATAAACAACTTTGTTTTTATACAAGAAGCCAACCTGTTGAAACTATTTTACAACAATTTTATTTTACCTGAATTACAAAAAAGTGCAACTTACCTGTAAGTATTTTTTTTTCTTTACTGAAAGTTCGTTAAGCACAAAAAATATGAAACCAACAGGGCACTTTATAACCACACCCCTTGACACCTCATCAGCTGATGGCCATTGCCATGATGAGGATGAGACCCATCAGAGAGCCACAGGAGTGCCTTTAAGTTCAATGACTTGAAGTTAGATACAAAAATATAGGAATAATTTAAAGCAGTTAACTCCTGTTATTAGAATATCCGGTTTATTTAAATTAATTACTTGACCTTCAGTGTTATGTGTTTATCTTATATTCTTTTTTTATCCTATGTGTAATCCAATAATTATAATCTAAATATTTTTATTGGTTATTAAGCACGAAAGGCTAACTTCAGTTCGTAAGTGGTGGTAATTTTTTATCTAACGAGGGAGGTATTTTCGACAGGATCGGATTGCAATTATTTCTACTAAGTTACCCACTGATTTGCAACTGAATTTAACAAAAATGTTTAATAATTATTTTCGTTTATTTGTTATGTTTTCTTTAACTCTTATTTTAGGTGTAACTACGAAGGAGATGAACTTGCACAAAATATTTGTATATGGAACTTTAAAAAGAAATGAACCGAATCATTCTTGGTTTGCCAAAAATGCTGAAGGATACTACAAATACATTGGAGATGCTAAGACAGTCGAAAAATTGCCGTTAATAATAGCTACAAAATACAACGTGCCATTTATTTTAAAAAGCCCAGGTCAGTATTTACCTACAGCACTAATTTTTAATGTTTATTTAAAATAAAATATGAAGTATAATATTTACACAATTTTGCATAATTTACATTTTATATATATATATAATATATATATATATATATATATATATATATATATATATATATATATATATATATATAATATATATAAATATATATATATATATATATATATATATATATATATATATATATATATATATATATATATATATATATAATATATATATATATATATATATATATATATATATATATAATATATATATATATATATATATATATATATATATATATATATATATTATATATATATATATATATATATATATATATATATATATATATATATATATATATATATATATATATATCGCAAAAAGGAGTACGACCGTCTATCCAATATTAATAAGGATCACTCAGACGAGTGGTGGGTGCAATTATCGGTCAACTAGGTGGAGAAATAAAAGACAAAGTTGATACTACTTCATCTATTTTGAAGACGTTTCGCTATCGAATTCTGATAGCATCATCAGTTCATCTAAAAATTTTTTACATTATGAGTACCACACATTCATGAAGAAGATGTTAAATAGTTACCTTAAAAAAGATATGTAGTTGTCAATGGTATTAAAAAGGTAGTACAAAAACTCAAATAAATGGACATCATATGGTGATATTGTATAAACAATTAAATAACTAACAACATTTACTAAGTCTCTAAATATATATATATATATATATATATATATTATATATATATATATATATATATATATATATATATATATATATATATATTCAAAGATAACATTCCAAATGAACAACACAGAGTTTATGAAATTCTTTGTGCATACTGGTTCCGATCTTACATAGGCCAAACCAATCGTAGAATTCAAAATAGAATTTATCAACATTCCATTTCTATTTTTATCGTCTAATTAAATTTATTGTTAAGAAATCAAAATAATCAAATGATATAAATTCAATATTATTCGCAATTGGAAATGTTACGTCGTGGTTTCGTAAGTGACTGTTTATCAATGACAAGCTCATAATGTAGGTCAAATGATTAAAATATTGAAAAACAAAAAACATTAAATATTGTTAAATTTATTACTAAATACGGGTTTGTCTATTTTATTACTGAACGCAATTATTTATCCAAATATTTAACAATTAATATACAGTGTAGGTAAAATTTTATGGTCGGTATGGTAAAACTTAACAGGATATCTAACACAGATATAAAATCATATTTTCAGCGAATAGATAAAGATAACAATCATATTCCCCCTCGGTATCCCCTCCATAAATCTTCTTGACGCCCATTTTGCCTGTTAGTGAGACGATTAGTTCCGATCAGAGATATTTTACATATTCTGTGGTTCCGATCCTCATAAAGCTAAGAAACTAGAGGTGGGTCCTTTAGTTTTTTAAATTTTTATCGGGACCGTTTTTCGTAAACTGTAACTAGTTGCTTGTTTACCAGTATTCAAATTAGCGAGTACACAAACATATTGGCTATTATCGTTTATGTGTATAAGTATTAAAGTGAAAGAAACTAACGAAGAATATATTTATTATAACTTGAAAAATAAATTAAACAATACAAATAGTACTTACATTTACATGGACTTAAGTCATCTTTATCAGTTTCTTTTTCTTGTACTAGTCAGTTTTCAATAGTATAATCTTCTTTTTCTTTTTTTTTTATAGAAGTAACCAGCTTCAACCATCAACTAGTTGATTTTAAACGAATTTAACCGAAAATTTAGAGTTTAACACGGTTTAATTAGACTGTTGCCATTTTTCTGGAAACCATAATTCAGAAAACATCGCTTTTAAAATTAGTGAAATTATTATTCAGTGGGGTCTAAAACAAAAAGTAAATTTTGCAGTAACTGATAATGCCTCAAATATGGTCATAGCTATTAAATATGTTTTGGAATGAAAACATTTAAATTGTTTTGCTCATACGTTAAATTTATTGATGGAGGACGCACTTAAATGCTGTCGTGTACAAATAGATAAAATAAAAAGTCTTTTTTTCGACAATTCAGCAAAAAACACATTTCAAAAAAGTACCTTATCTTCAGAAACGCTTTTAAAGTATCAATTACAACATAACAAAGATCCCAAACGGCCAATCCAAGACGTGGAAACTAGGTAGAACTTCACCTATTACATGTTAGAAAGAATGACGGAGTTAGAAGAGGCAATCCGTTCCACATTGGTATCAGTTAATACAGACTTAGACTTAGACCAAATCTAAATAATGAAGACTGGATTATTTTTCCGTAATTGTCCTAAATTTTACGGCCTTTTAAAGAAATAACAAGTACAATGAGTGGCCAAAAATACTTGAATGATAGTTCAGTGATTATTCTGGTACGCTGCCTGCAAAAATCTTGCAATAAAATTTTAGCAAACAGTAACCTTACATCCATAGTTAGTATGCGACGTAGTACGGGTTTTTATTACTAATTACGGGATAATTACTAATCTCGGGTTTAGCAAAAAGATTTAGAGGGATAGAATACAGTGGCATATTGTCATTATGTACGTTTATGGATTCACGATTTAAAGTGCAGGGATTTTTTGATAAAAATGACGCTAAAAAAACAAAAGAAAGAGTTAAGAAGCTGGTTACTTCTATAATTAAAGAACAAGAAGATTGTACTATTGAAAATCAACCAGTATAAGAAAAAGAAACCGATAAAGATGACTTAAGTCCATGGTGTATTTTTTCTTAGGTCCATCAATTAATTGGACATGACTCATCTAAACGTACACCTGTAGCGAGAGTCCATTACAATGGTGGAAAAACCATCGCCATGTATCTCCTAACTTAACCACTATATTCATAAAGTATTGTAAATGTGAACACATGTTCAAAATCAGGTTTAATTTTAAATAAAAGAAAAACACAATTAATAAGAAGTAAAGTAAAAAAACTTATGTTTTTAAATGTCAATTTAGACGATTCGTGATTAAATAATATCGTGTAATGTAAACGTAGGTACGATTTACTATTTGTATTGTTTAGTTTAGTTTTCAAGTTATAATAAAATCTTTTATTAGTTTCCTTCACTTCAATAAATATACAAATAAACGATAATAGCCATTATGTTTGTTTATGTAGGTAGTTTCTTACTTGAAACTACTATTAAAAAATCATAGTTACTTGTTTACGAAAATCGGTTTTGCGACGTCAATGACCCACCTCTATTCGTAAATACCTGTTTACCCTTTGATTCGGTGATTTGACCACGCGACACGCCACGTTGGCAAATAGTTTTGTACGAACCTTTTTTATTTATATGCAGTTTAATATTTTTATTGGAAATAAGGCATAATGTCACTTTAAAATAAGCTTATTTTGATGTTTAGATTTTTAATTCGGAAATCGTTTTTAAAATACCAAACATTAATAAATTTTATTTATATAAAACGATTTCCGAAGTATAAATCAAAATGTTATATTACACTTATTGTAAAGTAAAATTGTGGCATATTCCCAATAAAAAACAATAAGCTGCCATTTAAATCCATTTCGCCCAAATTTCATTATCTTGGAGCATTGTTCAAATGCGAAAAAGACAACAGGTCAAATAAAACCAATAAGTTTGGCAACGTTGAATTTCCCCTTTTTATTATATCCACTCATTTATGTTTGGTGATATAAAAGGCGGACACCTAATATATCTCTCTCTCTTTAAACAGTTGTTTCTCACTCCATCTCATGTAAGGTCCATACCGACCATAAACTTTTACCTATACTGTATATGTTATACTCAAATAAACGGACTAACTGCCCGGACAAAACTGTATAGTGAATGCCTTATTACAACTTACTTATTGTAGTTTTCTATCTCCCAGTTTAAACATCGTTCACCAAAATTACATTTTAGGAAATGGAACTTTCATAACCGGTGAAGTGTATGAAATAGATAATAAGGTTTTAGCAGATCTAGATATATTGGAAGACTATCCAAATCTTTACACGAGAGAAAAGTTTGATGTCAGATTATTGGACGGAAGCAATTCCTCAGAAGAAGTATGGATTTACGTAATTACTAACTTTCTTCCAAAGCTGCTGAACGAAGAATTTTACGGAACTTATGTTAGCTCAGACTCTCATGGGAGACCGTTTGTGCCGAGACATATGAGAACGGAAGGTTTACGCGCATATTATCATGAAATATTAGCTTGAAACTTAAGTATCATTTTTCTGTTTTTATGTACTTAAATATACGAAGATATTTTTAATACATTGGTCAAAAATTAATGCATCAACAAAATTTTTTATTGAATTTTCACCTCACATATCTTATAAAGATGGTAAAAATGATTTAAGACACTAAATTTAATTACTTAGTGGACTTGAGCGGAAAAATAAGTCGTGTCAGTCAGTTAAAATAATACAAAGCATTCCGCAGCTCATTTATCAGAGGCATAATCTGTGAATTAGAGAGCTAAACAATTTGTAAGAAACTGTAAGAAAAAAGTAAACATTATAAATTAAAATTTTCAAATCGAATATATAAAAGATATTTAAAAAAGCAATGACTTTTACAGTAAGGCAAACCGCCACTAGAAACCATGTTACTTTATGTGGAATTCATGCGTCAGCCAACGTGTTAAAAAAATAATAACCCAATTGCATAACAATAAATTTTTGACCAGTATGCCAGTGACGTAAAACGTACTTTTATCCTCATTAAACTCTTTATAATATGTAAGAGCGGTTTTGAAGACAATTTGAAGAGAATAAAAACAAACTGAATCCAAACAATTCGGAATATGACCGATTACAATTGGAAAATACGTTTGAGGGTAATAGTAGACGCAATCACAGCAACGCTATGAGCGACATAATAAGCGCGGAATATAATGATATTTGCACATATTTGTTTATTTAGTTAGAAGTCATACAATTGTCAAAAATATTTGCATTTAAATATTTCAACAAAATTTTAATTGTATTATTTCATTATTTGTTATTAAAAATGAAACTATTCCAAAATAAGTAACTGCCAATGTGATATGTCCCAATCAAAACCAGTCAACAACGCCCAAAACTGAGTCCAAATAAAATAACAGGTTTTTTACTCCTCTTATCAGTAAGTTCTTACATTTTTATTGGTGAATCAAGAATTTTGGGTAGGGATGTTTGTTACTAGTCACACCACTAACGAATAGCTGTTTAATGTATTGTTTTTTGGAGGTATATGACTAAAGCAGAAATATTATTTGATAAAACGGCAAACCAATGAAAAAGAAACGTTCCTTTAAGAGGCGTCACTTCATTAAACTTACAGAAATAGGTCAAGTCTGTGCACATTTTGAGTGAAACGAATACTATACCTACTATCTATTATTGTTTCATGATTAAACTTATTTTAGGAAATGGCACTAATATTATCGGTGAGGTATATGAAGTAGACGACAAAGTTTTTGCCGATTTAGATATATTAGAAGAATATCCAGATTTTTATACACGAGAACAGTTTGACGTTACTTTGTTAAATGGTGGTTCTTCTGTAAAAGTGTGGATCTACGTTATTCAGAACTTTAATCCGAAGTTATTAAATGAAACGTATTATGAAAGTTACAGCAATTCAGGGTCTCATGGAAAGCCATATGATCCTAGGTAACATATTACTATACCTAATAATTGTTATATATTTCATTATATGTCGTTGTTCAGTGGAGTGTAGTATTGTTTCATAATGAAGCTTATATTCATTCGCTAAACCCATTTTGTCATTTTGGGACGGATCAGTAGGATTGGAGTAGGAATATATTCCAAATTAATATGGAATTGAATTATTAAAATAAAAATTTGCTTTGGTTCTCTTCTCTGACATTTCAAACACGTTTTTTAGATTAACTTCAATTAGGGGAGCCTGGGTACGGTTGTAACTTTGTAACAACTCGAATATTATCGAAACTGTGTACATTACCTTTCGCGCGGTAATTGCAGTTACAGTGAGACCTATTTTGTTTTGTCAACCAAAATAAGTATTTTTGATGAATTTCTTTCTGTTATCACTTTAATATTAATATTATCACGTAAGTATTTCAAAATATGCTTATGTAATCGTCGAAGTTTAGAGATTATAATAAGCTTATATGTTTTTGTAGCGGGTGGGGATGGTTGGAACGATTTTAATGGTGACGATTGTATTGTGTGTATAGGCCCTATTTTTGTATTACAGATGCCTAGGCAACGCATAAGAAAGACATCGAGAGGTGAAAACGACATATTGTTGTACAAGAACGCTTACGATGAAATTAAATTAGGTGTTTCTTTAAGAATAGCAGCAGATAAGTACGGCGTTAATTATGTTTCTCTTTTGAGATACAAGCGAAAGAGAGATGCATAAATGAAGATGACCAGGGACAGCTGGAAAATATTAAAATGGGATATGTGGCTCATAACAGAGTTTTTAACGAAGACCAAGAACGGCAATTAGCGAAGTATCCCATTCGTTGTGCGGATATATATATATATATATATATAAATATATTTATATATATATTTCGGTCTCTCCACAAAAGAGGTAAGAAAGTTGGCCTTTGAACTCTTCATTCATGAAGAGAAATTCCGAACTATCTATCCGCGCTGCTCAAGCCACAAACCTGTCTCGGGTGACAAGTTTCAACCGATATAATCTTAAAGTGTTTTATGATAATCTTCAGATTGTTAAGTATGGATCGCGATAACTTTGAACCTCAGGATATATTATATATAATGTCGATGAAACCGGCGTTACTACAGTACAGAAGTCTGACAGAGTTGTTGCAAGCCGCGGCACAAGGCAGGTGGGCGCAATTACTTCTGCCGAACGAGACACTTTGGTCACACTAGCATTTGCAGCTAACGCATTAGGCAAGGCCATTCCACCTATGTTCGTGTTTTCTCGAATTATATAACAAGAGCATTTCATTAGAGGCGGACCAGTGGGATCAATCGGTACCGGTAATCCATCAGGGTGGATGCAAAAAAGTCATTCATTATATTTCTTAAACATTTTCAAAAACATACGAATGCCTCTTTGTCGCATAAGATATTATTGGTACTAGACACTCATTCGTTCCATATACATATCAGCTCCTTAGATTTTTGCAAAGATAATGGGATAGTATTACTGTCATTTCCACATCACTGCTCTCACAAGCTACAGCCCTTTGATAGATCCGTTTATGGGCCTTTCTAAAAAGCCATTAATACCGCCTGTGATGCCTGATGCGAAATCATCCAGGAAAAGTCATGACTTTACGACATACCAGGTATTATAACTATCGCAATGCTACTTGCTCTCACTCAGGTGAATATCCAGGCTGGGTTTCGAAAGACAGTCTTCCCAATCCCAATCAACCGCGATTTGTTTCAAGAAATTGATTTTGCGCCATCGTTCGCGACAGACGGGCCTAATCCAAATGCTACTGAAGAGGTAGTCATTTCTAATCAACATAACATTTGACTTGCACCTGATAACGAATCACTATCACCTTCGTTATTGAATGAGGATTCACCTTCATTCAGCGCAGTAAGCCCAACTCAGCCCGAAAATAGAGCTTCAACTAAAGAGGCTGTATCGAGGACATTTACTAACAGTGATTTAAATATCATAGTACGCCCAGCCAATCCTAAAAAGGAAACATTCATTGACCATCAAATGCTTACACCAATTGAAATAGCTGAGCTCGAAGCAACAAAAACACCACCTAGACAAACATATCTAGAACCTAGCCAAGAATGGCAAGCTGCTACAATGAATCTGGAATCAGAAATCTCTCCTCGTGATGCTGTTTTGTGTCAGCCATCAGAACCGTCTACAAGAAAGCAGTCTGTATTCTCGCCTGAGACTTTACGGCCTTACCCTAAAGCTCCACCTAGAAAACTAGGAAACAGGAGGTCGAAAAACCAAAAAGTCTGTTATCTATACAGATACTCCAGAAAAGGAAGCTGCTAGAAAGGAGTATGAAGAGCAACGGGAACGGTTGAATAATAGACAAACAAAGAAAAAAGTTTTTTACTCAGATTCATTTTCAGTCCTGAAAATGAATCTGAGTAAAACTAAGCTAATGTCGAATAAAGATGATCAACCGACGATAACCATCCAAGGAACAAAAGTGGAACATGTAGAAGAATACATATATCTGGGTCAGAATATCAAGGTAAACAAAGAAAACCAAACTACCGAAATAAGCAGACGAGTAAGAATGGGATGGGCAAAGACAAAAAGATACCCCAAAACCTTCGAACCAAAGTGTTCGATTCTTGTATCCTTCCCGTTCTCACTTACGGAGCTTAAACCTGGACATTCACAAAAAAGAACATGGACAAGATTCGAAAAACTCAGCGAGCCATGGAACGACAGATGCTTCGTATCTCACTAATAGATCGGCAAACGAACGAAGCAATCCGGAACAAAACAAAAATAAAGGACGCCGCGAAACAAGCAGCTAAATTAAAATGGAAATGGGCTAGACACAACGAACGTCTCGAAGATGGTAGATGGAACAAAGAAGTCGGAAACTGACGATCGTACGATGCGAAGAGACCAAGAGGAAGACCTCAAATGCGCTGGAGCGACGATATCAAAAGAGTCGCAAGACCAATGTGGAAACGCCTAGCACACAACAGGGATGAATGGCGAGAAATGGGAGAGGCCTTTATTCGACAATTCGGATAGAAAAAGGGCTATAAAAAAAGTACTTGAATCATCTACTGAAAAGGTAATAAACATAAAGGGAAAGGAAAAAACGAAGAAAATGAAGATTAATACTTCATTAGAAGAATATTATTGTCTTATTTACTTAGAGATCTATTCAGCGAGTCGATCTGGAGGAATCAGGTAGCTGCTAACAATGGTCTCACGTGGCCTGTCCTGATGGGAGTAGATATAAATGCCACAACCGTAATGAGTGTGATTAAATATAGGAAAATATAATTTGTTTAAACTCAGATTTTGTTTGACAATTTTTATTAATAATTTTGGTTTGATTTTGTTTGGTATCTTTGATTAATAAATCTGGTTAAAAATAATAAAACTGATATTATATGTGTAATTTATGCATTATTTTTGAATGTTACAACCGCCCCTGGTATGGGTCGGTTGTAACAATCGCACACACTTATTTAAATGACAAATGAATATTACTTCACATCAAAGACTTTGATCATTGCTTACAGCTATAATAGCTTTGCTATCAAGCACTACAGGAAAATTGTTACAACCGTACCCAGTCTACCCTATATTTATGTTGTGTTGTCCTTTTGTATTAACTCTTCCTGTGAAATGTGTACACTTGTATTTTTTTGTAGTTACTTGAAAGCTAATGACGGAGGAACCAATTCCTTAGACCTATATACCGATCAATCTACCTGATCAAGCTGACCTAATTTGTAGTAGTAGTTGTAGTTACTAACATTTCTGTTATCAATATTGATGATATTACTTTCTCAAACTACTTTATTTTAGAGATGCATCCACACTTGAAGAATTAAATGCATAAAAAATGAAGATAATCAGCAGCAGATGTTATTTTTGTAGTATTTCTTACTGCCAAAAATTATCCAGAGTTAGTCATGCAAATATGTATTGATTTTTTGATTCTATTGTTAAGATTTTCTGATTGTAATATGAAAAATAAAGATTAATTTTGTTTTAATTCAACTGTTCTGATTTTATTCATTAATGTATTTTGATTAAGAACTTGAATCAGTGAGTCCAAAAATATAGTTTTCAGAAATCTACATCTAATCTAAAATTCTTAATTGGCGAACACAAAAAAGCTTCATGTCTGATCTAACGTAATGTAATAATTTTAACTAATAAATGCTAAAAGACTTTTTTTGTACAGCTGGAATGGTCGCTATCTTCACCAGATAGCTTTGGGACAACCAGATCACAGTCAAAATTGCTTCTGTGGTTTTTCAATGAGGTAATTCTCACTCACGGGAACGGTACAGTCAAAATCACTGCCTGTCCGGTTACTTCGCCAGCGATCAAGACTGGACTGCCGGATTGGTGTGAATAGGTCAGCCACCTGTTTTCAGTTGTTGTACCACTTCGATATAAGTAATCCAAATTAAACTGAATAGAAATTTAAAAAAAAACTGTTATACATTACAAATGAAAATTTTTTTACAATATAAGTTCACGTAGGCGAGGAGCTTCTTTTGAAAATTCTCGACGGAACACTCCACTCTTCTATTGCGATCCCAATCCGGAAAACTTTAGGACATGAAACTGTTGATAGTGCTTAATATTGTTCTGAAGCTATTTTCTTGTGGCATTGTAAATTAATTACTATTTATAACTGGGAATAAGCCACAATTAAAAATAAAAATACGTTTATTGACGTTTCAATTTCCAATTCGGAAATCGTTCTCAAAATACAAACAGTAAATTAAACAAATTTTGTTTTTTGTTACATAGTGAAAAAATTCTTCTAATAATTTAATTTTATCTGACTCATTTATATTGACAATTCAGACATACATTATGCATTTTAAAGTAGACGACTTTAAAATGATATTGCCAATATTGTTGAGTTGCGCTCCTGGGACGACTTTACCTATAAGATAGTTCATTCGATTACATGAAATCAACTTTAACTTGAGAATATCCGTCAGAAAAAATCATAGCATGTAATTCGTCTTTAAAAAGACAAACACATGACATGATGACAGTAAAATTCTCCTGTTAGTGATTCCATAGTAAATTATAAGGGAAAAACCAGGAAAAAAACCTCATAATACTATCCCGACATTGTAAGTATTTGTTTTTCCCTCATAATTTACTATGGAATCACTAACAGGAGAATTTTACTGTCATCATGTCATGTGTTCGTCTTTTTAAAGACGAATTACATGCTATGATTTTTTCTGACGGATATTCTCAAGTTAAAGTTGATTTCATGTAATCGAATGAACTATCTTATAAGTAAAGTCGTCCCAGGAGCGCAACTCAACAATATTGGCAATATCATTTTAAAGTCGTCTACTTTAAAATGCATAATGTATGTCTGAATTGTCAATATAAATGAGTCAGATAAAATTAAATTATTAGAAGAATTTTTCACTATGTAACAAAAAACAAAATTTGTTTAATTTACTGTTTGTATTTTGAGAACGATTTCCAAATTGGAAATTGAAACGTCAATAAACGTATTTTTATCTTTAATTGTGGCTTATTCCCAGTTATAAATTATGTTGATAGTACTAGTGCAGTTATGACGAAACACCTTTTGCAGAAAGAGAAGAAACAGATGATGTAACTTCTTTTTGACAAAATTAAGGCAACACATCCACAATGATAACAGCCAACTTATCAACCTACCTCTATACACAATACGCCATCCTAGTATTTTTCAATAAGCTCTACTAAAACTGCTGGTTCTTACTTAGAAGCTTTTGCATCAGAAAACTTTTCTTTGATAACTATGTACATATTTTTTTACAATACAAAATTTGAATCATGAACATAATTTTATTTACTTACCTAAAATTTAGAGTTACTGTTCTTTTATAGTTAGTATCCATCTTCATTATGTCGTCTTTAATCAAAGGCAGCTAATTAACGAGAAATTGCAATGCAACATGCAAATGCACTGTACGAATTTTGCCTCGTCGTCCCCTTTTTCTTTCCTCGATAAAAATATGTTGTGTACTCTCGACGAAGCCTCACTTTTTCTTCATCTAAGTAATGCTATTTTGTAGAGTATTTTCCCCTCTTATGTATCTGGATCTTGTTCTGGAACTTGATTTGCCTGGATTGTGTGTGTGAATGAGTTGCCCCTTGACGGGGATTTGACTGTGATCTGATCATCCCGTGACTGTTGCTTTGAATCAACTTTTATATACCATGGGACTAGGTCCCCATCTTAACTTCAGTCTACTGATACATGCTACACCCCTCTGTACACGCCTAATTAATTGGAAGTATCCACGTGGACAACAGAGGAAGTGTCTTGTCAGCCGAGTTAACGAGCATTTGTGACACTACGCTCAAAGCTTTGTTTTTGCGCAGTTATTGTTAAATCACCATCAGGTGCCACTTTGTCCACAATGTATTTTGTTTTCTTTTATATATTTTTAGCCATCGTATATTTTTTTTTATTTATATTATGTAATTATTAAAACAAAAATAGGTACTACGCTGCAGATAGGATTCGAATTTGTGCGGGCAGAGTTCATTAGATCTGTCGTTGTATCACTCGGACAACGCAGGTTGACGTAAGATAGTGCATAAGAAAAAACTCTAGCTGCGATATTTAACGAGTAAATATAGTTTTTTCGAAACCAAAAGTAAAAACTTTTTCTCCGCATAGCTTAATCAATTTTCCTTTCTCCGTCATCTGTTTATCTGTTGCAGTTTAGGCTGTATTAATCCGAGGACACTTTGCATAAAACTGAAGGATCGATTTTTGTAAAATTTTTATTCCGATCAAGTAATATGACGTGTTCTCCTATAAAGAGTTTATGGACATGTATAATACTAAGAAAAGTATGTTTCATCCATTTATTTGTATCTATAAACATCGAACATTTTGATTGTAAATCGACTTCAAAATATTACAACTTTAGATTTTTACACCTAGGCATTGAAAATTCATCATTAAACAAAAATACAAAAGTTGATATAAATAAAATTTCTTTTAAATATTAGGGATCAAAATTTTATTTCTATGTATAAAGTTTAAAAAAATCTAGTACCAGAACAAACGGAGGGAGACTTTTGAACCTCATAATTTAATAAGAAAATATATCTACATCCTTTTAAGATATGTAGAAGACATATCTAGAAAACAGCTTATCTGGCAATTTACAGTTTAATATATTTTTGATCTTCAGTTATTATTGACAGTAAACCGTTTTTGTGAATGTCTTTTGGAACAGGACGTCCCATTTTTAAGCCAGCTTAAAAATTATAGAAAATAGTAAAAAATAAATGCTTGAGATCTTATTATTGGTTTTCTAGTACTATTCTATATATGTTATCTAAAATAGGTCACAGAAATAGTATATCACAAATTTGAAAAGCTAAATCATATAAGAATATGAGCTAACTATAAAAAATTGATGGTAAGCATGATAACTTACTTGAAATTATTGGAAAACTTGATAGTACCATGGGTTAATACAAAAATAATTTAAACCCTGACTAAAGTACTAGTCTGAAACGAAAAATAAATCTTAGAAGAATGGTGTGGGTTATTTGCCCATTACATAAAGGACAAGATTTATAGGAATGTAAAATGATGAAAAGGTTGTCAATGTGAGTCCATAATACTCATGTATAGAAAATGAGTCAATACTCACATTCTTAGGGGGAGCGCCCACCAAACTGGCATGGCAAGTAGCACGCGTCTAGCATGTTACTCGAAATGTAACCAATGCAAACGAATGATTAGAATAAATGACGTCATTGTCATTTTGGCGTGCGCTGAATGATTCGTTTTCATTGGTTACATTTTAAGTAACATGCTAGACGCGTGTTACTTGCTACTTGCCATGCCAGTTTGGAGGGCGCTCTCACTTAAGTAGTTTTTATATTCTCTAAAACCACATACATTTGTTTTGTGCGTACTTGAACGTACTATTTCTTGGACCATACCAAAGTGATTTTAAAATGGAACAGATCTTCATGCTACGTTAAATATTAGAAAAACTCAAAGATTTTTCAGTAACACATTGATACTTTCCAAGTCTTCTATTGTGCAGTCTTCTAACGAAGGTTAGGGATTACTCCCTATCTTGTTCAACACTGAGGTTAGTCCAATCTCTGATATTCCTCAGCCAAGATTTCTTCCTTTTCCCTAAGGTTTTTCTTCCCTGGAAACATTTTAAGTTGATGACAGTGAAAACTGTAAGAGATGCTGATTTATACAATAGAGAAAATGTCTAGTTAATCGACGAAAATTTTGGACGAATAATAAAGGAAACAAGTAATGGCGTCTATTTAGATTAATGAAGGATGCCAGGTTTACATTTAGATTAAACAATCACCTAAAGAATAGAAATTTAGGCAAAAAAAAACAAACTAGCAATGTAGAAGACGCTAATCTTGCCAGTGCAAACGTATGGATCGGAACCATAGATTCTTTTTTAAATATATACAAATATTTTCTCACCTTGGAGCAACGGATCTTAAGAAGAATGCTTGGTGCAATATGAGAAAACATTTGGGAAATGCAATATAATTTTGACCTATAAAAAACACAAAGAAATAACTCATGACACGGATGTAATACCATTCATAAAAATAGGTGGGCTAAGTTAGACCAGACGACAGTGTCCTTGCCATTTCATAGTGTGAAAAGAGGTCAAAAGGATCCTGTATTATCAATCCCTACGGGAAATATAAGTAAAGGTGGAAGACTAAAGGGGAAGGATAGTGTTGACGAGGACAGAGACAAGCAGACATATTATAAGGAAGAACATACCGTTGTATTTATGCTGTTTCCTGTATTATGCAGAGTACAAAACTTAAAGTTTAAAGCGTTTTAATGTGTTACCTACTGTTAAGAGATTGATAGATCTTAGTATACGGATTTTATTTGACGAACAGATTAAGTTTCTCGCGGAGTAAGAAAAATATTTAATGCAAATACGTAATCATTTTGTAGAATTTTATTAACCCTCCGGAAGTCGCGGCTGATCTGAGAGATACATGGAAAATATTTTTATAAAGAAGTGCATCATATAATTCTACTGCACTGTTTAGCTTCACATTTATGTCTTAGGAGTGGGGAAACACACAATGTGGGCTTTCAGGTAATTTCTAGCGGTTGAGAAGTGAACGTTAAATAAACGTTTCTTCCCATCTCGATCAGTTTTTTTTCAATCGTATTGAAACATTAAACTTAAACGAATGAATCTCTGAAATACACCCCGAACTATAGAGTACACTTTATGACCGCGACCTCCGAAGGGTTAATAATATATTCGTATGCAAATACATATGTAAATGTATTTTGATATTACTTGGACGTCAAATAAAATTATTTAATTTAAAACATTCTTAATGACGCATTTCTATCTTTTATTTACTGCTCTGCATAAATTTACCTTGGTTTTTGAGCATTCACTTGGATTAACGAAACAATACGAAGAATCGAAGAAAAGAGAACAAGAACACAAACAAATCAATATTCAACATGACAGTTTTATCATTTTGAGTATTTTTTTAAATATATGCTTTTTGCCATTTATTAAATTACCTGAACTTTAAAGAGATATTGCTTTGAGTAAAGAAACGATACCAAGTTGCAACAAAAACGTCGAAAAGAAGACAACACAAAACGAACCAATATCCAATATAGTTTTATCTTTTTTGAGTATTTTTTTAACAGCAAGACAACTTCACTAATTTAAAAAATATAACTATCACGTTTTATGTCAAATGTCACTTTTACGTCAAATGTTACGTAATTGAGTGGTTTTGAGGGTTTGTGTAGATTCGTCCATTAAAGACGAAAAAGGGAACGATATAAAAAAGACGCTTGCCGAAATTTTAAGTCATAATGGCGAATTCAACCTCAAAAATAATTTGTAAATTAATTTAAATTTAAAAACGGCTGCTAACTGCAGGCGGCGGCCATATTAGGACGGGGCTTGTGAAGTCAACATATATCGTTCTCATTCTTACTTACCTAAAAAGTACTTCTCTCTCTCTAACACATTGATTTCCCTATATCTATAGTAACTCTAACGTAGCTTATCTACTCTTTAAGATGAGAGAGCATAGAACTACAGATTTGTACACAGTATATTTACTTAAATCTCAGATAAAACACTACAACTTTCTCTTCGGCGAAATCTGAAGAAAAAAAATATACACATTTTTCTGCTTTTCGAAAATAGTTTAGCGAAATAATATTACAGTAACTGTTGTTGCTTATCATTAAAGCATTTATTAAATCTTCCTATTTTCTATAGTTTTTAAGTTACATGAAAAATAAAAATAGAAAATCCTGAGAAAATTTCCAAACTGAATGTTTTAAGAGCTTTGCTGGTGTAACTCAACAAATTATTAATTTTTAACTGAAATGACGTTAGTGGAATAAAATTGGATTTGCCTTATATCGTTAACTATGATCAAGTTCTTAACCACATCCTTTGGAAATCTCAAATAAATACCGTGACAAAGAATAATTATTATACCATCTATGAAATAAGATACAATCATTTTTATGAGCATTTAAGTGTCTTTTTCGAGAATACGACCTGCATTTGCTGAATAAACTTTTTTGACAAAGGGAATCATTATATATTATTATTGAAAACAGAAAACATCGAGGGCCCACTCAAGTCTCCATTAAAAAAGTAACAGACACGATTTTTTCAAAGTTATTGGATAAGTCAATCAACCGTAAGTAACATTTTTTCGCTGGCCACCTCTCTCGACACAGTACACATTGGTCTCTATGGATTATTAACGTCACTAGCTGTCGTTACTTAGAGTATTGTAACGGTTGGCGAGGTTCCATCTGGGACCTTGCGCAGAGTTTATCTTGGATTGTTCCGCTTGTCTATGTGAGGTCGATCTATTGGACTGCACTACTTCAAATGATCCTTCGTTACGATTTCTGAAAAAATAAATACGAAAATGAAATCATCGCAAAATATCGATAAGTTATAAATCTAGTTGCAGTGTTGAGATAAAAACTATCTTCCGTCTTCTCTAAACAGAGTAGAGAAACTTATAGAGAGATATCTCAAGCATGTATCTAAACTTTTTAAATAACATTGAGATATACTTAATTGTGTATGGAAGCTCATACATGTGTAAGTAATCAATTGGAAAATTTACAAGACTACCAAGTAAAACATAAGTGACATTTTCAGAACCTCTCTTCCAAGATGTTCCTTCTAATTGGTTAAAACAGCGCTATATGGGGTTCTGATTGGTGCTTTACTCCATGTGGACTGATTATCTAACAGCAAACCTAATATCGGATGACTGAACCAATTCTTAGAGATTAATGCAAATTTATAAAAAGAAAATGCTTAGAAGAAATACCAGTGACCACATTAGCCATGTGTTTCATTCAAAAAATACTTCTATACTTCCTTAAGTGCAGAATATGATTCGAAGGTTGTTACATATGATTATTCTTCTTGTTTTGGTGCCTATCCTCTGGGGATGTTGGCAATCACGGTGATCCATACAACTTTGTTGACAGCTGCTCTAAATAGATGTATGGTAGTCATTCCTGCCCACTGTCTGATGTCCTTCAACCACGATAACCTTCTGTGCCCTTGAGATCTTTTGCCTTCTATCTTGCTTTGTAAAATTTCCACATTTCGAAGGCTTCTAATTGTGTAATCTTATTTCCTGTAAGTGGTCCTATTCCTTATTTAGGCTGCATCTAAGATATGTAATTTTGTCGACTATTTTCAAGGGTTCATTATTACCAATTAGAAAAGACACCAGATATGTCTATATATTATTCCAAGGATATTTACCCTATATAGTGAACACATAATGAGACTTGTTCTAGATGAATGCGAAGGTGGCATTTCTGTAGGTAGAGTTAAGGTGTCCAATCTTTGCTTTGCCGATGACACAATGTTTATAGCCCAAAGTGAGGAAGAGCTTACACTGACACTCAACAAACTACATAGAATTAGTGAAGAAGCTAAAAATTAATAAAAACAAGACAAAAGTAATGATTGTCATTGAAACAGAAATTCAAAACACTATTGGATGTGAAGTAGTTGAAAGTTTCATTTATCTAGGCAGCACTGTCAATAACAATGAAAGCTGTGAACGGAAAATTCGACGACACATATAGATGGCAGAACCACTATGTCCAACCTCACTAAAATATGGAAAAACACATAGATAATGAAAAGCACTAAGATCAATTTTGTACTGACGCTGCTTTTACCAATATTTAGCGATGCCTCTGAAATGGAGGCAAACAGTTGATAGGACAAGAATCGATGCAATTGAGATGTGGTATTAGAGAAAAATGCTTTGAATTCCTTGGACAGCCATAAGAACAACTACATCTGTTCTTGGGGAAAAAATATTAACAATCTTTTGACATATAATATGTGCCGGTGATATGGAAAGACTAGCAGTCCAAGTAAATCAGAAGCATGATGAAATAGGAAAGATGAGAATAAAAGAAGTGAAAATCTATTAAAACTGATGGAAAATGCTGGTAATGAAAATGGCTTGACTGAGGGTGCAGAGGCTATATTTTCCTCTAAATCGAACTGTTGGACTACTATGGGGAAATGAATTAAAAAAATTATTTATCATACTTTGAAAATCAACTATTTAAAATGAAAATCAACTATTTGACTGAAGCATCCCTAATTATAATGGATAAACGCTCCATACCATACCATGTTGTTAGAGAAAACACCAACCATGTCTTCAACCAGCTGAAGAAAAAATACTGATTAACATTTGAAAATCTTAGTTGTGCCAAAATATTTAAAAGTAAGTAAGTAATGAAAAAAGTGTTGTTTTTTATTCTATTTTACTTCTTTATCCTACACAAGAGGCTTAAATTGTTTTTAACGTAAGATTGTTAGTTAATTCTTGTTTTCTATTTCTACTTTTTTATTTATTTACATTGAATATTAATTTGTTTTATTGAACAATCCATTTATGCAATACTTATGTGAAATATTTGATTCAAAATGAATTCAGAATTTTTTTTGTAACTTGGCAACAGCACCAACTTAGATCTTTGACGTAGATAATGACATCATCGGAATTTATACTGTACCAATTGAATATTTTATTAAATTTAAAAATCAAAAAACTTACTTTTTATGATCACCAGAAAGAGATGGGAAAAATTCTTCGTTATGGATATCTGGAGCAGCTTTTGTTCTATTCAGCCTAGTACTTTGAACTTGGGTTTGTCCTGAAGATCGTAAACTTGGGGGTATATAAGTGCCAGTCTTAGATACATTAGGAAGTATCGGTTCCGGTTTATATTCAACTTTCTCCACTTCCGCCTCACCGACGTCGATGCGTTTCCAAGGTCCAGATTTCTTTTCTACATCTTGTCCAGGCTCATCTTCTTGTTGCTGTTCGGTGGTTTCTTTAGCTCCCGTAGTACTGCTTTCCGAATTTTGACCGATGGTTAAGTTTCCTATCTTCAACCCTGTGTAGTCTTTCTTTTCTTCCTCAAAGTCCTTCCATTCGTCTTGGTCCTTAGAAATTTATTGATACATTAATTTTACAATCAGTGTAATGGTAAAGTATGTGGAATAATACTAAACTCCTTGACAAAATTAACGCACCACTTTAATGAATCTAAGTAAATATTTTCAATATGAACACAAAATAAAACTAAGTTACATTGAAATAATAATACAACACATAATAAATAAGTCCAACATGACTTTATCATGACCTAAATTTGCCTTATTGTTTCTTTAAAAATTTGTTTTTGCCGGAAATGCGTAAATAAGCTAGCATAACTCCAAATTGCAACAAGAAAAAAATCACTAAAGTAACAATAAAATGCATCTGGGTCAACACTAATACCGTGTAGGCCCCCTCTACTTCTTATGACTACATTTAAGCGTCGAGGCATGCTTGATATCAAATGTTCAACCAAAGCTTGTTGTCTAAATAATAATAGGTATTCATAGACCTCGTATGTATGGGGACCAACACTGTACAAGCTTCAAAACAAATTCCTCCCCAAAACATTTTAGAGCCACCACCAAAAGGTTGGAGAGATATTGCAGCTGGCAAACCTTTCACCTCGACTTAGCCAGACACGCTCATGACCATCTGGAGATTTTAGGCTTACTCTAGTCTCATCGGATAAAAGAACTTGTTTCTAATCATCGATGGTCCAATTTTGATGCAATCTTGCAAAATTCAATCTCTGAACCCTGTGTTCTCTGGTAAGCAAGGGTTTTTTGGCCGGTTTATATAATAGCGGTAATAGCAAATTGCTGGTGACTCTCCTTTCTCTGAGAGCATGTTGTGCACAGAGTGCACATTTGTTATTTTTATACCAGGATTTTTTATTTTATATATAAGAAGAATTGAAAGACTACTATAATATGTCATCCAAACGAAGTAAAACTGATCCTTCTGTATCAAACAAAACAATAAAAATGTTATCTTTGGAATGTAAACTTCAACAATTATAAAGCACAAAGATAAAATTCGCAAAGCTGTGAAAAGTGAACAATCTTTAAATTTATCATCATTTGTAAATATCATAGTATTATCACTGAGATGGAAACAATGTTAAAATTACAGATTGAAAGAAGATGCTGGGGAGATCACTACAGATAAAGACTTTAAAGCTAGTAACAGTTGCTTCAGCTGATTAAAAAATCACTCTTATTGGTCATTGCAGAATGTGTAGAAGCAGAAAGTGCATAAAGAGGCTGTGTCATTCTATCCTGAGAAATTAAAAATTATGATAGGTGGATGTAGCTACCCCAACCAAACCATTATTAATGTAGATGAGACTGGCCTGTTCTGGAAGAAGATGTCTAAAAGAACTTTGGTTACACATGAAGACAAAATCTTTTCAGGTTTTAAGGTCACCAAAGATCAATTGTAAGTGATAGTTGGTGCAAATGCAGCTGTAAGTTAAACCTCTCTTAGTTCATTGCTCAGAAAATCCAAGAGCAGTAAAAAATACATTTAAATCTGGCTTGTCTGTGATTCGGAAGTCCAATTGTAAAGTTTGGGTGACAGCTTTCCTTTTTAAAGACTGGTTAAGTCATCATTCCTAATGCTAAACAAATTCCATTTAAAGAGATGGTAATCATCAACAATGCACCAGGTCATCCTCATGAACTCTAACTAGTTTTGAACCATATGTGAAAGAATTTTTGCCACCTAATTCAAGCAGCTCACTTCAACTGATGTATCAGGAGGCCATTAAAACAGTAAAAGCTGCATTGGCACACCTGCATGAAGGTATAAGAAAAAACATCAAGCATTTTAAAGACTTTTGGAAACAATTCAACATTTTAGATGCAGTGAAAATCATTGGACAATCTTGAAATTAAATTTCACAAAAAATGTTAAATGGAGTCTAGAAAAAAATGTGTGCTTATCATTGACACTAAGGTGAAGTTGACGCAAGCCTGATGAAATTAGTAATCTGATTAAAGAAGTTGCTGAAATGCAAATAAATTTAGAAGTGGATAGAAATGACATTCAGAAACTGTTGGATTGCAGCAATCAGGAGCTAACAATTGATGAACTCATAGAAATGCATGAGGAAGAGCAAAAAATGAAAGAGCTGGATTGCTTGGATCCAGTTCAAACTGAACTATTGACTGAATGCCTCTGTTTAATTTAAAGGGGATTACATTTTTTAGAAAATATAGACTACAATGAGGAGCTCAAATATTCTATAAAACAAGGAATAAAAAAATTTGTTAGCTTTTACAAAGCCTTCTACATCAAAATAACTTCAACTGGCTATTTTATATTTGTATATGCTAAGATTTTAATATACATTTTTTGTGTAAATCACCCTCAGGCCAGTTATTAATAAATGCTTACTAAAGTATAAATAAAATGAAAGTTTTAAAACACAAAATATTTTTAATTACGAATTAAGTTGATAATACGAAAAGGACAGTTTATAAACATAAAATATCAACAATATTTAATAAATAAACTCATATTTGAAAACAGCTAAAAATAGTTTTTCAGCAATATAGAATTTTAATACTTTGTTTCTTGCAGGTTCCATATTATATACTTAAAAAAATATTTATGCTCTTGCTAAGAAGGGCTAACATAGAGCAGAAAATTACTGTTTATAATCTAAAACAAAGCTGCCACTAAATAAATATAACAAAAGAATTTAAATATTTTATGAACAAAACACATTGTCTTGGGAAGTGTACATGTGCAATGTACCTAGTATGTTTTTGTTACTTAAAAGCAAAAGTTATCAAACCATTGTACATCCAAATATACAATTTTAACATTCATGGTAGTTGTGGCCCTATGGCTCAAATTAGTATCTATCTGTAAGTACCAAAGCTAGCAGTAAAACATTACAACAAAAAACCTTTGTTGAAAACATTTATAGGAATGTACAAGTATGACTTTGAATAGCTTGCAAAACATTCAGAGATGTTTATAAATATTAATTAATCATTGAAGCTAAATAAATTACTAGCAGTATCATTAAAATGGTTAAAAACATCTAAAACTGGATAGCCTTCAACAAAACATATACAGCACTTGTATTATTGATCATATTTCAAGATTAAACTGCAGTAGGGAATTATAATAGCCAAATAGCTCCAGCATTTAAACAATATCAATTTGAAACAACTGTTAACCAATTTTTTCTGGAATATTTTTATTTCTTTGATCTACTTAAAAAACAAAGATCTCTAACAATAGATTAGTGAAAAAAGGATGGAAATTAAAAGAATTATTTAACGACCAAATGCATTGCTTCTTAATCTTTTATATTATTGGGCGCCAGTTCACATAAGTACAACCACCTAATTCAAGGTTTTTGTTTTTTCCATTCTTTATGAATACTTTTACAACCTCAGCTTTGTGTTCTAAAAATAACTCGGCAGTGGGTGAAATTACATGAGGTTTTCTTTTCATGTAAAAGATGCAAATATTTACGATTTTCTCTTGTTTTTTAAGGGTTATAACCTAACACATGTGGCATTATATTTTAGAACTTCAATATGGCTGGCGATTTCTTAAAATATTAATTACACACATACAAGTACCGTTACATACACTAACTTTTGAGATACTTACTTGTTCAGTAACTATACTATCTTCGCCCTCATTAACACGTTCTTTCTTTAATTTTTCAGTCTTTTTTGCAGTGTCTTCTAGCTTCTTGGCAACTTCTTCAGTGGTAGCAAATTTTTTTGTACTTTTGGACTTCTTGCGGTCTTTTTTGGCAAAGAAATCATCTAAGTCTGCCATCTTTTTACCAAACGAATGATTTAGAGAATGCAAATGGAAAATTTGGCAATTTAATGACTAAATTCGCACCTTTGATATGCAGAGCCGGACCGAAAGGAAGTGTCAAATAAACGTCACCTTTTATCCGTCACATCAACATTTTGTACGTCAACCTTCTTGAGCTACGTTCCACCTAGTTGAAGTATGTTCCGTATATGAAAATAATTTAACAGGAATTAATCTAATTTAATTAATTGTTCTCCATCTTATTGTCGTTGGGTGTAACAGTAATGGCATATTAAAAATATTTATTTAAAACTTAATGGTATTTATTTGTAAATTATTTTCAACCAAACCTACAACAAAGGTAAATGAAGTGTTGCAAATAATAAATAACATAAATAAAAATAAAAGAGTAAAAGAAACAAATTATAGTTTATCATCGCCACCTAACAATCGTTTGTATTAATTTGTGATTTAAATGAATCTTAATGTTTCTATCAGCATTAATTTATTATTTACACATTTTCTGAAACGAATTATAGAAATTAATCAAATTTTATTATTTTATAGAGTTGTTCACTATTTAATATGCCATAATGTATAAGTGTACAACGTACAACTGTGTATATCAAATTTATGTATAACCATATTTTACCATATTGCATAAAACCTTTTGAATTAAACGTGTTAATAGGGCTGCCTAGTTAGTAGTTCAACCCAATACATTTTTCATCCCTTCTCATTTTCTTTAACTAATATATTAAAATTCGAAAAGACTAGGTAATAATGAAGGCATAATTTTTATTATTTTTGGTATTTCTGCCAAAGAAAATTACCAAAAGCTGAAATTTTCTTAATGTACCCGTCCATGTAGCGCCAGTGTCTTAGTGAAGTGTTAAAAATATCTATCAGTGTATTTGGGTAGGATTTTTTAAATCAAAAATCTATAAACCGCATAGGCATCTTTAAACCGCATAGCAGGCTATGTATTTAGGACAAAAAAATAGGTTTTACAAGTGGTTTCAAAGGCAAAAACACAAGAATGCAGGGGAAGAGACCTATTGGAAGATCGAGGAAGTGATGGAAAATCTCCTTATATAATTGTAAAAGTATAATCTTTTTATATAGACATATCTGTTTCTGTAAAATGTAATCTAAGATCTCCACTTTGTTATGATAGTGAGCTTTTAATTTTACCAATAATAAATATAGCTAGTAGGTTACCACTTTGTACTTTTTTTTTATTTCTCTAACAATCTTTCCTTCCTTTTTCGTTTCATTGTCTTTGGCTATATATTGATTTAGAAAGAGGTTAAACTTGTTTGTTATACATTTTTATATTTTATACTGACGCGGATTTTGCTGCAGCCTTGACCACAGCAACTCCACCACAACTTGACCACTCCATGCAAGATTCAATCTCTCTTCAAGAAGTTGAAAATCAAGAACTGGGTGTTGAATACCAAGAGAAAACTTCAGCTGTGGTTCCAGGAAAACATTTGGCAGATTCGTAACAAAATATTCGATGAGTTTTACTATGTACTATTTTATCTTGATTTTAAATAAATAATCTTTTCTTTTCCATTTATTGGAGATTTTTTGTTTTTTAATTTTAAACTTACTATAGCTATTTCGTTTCTTTTGTGTCTTCTGGGCTCTTCTGAGAGTTAACGTAAATGTTGTAACCACTGGGTTATGATCAAAAGCTATGTCAGCTCCTGGATATAGAATATAAAAATAGGTTACTAATTTTTAAATATTTAATTCACTAACAAATTTCATAAATGCTGAATATTTTGTCTAATTAATTGAATTAAATCATCGGCACCAACATTCTACAGTAATTATATGTTCTACAAATATTAATAAAACATCCTGTATGCACTCTATTAAAATAATAATTCTTACTATTTTATCTTTCATAACTTTTTATTCCGAATCAATCTTAAACTGATATCTGATTATCTTAACATGACTCAGAGATAATCAAATATTGTTTCAAATGAAATATTTTTCATTTGTTTTTTGTTAATAGTTGTGTTTTTCGTAATACTGTGAGATTTTACAAAAAAATTGTAATTAAAATGTTGTGGTTTGTAACACTGTTTTGTATATTTGGATCAATATTGGCTGGAGAAGATAATATTTTATGCACAGAGGAAACTTGCAAGGTAGGTTTCTAATTTTTTTCATAAACGGATACTGCTCTTTGGAATTATGATTATCCCCATTATCATGGTATTATCATCAATATCGCAATTTAATTCTGGCTTTTGTGGCAGTTATTTTTTATTTTTTTATAGATGTATTAATTTACTCGTTATTTTGGTTTACTAAAAAAAATGGTTCTTTTCAAACCACAAATTATTATTAATGTTTGTTTTTCTATAATCTCTTAGCAATTAAAATAGATTTAATTTATTTTAAAACTTATTTGAAAACATTAATTTCGGGAATATAAGGCAACAGAAACAAAGTAAAATTCAGAGACTAGATTTGTCAAAGCTTGAGGGTGAAAAATGTCAACAACAAATAAATGAAGCAGTTGCACCAGCATTCGCAGAGGTGTCAAAAAAGATACTAATAGTGCCTGGAACGAAATGAAATCGGCAGTACTTAACGCTGGTTAAAACGTTTGTGTGTTAAAAAAAAACCAATTTCCAAAAAAGACTGGATGACACCAGATATTATAAACCTCATAGAAGAAAAACGAAAATACAAAAATACAAATAAAGAGAAGTACGAGCAAATGAAGAAACTAATAGAAACGCAGATCGAGGAAGCTAAAGAACACTGGATGGTAGAAAATTGTAGAGAAATAGAAGAACTTAATATGAAACACGACACACATAGGGCTACATAAGAAACTGAAAGAAATTACAGGAAATAATCGGAAGAGAATACCACAAGTTATACGAAACTCCAAGGGGGATCTCCAATTATCAGCAGTAGAAAAACAACAAACTTGGGAGAAATACATCAAGGACTTATTCGCAGATAATAGGGAAGAAATAAATGATACATTACCAACTAATGAAAATCTAAAAATTCTGATATCAGAGGTTAAACAGGCAATTAAAATCTCAAAAAGTGGTAAAGCGCCAGGTCCCGATGAAATTCCTGTAGAGATATTAAAAATACCGAATGATGAAAATATAGAGTGTCTAACTAAATTATTTAATAAAATATACCACGATGTTCAAATCCCGGATGAATTATTAAAATCTATCTTTTTTACCTTACCAAGAAAAATTAATCCTAAATATTGCGGTGAGTACCGATTAATTAGCCTTATGAGCCACATTTTAAAAATACTACTCAAAGTTATTCAGCAGCGTATATATAAAAAAGTGGAAGAACAATTAGACAATACACAGTTTGGATTTAGATGTGGAATGGGAACAAGAGAGGCACTGTGCGCAATGACGGTTACTATTACAAAAATGCAGGGAATATAATAAAAACGTATTCATATGTTATATAGATTTCCAAAAGCTTTTGATAGAGTCCAACATGGTAAAGTCATACATGCATTGAAAACACATACACCTAGATCCCAAGGATATTAATTTAATCAAAAACCTGTACTACAATCAAACAGCGGTCGTACGGGTGGAAGATAGTGAGACAAACCAGGTGGAAATTCAAAGAGGAGTCAGACAGGGATGTGTGCTGTCGCCACAATTATTTAATGTGTACTCCCAACTAATATTTCAGGAGGCACTATGGGAAAGAACTGAAGGTGTAAGGATTGGAGTGAGCATCATTAATAACATAAGATTTGCAGACGATACCGCATCATGGCAGAGAATATAGACGATTTACAAACTCTCCTGGAAATCATTAACAGAGAAAGCAAAAAGATGGACTAACAATGAATATAAATAAAACAAATACATGGTGATCTCAAAAAACCCTGTTGACAACATACAACTGACATTGGAGGGTAAACCCCTAGAGAGAGTCGACAAATATAAATACCTCGGAGCAATTATAAACTCACAGTTAGATCAAGAGCAGGAGATAAAGGTCAGAATAGAAATAGCTCGAAAGGCTTTATAAAATACAAGTCAATGTTTACAATAAGAAATTGAGTATGGCCATCAGATTGAGGTTCGTTGAATGTTATGTTTGGTCGCAACTACTATATGGGGTAGAAGCTTGGACTCTGAAAGCCCAATCTATAAAAAAAATTGGAGGCATTCGAAATGTGGCTATATAGGCGTATTTTGAAGATTCCTTGGACTGCAAAAGTCTCAAATAAGGAAGTTGTTAAGACGAGTTTGACATGGCAGAAACACACAATTAAAATAAGAAAAACATCGTATCTGGGCCACATACTCCGAAACGATAAAATACTCTCTGCTACAAGTCATCATGCAAGGTAGAGTAGAGGGAAGAAAAGGCTTGGGAAGAAAGAAGAAATCTTGGCTGAGGAATATCAGAGATTGGACTAACCTCAGTGTTGAACAGATATTTCACGTTGCAAAAGATCGAGAAGCGTTTAAAGAAGTGATCGCCCAACCTTCGTTAGAAGACGGCACAAGAAGAAGAAGAATATAAGGCAAAGGAATATATTTTACATCCGTTTTTTTTTGTTTTTTTCGTCGTAATTATTGTAAATTTTGTGGATCCTTTGCTTTATTATAGGAGTACCGTCTAGTCAGTGTTAATTGTCAAAAGATCAACTCTGTCTACCTCGTTTGCTTATCGCTCCGGACCGGTCTTAACGATGGGCCAAGTCAGATAAATTTAATAATATTTACGACAGCATATGACGCTACAGGTACAACTAGCACTAGCTGCATGCTGGTGTTATCGTTCTGGTGTTGTCACTTTTAGTTTGTTCAATTTTAGGATATTCCATATTGGAATATCGTTAAAATAGTTAGTTATATTTTTCAAAAAACTATAAAAAATGTAGTAGCTCTGTATCTCAGATTCTCTTTTTTGCAGGATGTTAAATGTGATGAGCTGCCCATAAAATGTCAGATTCAAAATGCCACTCACAATGGACTTATCTTACCATCGATGACGACATGTAATTGTTGCGAGTATTGTTTAGAAAATTTAAGTAAGTAATGTCATCAAGTACTACTATATCAGATCAACTTTATTCAATTCAGGTTTAATTTTTCAACAAGTCTTTTCTATCTATAGTCAAACTGTTTATCTGTAAATTGGTACGGTTAGCGCGGATAACGAAAATCGCTAACTTGTTCTTCTTCTTTTTGTGCCACTCCTATCGGAGATTGGAAATCATCAAGGCTATTCTGACCTTGTTTACGGCTGACCTAAAGAGTTCATTAGTGGTGCAGCCAAACCACTCTCTCAAATTTCGCAACCATGACATTCTTCTACGGCCTGGATTCCGTTTTCCTTCTATTTTTCCCTGCATTATATTTTGAAGTAATGCGTATTTATGTCCTCTCATCAGGTGACCAAAATATTCGAGTTTTCTTCGCTTTAGCGTTAACAAAATCTCTGGGTCTTTTCCTATTCTTCGTATTACTTCACAGTTTGTTATTCTTTCAACCCAACTAATCTTCAGCATTCGACGGTAGCACCACATCTCGAAACTTTCAATATTTTTCATGTTGTTCTGTTTGAGAGTCCAGGCCTCTACACCGTATAATAGCGTGTTAAATACATAGCCTCTCAGCATTCTTAATCGTAGAGGGATGCTTATATTTCTGTTGCAGAAGAATTTTCTCATCTTTATGAAGGTGGCCCTGGCAATTTCGATACGTCTTTTTATTTCACTGTTTTGGTCTCCAGTTTCGTTTATTAAAGTTCCCAAGTATTTGTAACTTGATACTTTTTCAACTTGAGTGCCGTTTATACTAATATACGCTGGTTGTGTCATGTTTTTACTGAAGACCATATACTTGGTTTTTTTAATATTGATATTTATACCATAATTGTTGCAAGCAATATTTATGTCTGTAAGTAATCTTTGTAATTCTTCTACTGTTCTTGCAACTAGTACAGTGTCGTCCGCGTATCGAATATTATTTACAATCTCTCCATTAATTACGATTCCTCCGTTTGCTTGTAAAAGGGCTTCCTGACAGATGCTTTCACTATATACATTAAATAACAGAGGTGACAAAATGCAACCCTGTCGTACTCCTCTACGTATTTCTATTGCTTGTGATGTTTCAGTTTCTATTTTGATGTTAGCTTTCTGATTCCAATATAGATTGAGAATTATTCGCAGATCTTTATTATCTATGTCCTTCCTTTCAAGAATCTCTCTAAGCTTATCATGGCGTACTCTGTCAAACGCTTTTTCAAAATCGATAAAACACGTATGTACCTCCTGATTAACGTCTAGGCATCTTTGTGTGAGAACATTCAAACCGAAGAGAGCTTCTCGAGCACCAAGCCCTTTTCTGAACCCCATCTGTGTATTACTAATATCTGACTCCAACTTTTGATAAACTCGGTTGTGGATGATTTTTAGAAATATCTTTAGTAGGTGGCTCATTAAAGATATTGTTCGATGTTCTGAACATTCTTTAGCATTAGATTTCTTTGGCAGTGTAACGAATGTAGACAACAGCCACTCTTGAGGTATAATGCCAGTATTGTATATTGTATTAAATAAGTGCAATATTATACCTATTGATTCATCATTCAAGAGCTTTAGCAATTCGGTAGGAACCTCATCCGGTCCATTTGCCTTCCCAGTTTTGGAATTTTTAAGTGCCATTTCTACTTCACATTTTAGAATTTCAGGTCCCGTTTCGCCATATATCAGAACAATGTTATTTCTGTTGTCCTCAAATAATTCTCTTATGTATTCACTCCATCTATTAATTTTCTCTGTTAAATCTATAATAATCTTTCCATCTTTGTTCTTAAGCAAACTTATTTGACGTCTTCTTTGGGTTCCTGTAATTTCTCTTACTTTTTTATGTATATTGAACGTGTCATACTTTCTTTCATAGTTTTCCATTTCTACACATTGTTCTGTAATCCATGATTCTTTGGCATTTCTTATTCTTTGCTTTATGTTCTTATCAACCTCTTTGTATTTTTCTGCATTATTCTTCATTTTACGTCTTTCATCCATTAGTTCTAGAATGTCTGGTGTCATCCACACCTTATGTTTCTTTGCAGATTTGGTTAGGTGTTTCTTTCCCGTAGTTCTTATTATAGTATTTATATACTTAAGTTTTTCATCTATGTTGTCTGTTCTGCGGATTTGGCTTTCTGCTACACTGAGGCTGGTGTTTATTTCTTCTCGCACTGTTTGTCGTAGATGTTCATTTTTAAGCTGGCTTAAGTCTAATGCTGGAATGATGGCTTTTCTTATTTTCTTTGGTCTAGCTTCTATCACAGATACTACTGGATTATGATCCGAACCGATATCAGCTCCAGGGAAAGTTTTAGTAGATTTTACGGCATTACGGTATCTTTTTGTCACCAATATGTAATCTATTTGGTTTCTGACCACTTTTTCTTGTGTATGTTGAGGTGACGTCCACGTATATAGTCGCCTTGGGGGTAGTTTAAAGAATGTATTAGTTATTATTAAATCTTCGCTTTGACAAAACTGAACTAAACGATCACCCCTTTCATTTCTATTACCTAAGCCATATTCACCGACATTTTCTCCACTTTACCCTGACTACCTTGGCGTTCAGATCGCCCATTACTATGTTAATGTGTTGTCTCTTTGTTGTTCTCATCACCTCTTCTAAGATATTATAGAATTATTCTATTTCCTCTTCGTCTTTGTCTGCTGTAGGAGCGTACACTTGTATGATGTTTATCATGTTGGAGATAACTTGTTGGAGATCATCAAACAAAAGAAAAAATTAAAAATTTAGTTTCACCTAAGGTTTCAATTTAAAATTTTCAATTGTTACAGTTACATTTACTTGCTTCTACTTCTTTTATTGCCCAAACTTATTTCCTAATTCTACATTGTACTTTATATAGCATATGTTTTTCAGTGAGCAGTGCATTGTCCTGGTTCTTTAGATATTCTAAAAGTTTATTTACTTGATACAAGACCCTTTCGTGAGTCACTAATCCTCCAGGTGCAAACCACTCTTCTTCTTATTCTTTATCTCTTTGCTCTACGTTTTCTCCTCGACATTTTCTTAGATTATCTTCTAATGGATACTCAAATACAATGTCAATTGTGTTGCGGTCTAACCACTTTTGCAAGTTTCTTGCGTCCACATTCACTTACTAACTTGTAAGGATAGACAGTTCATTTTTATCTTCTCCAACTGTTAGTTCTTCACAATTTTCGATGTTTGGTAGCAGCTTTCTCCATAACTTCACAATTCTACAGACTCTCTGCAGAAGCGGTTTCTAAATACCTACAGTCCAGAATAGTGTATGTTATGAAAACGCTCTTTTTGTTTGTACTACGTTGAAGTTATACTATAGGATCATTCCCATTCTATATTTTTAGATGAAGGCGAAGAGTGCAGTATAGGTGACATAAGCAATCCGATTGTGACAGAAATATGTGGACCTGGATTATATTGTAAAACCCCTAGTGAAGACGAAAGTGACGGAATATGTAGTCGAAGTAAGGTGGTTTATTATATAGCATAGTAATAAGAATTATTGGTAAACATTGGAATATTTAATAACTCTTTTAAGATATAATTTTCAAATACAGAAGTCAAGTAATTGATGGATATAGAAACAATTCAGTCTCAGATAAGTTTTTGTGGTTATACATAATGTTGAAAGTACATCTTATATTTGTACTGTTTAGTGATAAATCTAGTTTAAAATTAGAATCACAGAAGATAGGCCACAGCTGTAAAAATTATGCGTAATAATAAAGTAATTTTAACGTATCCGCCTATAACGGCTAATTTGGAATTAGTTCATAATGTAATGTAAAATGGGGTATGGTATAATTATCTGTACGTATTTTTAATAATTTCTTTTTATTTAAGTGGTGACAAGTTGTACTAAAAAGCAAGATGATTACGATGCAAAAAGAGTAAATGGTACTCTAGGATATATGGAAGTGCGACAGGATTGTGATAGTGAAGGAGAGTTTGTACCATACAATTGTATACCGGGTCAAACGTAAGTATAAAAATCCAAAATATATTTTTAAATGTCGTGGGTACCCGACATAAGTTATGCTTCATGAAAATTTGTTAAAAAATCTAATTATTGCAAGCCAATAGTTATATTAAGCTTCCCAATTCTTATTACTGAGATTAAATATTATCTTGCTGTCTTCGTCTTCTTATCGTACCATTTTCTATTGAAGGTAGGCATCAATTTCAGCGAAGTAATGTCTATCTTGAGCTGCTCGAAACAGTGAATTAGAGTCCAAGCAGTACAATCTCTCTTCTTGCTATCTAATCATTAGATTAGGTTTCATTAGTATTCAGATAATATTATTTGATGTGTTGTTATATTCTTCGTCCTTCTCTCTTTCATTTGACATGACGTACACCCTTCTCTGATCAATAATTCCAAAAAACTGTAACATCCTTTTGATATCACTTTTGCCTTGTTTTTTTAATATTCTGTAACATGGATTGACCATCCAGAGTAATTTTCTCATTTTTATCCATATAAATTTTCTGGAGGTACCTATTTTAGGGTATCCTATATGCAGTTAACAACACAGAAGAAACAGAAACATGTCAAATCAACATGAAACATGATAATATACGGGGTCGCTTGCTACACTTGAGAATACTAAATCTTATAAATAAAAGATTTAAATGAAATTAACTATAGATATGTATTTCTAACTTATTGGACGTCATCATTATGGTGCAGCCATGTTAGAAAATCAGCTTCAAATACATATTGGAAAGTACTGTATTTTCACACAATACATCACCCAACAAAAAGCGAAACGAAGGGCTTTTTTGCAATCCAAATTTATGTGAGATCAGCCATGTTCTAAATAGTTTAGGTTTTACTGAGAACAATTACTTTCCAAGTGTTGATTAAAATATTATTTATATTTTAATTTATTTATACTTAATTTACATTATAGTAACACCTGAAACTAAATGAGAAAACTGAAGAAAAATGCAGTTCCATCAGCTAAATTGGCCAACGATCTCATGAAGTTATTAGTAGAAACGTAAGGCGTAATTTACAAAATATAACGTGGCCAGCTCCAAAACTGCCTCACCCTCAACGAAAGATCTCTGCCGATCTTGCAACCTTACAAATAATTACGATAATGTAAATTTTACTTCCCGTGTTTCAGACATAGTGTAGAAAAACAAACATTTTATTTTATTTTTATTCAGATTTGGGAGTCAATTTCCTTATTTATAAACTCGAATCACAAACAAATAAACTTTACTGAAGAATTTACTACAACTTTTACTTTGGCAAAACACACGTGTAAATGATTTATATTAAACGTTTTATAGCTTAAGACAGATTTACATTATGCTATTTTCATGCTAGGCAAGAGCCATGCAAGACAGATCATGGAACTGCGCATGCCACGGGGCTATTTCCATGTAATTCCTCTGCTAGACGAAAAATTAGAACATGTTCCATTTTTCATGGTATTTTCTTGCAATTTATCGTTAAAATTCATGTTGCCAACATAACAATTTATAATAGATTACAGAATAAAACATAACCTTATCTCTATCTTTAGCGTCCTTAGCCCACGTGTGTATTGTTGTGTTTTGATTTAAATTAAGTTTATTAAGTGGTGATAAATAAATATACTATGTCTAAAGTTAATGTAAAAACGACTGGGTGAGTCGTTGACTATAGATGATTGTTGCTACAACAGCAATATTCAACAATAACAATGTTTTCTTTTCTTTGGTTGACATCCTTCACCCTTTTAATTAACCATAAATAGTGTATATTTATTTATTATATTATTTATTTTAGTACTTAATTATATTTATTTAAAATAAAATAACCTCAAATTGATACATATTTTTCTGTTGGCAACAATGAAAGTGGAATCTAAAATTGCACAAAAATATCTCTGATGTAAAAAGGTCAAGCTAGGCAAGAGATGTGCCATGCAAGACGGACTTGCATAGCATGAGACTTGCATAGCCTAGATGTAAAGCTGCCTTTAGATATCAAATGACAAAATGATTTGTTTTCCCGAAGTTATCGTCCATCTTTGAAATCTTCAGCGCCCTCTGTCTGAATTGGCTATTGCGAATAGTTTTGAAACGACTTCCTTATTACTTTTCTTAGTGTACCAAGTAGTTTAACTGTCACTGTCACTCCGAAATTTCTGTCCTACGAACATCAAAGGTACGGGTACGGACAAAGCTTTCGCTGCTTTTTGTTGGGTGATCTATTCTGTGGTGAAATGTATAATTATTTCTTATTGTCTCCATAGTAGCTTATGTAGGAGTAGAAGAATAAAGATGAGGAAAATTTAACATAGTACCATACAAATCGTAGGAACCGATAGAACGTTTCTGTCGGGTATACTACGATATATCACGTTTCTTTTACATCTATTTTGCTATGCTAATTTTTATTTTAATGTATACATTTTTAATATACTTTATATAAATATATGTTTTTAGATGTTACTGTGTAAATGCAATCGGCAGCAGAATTTTTGGAGAAGCAGATTTTACTCCAATTCCAGAAAGCGATCTTAAGTGTAGTAAGTAAATAAGTTATGATTTTAAAATAGTTCATCATACTAATATTAAATTGTTGGTTACCTAGCAAATTCTCTAATGCGAAACATAAGACAATTAGAGATTTATCAACCAAAAGAACAGGCAGGATTCTGAAAAAGTTACAGAACTAATGACCATCTACAACGCACAAAAACATTACTAGCGAAAGAAGTGGAACACAATAACCTTCTAGTGCTAATATTTATCAATTTTCACAAAGCCTTTATTAGGTTAAGAATTTTCAGAAAAGTGGAACAAGACATCACTGAAACCCAATTTGGATTTAGGAAATTCTTCGACTGTATTGTACGTCCTTTTTATTTTGCTTTCGTTTTAAGTAATACAGAAAAACAAGTAGCTATAGTTGGTGTTAATTTAAATTCATACTGTACTGTCATCGAAAGTTGACAAAAAACGAGAAAATTGACAACTATGATGTTTTGGTGGAATATAGAAAGCATAAAGATAGCTTGAAGGATCCAGCAGAATCTAATCTGGCATGGTATAGAACGGTGGAGAACGTTATAAACCGACAAGTAGTAGTAGTAGTAGTAGTAGGTTTGATTATAAAGCAATGAAACTCGTTTTTCCAAGGACTTCAGTATCAACCAGCCACAACTAAGAATAAAAATTGTTGGTTGGTTATTGAAGAAAAACTGTGCTTTGACTTATTCATGATAACCAGTCGAAAAGGACCGAAAACGAAAACAAAACTCAAACAAAACGTAGCCTGCTTGATGAAAGCAAGAGTTTTAGATTTGTTCCAGTTTTGATTTTTTAAGGTTTTATAATATTCATGTTTTATAACTCTTTATAAAGTGTTCGATAAAAATATGATAATTTATAGGAAAAATAATAAGATCCACTACCATACTTCAAATTGTTTGCAGCTAATATTTACGTAATTTCTTATGTTCGTTCCCTTATGTATTTTATTACTCGTTATAGAATGTTCTCGTGACTACGAAGAGGCAGTGGTGTTGATGG
Source organism: Diabrotica balteata (assembly GCA_918026665.1). Taxonomy (NCBI): domain Eukaryota; kingdom Metazoa; phylum Arthropoda; class Insecta; order Coleoptera; family Chrysomelidae; genus Diabrotica; species Diabrotica balteata. Next base: position 137,848,747 of record OU898282.1, read on the forward strand.
GAAGAGAGCTTAGACCTGGCGAGTTCTTTAAGTGTGCGTCCAATGGAGATTACTATCCTATTCAATGCATGGATGAGAAATGTTTCTGTGTTGACACTTACGATGGCGTTCCCACCTACCCTGATGCTAAAGCTATTAATGTTACTGACATATCCAAAGACAATTTAAAGTGTTGTAAGTAAAAACTGTGCAATTTTATTTTTTCCGTTTTATATAAGAATAAGAAAATAGTTTTCCGCAAATCGCCAGGAAATTGACATTCCTGTCAAAATTTCTTGAAGAAAAAGTACAGGACTTCCTTACTGTAAGAAAATGTCATTTCCTTACTGTAAGGAAATGATATTTCCGTACAGTCCGTCCCAAACCTTTCTTTCAGTGCGTCATAGTTGTTCGAATTCTCTCTAACGCATTAAGCTAGAAGTGACAGAAAAAAACGTGAGTCTCTGATTATTATACATAGAACTTAGAAAATTAGGTATCGTTCACGGGTATTCGCATATTAAAGCGAATTCTACTTACGAACGTATAATTGGTTGGAGTTTAGAATACGCTAAATAGATATCCAATCAATTATGCATATAAATATAATTTGACACAGATGATCTTGATAATGACAGTGACAGTACTTTCACAATGTCAACTGATAAAATGATAATTGCCATTCCAGGTTAGTATTTTCAGACATTTTAACTACAGTGAAAATTAAATTTTGTATTTATTGTCATAAAAATATTTTAAATATTCCGAGATATACCGAGAATGAAAAAAGACTAATATTAAAATTATTAAATTAGTTTCAATTAGAAAAAGAGGCTGAGACATCTTTATTATCAGTTTCTGTCGTTCGCGAATCAGATTGTGAATTCCGGAATGAGATTGAGGAAATATCTTAAACTAATGCCTTTATGGATATTTATATGTATTAAAACGGTTCTTTTTAGAACCACGACATTTTCTTGAAATGTAGGATATAATTGATACCAGCCACATATCTAGTGTAATCATTGATTTTCAAGAATCAGATTCTGAATGGGATTATAGATTGTTTGAAATATAATATTCATTTTTGTTATTCATAAAAAAGAAGGTAAACTTACATTCGGTATCTTGTTTTTTAACTAAACTCCATTAGCACGATTTCATCTGGATATCGGAACTGGTAGATTAACTCAAAAATCAACTGCTTCACTATTTAAACTATTTATATTGTTTTTTTTTAACTAAACTTTATAACCTTCTTTCATTTGCACACCAAATCTGGTAGAATAACTTTAAAATCAACTGCTTCACTATTTAAACTATTTCCACTATTTAATGACAACTCTTCACAAAATTAAACTATTGGCTGCCACACAAACTTATCAGAAAATTACTTATCCAAATATGACTGATTTAAATCGATATTATTTTATCACAGGAATGTTTACTTTGATGCCTTGCAATTGTCAGTAAATTTTTTTACCTTGCAGTCAACTCTTAAAAGATTCTAGGAGGAAGCGTTATTTTAAATAAACAAACCTTCCAATTCCCTAGTGTTTGTAATAAATAATAATAAATCCATAAACAAATCTTAGCTAATTAAGCACTTTCCATGGAATGTATAAAATAGAACAGAATAGAATAGAATTATGAAAAACTGCTATGCATTAAAAAAAAATAACCTTTTCACGTTTAGCCGATTACGATCCTGCAACTGTCAGATTTAACTAAAATGTCATGCAATACTTCTCGACATTCTTAAAATCCTATATGACGTTAAAATTAGTGACGCACTGAAAAAAGGGTTTGGGACAGACTGTACAGTTGTTAGTGTTCTACACATCGAGCAATAAGACAAAAGAGGGAATGTAAAGGTAGTGGGGGTAAACATATTGATAGACAGGAAGTGCCATCTTGAGAGGCCACTTTAGACAAGGATAGACAGTCTCTTTCCTTGTTTAAGAAGTCAAATTTAGTTAGGTTATGTTATTGTTTGTCCCAACTGTCACATGAAATTTTATTTATATTGAAATCTTTTACCAATTGTGTCACTTTTTAGACTATTATAGTTAATATTTAATTAAAACTTTCTCGTCTGAAAAATATTTTATAGCTATTGTTAATAAGTGTTGGAAAATTTAAATTTAGCGCCTTTGCATTTCCGGATATGTCCGCCATCAGAGGCCACTTTTTTGGTCTCCTTTTCATAACGATTAGATTCCCTCTTTTATCTTTTTGCTCGATGGTTCTACATAAGTTTGACAATTCAACCTCAATACGTTTCCATAGTAACCCAAGTAATTTTATTAGGAATTTCAAAGCACCATTTATTTGGGAATAAAATTATCGCGTTTTTTTTTTAATCAATCAATATCTGTCGAATTTTAAACGATTTGCGGAAAAATAGTATGTTTACCTCGTAGGAAAAGCCACATTCCTGGACTCTGTGTTGCTAAGGCTCGGCTTGCGTCTCGACTTAGCAATCTTCACAGTCGTCCAGGAATGTTAAGCTTTTCCTACCCGGTAAACAATGTACTATTTTTACATTTTTAGATTCTGGACAGAAATAAATATTTATCAGATATTTTTGCTAATTGATGTTAAAAATATACAGTATATTTACATTTTGTTTTAGATAAAAATAATAAACCAGGTATATTTTACGAAAAATGCGAAAGTGATTATTTGGAAAGTTATAAAGCCTATAAGGCTCTAAAAGACCAAGGTTTTAGTATAATGCTTGGATTTACATTTCCTAACTGCGACATAGATGGAACTTATAAAGCTCTTCAAGAGAATTCAACACAGTGAGTAGAAAAAAAAATATTTCGATATTTGTAGATGTAACGGATTTCGTTTACCCAAACTTGTATTACAACTTTTATTTTATTATAAGTATTTCTTAGGTATTAAAGGGAAATTCGTTTCATTTCTTCTTCTTAGCCTTTCTAATCGTCCATGTTTGGACATAGGCCTCTCCCAACTCCTTCCATTGGTCTCTATCCTGAGCAACATATTTCCAAATTGTTCCGGCTATTCTTTTAATGTCATCAACCCATCTCATCTGTGGTCTTCCCCTTGGTCGTTTACTTTCGTAAGGTCTCCCATGTTGTATTGTAGTATTCCAACGTTAGTCTTTTTATCTAGCAGTGTGGCTCGCGAAGCTCCATGTCCTCGACTGTTATGTCCTCGACTTTTGTTCTTGATCTTACCCAGTCGTTCCTCTTTTTATCTGACAGTCATATATTTATCATTGCTCTTTTCATTGTTCTTTCTGTTGTGACTAGTTTATTCATGTTTGCCTTGGTTAGGGTCCAGGTTTGACATCCATATGTCATGATAGGAATGCATTGGTTGATCACTTTGCTCCTCAAGTATTGGAGTATTTTGCGGTTCTTAAATATCCAACAAGTTTTCCAAATCCTGCCCATCCTAGTCTTGCTCTTCTAGTAATTTCCGCACTTTGGTTCTCTTTGTCAAGTTTCAGGATTTGGCCTAGGTAGATATATTCTTGGACTTGTTCTATCTCATTGCCATTTAAAGTTATACGTCTGGGGTTCACTGTGTTTGTCATTATTTTTATTTTTTTCATATTCATTTTTAGGCCAACGTATTGGGAGCTGCCTGCTAGTTCCTCTATCATAATTTGCAGTTCCTCGAATGTGCTCGCTATAATCACTATGTCGTCAGCGAATCTGAGGTGGTTTAACTTGTTGCCATTTACGTTAATGCCATAGGTTGACCAATTTGTAGTTTTGAAGACATCTTCTAGGGCTAGGTTGAAAAGCTTTGGCGATATTACGTCTCCTTGTCTCACTCCTCTCTTAATGGAGACGGGATTTGTATTTTTGTCTAGTTGTACTATCATAGTTGCATTTTCATATATATTATATATTAGTTGACTATATCTCGAATCTATTCTACAATTATTAATAGCTTGTTATATGGCCCACATTTGACCATAAATTATTGATTTCATCTCAGTGTTAATGTGCCATAATGGGTTTCGCCATATAGTGTTATTAAGGCATCCTGCCAGTCTATTTGCTTTTGATCGTATTGGACTTGATCTCTTCTTCTTCTTTGTCCAGATAGCTAGTCAGTGTAATTCCCAGATATTTTATTTTCATTACTTGTTCAATACTGATGACATCAATTTCTATTTTACATCCACTTATTCTTGTTGTAGTAAATATTGCGTGGACAAGGAAGGATCTGTCTTAAATGCTGTTCTTCAAACTGATACTTTAGCGAAAACTATGGATTGCAGTAAGTAAAACTTTATTTAATAAATGGTGTTATTTATATTCTCATATTATATAGTCTATAGTGTAAGCCATTACCAAATTGTTCGTTACCTTTACCTTTTTTCTTTGTTTCCACAGTTCACAGATACTCAGTACTCATATATATTCCTAGTAATATTAACGAGTTAACTTGTATTTATTTTTATTGTCTTTATAGAATGTACAAGAGCCAGACTTACTATGTCCAGTAACGAAAAGCCAACTTGTGATGCCAATGGAAATTATTCCCAAAAACAATGTAGAAGAGGAAAATGTAGATGTGTAGACTCGGATGGAAACCAGATTTGTAAGAAAGAGCCGTGCGAAGTTGACGAAAGTTTAGAAACAAACCTAATATGTCCAAAATAATAAGAGTATCTATTTATGTATAAATATACGTGTGTTAATAGATTATACAATCCAGAATGTACAAAGAATATCATTTTGATTAAGTAAACCCTTAAATTATTTTAATTTTGTTGTTCATTTTTATGTTGTTTACTTTGTTTTATTTTTATGCTGTTGTACTTTTTCATTTTTATTCTACTACAAATTTACTGTTGATGTTGCTTTAATTTGTGTCACTGATACGTTACTCGTGTGGGATGCGGGTTACTAGAAGAATACACCCATAGGATCTCCTACTTGTAAAGGCGACTATCAGGAGCAGATGACCGCTGTCCTTAACCAACGTTCCATCTTAGCCTTACCCATCTTACCCACACCCTGAGTGTTGAAAAAGTTCTTTTCTTTCTCTCTCTCAACTCACACACTCCTTAATGTTCCCACCATTCGCCAGTCCGTTTTACCATGCGTGGCAAGTTATTCACCAAAGCCGAGTGATTGCTAGTATAATCAACACCCTTTTACTGACCAACGGCTACGGGCGGATGACTTGTTAAGTGATAAAACTAACTTTTGTTTTGGGGTTAAAAATTGGCCCCAAAGACAGATGAACTTGTATTTGGTCGTCGGCATAAGGATGTAGAAGGCAACGTGAATCCCTTTATTAAAAATCGTCAGATTTCCCTAAAACAATAAAAATGCAAAATACAGTCAATCAGATGGCTTCTAGTCCACGGTGGATCTTCAATGGTTGAGAGGTGCTAGGAATCTCCATGAGGAGGATCCACGCGAATGTGACAAATAACTATAAAGAAAAGTCTTTTAAATTTGGTGACATGGTGGCATTTGGGCACGATTAAGGAAATAAACAAACTGAACCTAAAAATATAAGGCATAAGCGAACACAAGTTCTGCAACAATAGAGTACATATAGTTTTACAACTCTTGCTAAAAAATGTTCAGACGAACAAAAAAATCTACATTATCATAGAATGTCTAAAGTGAAAAGGATCCGACAAACATGATATTAACATAGTGAAAAATCTCTATTGAAATCAACAGGCTATAGTAATATTAGAAGTAAAAAGCACGGATACTCAACAAATAAGCAGAGAAGTGGGACAAGACTGTATGTTTTCACCATTATTATTTAATATATACTCTGAAGAGTGATCTACACAAGCACTTGAAAACTGCACAAGAGAAATCAAGATAAATGATGATATAAATAACATTCGTTATGCTGATGATAGAGTCATTATTAGGGTTGATAGGGTTGAAAACCTAGCCGGTTTTCCCGTGGTCTAGCCGCTTTTTCATTAACAAAACCGGTCAGTATTACGTCAGTATTAAGTTAAACGAACATCATAAAATTTAAAAAAACTGCTCGAAGCAATAATGAAATCGCACAAGCAAGAAAACATAACACAGTCTGTCATCGGTTGGTGGGTACATATATTTATTGCTCATGTATTAATTTCTCTATAATATGGTAGCTTACTCGCAAAATTTTGACGTATTTAGTTGGGATTTACCGAGATTTACAGACACATGAGAACGATGCAGTGCTGCTTCCTTAGTTTTTTGGACATACTGGAACCCTATTCATTGGAATTAGTAACAAACAGATCAAAAAAAAATTTCCTTTTCAATAGATACCGATGCCTCCAATAAAGGTAATAGAAAGTTTTTCCTCTTGATCGTTTTTTTGATACAAATGAAGGCATTTGGGTATCATTAAGTACTAGGACGTATATGGTTAAGCCTATTCCTAGCACCGATGGTCTGCTATTGAATTGGAATTTGATAAAAGCATATTTCTTACAACAAGGGGAGAACACTGCAATCGCATCATATGGAAGTTTATAGAAGACAAACCAGCAGATTATCCAACTTTTGCTGAATGCTATTTTGTCCATCATCTTCAATTCATTTTCAGTCTTCAATTAGTGACTGCAGCGAACTCTATTTCTGGCTAGTGCTTTAATTGCAACTGGTACAACTGCATTTCTTTGAGTTGGTCCAGTATTGCCCTTTCAATTATTCTTAGATCTCCCTAATTTCAGTCATTGAGGGTTCCAATCTAGCGCTCTCCTGCCAATATCATTCAGTCATATCAATTTTCGTTGCCTTATTTGTTTTATATGACATTTCCTTGGTTGGTTTTATTCCATATATTTTCGTTTGAGATTAGATTAAGCCAAAATATACGATGAATTTTTCGTAACACTCCATTGATAAGAATCTTAATTTTAATAGTGTGTAATAATAATAATAATAATAATAATATTGTTAGGTAAAGACCTCAGGTCCAAAACGACAAATGCCGATATGGATGTCAAGCCCAGAAACGATCCAACATCTTACCGGAGGCTGCCAGGCATTTGCTGCAACTGAATATAAGGAACGGCAATGACTCAGTAGGGAAGATCCTCCATCAAGAGATAGCTATTAAACTGGGACTTCTACAAACAAACCATCTCCCATATTATCAATACGTTCCAGAGAGTATGCTTGAGAATGACAACTACAAGCTATACTGGGATCGTACTGTGCTCACAGACCAAACTGTAGCACATAATAGACCAGATCTCGTGCTAGTTAATAAACTAACAAAACAAACAACTCTAATCGATGTGGCGATACCTAACAACAATAATCTGCGTGTTAAGTACAACGAAAAGATTGCCAAGTACAGAGATATGGAAATAAAAATAAGAAGACAATGGAGAATGGAAAGTACCCAGACGATACCTATTATTCTTTCTACCACTGGAGTCATTCCGAAGAACCTTCTTAGAAAACATAAAAAAGCTGGGTCTAAATGAACATCTATATAAGATCATGCAGAAAGCTGTGCTACTTTCGACGTCCAGATGCGTGCGAAAATTTTTAGGAGATACACCGACGTACCAAGTCACTTAGGACTCGATAACATGGAAAGAGTCCCACCAGAGCTCAATCCTTTTGATACCGTAAGTATCTGGGATGAGTGAATTTTCCCCTTAGAGGGAGTGTGAGCCGTATGGCTAAATCTGATTGTTAGGTATACTTTAGTGTGTCCCTAAAATGAAATTAATGAAATAAAACTCTACATTAAAGGGTTGTCAGTCAATGTCAGTGCAATCTCTAATATCTCTTAGCCATAATAATTTTGACCTACACGTTTCGGCTTTACCCAATAAACTCCAGTTATAATTAAATGGAATCTAAGTTAAATGACATGCATTCCGTCACAGCAATTCATTAAAACATAAATTTACAAAGTATTGCATTATCGTTTATTTTAAACAAACCATTGTGCAAATGAGTGTTTTAATTCGTTAATTTTAGACATTGTGTTACAGAATGATAATACTAATTGAGATAATAAAGAATTAAAATTAATAAAGTCATTATTGTGATTTCTTTATAAATTGGCCAATATCCAGTAGATGGCGACATCAGCTTTGTTTTAAAGCAATTGTCCACTAGAATTAATTTTATTATAAGTACATTTTTAAACCTTCTCGTAAAGTGTTGAGAAGTCATCCATATGAGAAGTACATCTATAACTTATAAAGATGTCCATCTATGAAAAAGAATCAGAAGAGCTATAAGGCAGCTTACATCTAGGCTCTAGGCATGCAAGTCTCATGCTATGCAAGTCGTCTTGCATGGCACATCTCTTGCCTAGCTTGACCTTTTTACATCAGAGATATTTCTGTGCAATTTTAGATCCCACTTTCATTGTTGCCAACAGAGAAAATATTTATCAATTTGAGGTTATTTTATTTTAAATAAATATAATTAAGTACTAAAATAAATAATATAATAAATACATATACACTATTTATGGTTATTAAAAGGGTGAAGGATGTCAACCAAAGAAAAGAAAACATTCTTATTGTTGAATATTGCTGTTGTAGCAACAATCATCCATAGTCAACGACTCACCCAGTCGTTTTTACATTAACTTTAGACATAGTATATCTATTTATCACCACTTAATAAACTTAATTTAAATCAAAACACAACAATACACACGTGGGCTAAGGAACGCTAAGGATAGAGATAAGGTTATGTTTTATTCTGCAATCTATTATAAATTGTTATTTTGACAACATGAATTTTAACGATAAATTGCAAGAAAATAGCATAAAAATAGAACATGTTCTAATTTTTCGTCTAGCACAGGAATTGCATGGAAATAGCCCGTGGGCACGCGCAGTTCCATGATATATCTTGCATGGCTCTTGCCTAGCATGAAAAAAGCATAATGTAAAACTGTCTTTAAGACAGTTTTACATACCAATAGAACCATGCCATTTTCTCCTCTCTTATCGGGTGCGTTCAGATGACCTCAACGACTGGAAAGCTGATTCAGCGCAGTGATTGAAATATTGCCCCTATAATATTATATTTCAATCAACGCTCAGCCACAGAATAAATAACAATCAAAGTGCCCACTCTGCTTGTCAAGATAAGTACGCGCATCTCGTTCACGCAGACAGAATCAGCCATGTTTTAAACGGAACCAGTGCTGTTCAGTGAAATTTTATCTGGTGTGCATAGAAAAGTTAACCCGGTTTAATTAGTTGTTTTATTAAGACCTAGTCCTACCCAGTAGTTTAATTAAAGAGTTGTTTAAACATTAGATTTGCTAATATAGATAACATCGTAGGGGGATATTTTGAATTTTATTATAATTTATTATTATTACTGAACCCAAATGAAATATCATTTTATTATAAATATTGACGAAAATAATGCAAAAATAGGTTATTTTAGATATTATACACATTTCCTAATTATTGCCAGTTATATTCTTTTTAGTTATTAGCACGTAGTAATTGGCAGTGTACTCAATCAGTGGCACCCAGTAATTAGCTAAATTTTTTATCAAAATATTGATTTTTCTTAGGGTACCTGTCCATGTGTGCCATTTCTCGTATTGCATTATGGATTTTACCTTCCTGTGCCATGGTTTTCACGTTCCATGTGCCTAGTCTGATGCCTTCTTTGCATTTTAATATTTTTGTTATACTTGCAACTGCTCCTCCCGGAGATCTGATTGAGGAGGTTTTTCCGGAATTGAATTTCGCTGCAAGCATAGCCATTTGATTCTACTAGGACTTATCCAATCCGGATCTTTAATGAGGTGTCTTGTCCCAATCTTTCTTCCTCATCTCTATGCCGTTATTTCTAAGACAAAGGGGTGCTCTACAATTTACTAACTCCTCCACCCGAAGTTGTTGGCCAGTAAACGGGGGATTGCTTATACCGGCAATCGCTCGGTGAAATTTTCGCCATATTTGGTTACCCTCACTTAGTTTAGCCTGCAGACCAATGCAGTTGCCCGGGGTGTGGCACGTGGAGCCATAAGTGAGAGTTAATTGTCTTATGAGGACCAGTTATCAAGAACCATCTCCCGCTTGTGACCTAAATGACTAATGGGAAGGTCACTTGGTCGATAAACCCAGTCCATTAGAACGAGATGCAAGGACAGCTTTGCCTCAGTTTTCTCTGTTGCACTGGGGGAACGAGCCTGTACTAAAACAATCAGTCTATTTGTATTACATGTCTATGGATGATACGGACCATAACCACCACAAAAAGTAGAGATTCCTGTAAGAGTGTTCCTCAGAACTCAAAATCTATTAACGTCTGTTGAATACCAGTGCAATAAGTAGAGATTTATCGTAAACCTGAATAAAACCCATTCACTCACAGTGCTTAAAACCGGTAGGTTTAGGCATGATTTTTAGCAACAAATCTGAGGCGATGTTATGAGTTATCGTCTGCAGACAGACTACGCTGTAATGTAAAGTGAGTTGCATAAGGATTGTTATATCAAGACTGCTTCTTAGACAGCATGGTCAGTAAAGACGTGTAAAAATTAAATGTGGTTTTAACTAATTAGCATCATAATTTACAATCAAATCAATCCAATAATAATTCATTATTGGATTAATAACCATCATAATACTACCTACAATAAAATTAACACTTTGTTTATTGATTGTTTCGATTAAAAAGTTCGTTGCTCTGTAACTTGAACATAATTACCTAATAATAGAACTACAACTTGTATGTTTTCTTGATGTAAAGTTAATATTTAATATATTTTAACAATTAATAAATAATAATTATGAATCTGTTAACAAAAGATATTACTCAAAGATAATTCTTCTATTATTTACCTTTTTATTTGCATCGATAAGATCATACATAGGTACGATCATTTAGAATATGATTTCTTAATATTTTCATAACCTCAAGACGACGCAAAACAAACAACACGATGACGAAATAAGTGCAAAATATGTTTCCTTAATCAATAAAAACTGAAGTTGCAAAATGTAGAAACTTTTTGCATTGAAATATTTACCAATGAAAATATGTTCAGAACTAAATAGAAAATGGTCGCGATTGGTTTATTTGAATATGATACGCATGGATGATCGTGGAAATAAATCATCGAATAAATTGAATTCACTACATATTGCAATAAGCATATTATTGCTATGGATAACAATTAACGCAAATCTACAGGATATCTCATAATTGAAGCTCTTTTTAAGTGCGAGTGATCGTTCATCCGGAGGAAGAGGGTTACATCTCAAAAAAGAGTATTTTTCAGGAGAGTCAGTTTAAGTTTTATTTGAAATAAAAATATTTATTTTATTTAAATTACAGAGTGTCAAGTTACCATTTTCATTTTGTAGTTAAGATTTTATAAGTACTTTAAGATGATGTATATACATATTTCCAGAAAATAAAAGCTAGGGAGAGTTTGTAAGATGTAACTGTCTTTCCCATAAAACAACGATTATTTTTTTTTCTAATTTGTGGTTGCATCATAGACAAATTATGGAACTGTCTGACATTAAACCATAAAAGCAAAAAAATATAGTTTTTAGATCAACGAAATATTTATTTTAGTATTATAATACTACATAATTTACTTACAACTATTAATACAAATAAACAGAACAACGCTCGAAACAAAAGCAATTTTTCATTAACATAAAAAAAAAATAGTTGACAGGTTTTTGTAAAAAATTAGTATAATAAAGGGTTACGCAATGTTTTTCTTTAATTAACGATAACATTACCTTTATTTTGCATCGGTTATAACCAGGTTTTACACATGCGTTCTTGAGCTCGATTTTCTTAACATTAATTTGTTTTCTTGAATTTATAATTTGTACTTCATTGTAATCGGATTGTTGAAAGGAGGTTTTATAAAAATAATCCCAGGGTGATTTTTGTAAACTTATACATTTTAATTTTATTCCCATGTCTTCCTCTTTTCTCCTTTTCCACTACCCTGCCGCTGTCACATAAATTCTGCTTTTTGAAAACTGTACTAATGACTTTATGGTTAATTGCTAAGGTAGCCATGAAAAAAGTTTGCAAACACGAATATTGCTTTATCATTAATTTAAAATAAGTAGACGTCATTCGGTTTTCTCTAATTCTGTGCATTCGTGTATTTATAACGCGGTATTTATAATTTATAATGTATTTTAATTCGTGTATTTTTATAAAATAAATATCGACCTTAATAATGTTTCTATTAAAGTGTAAAAATTAATAGTTCCACTTTTTTACTAACGAACACTAAGTTGCAATAAATAAAAGTAATTAAGCTTACTGCCGCAATTTTTAAGAATATAATTTTATTTGTATACGTAAATTACTCATCTAAATAAACTACCATTTTTCATAACTATATTTTGGTCAATAGGGTTACATCTCAAAATATAATATAAAATACAAAAAAAATAAATAATAATGGTTTACAATTATTGTATTTAAGAAAGTTACATTTACAGATGTAACCCTCTTGAAGCGGAATGTAATTACATGTTTTATTCCATATCGAATTGTCACCTTAATCATTAAATAAAACTTATAAAAATGTCTATTTTTACTCTTATTAAAAATTGTTACAACACAAAATGCACCTCTTTTTAATCTTCAGTATACACGGGTGCTCGTTATATCACAAAATGTAACCTTCTTGGTGAACAAACTTGAAGCACACACTGTCGTCAGTATCAAACTAAAATGGAACCTTGTTTTTTGCGAATCGTAGCGCTATCTATCTAAATTCAGTATAGTTACAACTTCGATCTCGTGGCGTTACGTGCAAACTCACTTGTACCCTTCTTTCCTTAAAACTACAGTACATTTTAGGTACATTAAGATGAAAAAGAAGTACATTAGAGCTAAGAAACATCCCGCATAAAATAATTTCCATTATAAAGTCACTGTACACTGAAGCGAAATGCAGCGTGACACACAATGGGATCAACAGTGACGAATTTGACATACTTACTGGAGTCAGACAGGGATGCGTGCTTTCTCCGTTTCTTTTTAACATAGCTCTAGACTATGTTCTCTCCAAACTAGACTCTGACACAAGAGGGATACAATGGACGTTAACCACACGCCTAAGCGATCTAGAATACGCCGACGATATCTGCCTGTTAGGGCAAAGGTTCCAAGATGTGGCTGACCAATTGGAAACACTTTCCACTGAAGCCAATAAAATAGGTTTGAAAATCAATATTGGTAAAACCAAATCCATGAGAATAAATGCAAGAAACAACACGCTATTCACCATTAATAACATGCAGATTGAAAATGTGGAAAACTTTACGTATCTTGGAAGTGTCATAACAGAAAGCGGAGGTACAGAAGACGATATTCGTATGAGGATACGAAAAGCGCAACAAGCTTTCAGCATGCTCAACCCTGTTTGGAGGTCTGGAGACTACACTACGAGGACAAAGATCCGCATATTCCAGTCAAATGTCATGTCTGTACTTACTTTACGGATGTGAAACCTGGAAAGCGACAAAAACCCTTACAGACAAACTGCAGGTCTTTGTTAATAAATGTCTACGAAGAATTGTTCGTATTTTCTGGCCTAACATCATCAGAAACGAAGATTTACTACACCTGACCAAACAAAAGAGGGTAGTAAATGAAATAAAGTCCAGAAAGTGGGGTTGGATCGGTCACACACTCCGAAAAAATAACTCCAGTATTGCAAAGACTGCCCTAGAGTGGAATCCCCAAGGAAAACGAAAAAAAGGTCGCCCAGTACAAACTTGGAGAAGATCCATCATGGACGAGATAAGAAAACAAGGAAAGTCTTGGAATGAGGTGAAGGCCTTAGCGCAAAATAGAACCCGATGGCGCGTTTTCACTGAAGCTCTATGCTCCACTTAGGAGTTCAAGAACCTTATGTATATATATATATATGAGATGAAAAAACAAAAATTGACATTTTTCGAGATGTAACCCTCTTCTTCCAGATGATCCGGATCCAAGTACTCTACAATAGGTACGATGTACAACTACAATAAATAACTTTTCTTAGATAATTCAAAATTAGTTTTTACAGAAAACAACACCAATATTTAAAACACAAAAATATAAAGTAAACTAAGATATTTAAGAAACGATAAATAATAAAGCAAATAATAAACTGAAAGATAATTACCACGATCAAACTGTGATAATAAATGGGCTTGTATTCTTGTGTACTCTGGTGACGTAACTCAAGAATATAACTCTCCCCATCCCAGTAGGAAGAGCCAACCTTAGTCAGATTTTTCTTTTGATAGATTGTCAATTCTTCTTCTTATTAGCAACCGGTAACTGTTATGTCAATTGTCAAATTTTCTTATTTTGGTCGAACTATCTGTTAATTCTTCTTCTTTTGACATCTGTCATGTCAATTGTCAAATCTTCTTTCTGTCGACTGTCAAGTCTTCCAACTATCAAACGAGATCATTCAGTTAGAATCTATGGAGAAGCTATGAGCATATTAACGTATGTATTAAAAACGGCGTAGGTAGGCGAGGCTAACGATAATACCAATATGGCGGTGACATCAGGGCCGACTTAATATACTAAAACTACTATACAAATATGACTAGTTATTCAGTAGATTTAATCATAATCTAAAAAAGTGCAATACATTTTTAATAAACTTTTATTTTATCCCGCGGTAAACTTTTACATATTTACTTCATTCTCTGAAGTACGGGCCATTACTTTGTTTACATATTTGTATACTAACCTGTTGAAACGATATTCCTGAAGATTTTTTTATTAACATTGCTTCTGCTACTGCAACTACGTTGAGAACAAGAATCCATTATTATGCACTATCATAATATATTATTACAGTTTCTATAAAAGTATTATAAAAACTGAAAATATTCGAAACACAACAATGTAAACAAACATATACGATCTGTCAAAAGTTTCAAAACAATATTAACAATATGGCCGAATGTGAGGTCGTTTTTTAGTCACGTGATGCCCTCTCCATAGATTCTAACTCGATGAACGAGATAGAGCAGTATGGATGATAATGATAATATATGTACAAGGCATTGAAGAAAAAGGCCTTACAATATATGATGAAACATCAAATGAAACGATGCAGGGCATATGACACAAGCATGACAGACATATTTTGTTGTTTAACGATTTGAGACTGTGATACGTGTGAAAACCGGTTTAAATCTGGATAAAAATAATAAAGTAATGTATTTCAACTGTGTAAATAAAATTTTGGTTTATTCCCATTAAAAAATGCTACCAGAAAATAGTTTTTCCTATATCTGTCTATCGTTATTTATTTCATTCATTTTTTAATGAAGTGTATCTTCCTGGTTATTACCCAAGGTATGATGAGCATGGTGCCACTTAAACGAGATCACATATAATTATATAATAATGTTTTTGACGCGTGTAGAACTTAACCTGTATTAAAATTCCAATATTTATAGCCAAATTTACAGACGTATTTTTATAGCTTAACCTATTGAGTTAAAATTTCACAACTACTTATAAATTCTAATTCATTGCTTAAATGATTATTCTACTGACATAATTAACGCCAATATATGAATTTATACAAAATTTCAAAATTATATTGTTTTTATGGGTACCTATTGGTGTGTATTAGAAACAAAATAAAACAAACTAAAATATGTACCTATTCGATCATCTCTTAAATGAGGAGTCAGGGGGAAAACAATATGAGCCTATAAAAACTTAAAAGTGAATACTGGAACAAACCAAACCAATGAGAACCAAGTGGAAACTGCACGTGGTGGTCGTGTGTATTAAGGTATAAAAAAATGCTTATTAAAAGCTTAAAATTTTTATTTTGAAGAAGATCTTTTCGGAATTGAATCATTCCATCATCAGTTTAATAAAAAGTTGTCAAAAAAAACATTGTATGGCCACATGAAAACATAGGAAGGAACTCCGTATTAAAAAACTATCCTCATGGTGTTTATGAAGGTAAATGTAATAGACTGTTAATTTGTAGATTACTAAAAACTGAAAATGGGGGCATCTTACATGACCCCCTGTAGTTGGTGAGGTTTTATTGACTTACATTACCTCTGATCTGTGCTGGAGTCTAGGGCTAACTAGACAGTTTCAGTTATAGTAAGAAAGAGAATCACAGAACTGCCGCACCCGACCCGACTTGTTGAGATAGAGGCTGGGCTCCTTCGGACCCTAACGGTTATTCCCTTGCAGCGCGAGATGATATGTTATATGGTTCTTCCCCAGTATACTGAGGTTATAGAATTTTTATATCTGCTGTTTAGTATAAAATCTATCTTGTTTCTAAAAAGATGATTCTGTATGCGAAGGAGATGTTCGTGTATATTATCTTCTCTTAGGAAGCTGAAACCAAGTATTGGCAATTACCATATTCTTTTCTTGTCAGAATTCTGTGAGCCTTTCTCCTCTCTCGTTTCTATCCTAATCCGAACTATCCTACAATGTTTTTAACTATACCTGCTGCAATAGTTTTCTTAAATGTACGTTATGTCTCTAGATTTTGTTAACTTCAGTGTATTGTGCAATTCTGAAGAAAAACTTTTCGATATCATCTTCGTTCTTATCCGCTGTGGGAGCATAGTCTTGAATCATATTAATATTGCAGTTCCGTGCTTGAATCTTTAGCATTATTGCCCTTTCTGAAATTTGAACCTAGAACTGATTTTCTAATTGTGTTGCGTATGATGAACGCTACTCCGTATCGATGATCAATTTTGCTCCTTCAGTGTAATAAATATTGTGATTATTTATTGATATCTCTCCATTTCCTGACACTACATTATCTGTACATTACATTACATCCTGTACATTACTACAGGTATCTATATTTAGCCTCTCTTTCTCTTTGATAATGTTATGTAATTTTTCAGACTGATACATATTTCTTACAATCCAGGTAGCTATTTTTATCTGAGTGGCTTTAATTATTTTTTTATTTCCATAATCAATACTGTGTCTTGCATAACTAGTGCCAGCAATTATTTGTACTAAAAATTATAGAGACTTTTAAGGCAGTGGTTTCTCGTTGCCCTCTGTATTGTAATTTCGTTGACCACTTCATTGGTTCTTCGACCTTCGAGACCAATTTCTCAGTCTCAGGACAACAGAGTGCCCTTTCACTTAACAGCTCATCCGCACGATATTGATTTCTTCTTTTTCTTCTACTTTTTGTAGATCTTTCGATCTGTTTAATTCTGAAGCTGCCTCTGGTTAATTTCTTGGGAGGTAGATTGCCAACTATCCCTCCATCTTTTAGGTGGTCTTCCGGGGGGTCTTGAACCGGGCGGATTGTTTTCTAGGGTGGATATTGATTTCAGGGGTGTTAAATTTTCGATATCCCTATCGCCTTTATTATATTTAATTTGCGTGCCATTAGTTAAAATGTTTTTGGCCAGTACAAGGTTGGTCATGTATTGTGTTTTTAAAAAGTTAAGTTTAAGGTGTCTCCTTACCTAATACCCTTATCCAACGGAAATATGTCACCATAATACATTCCCACTACAGCTGTGCGCTATTATACATATTTCGAAGAAGAATTGTGTACCGATGATCAATACTGCACCCTGTAAGAGCTCTTAACATAGAGCTATGCTGAACTGAGTCAAATGCTTTCTTAAAGTCTATAAATATTAATATCAATGGCTTGTTATATTGTATTACTTTCTCTATCAATTATTTTATTACTTGTAGGTGGTCATTCGTTCCAAAGCCACTCCTAAATCCGGCTTGCTGTAGTGATTGGTGAAAATCTAGCTTAGGTCCCACTCTGTTAGTAATTATTCTTATAATGAGCTTATATAAATGAGAAAATAAGGTGATAGGTCTGCAATTTCCAATTTCTGTTACATTTCTTTTTTTATGCAATATTATCAAAATTCCAGTATTCCATTTTACTGGTGTATAAAAGAATAATATGATGGGATAAAGAAAACGAAAAAACTCGTTGAAGAAAATAGTTGGTCATTTTCGGAACCTTCAATAATAGATGAGGCATTATAAAAAGAAAAGAAGGGAAATTATTGACGGTTTAAAAACCTACTTGTTCTATCAATTGGAAATTTTACTGCAGCAATCGTATCCCTCATTAATTTAATTGTTTTAACAAAACAAAGACATTGCTTTAATATAGTCATAATTGTAATCCTGGCCTTGAAGAGAATGATTGTCCATTTGTCCCGTCGGGATATGTAAAAATATTAATAGGGTTTCATCATTGTTAAGTTCAACAATAATATTGAGATGTATCTCATGAAAAATTGAACATAAATGCAAGAAAAATCGGATCGCCAAAATTACATTAAAAACATTTTTTTCAATTATAACTTACACATTACCATTTTTTGTGGCTTCGTTAGGGATAAGATTTAATAAATAATTTACTTGCCTGGCTTTAAACTAGCTTTCTTAATACCCTTTGTTTTGATTTTATGATATCGATATAAAGTCAATTATAACTATAATTATTATTATATCTTCTTCTTGAGCTCTATATATCTGGATTCTCGCTGCTATATATCTGGATTTTTAGAAATAATCATTTGCTATTACGTAATCTAATAATACTTACCATATATACTGTATCCAGACATTTAGTGTCTCATTATAAGAATTATTTTAATAACAGCTGTAAAACTGAATAATCCCTTGTAAATACTCTATTGTTCGATAATTATCACACCTACACAAGCTGCCAGGACCGGCTACTTTAAAAGTCTGCTTTTAATGAAATTGGTTGTTAAGTCGTTTGAGTGTTCAGTTTGTGCAAAAAATTAGTTGATTATTATAAAAGTGTTTATTTTTAAATTTAGAGTGTGTACACTTGCCGGTGAATCCACGTAAGTCAAATTTACCTTTATTGTATGAAACAATGTGGCGTCCCTGGAGTCCAGAGGATAATAGAGCAATTTCGCAAGTTCATGAACCGGAACCAAATCGACAAGGAAGTGATCTCGTTTAAGTTTTAGAACCTGAACACCGCCAACGCATCCATTTATCTACTGATACAAAACAAATTATTGCCAATGTTTTTTAAACTCTTGTCAAAAAAACATGGACAGTAATAAGCCTTACATGAAACGGCAACTTTGACTAAAAATCCATTATCCACAGTCAGAAAAATTGTAAGTAATCCTATTATACCAAGATTAACAAGACGGGATAACACTATTTATCGGAAGTTCGATCGTGCAGATGAAGATCTTATTCGTAGCAAAGTGTATACATTGTATGAAGAACAAATTGTACCTACACTAGATATATTAGTTGACAGGCTTCACGTCGACAACACTGAAATTAAGTGCGAAATGTTTGCAACGTATGGGGTTTGTTTGGAAATGTTTGCAACGTATGTGGTTTAAATACAAAAAAATTATATTAACGACGGGTACTTATGGAATCCTATCTGTACGGATATGGCGAACGGAATATTTACATGAAACGTGATTTGATACTCACGATACGCCATCTAAATGTTCGGTAGATAATAGTCAATCTTGTTCAACAAAAGAGCCTTCTAATACAAGATATCATAGCAGGCAATTAAATAAAATTCCCAGTTCAAGCGATACGAAAATAACAATATAGAATTACTTATACGACAAAGATATTTATTTTCACATAAATAATACTAAGAAGGACTTATTGGACATTTTAAAAAGTTTCACATTAAAAAAATAATACTTCTCCGCCAGAAGACTTCCGCCATATTACTGTGTATTATATAATAATAGTAGTGTAATAATACTTCGCCACATTTAAATGTCTCTGTCCTGCATCTAATTAAAAGGAAAGTACTCAACATTGATGCGAATAGTTGGAAAACTGCAGTCTCACATATCATGAAAGCTGAGGATTCATATTTTCCTACACATAATATACAAAATATTATCATCAATTTAAGAGACGACAGTGATAGTGACACAGATTTGATATAATATCTATGTGATGTAATATTTATACTCGTTTTTGTGTGTGTGTGTGTGTGTGTGTGTGTGTGTGTGTGTGTGTGTGTGTGTGTGTGTGTGTTTTGTGTTTTTTTGGCACTGGTTTTCACAACCAACTGGCCAGTCAAATTCATAATGATTTTTTTAGACTACAACTTATCACTAACTCAGAGGAGTAATGTGTAGTGTCTGTGTTGAGTAAATATCTTGTTACTTTAGTAAAGTCGACTTCATTGTCTTTACAAAGAGACGCTAATTGTATCCGAACGTCTGCGGTCCCTCCGGTGAGTACCGATTTACTCGTTTTAAAAGGTTCATATCAAAGGTTTATGTTAACTTGTTATGTGTAAGTTTTCCGTTTCATGTCTGAAAAAGTTGGCAAGAAATGGGAAGTTTCATTATTAATTTCATGAAAAAAAAATTATTCTTCAATAAAGGTTATGCATCACATAGGAATCATTAATCAATAATCTTATAAAATATTAAGTGGTAGATAGGAAAAATCAAAATTATTAATTAATACCAAAGAGGAAAGTGATTTTAAAATTAGATATGCAAGAAAATGTAATTTTAAAATGTTTGTAGGTATTAAAAATTATGTCCAAGTTTAGATTAATGGCCTTCTAATAATTAAATATTACATTTAAAGTAAAAAGTAAATAAAAAAAGACTTTTGCATTTGTTGATGTATTATGAATAAGGTAAATTAGAAATGAAATTAAAAATTAATGCACCTACTGGCACATCATTAAAAGACTATGAATCTAAATTTAAAATGACATTTTATTCTGTACCTAAATTTAAAAGCCCTTCACTTTTAAGCATAAATCAATATTTTTGATTTTCGCTGTATACCACTTAAAATTTGATAAATTTGATTATTGATTATAGATTTCTATGCAAAGTAGAATTTTTATGAAAAACATTTTTTTTCATGAAATTAATAATAAAGAAATTTCCCATTTGTTTTCCAACTTTTTCAGACACACTTAGATACCTTACTAACAATATAAAAAAACTTCTTCCCTTACATGGAATATAAAATATGATCATATACAGCTATATGTGAATATAACTACATTAATTAATTTTCATTTTCACTTCACTATTTTATTATTTCACTGTAACATAACAAAAATTGATTATTACTTTCAAAATTTGGTTATATTTAATAAAGAATCGACACAGAAAAATATAATAATTAATTAATTCTAATACTCCATCAGTTTATGTATTTTTTCTCTTAATTATCTAGATATTTATTTAAATTAAATATGTAATGTAAATGCTAAATAAAATATAAAATTCTTTAAGCCGGTCCTTTTTACTATTTACCTGAAGAGGCAAATCTCTTTATAGTTTCGCCTTTATCAGCGGATACTTTTAAATCCTGCATAAGTCAATTCTTATAATTGTGAACCAACTTTACCAATTACTCGATTAGTTAATCTTGCCAGTTTTTGTTCTTTATCGATAAAATTTATTTACGCTAGGGCCCAATGTGCATAATAATGCTCAGATATATTTTTTTTCAAACTAAATGAAAATTTTAAAAAATATACTTATGAATGGCTTCAGATCAAAGACGAACATGTGTAAAAAAAAAAAAAAAAAAAATAGTTAGTGGTGGTTTCATTCCGACACGGACGCAAATACGTTATTTTCAACTTCACAGTTGAAGGTTTGTTTCAAAAACGGACTCTTGCTCTGACAGTTTATTTCAAAAATAGACATCTCCGCAACAGCCAATGAGAATTCCGTATTTTGATCACATGACTGAAAAATCAACAATCGCCTCCATTCCTTTCAACTTGGCTGATGTTAATCGTTTTATTTGTGTTTATCACTAGTTTAAACTGTTTTTTCGCATATTATTAGTTTACAAAGTAGATTCATGGAGTCAAATATATCTGTCAATACAGGGACGATGCGTAAGAGGAAGAGCGATCACGAAAAATGGAAAAAAAACATCCAGAAATGACAAAGGTAAGTCTAATCATTGAATTCAATCATGAACTTAACATTTAATTGCTGTAACAAATTGTCAATAGGTGGGCAAAAGTTTGATATGCTAGAAGTTAGTGTATATGTTCATCTGAGTTATGAATAGTTTTTACATGATATCATAATGTCTGATTTTAAAATATAAAGCTTGAAAGTTAACTATACAAACATGACCAGCTTAGTACCACTTGCTAAAGTTTTTCATAAAATTGACAGATTCTTAATGAAAATTCTGACTATTAACTTGAATGAATAGACTATTCATTGAATTAACTAAAGTTTAATTAATTGCTCCTTTTGTATGTTCATGCAGTTACTTAGCCAAAGGGCTTTATCTGTATCCCACCTGTCATCACCAGTGCCATCTTTTAACAATGCACGATGTCATGAAGTTACACAAGGTTTTTACATTTTGAAATATTGTCGGGACGACCCACCCAATCCCAAAAATAAGAAGCGTAAGCTTATAAAGGGAAAACCCACAATCTTTCAATATTCGGTTGTACACCACGCTGACAACAATCTCAACGTTTGCAGGGATGCTTTTCTCAAGGTGTTGCAGCCTATTACTAAGCATAGAATTATAGGAGTGTTCCGAAAATTCAAGATCGGTATTTCTCATGTCCCAGTGGAAAACCGAGGCGGAAACCACAAAGAAGTTAAATTTGCTATGAAAAGAGAAGTAAAAAAGTTCAGGTTCAAAAGTTTTAGGACCACTGCCTATTATAAATTGTAGAAACAATTTTTTCCTATAAAAAATCAGGTCTGAAAGTGTTAAAAAAAAATAATAAAATTGCACCCGACATTTACAGCACAGTTGCCTTTTTTTAGCCAGTATTTACTGCATCAATATCGAAGCCGCGTGAATGGAATCGAAATCAATAAAAAATCGTCACAGCAATTTAAAAGTACAACACATCGTGTCTGTCTAGCGATCCACAGATTCGAATACACATGCTGGTAATTTATGATCAACGGTGACCTGAAAGTGGTGGGTAAATGGTAGACTCGTAAAATTGCATAAACGCTTTGGTTTGACTTTGCAGCTACACCTACCTAAGACGGTATTGTGCAAAATACACCCCACTACAACGCACTTTAATAAAATTCCTTTCTTTACAATTTGGCCGATTAGTATGATATAGTGATAAAGTTTGATTAGTTTTTGTGGACACGGAATCATGGTGCGTCTTTGTTTATGTTTATTTTTGTGATTTAGATAGTTTCTTTTGTATTCTGTGTACGGCGTTTAAGTTGAAAAATCGTTTCTTTGGAAAGTTTTCCAAATATATTTTTAAATTCTATTAGTATACAAAAAGAGTAAGCAAACGGTATGTAATTAAATTAATAATATAGTGGGATACATATATGAACTAAATATGGTTTCTACTATTCTAAAACGGTTTGTGGCGTGTCAAGTATTTTAAATATCTTTTAAGGATAAACCGAAAATCGTAAAATAATCTCTTACTTATGAACGCTTGCCTTGTTTTAAAATTTGCTCATTTATTTTAATATTCTACTTCATATACTTCTGCAAGATAAGTTTCTTTCGGAACTTTGGAATATTCAGGAATCTAGCAAGTTTTTACTTTAATTACTATTTCAATGGGAATAAGCCACAATTAAAGGTTAAAGTAAGTTTATTGACGTTTCAATTTCCACTTCGGAAATCGTTCTCAACATACAAACATTAGTAATTTTTGTATTATTTATTATATGTTAATCTATTAATGTTTGTATTTTGAGAACGATTTCCGAAGTGGAAATTGAAACGTCAATAAACTTACTTTAACCTGTAATTGTGGCTTATTCCCATTTAAATAGTAATTACTTTAAAATGCCACAAGAAAATAGCTTCAATTTTTACTTAACACATTAACACCCAAATTATTTCTTTTAATTTCAAAATTTTGCTTTGTTTTATATCTTTGCATTTTTGGGCCATTATATAAATAGGACACAGGGTCTTGGGTTATCAAAATTGCAAGTATGTATGACTGAGTTAAAAACAATTATGAAAATTAACATTTTTATTTGCTTCTAATAAAAATAAGTTTATTATTTATGATTGTATAAAACAATTTTTGCACAATGTAGCACTACATTATTCACGTTAGTGGTTTGGCTTTGCAATTTTCTCCTGCACATCATCTCTTTTCTTTACGTTCTCCTTGAAGTGTTTGTTTAAATTGAATTTTATGTCCGTAAATACTTTAGATGTTGATGTTTTCGATCATCCTACTGTACTTCTTGTACTAAGAGTTAGGTAGGGAATTGCTACAGATCGACGAAAATCTAATAAAGTAATTTTGTTTTTACTTTTTGTTCTTTTGTTCTTCTATCTTTCTATTGTTCTTTTGATTCCAATACAGATTGATAATGATTCGTAAGTCTCGTCTGTCTATATCTTTGTTTCTCAGTACTTCTATTAGTTTTTCATGTCGGACCCTGTCGAATGCCTTCTCAAAGTCGTTGAAACAGGAATAAATATCTAGGTTCATATCTAAGCATCTTTGAGAGAGGACATTAAAAGCAAGCAATGCCTCTCTCGTTCCCAGTCCCTTGCGGAACCCAAACTGAGTATCATCCATATCCTCTTTCTAGTTTTCTATATAATCTTCCATGAATCACCTTTAGAAATATTTTGAGGGTATGGCTTATTGAACAATCTTTGGCATATACTGCTTTTGGTATTGCTACAAAGGTGGACACCAACCATTCTTGTGGGATTTTTCCAGTTTTATATACTTCATTAAATAGGTCCAGAAGTACAGGTAGAGTTTCATCGTCTAGACATTTCAGTAGTTCCGCAGGTATTTCGTCTAGACCTACAGTTTTTTCCGTTTTTTTCGTTTCGTATTGCTTGTTCGATTTCCTCTATTATGATCTCTGGCCCCGTTTCGCTGTCGATTTCTTCCGGTTCTTGTCGATTATCCTCAAACAGATCTGTTATGTATGTCTTCCATTTTTTTAATTTCTCTTTAATTTCTATAATGATTTTTACATTTGCGTCTTTCAGAAGGGCATCTTTCTTTTTTCTCAGTGTATTTGTCATTTCCTTTATTTTCTTATGCATGTTAAAGCTATCATACTGTTTAGCATATGCCTCTATTTTACTGCATTGATTAGCAAGCCAGGAGGATTTGGCCTCTTTTATTTTCTATCCTATCAATCTCTGTAGTTCCTTGTATTTTGCCTTACTCCTGCCTTTATGTTTCCTTTTTTCCTCCATTAGATCCATCTCTGTTTTTTTTCTTATTTTTGTCTACAGTCGCTTTTCTCCTGCCTTTATTAAAGTTTCCTGTACCATGTTCCATTTGTCATTAACATCTGCTGTTTTTATTACGTCTTGTTTGATTTTCTGTGTGAATATTAGCCAATATCATTTCTTAGCTCAGATTTTAGTGGCACATTTTTCAACAAATCCGTAATGTTGATGTATGCCTTCTATTTCTACTTACAGAGATAGATAGATAGATAGATTTAGAGAGGTAGCCTTTTGGCCTATTCCACTCCGACCTTTTCAAATCTATTGTGGTCCTCTAGTCTTAGATAACATTTTCTAGCCTGACTCTTTTTATAAAGTCTAGTAGCTTCGATTCTGTACCTTCCATGTAGCTATTTGCCGGTGGGTTTTCTTCTCCATTTTCCAGACTGTCACACTGACATAAAATGTGCTCTGCTGTTTCTTCTTCGAGGTGACAGAATCTGCACAGGTCATTACCTGATAAGCCCATCAGCTTCAAGTGCCTATTCAGCTTACAGTGCCCTGTTAGAAGACCTACTATGGCTTTGACTGTTTTCCTGTCTTTGCTTATTAGGTCTGCCGTAAATTTTGCCAAATGTTCTGTAATGAACTGTTTTGCCTGTCTTTGTCCTGGTGAATTTCTCCACCTTTCCAGAGATTTGTGAGCTACCCACGTCCTTGTAGCCGTTCTTGTTACTGACTTTGCAACGCCGCAGAAGGATTCCGGTCCAATGAATGGCATTGACGAGCCTTGTTTGGCCATTTCATTAGCTTTTCCATTGCTCTTATAACCCTCGTGCCCCTGTACCCAGGCTACCGAAACCTTGCTACGGTCTCCTAGTTTATTTATGGCGCACACGCGATCCCATACTAGCTTAGAATTGACCTCTACAGAATTAAGTGCCTTAAGCGCTGCCTGACTATCTGTGAAGATGGCAACTCAACAGAACATTCTTTCCTGCCTTTCTATTCCTTCCATGCAGTGATAGATTGACGGTATTTGGATTGCCGCCTGGAAAACTGTTACATCCTTAGATACACTTACCGGAAAATGTATCCCTTGATTGGTCTCTACTATGCCGGCTCCCACACCCTCCGATGTTTTTAGCCTTCCGTGTACCAGGTAGCAGCAGCTTGTATGGGTGTACCTTTATTCCAGTCTTTCCTTCATGGTATCTTAATTGTGAACTTATTGTTAAAGCTATATCTCGTAGCTGTTGCATTGATAGGTTTCCGTATCACAATATAGGCTTTTAGCTCCTCGATTAGATTTCTGTTGCCTGGCTTATATGTTGCTGACTATGGATTAATCTGTGCATCACTGATCTCACTTCGCCCCGTATAAAGATATGAAGTGGTGATTCAGCAGGACTTCCAACGATGCAGTAGGAGTTGTTTTTATGGTCCCCGTAATACACAGCCATGATTGCCTTTGTGTATTACCTAACAGCCTTATTGCTCCCACTTGCTGCGTCTTTGTCCACCACCTCACCGAGCCATAGGTTATCATGGGTCTAATAACCCTTGTATATAACCATAGAGTCATTTTGAGGTTAAGTCCCAATTCTTACCGCACATTCTTCTACATCTGTTCAGGGACATAGTAGGTTTCTGTGTGGTTTTCAGAATGTGAGTATTCCATGTAAGCCTATGATCAAAATATACCCCAAAGTATTTCGCTGTTTTTGGCAAATGAAATTTCTGTATTACTCTTCCTGTAATGTTCTTCCCAACACCGGTGGCTTTAGGCCTTGTAGTGCTGTTTTTTTTTTGTTAAGTTGACGATTTGTGTTTTTTGAGCATTGACTATTAGTCTTTCTTGTTTACATCAGTCGTCCAATCGACAAGTACTTTCAAAGATAGCCGAGGAACAATGCGGATTCTTACCAGGAAAGGAAAGGGGGAGCAGAAACTGAACACAGACACATAATAGAAAAAGAGAGAGAACACAACATACGAATGCTGCTCTGTTTCGTAGATTACACAGAGGCTTTTGATTCAGTATAAAGGAATCCCCTCTGGTGTATAATGAAAAATATGGAAGTACCTAATAACCTAGTTAACCTAATAACAAATCTGAAAAAAAAATTATGTACGATATAATCAGAAAAGTACTAGACGAATGGGATGGAGGAATCACTATAGGATGCAAAAAAATAAACAACCCCGATAGGCAGATGACACATACTAGTAGCGAATGAAGGGCTCAAGGAATGAGGAGGAGGAGGATCCTCATCATTGTCTAATTTATCATTCACCACCAGAATGGTTGACCAAAACTCAGGACAATTTTCTTTTTCTGGGCAGAAATTCCTCTAGGTTGCAAAACAGGATCTGGGGAATCTAATGGCAGTGCGGTTTTCTTAAACTCGGTAAACTCAGTCCGGTAGCTTAAAAAAAGTCGCTCGTTTCAGCACATATCTATACAATATCTTCCTCTTCTTCTTTTTATGTAGACATGACTCTGTCTGTTTTTCAATTTACCTCCAGTAAGTTGTCGTTCCATCGTTTTCATGGTCTTCCTACGGATCGTCTTATTATTGGAAAACCATCTCTTGCCATCTTTACTACTCTATTAGTTGTTATTCGGCTTATATGATCATACCATTCTACTCTTCTAACTCTTATCCAATCCTTGATGTTTTCCATCTTGCACCTATGTCGTATATCTGTACTTAGCTCTGCCCCATAGTGTTTCCCATCAATTTTTCAATGTGTTTTCATCTTCGCTGTTTCTAGCATCCTTTTTGTCATGGCTATGTCAGGTCTCGTTTTCTTTTTTGTCTTGTTTTTTTTTTCAGTGAAAATGTTTAATTGTAGTATGAGCATAGCCAATTCGATACAGAATATGAAACCATTTTGTTTTTTGCTTTCAAACGAGTCGTTCCCAAAAATGATGAGACTCGCCAACAAATTGGACGAGTTTGAACATCCCTTTTCAGAGCTGTCACATTGAAAAAAAAATACAAACATTTTTTTGAGTATGTTATTGTATATACTTTTACCCGTAAAAAGTTTAATTTTGATATATTATTTATACTATAATGAAATTTATTTAAAAAAACACGCTTTTTGGACGAGCCTGGCCTTCATGTGATTGTTTACCTGTTTTGTGATTACTACAATCGTACTATTTCTGCAGCTGTTTCTGTAGCATTGATTAAATTAGTCACTTTGTATATCGCTGCATTAAAAAAGGTTTTTGAAAAAATAAATAAAACAATAAGTATAATTGGTCTTAAGTGCAGAAATCCTATACTCTCTATAAAAATTCACGAAAGTCGCTACCTGTTACTTCATTAAATTTGAAACAGCGTTGGATATACATATCTTTATTGTTTGATTACTGAACTCAAAACTTTCTCTCTTGGACGCGATGAATAAGAAATGAAATAATTTACTAATGCGAGTACTTTTATTTTCGTTTGGTAACTCTTCGAAAAAGGTTGTTAGATCGTGGTTTGTTTAAATTGCGACGTGTCGGTTATTGTTTAATGGTTTTTGTGAATACTTCCAGTGCACTTTAAATGTTATGGGATGCTTTTGAATTAGTACCTACTGACTTAGGGTGTGTGGAATGTTAGTTTTGTTACGGTTACGTGAACACAAGATTTCGATTTCTTTAGCGGTGGTGTGACGTGTTTTGTGTTAGAATGAGAATTTCCTTTTATTTTTATTTCAAAAGGTAAGATTTTCCTATTCTGCATCATATTTTGGCCTAAATATGCACCTGAGAAAATTGCTTGCAATTAAATATATGTTAAATATATCTAGAATAATTCATTTTAGCACATTAATTAACATTTTTTTTAAATGTATACCCAGTATTACTCTTCGCTCCATAATCTTCTAAAAACTAATATGACATCAAGTTAAAAGGCACTTACTAAACCTTTTTTTATATAAATATGTCAAATGTCAACATCTGCATATGTCAAATGTCAAACTTCTTAGTTATTCTCTTGGTGGTTTGCTTTACGTAATAAATATTGCAATGTTATTACAAACTCTCAACTTCTTCTTCGTGTGCCATATCAGAACTATCCGACGTTGGCGATCACCAGTCCATTCACGAATGTTTTTTTTACCCTGTCGTGAAACATGTCGTGAAACTCTCAACTACCTTGTCGTATCTTCCTATTTTTATCACGAATATACTAACATTTGTCATGTGACAGCTTCGTTGAACGCTAGCATTATTTTTCTATTCGCTTTGTTGATACTAAATTAATAAAAACGTTTAAATTAACTTTACGACATTAACTTCTGTCAAATGTCAACAATCCTCCTCGGGCCCAAATATGAATTGCAGTGATTTTTTGGTTGCCAATCAAAAGAATGTTACAATTTGGGATTACTAATCGTAAAAAACAAAAAATAAAAAACCCTTTTCATCATCATCAATGGTGCTACAGCCCTATGAAAGAGCCTCGACCTTCCCAAGTCTATTACGCCAGGCAGTCCTATCCATTACCAACCGTTGCCAGTTTGCTGCGCCTATCTTTCTACCATCCTCATCTACACAATCCTTCCATCTGAGTTTTGGCCTACCCCTTTTTCTGCTTCCCACGTGTTGTGACATAAGGATTCTTCTAGGAGGGTTGTTCTGCTGTGATCTTGCTAGATGTCCTGTCCATCTTAATCTTCCTATTCTTATAAGAGATACTACGTCTTTACCACCAAATATTTGTTTATATCTGTGGTATACCTCGTAGTTGTATCTCCTCCTCCAAACACCATTTTCACAGATGCGACCAAATATTCCTCTCAGGATCCTTCATTCAAATATATAATCGATAATTATCCCTCCAGATACTGACAAAGAATGTAGCGTAGAATCTTTTAAGTAATTTTAAACTGTTTGTCCTCGTTTTAGTGTAGTGTTTTGTACAATTTTATGTCATTATTAATGTTTCCACATTCTACGCTTGCCGGATAGTTTATATTTGATGAAATGCCCCTGAAGATGCTATTTTAAGCGAAAGTACTTGGGCTAGATTTAATTAACTTGTGCTCGATAATAGCCTTATTTTTCAAAGTTTTATTATTATATTGCCTCGACCTTCCGTAGTCTGTTTCGTTAATAAGTTTCTGTTTATCGCCAACCGTTGCCAGTTTGCTGCGCCCATCTACCTCGCGTTCTCGTTCACAAGATCCCCCCCTATCAGTCTTGGTCAACTTCTATTTCTATTTCCAACTGGTGTCGCTAATAGGTCTGTCTGGGTGGGTAATTTTCATTTGATCTTGACACATGTCCAACCCATCTAAACCTACCTATTTCTATGAAAGATATTACATCTCGCGAGATATGTAAATTGACCTAGACATAATAGATACTATCGAAGCCAACAGAAGAAAACGAAGTAGACAAAGACGGTAATGGAGGGATGACGAAGATACAATGACCGCCAGAGATTTAAAAACTGAAGACTCGCCTATTATATATTATATTACATTTCTACCATTAACTATTTCTTTATAATTCTTGTTCAATTTGAAAGTATTTTGCGTAGTATCTTCCTTTCGAAGATGAGCAAACGATTTGCGTCTATTTTGAAGATGGTCCACGTTTCTAACCAATAAATGTCAGCACTGGTAGGACATCTGTTCTGTATAATGTTAATTTGGTTGTTTTGGCTTAAATTTCTGTTTTATTTACATAATATGTTCCCCTTTAAAAATTTATCGGTCTGATCATTTATTTTTTCCATCAATAAAAACAAATCTTGGATGGAAAAAATTTGGGAGGCCCACCCTGTATGCATAAGTACATTTATAGTAAAGTAAACGTCCGTAGGGTATGATCCTTAAACTAAAAAATAATTTACAGTACCCTCGTATTTTGATTTGAAATCGTCAGCCAGATGACTGTAAAGTTAATACCATTCACATAATTTCAATTATAAATCAATTTTTTCATTACTTGCCGAATTATTAAATGCCGCTAAAGTGCTGTAATATAATCGTTTCCATATTACTATGCTTTCACTTATTTGGTAGCCGGTTACAACATAAAAGATAAGTTTTCTAATTTTTACCGGAGGCACTCTCGTAAAGATTATTTTAAATTCTACATGGAAAGAAATGATATAATTTATTATCGTTTTTTTTTATTTAACATATGTAATACTTAATATAAAAAAATAATATTGCTTTTAGGCCAGTAATTTCTTGCAGGATGTATTAATTATATTAAATACTGTATTTATATGGGATTTTATATTTATTTACTGTACTATACTTACAGTGTTCGACAATATAAAAATTAAAATTAATTCCTACACTAAGAAAAGTGAATCGTTTACATCATTATAATAGTTGATATTATTATTCAGCAATTGTATAAACATTTTTTCACTAATGGAAAAGTCGACACCATAAGCTGGTCGAGATAAAAAGATACCTCGTGCATACAATATTTTTCGTCGATTTTTCGCATCTATGTGTTTGGTCTGACAATGTATTTGTAGATATTGATTTTCGATATCCTTTTCGATTTAAGTTTATACAGTTCTTAGATAGATCGGTTTGCATTCTGGATTCTGCTTTTTATTTTGTCAGTTAAATCATTATCAGCCGTAATTATTGCTTTTAGCTATTTGAAAGGTTCAACTCTTTCGAAATTATAGGTTTTGATAATGATATTTTGTCCAATTTTGTTCTTTCAGCCTGTTCTGGATATGCATGTTTATTTATTCACTCTGGACATAAAGTTGTTGATAATAATCAAACATTTCAACGGTGTATTTCTTCTTATGGTTTACATAAGCTTAAACGTGCGCTAGCTAGTACAAATATGGGCTCTTTCTATGATATTAATGACTTTATGACAGTCTTCCTTACCGAAACTTATTACAATTTAATATTAAAGCAGTTTCTACTAAAAAAGTACGACAAACTGCTGAAAAAACCCCCCCGTGCAATGGTTTAATAATAAATTAAGGTCTTACAGATCTAATCTTTCTCTTATTAAACACATTGCAGATGCCACTAAGGATTCTGATTTGTTCAAAGTATATAAACAACAAAAATTTGAATAGAATCGAAAATAACAAATTGCTAAAAGTCAGCTTACTGTAATTTTATTACTAATTCCAATAATAAACCTAGAGACTGCTGGAAAAAAGTAAATTTCGAAAAAAACAACACAAGATCCACTTCGGTACAACCTGATCTACCTCCAGACGAAATAAATCAATTTTTTACTACAATTGCAGAGAATATAATTACATCTCTTTCCACTATTAATGTCGATGACATCTTCAATTATAGAAATTATTCTTCTCCGAGAGAGTTCTTTTTTTTGTCCTGTTGTGGAAGAAGAGGTCTCTCAAATAATAAAGTCTCTTACAAATTCTAATTGTAGGAACGTTGACGAAATTAATAGCAAAATTTTAAAAGAAACTTACCAAATAGTTATAACACCTTTCACTCATCTTATTTATTTAATTCTATTAACTGTAGTATTTCCAGAAGTACTTAAATACTCAAAAATACTACCAATCTACAAAAAAGATGATTCCTCAAAAACTGACAATTACATACCCAAAAGCATTATTTCTACTTTTGGGAAAGTGATTGCAAAGGTTATCAAATAGCAATTTTATTCCTATTTTCAGTCAAATAATTACTTTAGCAACTCACAATATGGATTCATGAAGTGCTCGTTCTACTACGAACGCGGTATTGTTGTAAGCGAGGTGATTGAGGTGCTTGAATGCGGCAATCACATAGCCATTTCTCTTTGCGCCTTTTCGAAAGTTTTTGATTTCGTTTCACACGACATTTTGCTCCACAAATTAGATTACTATTCGCGATAGCCAATTCCGACAGGGGGCGCTGAATATTTTAAAGATGGGCGATAACTTCGGGAAAACAAATCATTTTGTCATTTGATCTCTAAGGTATAAAACGTTTAATATAAATCATTTACACGTGTGTTTTGCCAAAGTAAAAGTTGAAGTACGTTCTTCAAAGTTTATTTGTTTGTGATTCGAGTTTATATATAAGGTAATTGACTCCCAAACCTGAATAAAAATAAAATTAAATGTTTGTTTTTCTACAGTTTGTCTGAAACAAGGGAAGTAAAATTTACATTATCTTAATTATTTATATGGTTGCAAGATCGGCAGATTTAGTTGAGGGTAAGGCAGTTTTCGGAGCTGGCCACGTTATATTTTGTAAATTACGCCTTACGTTTTCTACTAATAACTTCATGAGACCATTGGGGCAATTTAGCTGATGGAAAAGCATTTTTCTTCAGTCTTCTTAATTTAATTTCAGGTGTTACTATTAAGTAAATTAAATATAAATATATTAAAATATAAATAATATTTTAATCAACACTTGAAAAGTAATCGTTCTCAGTAAAATGTAAACTGCACACAGTCACGTAATTGGTTATATGTTTGCCAATTCACACAAT
The DNA here is from genome assembly GCA_918026665.1 of Diabrotica balteata. Taxonomy (NCBI): domain Eukaryota; kingdom Metazoa; phylum Arthropoda; class Insecta; order Coleoptera; family Chrysomelidae; genus Diabrotica; species Diabrotica balteata. The sequence goes on from OU898282.1 coordinate 137,882,347, forward strand.
GCATTGCCAAACTTTTCTCATCTTCTCGTCCAGCGGAAACTTATGTATGGAATTTTTTTGTGAATTATAATAGGATGAACATTGAGGAACACTGCAATAGTTTTTTGAAGTCGAATCATTGTTAATTACAATGTAAACCGGTCGCTAATATGTATACAAAATAAAGACAATTTCAATGTTTTCTCGAAGTGCATGCTTTTGAAATCTACCACCAGGCGTCGCCCACTTTGCGGTTCCTTGCCAATGGAATCAGAGGTATCCCTCTTAAGCTCATAACTTCTTATCAAACTGGCAGACACCAGGTGGTTGCGTCAAAAGATCATCTCTCCGATTTTCTATCCGTAAAACATGTAGTTTCACAAGGTTTGGTCTTAGGACCTCTTTTGTTTATTATTTATGTCAACGATTTGCCTAAATTCATATCTCCGTACAAAACCATGCAATTTGCAGATGATACGACGTACGTTATATCAGGAAAAAAATAATGATGATATAAAAATGTCTCATAAGGAAGTTTCTACTAAATCTAGCTTATGGTCTGCTGCAAACAAACTAAAACTTAACTCTGATAAAACGTAAAATTTGGTTATATCCGTAAGTAATTTACACAATGACCCAGATAACAAAGATACTGTTAAACTATTGGGAATAGCCATAGATAATCGACTCAACTGGTCGGCTCATATCTCACAACTTAAGAAAAAGCTATCAAGTTCATTATTTGTTATTCACCAACTAACAAGGGTTGTATTTTCTATATTCCACTCTCACCTAAACTATGGTGTAATCATATGGGACAATTCAACAAATGCACTTAAAATTTTTAGAATGCAAAAGAAACCTGTCAGGATTTTAGCAGGGGTTAGTTATCTAGAACACTGCCGACCTTTCTTTATCAAATTCAAAATTATGCCACTAGCTACTTTGATGATATTTCAAGTTCTAACTGAAATTCACAAAAAACGTGCCCATTTAATAAAGCAGTCTGATGTCCATATTCAAAATACGCGAAACTTTCACTAACTACGTACAAATCGCTATAAATTAAGTCTTTCTGAAAAACATTGTCTTGAATATAAATATTACAATATTTTACCAAAAATTATTAAACAGCTAAGCTGCAATAGTTTCGATAAAGTTATAAAAAAATATCCTCTAAAACATTGTTTTTACTACTCAGAAGAATATATGACTCATTGTAGAACATCCACTGAACTGCTTACCGTAAATGCTATAAACTGTTTTTTTGTTTTAATATATGTTCTTACTTGTATATATTTAAGTTACGTTTTATATTCTTATTCCTTTTTTATTTACTATGTATCTTTTTGGACTTGCTACTAACAATATTTGTATCTGCTATGTAGTTAAATAAATACTCTACTCTACCCTGCACATATATTTGGTTTTCTCTTTTTGCCCTTTCTTTGTCGGCCCTTATCTCTTGATATGACAATGCTGTTACCGTGAACTCGGAGCGTCATATCAAAAGGATCACCAACTTTTTTCGACTTAATTATGACGTGTTCCGTTCCGACGTGTGTGGTTCCAACATGTTAGGGACTACTCATACAGCCAGAGCAACTATGAACGTTATTCGCCCTCGCTTCCGCGGTCGCCTTATTTCCAGGTTTATTGATGTTTATTGGCCTCTGCGGTCCCCAGATTTATCCATCTGCGATTATTTCCTATGGAAATACCTCAAGACCAGTGTATAAGCCCCAAACTCTGGACGGTTTGAAGGAGGCAATTCAAGTGGAAGTCGCCCAAATTGGGAGAATTATGTTAGAAGTAGTCTACGAGAACTTTCAAGAACGTCTCCAGCAATGCATCGTCAAAAACGGTCACCACCCGACTAATGTGATTTTTCACACTTAATTGTGAAAAATCATATTTTTTTGTTAGAATCCGTCAATAAATTTGCTTTTGAGTAAAAATTACCGATTTTGTGAGTTTTTAAAAAAACCGTTTGTTGTTTGTGCCAGACCCTATATTAGTTGCAAGTATCCACCTATGAAAAAAGTAAAAAAGAGCTTAATACGAATTTTACGAAAATAGTTGAAAACACTAGAATAGAAAGGAATAAAGACATAGGCATAGAAAAATTGAAACGGAATAAAGACATCTATTACCACACTTTCGTATGAAAGTGTTAAATCAAAAAAAGAAAAGCAAGACTAGATGATCGTTGAAGTATGGTATAGGATGACAGAGCAAAGAAAATTAAAAGGTAGAAATGTCAGTGAATACAAAAAGTTACATAAAAATATACTACGGATAATAAAAAGAGCTAAAGAAGCATGGTCGATGGGGAAATGTACGGAAATTGAAACGCTACACCACAAATATGGCGATTTTCACATGCACAAAAATATTAAAAAGGTACAGAACATCAGAAAACAACACAATACAGGCATAGTTGAGAACATTGAAGGCTTGGTTTTGAATTATTAAGGCCAGAATTATTCAAAGATATAGCAAGAAGAAACTGAAACAGACAATTTCTATGGCCCAGAAATAACAAACGAAGGAGTAACTATGGCCATTAAGCGAATTAAAGATTTAGCAATTTTTAATACCACCAGCAATATTTAACGTGTACTCTAAGTACATCTTTAAAGAAGCCTTGGACGAATCAGGAGATGGTATTACAGTAAATGGCCAACTGATAATCGGTTGATCGATATTAAAAGGTCGTAAAAACATGATACAAAACCGACCTAAAACTAATTTTTAAGAAGACAAAAATAATGATGATTAGTAATACCAACAATTAACTATACATTCATAAAAAGAGTGAAGAATATTAAGGAGACCTGGGATCGTAGATACGAAATAAAAACTTATACCTACTAAAAAAACAGAAGTTCTTTCAACGGTCTTAGGAAGATTCTCTACAAATTATCTTTCAGTATCAATATACGCATAAAAATTTGTAGATGTAATTTTTTGTGTCTTCCTATAAGAAGTAAAAAGATGAAGTCTTATAGAAGATGCCATAAAACTGTTCAGCAAGAGAGGCGCTGGACGCAGAAATATATCCTGGCTGGTCAATCTTGGGAAATAGACTGGTCTAACATCAACTGATCAATATCGAGCTGCTGTCAATAGAATAAGAAAGGTTAATGTGGTCACCAACATCACTAGAACATAAGCACCTTTAGAAGAAGAAGAAGAATATCTCTTTTCGAATTTTTTCATAGTGATAATCTTTTGTTGTCGTAGTGTATACAAAAATAAGTTTAGCCTTAAATAAAGCCTCTCTCTATGCCAATATAAACAGTAAATTATGTTTTTTCTTTTAATATATCTCTCAATAATCCTTATTAACTAATATCATATTTTCCATTAAAATTTTTCTTCTTCTTCCAACGAAAACCACTGAGTAAACTGTTCCTCCAACTTTGTTGTCTTTAAATTTTTTAGGGACAAGTATACCCACGCCTGCTCGTGCTCGTTCTTCTTCCTTCACTCCACTGTATGCTAGAAGATATTGGTTACAGCCTCTTTGACTTTTCCTTTACCTTTCTTCTTGGTTTCTTTTATTGCACAAATGTCTATATTTTTATTTATCAATTCTTCTATTATCTCTTGGTCTTTGTTGTTGAAAGAAGTAATGTTCCATGTTGCTAATCCGATTGTGGGCTTATTTTTCCTTCTGGTTTTCCTTTTCTTTGCGTACTTCGTCCTCTTAGGTTCCGTGTGGTTCTGAAGAAAATAATAATATTAAATCTTTCTAACCCTAACCATTTTTAAAGTTTAATAAAAGAAGGATTTCCTGAAGATTAAAAAATCTTTTCGGATTCAATAAACAATTTTTATTTAGATGTATTTGATAGTTAAAGGTCTCGGTTACAACAAGTACGATTACAGTAATTTCTGTAAGCTAAGTAAAAGCTAACCTTGATGAAATCACACTAACTAACCTTCGTGCAAATAAAAAATCATAATATTTAGGAAGTTGTGCAAGGTTTCATTTTTAAACAATTTTTAATAATTTGAGATGTGTGAAATACTTATTAGTATGTGTATTAATGACTACGAGTTTTAAGGTCAAAACTAATACCAAGGAACTAGTTTTGCAACAGCAATTTGGATTGTTGGTAAAATATGTCTGGGTTGTTTCGAAATCTATAGATAATGACCAAGACCTTAGGTTTAATGGTTTTGGTAAATACAATCATAGTTGAAATGTTTTTCATTTTTTCGTGGTAATACTGTAGATTTCGTCGAATTTATCTTGTTAAACTATTGATTTATCTGGGATATCCTATGATTCGATACATTATGTGTATAATGAATAAAAACTTGTAAATTACCTATTATACAAATAAATGCGAAGAACAGATGTGCAATTTGGGGGTAAAAAAAGAAGTTGAATGTTTTTTAAACCGTTAAATGGGCTGCGTTTATGGGCTGTACAATTGTCAACAATTAAAATAATCTTTCGTTGTCTCAACTCTCTATTCCACTTCAAAAGTTCTCCACTAAAAATTTCTGCTGTCATCCACGATTTTTATTAAATTTATATGTGATAGGAAGCTAATTCACACCTCTGAAACATCGTGGCTTTTGAGATTTCCCAATGACGACTAACTTCCTTTTTTCGAAACCGGACATGTTGGCACACGTGAGTACAGTTACCCTTTCTTTTGATAACTTGCCACCTATACAACGTTTATTTTTAAATTTAAGGGTCTTATTTGGAGTAAGTTGAAAAAAAAATTCCAATTCGTCGGCATTAAAAACAATATCGTCACTGTAATTTTGTCTTATTGTAGGTAATGACTTCAACCAGTTGTCGGTGACCTCTTTGGAAAAACTCTTCGCTTCACCGCAAATTTTTCCACACACAATTTCGTGCCTGACCTTAAAACAGCTCATCCACCCACTCGATGCTTTAAAATTCTCATCACCACCTAGCGCCTGCAAAAACTGTGTTGCTTTTTCTTGAAACAGTGGTCTTATTGGAACATTCGCATCCCTGTTTAAGGTAAACCATTTGACCATTGCAGTATCGAGTTCTTTATTAGTTGCGGCACGTAGTTTTTTCGATTTACCGGAAAAAGTAGAACCTGCTTTGAAAATCTTGTGTTTATTTCTGAGCATGGTAGATAGAGTGGAACCTGAAATTCCTCTTTCACGACAAACTTCTGCTTTCTTCTTACCGTTCTCAACATCTTTAAGGATGTTAATTTTTTCTTCTAAAGTAAATGCTTTTCTTTTAGGAGTCATAGTGCATAATCTATATGACTATGTAATCTACAACACAACGTTCAAGACGCAAAAGTACAGTCATGAAACAAACGATAAACATCTACAACAAAAACAACTGTGAAATGAAATTCTGGTGCAATGTGTTTCATTTGTCATGCTTTTAAGTCTCTTTACGTAGTTTATTAGGTGTGAATGGTTAAACCCCTACACTCACACTTGTGAATCATAAATTGTATATTTCCGACAACACAATATCGGTCGGTAGATTAAACGAAAGAAGTAAAAAAACACGTTTTTTCAATCTTATTTTCTCTCGTTATAACCAAATTTGCCTCGCTATAGAGGGTTATAGTTCAATAGAAATTTCACGGGACATCTAAGGTACCTCGTTATAGGGGAAACCTCGTAATAACCATGTTCGTTATAGAGGGAGTATACTGTATTATAATTTTCTTAAATAATTCGTATATTAACTTAAAGTTTGCATTTAAATAAAATTACTTGACAGCTTTAAACAATGTTGAGAAATGTGGTATATATTAAGAAATATCACATTATGTTTACGATTATTTCTTATGGCTTTTACATAATATCGCAAAATACATTCTTGCTAATTGACCATTCATTTCATCCATACTGTCTACAAAAAATTATATTATCATATGTTTTGATATTTTAAGACCATACTAATTAAAAACTTGTTGCTTTACAATAGTAAGCAACTTATAAATAATAATAATAAATGTAGGTTACCAAGAGCATTAATACCAAGTGTTTCTAATTTGGAATGTTTACGAAGGTTGGACCTAGATTGTTTCTTAATAAAATGTTAAATTATCTTAAGTCAAATCATTATCATAATAATGCAATCGATTATTGTATAATATCTATTAATTAAAGAATAACTTTCGGCAATAGAATAAACCCATTCAATAATGATATATGCATAGTTTCTTTACTAAATACTTGTATATGTACGGTCCTTTCGCACTGCTCGGGAATTATTTGACAGATTCATTGTCGGAAGGATAAAATGTAAACATACCTTACTTACATACTATCTAAGCTTAGCCTTTCTATCTTTAGGTATAAGGCGGTTTGGATTGAGCTCTGCATATCTCCCTTCACAACTTTCTTCCTGATGCCATCTATCCATCTAGCTCTTGATCTTTCTTTTCTGTTTTTCCTTGCACTCGTGTTTCAAACGCTTGTTTTGTAAATCTTTCGTTCGACATTTGACACACATGCCCGTACCATCTGAGTTATTCTTCTGCGATTTTATCGTTTATGAGTTCTAGTTGTAGGTTTTTTCTATTTTTCTCAGGAATCCTATTTCCACAGCACTGATTCTTGATTTTTGTCTCTTTGTTAGCGTCCAGGTCTCACTTATACTTAATCGTTGACCTTACTACTGATTTAATGAGTACCGTTTTTATCTCCTTTTGTATGCCCCTTTTTCCTAGAAGTGTTGTTTTCATTGTATTTAATGTTTCCGGTCCATCCCAATTTGTCGTTGATTTTCTGTTCCTAGTTTCCGTTTGGTTCTATGACTGCTCGTAGTTATTTAAAGTGATCTACCTGTTCTGTTCTATACATATCTTTTAAAATTTCTATTCTGTTACCATTCACTGCTCTTTCTCGTAATGTTTTCCATACGTCATTTCTTCGAATTCTGCAAAACTCCTTCCCTAGATATATGTGGCATATATGTATATTTTTGTTTTTCTTTAATATCTTCTCACTCATTTATCTTATTGTGAATATGAGGTCTTGCGTGCTTATGTTATTTCTGAATCCACATTGCCTGTCTTCCAGAACTGAATCTAATTTAGTCCTTATATTCTTTTCTCTACTATTGTTGCCTTGTTGCAAATACTTGTCCTGGTATACTTGACAGAGTTATGCATCAATAGTTGGTACAGTTTCGCTTGTTTCCGTTCTTATGGATTGGTAGTAAAATGTCTTTTTTCCAGGCCTGTAGTATTTTCACTTTGTAAATTAATTCCTGTAAATAATCTGTTCCTTCTCTTGCTACGGATTTTATCATTTCTGGGGTAATGTTATCCTTGTCCGATGCTTTACCTAGTTTAAAACCATATCTATAGACTTCACCAATTCTTCTCTTTATGGGTTCTATCTCTTGCTCTTCGTTTCATTCTTCATCTCTCTGTATCCTTGTATGTAGCATTATTATTGTTCATGTTTCCTCTTTCATTAATTTTATTTTCACTGTAAGTATTCTCTCGTTGACATAATTTTCTTCTACAATATCTTTTAACTTATTTGGTGCGATTACTAGTCCCACACCTTCTTTTGTCTCTTTTTTGTGTCTGCTTCTGTCTAAAATAGCCAGCATCCTTTGTGTCATTTCTTCTTTTCAAGTCAAGTCTTTTCATATCTCTCATGTGGTTAACAACTCAAATAAACTTACTATCGCAGGTCTCTTGCAATGAAAGAAGAAGAAGAATCATGATTACGGGAGTGCAGTGGTCATCGTGATGTCGTTTATTGTCTGTATCTAAAGATATTTATATCTGGTCATTTCTTTTAACTCATGCATGCAGTAGGTCTTTTGCATATTCCTGTAATTTGATCGATTCATTTTATTGGGGATCTTTCTCGTGATCTTCAGCTTTCCTTGGATATCCAACTTTCCTTGGATAGCCCAAGAGTGGATTGTTGAGAGACGTCCAAAGAGTCAGAATACCTGCTGACACAGCAACAGCATTAACGAGCTGTTTACAACAAAATGTTTTAAATTTTGATTTTTGATTTATGATTTATGGAATGTAATGATACTTTCTTTAGCCGTAAAATAGAAAATAGTATTTTGTTGCTATTCCTGCATATATTTTTTGATATTTCCTTGTAACAGAGTACATACTGGTGTTAGCTTAATATCATTTTCTTTGTTTTTCAGTCCAAAAACATCGTCACCATGTCTAGAGAAATCTCGAGAAGACTCTCTCTGACAGCTTTACAAATTCAGAGAGCTTATGCAACAGATCGGCCATATTCCACAGCTCTGGGAGTTGTACCTGATGAAATGCAAGACAAAGACATCTACGAATACAAGATCGAAAAGGTGGATCCCATCCCCAAAGACTACAAAGAGATTCCTGGTCCCAAAGAGCTTCCGTTTATTGGCAATTCTTGGAGGTTTGCACCTATTATTGGTAAGTGACTGAAGAAACAACAAAACAAACAATTTGGTTTATTTTAATATTTTAATTCGGATGTATAATAACCATTAGGACTATAAGCTACTCGGATCTTTTGTATTTTAGTATTAACTAAATCTCGTGGCTCAGATATTTATGATTAGACATTACCTAGTCTGTGATTGTCGTTCTTACGCACGTATTTCTATATGCATATTTTAGATATATTCATTTTCAGTCTACCTTCTACCGAAGAAAGGATTTTGGTTAGCCAGAAGCATAATATTATATGCAAACTTTAGATAACTAAGCTTTTCTCTACATATCTTATCCTTTTTGGTAGGATTTGTCCTTTTAAATATATACTTATTGGTGGTGTATGGTGTGCCACAAGAACAGCTGAAGAATGGTTTATTAAACATAAAAACATTAACAAGAACCAACGAGGAGACCAAAGTCAATAATAGACTATGTGATAGAAAGGATAAAAGAAAGGAGAGTTGAAGCACCAGAGTAAACAGAGCAACCAAACGTGGCTCTGATCATGATCTGCTAAAAGCAAAAATCTATTGTTGCTGATACGGAAAAAATTTCTGAAATCCAACATATCCAAACCGTCAAACTACAAAACACAACTCAACACAACAAGAGAGAGAAAATGCAAGAACCGAAAAAAAAACGGAGAGCTATCATTTCCACCAATAACATCGAACTTTTTCTACATTTACGTCCTTGTTGTCTTAACCAGTATCCCTGTACAGGGTTGGGTGTTATACTCTGCTAAATTTGATCTAAACCTAATCATTATTTACCCATGCGAGTGACACAGAAGCTGACTCTGTGTTCCATGATCTCAGTTACTAAACTAAGTATGTGTGATACCAAGCTCAAAGGCTTGATTCAAGCATTAATCAAGTAATGTTTCCTTTCAGGTCACTATAAAATTCATGAATTAGACAAAGTAATGTGGTCGTTACACAAACAATATGGCAAAATCGCCAAAGTTAGTGGTTTGATTGGCCATCCAGATTTGCTGTTTATTTTTGATGGTGACGAGATCAAAAATGTTTTCAAGAAAGAAGAAGCCATGCCTCATCGACCATCAATGCCCTCGTTGCACTATTATAAACAAAAGTTGCAGAAAGACTTTTTCAATGGAAATGAAGGAATTATTGGAGTGTAAGTTCTTTTAGTACATCAATCTATAAATAAAATAAAATAACAGTACCTATATTAGATATTTTGAAGATGAATACTCTCATTTTTAAGTTGATCTCTATTTGCTAGCTTCTAACACATTTTGATTGCTTATAGCTGTCTTTTCTTTTCTTCTGTACCTGTTATTACATCACTGTGTTTTTATTTTAGTTTGTTATAACACACTTCCTTTTGCAGACATGGTCCCAAATGGGAGACGTTTCGGAAACAAGTGCAGCAATTTTTGCTACCCCCAATAACAGCTAAGAAATATATCGAACCCTTAGATCAGATCTCAACTGACTTTATAAATCGGTAAGTCAATATATTTAAATAAAGTCAATGTTTAATAAAATCAACGAAAAATCAGAAATATAGAATGTTTCATATAAAAATGATTGCACGTCATTCAAGATTTATGACGTCAGAATCACACAGCGTTGCCAAAACATCAAAATAGTTAGTAAGCGAGGAATTTTTAAAATGTCGACTATTTGTCAAACCATTATATTAACAGTAAATACACTTAGTTTTAAGACTACTACAACACACTAAAATACAAAAGAAACAGTTTAATACAAAATTATTATTCTAAATTTAATACTTCTCTTTGAGATCTTTAATAGTAAAAACGTCCCGCCAGTATTTCTTTTTCAAAATTATCTTATATGAAAGCTTATCAGGTTTCTACAGACTATTTAGTTATTGGCATAGCACAATCACAATACACAACAATAATTAGTTTTTAAAGCTATTAATATAAATTTAATATGTATTTATAAATACAATTTATTAATATATAATATACTATGATCAAATTGTGTAAGAAATCAAAACATGAACAAAATTCTTACTTTAAAAAAGCGGCAACTCTTTAAACAATTTTGCCAGACGCTGAAACTGTCAATAAAATTTGAGGTATTCCCGTATCAGTTGCGTACAATTGTCTAATATATTTAATTAAAATTATTATTTTGTGGAATATTAGACTTAAAGAGTTATTTCATAAAATTTATATTATTAACAATAACAAATATTTTTGGTTATTTAATCAATATAATTCTAAAATTTCCAATATAATGGTGATTACATTTTTCTGATTCTGAAATCGAGCAGTTCCGTATGGGTTTCGAATTATTAGCTGTGTTAAGAAAATTTGAACTCTAAGGTTGACGTTCTGGAAATTTTAAATATAAGTGACGTCATTTTATATAAACTGTGACGTGCAAGCACTTTTATATGAAAAATGCTATACAGTCGGAAAAATGAAAGGTTACCCATGAACAATCACATCAATCACTTATTTTGTATTTGCTGTCTTTTTCTATAATAATGTTTGTTATTTATATAAAAAGACGGCAAATTATACAAAAAAGTGATTGATATGATCATTCATGGGTAATCTTTCATTTTTCCGACTGTATTTTTTTGATCTATTACCAAAAGTTAACGTCTACAAAGCATTATGTAAACTATAAAGTATTTTTCTTGTCAAAAGAAAAATTTCATATGCGATTTTCTCTGTAATCCAATTGTTAGCCAATAACACAATGTATTTCAAAATTGACGGTAACTAATGAAAGTGAACAATGCAATACAAATATACGCTTACACGGAAGAAAGACTAGTAGTTTAATTATATAGAGTGTATATTAAGTTAATAAGAACTTACGAAATAAAATAACATCTGCTGTTGGTCTAAAGTTATAAGCATCCATATTGTAGAATATTTTTATTGAATTTGAAATAATGCCTTATATAATTACTGATAAATATTACTGTACAGTAACGATAACATTTATTACTACAAAAAGGCAGCAGAAACGTCTGAAGAAACGGTATCGAACGAATCCATACTAATATGAATGTTAAAATCATATATAAAGAAAATTATCTTCTTTCTTCCTAACAATCCCTAAGGACATTGGCGATCATAATGGCTCTATAATTAAGATATTTGAGATATGTATTGAATGAAAAACTGAATAAATTATTTTTATTGTTTCTTTTGTCCATTTTGTACGAATTTTTTTCTACTATAATCATAAACGATCATCGAAATTTCAGAGATATGTTATTACTATCTTTTATTCGGAGTTGTGTTATATAATCACTATTTATTTAATTGAGATCTCTTGAGAGATGTCCTAATAAGATGCGCACTATACACATTGCAAGCGAGAAGTTTACAATTTCTGCATTTGTCAACGATCAAGTACAAGATGTATTTGGTAAGATGCTTAATAAATACCATATCGTGCGCAACTATAGCTAGTTGACACGATTCTGCATTTATCTAGTGTGGAATAATCAGACTAGATTCTTTAATTTTGTCTTCATTTTTGGTCTAACATTTATGTGATAGTTTAATCTCGACAGCCGCGTGTGATTGATATTTGTTTCTTACTCGTGGTGAATTATAAATTTGGTCCTAGCAGAAAGTTATTTGTATTTTCACCACTTTTTTATAAAAACTTATTCTAAATAAAAAAGAAAAACTTACATATGTCCTATTCGTTTACAAACTCTGCTTACAAGTGAGAGATGCTACAAAACTTTGTTACTACATGGAGGTTAACCTTATTTAAAAACAACAAAGCAAACTAATGTCAAATATGATTAGATAGTACAATATTAATGATTACAAATTCTTTTTGTTATGAAATTAAATTAGGATTACTAAAAAAATGTCTATCTTTACTTTAAATTTTAACACAAAAAAGTTACCTGGATTTACACAAAAATTCTGGTGGTAGAACTTGAACCCAAACTATGACACACGATTAGAAAAAGTACAGCATAAAGCGAGAAACAATTTACAATTTCATATTTTTTACCTTCTTTTTTTAAATATCCCGAAAATTACTGAATATATGAAAAAAAAAATAAGAATGTACTAAATTGTAGCTTTTTTAATGACTAAAATTTTACTTTATTTAGATTTGTTGTACAATGAATATTTGGCGAGATATAGCCGTTTAAAGCATCGATTTACGATCAAGCACCATCTTTTTCGAGCCCTTTAAACACACCCCATTTAAAAACCAAGGGTTCCAAAAAGATTTAATTCACAGATCCTTGTAGCTCTTAAAAACCTCTACAAAATCGTTTTTGAAGAAACACTCTATCGTTAAAAATGAAGGAAATACGTTAAAAAAACCAATTAATTTTTTTTCCGGAAAATTTTATTAGTATAGTACAGTACTATTTCGGAGCATAATAATCTACAAAACCGGTATATTAGGTAGTGGGGCGTTATACATTCGAAATTTTAAGCGTTCTTATTTTGAAATCTCATACAACAGAATAAAACATCTGCTCATATGTCTAGGGCTTGGCAATGAAAATATCAGAGCAACAGATTGGGGATGATATTCCAAAGATTGTTTGTTATTACCCGTACGCATGAACAAACAACCTGCACCCGTTGTGCTTGTGAACTTGTGAAAATTATTTTTTGCCAATGCAAAAAAGGATGCGGCGTTTCATGTGGGTGCAGAAAAGTTGGTTTATACTGTAACTCTACTTGTTCTGGGTGCTCAGGTGAAGGGTGCAATATTAAATGTAAATATTTTCAACTATTTATGTAAATGTATAAGAATATATGGTGCCTTTTTATGTTGATAATTTTTTTTGTATTTAATTCTACTTTTTTCAATTTATATCTATTAAATTAGTTTATAAAAACTGCAATGTTGTAAAGGGTGATTTTCAAAGGTTGAAAAGTTGCAAAATTTTGGCAAAAGATTGTTTTCAGTTATAGCACTAATAACAATTGATTTTTAAGGGTTGAAAATGTATGAAATTGTATTTTAAAGTATAAAAAAATCACTATTTAACCAATCCAGACCAAATTTCATTCATCTTAAGATATGTAATGTTATTTTACAATTTTTGAAAATTAGGTGTAGTTTTCACCCCTAAGAACAATCAGGGTTCATCGGCATGACATAAACTATAAAGCAGAGGGTGAGTTGAGCTTAAATCCAAATTTTTATGCAAATCGTTCCAAGGCGAAATCATTTTCTTCGCATTACTACTTTTTTACATTAATCTCTAACAAAGGTCGCTTTTTAAGGGTTGAAATATGATGGAACCTTATTCAAAAATACGAAACTATCATTATTTAATTAATTCAAACCAAATCTTATCCATATTCAGGTTTAATATGTTATTTTATAATTTTTGACAATTAGGGGTAGTTTTCACCCCTAAAACTCTTCAGCGCACTTCGGTTCGATATAGATTTTGATCCTTGTGCTATCACCTACCTTCTGTTAAAATTTCAACTAAATTTATGCAGGACGAAAAAATTGCGAAGTTTTAACTTTTTTCGAGCTTCATTTCCTGAACTATTATCGCTTCCTTTACGCAAACAACATTGCGTAAAGGAACCATCCTGGTATGGATTTATTTTTATCCAATTTGTCCAAGTTTTATATTGGTCCACTATTTCAAATGCAGTTCAAACAGACATATATTAAATTGTATGATCCGTTTTAAATTCGTTCAATCTATATATATATATATATATATTATATATATATATATATATATATATATATATATATTATATATATATATATATATTATATATCGGGAAAAGGAGTACGACCGTCAATCCAATATATATATAAGGATCACTCAGACGAGTGGTGGGTTCTTATATCGGTCTCTAGGTGGAGAAATAAAAGACAAAGTTGATAGGCTACTTTATCTATTTTGAAGACGTTTCGCTTTCGAGTTTTGAAAGCATCATCAGTTCATCTAAAAAATTATTACAATATGAGAACCACACAATCATGGAAACGATGTTAACAATTAACAGTTAAGGTAACAATTAACATCGTTTCCATGATTGTGTGGTTCTCATATTGTAATAATTTTTTAGATGAACTGATGATGCTTTCAAAACTCGAAAGCGAAACGTCTTCAAAATAGATAAAGTAGCCTATCAACTTTGTCTTTTATTTCTCCACCTAGAGACCGATATAAGAACCCACCACTCGTCTGAGTGATCCTTATATATATATATATATATATATTTATATATATATATATATTATATTTATATTTATTATATATTTATATATATATATATATATATATTTTTTATATATATATATATATATATTATATATATTATATATATATACATGTGTGTGTGTGTGTGTGTGTGTGTGTTGAATAAATACTCAGTTTAAATTATAAAATGTTTTGTAATAAAATCAAACTGTATAATTTTTATAATTTGCGTGAAATTTTCCCTAAGCTGCGTAAAATTACTGGGGTAAATCGGGTTAACTTAGTAAATTTCCGCACCTTCCAAAAAAATTGATTTAATAATTTTAGAATGGTATTTCGGAATGTATTTACCGTTTAACTCTTTGTGTCTTAAGTACGTCTAGGATCAACTTTCATGAGTTAACTATATTATTTAGTAATTTTAATATCTTAAAAACAACAATAAAGACGGTGTTACTCTTAATACACATGCATTGGTTTAATATATTGTACCATCCCTTAATATATAAAAATTACAACAATTCACATAATTTTAGATACACCCTGTATAAGTTAAATCAGTACAAAGATAACAAACAGCCTTTGCTGAAAATACATGGCAATAGTATAAACTTCGTCTGGTTTATTTTTTAATATGTAGGTTCAGTTATATAATACCAGTGCATAATTTTGCAATACAACCTACTTTTGAGGCAAGTTGTCTACATATTTGTAGAATATTTATTGGTTTGAAAGTAAACGTTTTGTCGGTCGCAATTTCCAACAATGGGCATTACTAGATTATAACTGCCTAGAGATAGCTAATTGTTGTGTTGGCTTCATGTAGAACAGCACGCGTTCCCATTGAAACAGCTGAGAGCCAAAATGTTTTGCATCATATTTTTAGTTGCTGTATATACCGGGTGGTGAATCGTCAACCGGACCATAGGAAACACAATGGGAAATTTTAAATTGTTGAATTGCTGCTTCCCTTATTATTTTAGATCAAATATCATAAAAAACTATTTGTAGAGGACTAAAATCTGAATTAAAAACAAATGTTAAAACCGTTCTACGAATTAAAGGTACTTCAAAATTTTGCAAAAATATAATACATTTTTCAGGCCACCCCTAAAGTTAGGCCACACGTACGGCAAGAATGTATATCATGACGTGTGTGATTTATCATATTGATGTCAGATGTTCGACATTATTTGAATTGTCAATTTTTTTATTTTATGATTAAATTATAAACAATGAATTTTACTACATAATACTACTACTGAACAACAAATATTACTTTGTGAACAATAAATTATATTGTTTACAAATCAATAAATATAATGAAATGTACTCAGTTGACGAAAAATCGCATAATGTTGTGTTCAGGCAATAGTGCGAACCTTTTCTTTGTTGTAAGGTGCGAGCAATACCAGATCTTTATTTAACGTAAGATATTTTTATACGTACACCAAAATTTAATTCCAAGTTATACAACAATTCAATGAATTCGAATATAGTGTTACTGTGATCCTTATTCCTAAAAATAATTTATGATAATTTCTAAACATAAAATTATAAGAAATGTTATAATAAAACATGAATAAAACATTTTTATTATTGCTCTTTTCTTCTCAACTAAGTACATTTTTTAATCAACGTAATTTTTTTAAACAGTAGATCACAAAATAAAAATGTTGACCATTTAAATCATAGATAAATATAATATATTTGACTTAAATATTGTCAAATATCAGAAACATCAATATGAAAAAAAGGCAACACGTAATAGACATTTTTTTCACGGCGCGTCTGGCCTGACTTTTAGGAGTGGCCTGAAAAATATATTATATTTTTGCAAAATATTGGAATACGTTTAAATCGTACAACAATTTTAACATTTGTTTTCAATAAATATTTGAATCCTCTACAAATAGTTTCCCATGACTTTTGGTGTAAAATAATTAGGGAAGCAGGAATTCAATAATTTAGAATTTCCCATTGAGTTTCCTATGGCCGCCCGTTTGACGATTCACCACCCTATATAGGAATGCAATAAATTTATTCAGCATTATAGACGGTGTTTCAAAAAGGTATGTCATAAATTAAATCACGCATTCCGGGTGTTGTGTATGTAGTTGTAACGTAATGAAAAATGGTGAATGTATTTTATATTCCTTTATTTCACTTACTAATTAAACATATGCGTGGTAACTTATGTATATCTTATATGCTATCTCCCTATCTGTCATCTGTAAAGTGTAATGTCCCCTGACATCCGTCAACCGACAAGTTGTCATGTCATGAAACTCCTAAAAGTCAAGAGTCAAGTATATAATACTCTCCTCCTCGTAAGGAATTACTAAACTTGTAAGGTTAGAAAAATAAAAACAATAACATAATACTTACAAGTCCAGCCTAACAGGTTTTTTTATCACCCGTTGGGACCTTCGTAGTACGAGGGCGTCATCTGAGCTAGCTGCAGTATTTGTAGTGTCTAGTATTTGTGGTAAGCAAGTTGGAGTATTATTTGAATCATGTACATCTTTATCTTGAACTGAACTAGAACACGGTGCTGCTTCATTTGGCGCAAAAGTATTTGTAACAATTGGATTATTACCCAGGACAAAATGTGTCGGTTGTATATTAATGTACACAGGTGTATTTTCCCCTATAGATCTGATTTGATCTATATGTCTTTTCCATATTCTTGTATCGTCTAACTGTATAAGGTGGTGCAATTTCCCTAGTTTACGTTTGACTCTACCAAATTCCCATTTATCAGCATGTATGTAATCACGAGTCTCTACTCTCTCACCCACCTCTAAGTTTCTTACCTTGGGATGGTTTTGATTTTGTACAGGTGTTTTGTAAAATGGTTTCAATAAAATCTAATCGTGTTCTGATCTCTCTTCCAAACATCAAATTTGAAGGACTGACACCAGTTGTACTATGTGGTGTTCTTCTGTAATTTAGTACGAATTTGTTAAGCTGTAGCTCCCTTTCATTATTATCTCCTTTTTGTGCACGTAACGCTTGTTTGAATGTTTGTACGTACCTCTCTGCCATTCCATTTGTAGCTGGATGGTAGGGTGCACTGAATTTGTGAAAGATTTCATTTTGCTGTATAAATTGTTTAAATTCATAGCTAGTAAATGTTTGTGCATTATCTGAAACTAAACAATTTGGAATTCCAAATGTACAAAAAATTTTCCTTAGGAAGTTTATGGTAGTTTTGCTTGTCAAATCTTTCACTATATGTATTTCTGGTCATCTAGTATAGGCATCCACTAGAATAAAGTAGTATGAATTCATGAAAGGTCCTGCAAAATCTACGTGCACTCTTTCAAAAGGGGTTCTAGGTGTCTCCCATGGGTTGTACTACTGCTTTCTCTGGATTATTCCTGATTTTGTTGCAGTCTGTACAATTTTTGCATATATCTTCTATATCTTTAGAAATTCCTGACCACCAGCAGTATCCTCTTGCAAGCATCTTCATCTTGACTATGCCAAAATGAGCAGTATGTAATTCATTTAAAACTTTTTTACGTAGGTTAGTTGGAATAACTGCCATTTGTTGCCGAAAAATACAATTTCCTTGTAAAGAAAATTCTATCTGTGGGACATTGAATCTATCCCTAGCATCAATCAGTTTTCCAGTTCCTAGAGCATTGTAAAGATTTTGTAGTGTGGGGTCTCCTGTAGTTTCAAAACTTAATTCCTTAAAAGTAACAGGTAAAGTTCTATTTGACTGATTTCAAACTGATCTCCCACGTCATAATCAAATTCAGAAGTATTATCAAGAGGTAATCTTGACATTGCATCAGCATTTGCATGGACTTTAGTATTTTTATACTTAATTGTGTAATTAAAGCTTTGAAGAAACAGTGCATAATGTTGCATTCTAGTTGTAGTTAGTGTAGGTAAATTTTTAGGTGGAGAGAATATTTGAATTAAAGGTTGATTATCCACATAGAGTATAAACTCTCTACCAAATAGATAATAGTAAAATTTTTTAATACCAAAGGTGGAACAAGAAACTATTAACTTTTTCTAAAATACCTTCTTTTTCTAACTTCGTAAGTTCTTGTATGTCTAATTAGCAATAATGTCTAATTAGCAATTAATAATGTCTAATTAGCAAATCCTTTACGTGTTTGGTTCATACGCTGGTGGTTGTGAGTTCAAATCCCATCCTCGTCGCCAAACTGTTGTGTATAATCTTCGTAAAGCTGTAATGTATTCATTGGCACTTTCCCCTTCATGTTGTTTTCTTTGTGAAAATCTGAAATTTTCCACTATTTCCAACGGTTCAGGGTTGTAATGTAGTTTCATTGTATTGTATTTACCAGTTCATCATATGATTTCTCGTCTGGTTTTTCCGGTGAAATCTTGTCACAAAGAATATCATATGCATCTGGACCCATGTAATGTAGAAGGTATGCAGCTTTCTTGTCTTCTGGTACTGCAAAAACATTGAATGCACTCTGAAGACGTTGTAACCACCGGTCAAAATTCTTGGATGTATCGTAAGTTTCAATGCTAAATACGGTGTGAACTGAATGAATTGTAGTCTCAGTCATCCTTTTAATGTATATGTAGTTGTAAATCAGACAGGATTTCACTTATGTATGTAGATTTGTAAATTTTCACCGGTTCACCACGCTGCAGTTAGGTTATGTATGTAAACTGGCCTTAAATTTGTATTTCCTTGTAGATTCGACCGTCCTCGTCGCCAAACTGTTGTGTATGTAGTTGTAACGTAATGAAAAATGGTGAATGTATTTTATATTCCTTTATTTCACTTACTAATTAAACATGTGCGTGGTAACTTATGTATATCTTATATGCTATCTCCCTATCTGTCATCTGTAAAGTGTAATGTCCCCTGACATCCGTCAACCGACAAGTTGTCATGTCATGAAACTCCTAAAAGTCAAGAGTCAAGTATATGAAACCGGGCACAAAAATAAATTTATTGAATCCAACTTTACAGCCCTTAATTTACTTACAGCCCTTTGAAGTTACAAAATAAATTTTTTTTTGCATTATCTCCTAAACTATTTGACATTTTGTAATAAAAATGGACACGTTACTTTCTTGTTCTGAAAGCATTTTTTCATACAAAAAAAACAACAAAATCTAAGCACATAGAAAAATTTTAAGGTGGGTGTGCAGCCCTAAATGCCCAAACTTTTGAGTATGTTCAAATCAAATTAATTTTGTGGCATAATTAGTTTAACACATTATTTTTAAAACTTTTTTGTCTCTCATCACTTTTTCGAAAAACTAGTTTTTTCGTAGTTGGCCATAAAGTTACAATGAGTTTCTACGGATACAATAATTACAAACAGTTCCATTAATAATAGTCAATAATTTGAAGCTATCATTTATTGTGTGAATAAGAATAATATTAAAAATTTTGATATTCCAATGGCCTACACATTTCAGGAAATGGCAGATATGCATTTAACTTTGGGTAAGTTGGATCAGATTAAATTATAAACATGCAATGTAACAATAATAAAAAAAATTCGAAATCTATAGGGGGAGTTTTACAAAATTTTGTTCATAAATCGTATGCTATGTACACAAATTTTAAATTCAGTTCTTTTCGCTACAAATTTGGATTATATTGCCACTTTTAATGCTGTAGTTTAAAAATAGTCAGGTTTGTCAAAAAAAAGAATCTCTTATCATATTCGTCGCTAACTTCAAAATGAACGGCATATAAGACAAACATGATTAATCACAAAATTAGTTTATGTACCTGACCATGATGTTAAAATACCGTAAAAAACCACAATTTCTAACCTTGTAACCTTCAAACTTTATTAAAGTTACAAAACTGCAGCATTATTGTCAATTTTATATATTTATAAAATGATTATTGTTTACCACGCAGACTGCATAATGGATTTTAATAAAACTTATTGTTAGCCGGCAGAAAAAAATGTACGTATTTTAATGCGTGAAATTCAGGTTTGTATTATTATGTGTTTACAACTGATGATTCGATTAACCTTAACCTACTTAAGAGAACAGCTTGGATTATATAAGAAGTTGTTTGTCAATAAATATTGAGAAGTAAAACCAAATCTTGTCTTGAGTTGATGTTATATAATATACTGCAATTCTTAGGTTCATCAGGAGCGGAACGAAAGCAAAAGTACTGGACGCTTTGGTTACCAGAGACAAAAATAAGAGCATATTATTTTAACTAGGGAAATTTTTTTATGCCATCAAAAATTTCTTGTGGTTTTTATGAATATTAAACTGCCCGTACTGAATATCCTTTATACAGTGTGGAAACTACTTATGGAATAAAATTGTTTGAGTCCTTATTATAGAAAATAATAAAATACTCTGGGACACATTAACTTTTAAATTTAAATGCGCTTTTTAAACATAAATTTAAATGTACAGGGTGATCCACGCGTGTTTGGCATGGTCCATAATCATTATTTTTAATTAAACACCCAGTATATTTTTATGTTTTTAAAAGATTCTTAACAACCTAATTTCAAGAACTATATCATGTAGAGTCTATAATGAATAATACAAGGTGACATTTTAAAATTAATAATGTATCATGTGTTACGGTATTATTTTAAATTAGTTAAATACAGACAATACACTTCTACTCAAGTGTCAGTATTGGGACCGTGCAAGTTCGGAACAGCGACACCTGGTGTCGTAAATCAGCAAAATTTACTGCGCTTTCATGTTAGATCGAGGTTACCGGATCACTGTCAAGGACGTAGCCCCAAAAAAGAATAAGAGGAAAAAGTAAGATTGAGGTTATGTCGGTATGTTATTAAAAGGTAAACGTTATATGTAGTGTAAATACAAATAAATATATTATTAAATTACAGCATTACTGTTAATATGGATGCAATAATAAAAACTGGATTTGAGAAAGTAAATCACCAAATAACTTTTCAACCAAGCACTGAGTCAAATGGAAAAGCTTTAGTAGTGGCAAATGTCAAAAAAGAATGGAAGAATTATGTGGAAGAATTAAGAAAAATAAATTACCATAAATAATGCATAAATTAACAGGTTAAGCCCATGATATCATCATATTGTTTTGAACAATTAATTCTTTCCTTGTAAACTTTTGGACAGCGAATATATCTTAATGCATCTTCAGAAAAACTTGAACTTGATGCATTTTTGTGAACTTCAAAAAAATAAAATTTAAACATTAAACTTGATTTTTGGGTTAAAATGAACTCTAATAAGTGAGTGTTATGAAACTAAAATTTACACTTAAAAGTGAACTTTTATTTATTATTTATTTCAAACTGACTTTAAAATCGGGCGCAAGAATAATGCATAATTTAGGTTATGTTACTTATACTTTTTTATGATATAAATCCACTTTTCTCTTTGCAGTAATTTGTGCTTCGAAGTTTTTTTTTTGTGTGTGTGTGTTTTGGCTTGGACAATTGTCATTCAGCCAGTCTCAATCAAGATAAGTTTATTAATGTAGTGTGTGTCTGTGTTTGTGTGTGTAGAGTAATTGTCTTGATACTTAGCAAAGTCGACGTCATTGTCTTTGCTAAGAGACGCTAATTGTATCCGAACATCTGCGGTCCCTCCGGTGTGTACCGATCACACAAGGATAGAAATTATTTTCATTTATTAATTTTTTTAATAAACGAAAATTTCCACCCAGGTGGGATTCGATGCTTCGAAGTTGGAAACGATTAAAACTTAAATTGACATTTTTTTGTTGTATTTTTACAATTTATAACGCAGCATTTCCTAAATCCCATTTTCTTTAGTGACAGAAGGCGTAAATAAACAAACGAATATGAAATATGACAATTGACAATATGTATTTATGAAATCTATGAAATTTGCAGTAAAAAATGCAAAATTTCTACGCTACTCGCGCACGATCGTTTCTCGTATCACATCCAAGTACTTGCACGTCGCCAATATTGGGGAAAATTTCTGTTTAGTAACCGTGTTAACATTTTTTGTCATGAATAGGTAAAAACTGTCTAGATAGTCTGCTAATTAAACTAAATCGGTAAATAATGCGGATTGTTACCAATCAGTTATTAGTGTGTTGACATTTTACATTAAAATAATAAATTCCTAATTAAAAGCTAATTTCTTGCAGAAATAAAAATGAAATATTTAATTGAAACCCACCGAATTGAGATTTTAATGATGATCGTTTACGGGGAGAATTGTAGAAGTCAAGTTGAAGTAGCTAACTTATTTAATCAGAAGTATTCTCAGTTGCCTAATATTTCACAAGGTACTGTATCTAAAATTTATGCACAATTGAGAGAACTTGGACATGTCAAACCATTAAAAAGAAAACCGAACTTCATTGAAGATGAGGTGAAAGTGGATATTTTGTTAAGTGTCGCAGAGAATCCAACGTCAAGTTCACATCAAATTATACGTCAAAATAATGTGAGTCACACAACTGTCCTAAGGTGTTTCCAGGGAAAAAAACTTCATTCATATAAATTGACTTTTGTGCAGGAGCTAACAGAAGACGATCCAGATCGTAGATTGGATTTCTGCAAAAGAATGATGGATAAAATTAACACAAATGAAATAGCATTTGGCACAATTATTTTTTCTGATGAATCAACATTTATATGCGTGAGACACACACTCAGTATGTTTGGACAGGTATTATAAGAGATCATATTATTGGTCTTATGTTTGTAGATGGTAATTTGACAGCGGAAAAATATTTAAGCATGCTAAGAGACAATGTTCTTCCTCAATTGGCTAACTTATATCCCAATCCAATAGATCCGACCCTACCACATGAAACTGTCTGGTTTCATGTGTTCTTCAATAAATGGATTAGACAAAGGGGTACTATTGAGTGGCCAGCTAGGTCGCTAGATCTTACACCTTTGGATTTTTTTCTGTGGGGTTATCTCAAGAACAAAGTATATGCAACACAACCAACTAGCATTGAAGACTTTAAAGAAAGGATAACTACAGAAATACGGAATATTTCACCTTAAACTGTAAACAAAGTTCGGGACGAATTTTGTAGGAGATTGTGTTATTGCCAACAACAAGGTAGAGAACATTTTGAGCATTTATTTTAATGTAATTCAATCACTTATCTCGGGTATTCTATGAATTAATTGTCTTGAAAATTATACTTAATTTCAAAATTTCACCTTGTATTATTCATAATAGAAACAATAAAAACATAAAAATATACAGGGTGTTTCATTTAAAATACAGATTATGGACTATGCTAGTTTTGCGTGGATCACCTTGTACATTCAAATTTATGTTTAAAAAACGTTTAAATTTACAAGTTAAGGTATCTCAACGTTTTTTATTATTTTCTAAAATAAGGACACAAACAATTTTTTTCCATAAGTGGTTTCCATACTTTATAAATATTTTCTTTTATATAGTGCTAACACAAACCTTTTAGGCCCATGGCTTGACAATAAACTGCTCTCTATTCTGTAAGGTCTTTAGTTTTTCTTCTCCAATTTCTAACACCTTTCTCCTTAGAGTCCTTTTCTGCTTCATCTAACCATCTCTTTCTTGGTCAACCCACTGTTCTTTACTCGCCCATTTTTGCATTTATTAATAGTTTTGGTATTCTTTCTTCTTTCATTCTTTCTAATTGTCGCAACCATCTCAATCATGATGATTTTACAACTTCTGATATCGTAGGCTCTTTAAAACGACTCATGATCTCGGCACTGTTTCTTCTTCCATATATCTCCCCCTCTTTATTGCCTCCAAAAAGTCTTCTCAATATTTTTCTTTCCCATATATTTCTTTTTTTCTTCTTGTGTTTGGTTTAGCTGCCATGTTTCACTTGCATAGAGGACTGTTACATAGAGTACCATAAGTGGCTCGACAATCCGTTCTGGATCTTGGCCTGCTCACAAAGAATTCGCCTCTCCTGTCGATTCCTGGCAACTTCCCTCCATCTTTTGACCGTTAGAATATGTAGGTCTTCTACCACATCATAAATCCATATCCTTTGTATTCGTCCTCTACTTCTTGTGCCCTCTGGTTTTGAAAATGTTATTCTCTTCGTATATTCGTGATCTGACATCCTAGCAATGTGTCTAGCCCATCTAAGTTTCTGCACTTTCACGAATTTCACAATATCTGGATCGGTCTATAACTGATATAAGTTGTATCTTCGACGCCATCACCCACTTTTATTTATGGCCTCAAAAACCTTTCTAAGAATTTTTCTCCCAAAATACCAAGAAGTCTTTCATCATTTTGAGATAAGGTCCACGTTTTAGCACCATATATCAAAAACGGTCTTATTAAGGTCTTGTATATATTGAGCTTTACTGCACGTTTTATAGTTTTATTTTTTAAATATTTCTAGAGGCCGTGAACAGTTCTATTTGTTATTGCCATGCGTCTATTTATTTCGTCCCTTGTCGTGTTTGTTGCATTTACTAACGATCCAAAATATGTGAATTCTTCGACTTGCTCAAAGGTAAGGTTGTTAATTTGAATTCTCTGTTGGCTATTTCGAAGGTTTTTAAAAACCAACATATATTTGGTTTATTCCTCGTTTACCACAACTCCTAATTCATTTGTCGCGTCCGTAAGCCTTGTAAAACACTGCACCATGTCTGTGATACTTCTGCCCACTATAACTATATCGTCAGCGAATGCGAGAATTTATGTCGATCTATCAAAAATAGTTCCATTCATTCTTATATTTAATTGTCTGATTTTCTTTTCCAAGGCAATATTAAAGAGAAGATACGCCAGCGCGTCTCCCTGTCTTAGACCATTATTAATGTAAAAGGAAGAAATAAATGTAAAAAAAACGAAGGATTAAGGCAGGCGATCCTTTGTCATCATTATTCTTCAATTTATTCCTAGAAAAAATCATGCGAGAAGCGGAAATCAATAGAGAAGGACCCTATATCATAAAAGACACCAAACTTTGGCATTTGCGGATGATGTAGTGTTGCTGGCAAGAGGAAAAAAGAGCTACAGGAGATAGTATAGAGAATAGTAAAAGCAGCGAAGAAAATGGGCCTTTACATAAATGAAACTAAAACAAAATGTATGCAGTGGATAGATGATCGGTTCAGGGATGGACAAAAGTTTAAAGTAGAAGTAGAGGAAGGATCATTATACGAATTCGAAATGGTAGAAAGATTTACATACCTAGGTGCAATAATATCACGTAAACCTAACATTTAAGAAGAAATAGGTACAAGCTAGAATAATAGCAGGCAATAGAAGTGTACATGCTCTTAGTGGAATGTTGAAAAGCAAGTTTTTATCAAGAAAGGCAAAAATACAGTTATACAAAATAACTATACAACCAATAGTAACTAACGTACTGCAGTGAGACATGGACAATGATAAAAAATGAACAAAATTTACTGGAGATATGGGAATAGGAAAATCCTGAGGAATATATTATATATATATATATATATATATATATATATATATATATATATATATATATAGAAGGAATAATAAGGGACAGTTTATGGATAAGAAGATCAAATTATAAATCAAAAAAATTTAAAAAAAGGAATTATATAATCATCCTAATATAATAGGAGTTATAAAGGCACAGAGACTAAGATAGTGATGATCCAGGTTTCTGCTGGAAGATTATTGCTCGAACAAGACGTAATTTTGTGTTTTTTATTATGCCAATGTTTTTCTATATTTTTGTGAATTTGATTATTGTCAATCTGGCCATTGTGATGCGTCGATTTAGTAATAAATCCATTAAATAAAGATTGGCAAATTTGTTTGTTTTTTTTATATAGAAAACGCCTTATTTACATTATTTCTAAGCCAAGATTATAGTTATTAACATCGTCTATTGCATTACCATTTATCAATAATAGAAGTAAACAACAGCAATATTGATTTACGTTATTAACTGCTTGTAGAAAGTAATTCTAAAATGCCAAATGAAAATGAAAATTGTATACAATGTGGTACACTATTATCACGATTTTGATTAGTTATATAACATCGATTTTCGTTTTAGAGTTCATTAAATTTAAAGTAACATCGTGTTTTTTATTGATTAATGTGCATGTTCTGTAAGGCGTATTAATTCGATAGTTGTTGAAGGCATTGAATTTGGATGCAAGCTCATTTTAGAATCGAAGATAAAATGCGTATTAATTGGAAGCAACGATAAACTAGTTCAAGGATAAGCTCTCATTTTAGTAGTAAACATATTTTTTTAAAGATTATTAGAGGACAAGTCCTCTTCTTCTTCTTCTTCCTTCTTGTATGTAGGCATTAAAGCCTGTTTCTTCTTCAATATTAGCCTCCTAAATTGTTTGAATTGTCGCACCATCTTTTTATTGGTCTGCCAATACTTTTCGTCCATTTGGTGACTTATCTCGTACTCTTCGTACTATTCTATCCTCTGCCATTCTACTGATGTGTTAGTTCCACTCCTGTTTTTGTTTTGTCACCCAGCCATTTATGTCTTCTATAGTGCATGCTGTTTTTATGTTTTCGTTTCTCTCCCTATCCAACAGACTTTTCCCTGATAGTCGTCGAAGTATTCTCATCTCTGTTGTTTCTAGTAGTCGTCTCGTTTTAGATGTGTCAGGTCTTGTCTCCGCCGTGTATGTTAATATAGGCCTAATTGCTGCTTTATAGATTCTTGTTTTTGTGTCTTGTCTTAGGTGTTTGTTCTTCCAGATTGTGTCATTAAGAGATCCCGTATTCCCGTATTTCGTATTCTTCTATAGTATGTTCTCTACAAAGAACATACTTTATTAATATTCATCTGTGTAGCAATAGACAGGGCTTATTAACATTGTTTTTTTTTGCAATCCAGCTCAGAGAAGGAGATCTAACTCATAGATCAATATTCATTTAATACAGAACATTTAGAATATGAACATTAGCCATAAACTTGTCTTTTTTGGTGCAGTAATACCGAATTCTCTCCAGTACTGGAAAAATCTTATTTCTTATCTCGTCAGTTACCTATGGCCAGTATTTAATAAATGTTTTTCATATAGGTAAAATCTATCGTGCACCGTAAGGTGCACAATTTACACCTACTTTAAGACTCAGGGGATCTTGAGTATGTCCTTTTATGTACCATCGATAACTTGACGTTTTTTTTTTTTTGTTTTTTGTTTTTTGGTGCTTAGATTCGATTTTTTGCATTTACCAGCCTGGAAATCCATCAGATAATTTGTTATTAACAATTTAATTGTATTGTATCTTCTAAACTATTAGAGATATTTAATTTTATCAAAATGAAAATCTCCCCTTTTAAAAAAATTAACAACATGGCGTTTGGTAAACTTTAATCCAATTGTTAGAACCGGAGTTATAAGAAATTTCGTGAAAAACTATTGCAAAATAGGCATTCAATGGGGCTTTTCGAAGTATAAGGTAAATAGAAAACTTTCTCATTTTAAAGGTAATTTGTTCAGTTTAAAAACAACTTTTCAAAATTACTTTACCTTTATTAATAAAAAGGTTATTAAATTAAATAAAAGGTATTAATTAACAATTAACAATTTAACAGTAAAAATTTCAAAAAGAGATTTAAACAAAATTAAACTAAAAAGAAGATATAGAACAACTCAAAACGAACATTCTAAGCTTTGATAAATGTTTCTATGTTAATTTTGACCAATATATGGAATTTTTGATAACGCGCTCTTAGGCGCACGGTCAGTTCGCAGCGAATGCAGACGTAAAACCATCGAGCAAAAAGACAAAAGAGGGAATCTAATCCTTACGAAAAGGAGACCAAAAAAGTGGCCTCTGATGGCGGACATATCCGGAAATGCGAATGCGCCAAATTTAAAATTTCCGACACTTATTAACAGTAGCTATATAATATTTTTCAGAATGTGTCTTAGACGAGAAAGTTTTAATTAATTATTAACGATAATAGTCTAAAATGCGACACAATTGTTAAACAACTTCAATATAAATAAGATTTCATGTGACATTTGGGACAAACAATAACATAACCCAACTAAATTTGATGTCAAACCAGGAGAAATACTCTCTTTCCTTGTTTAATGTGGCCTCTAAAGATCGCACTTCCTGTCTAACAATATTTGTGCCCCCACTACCTTTACATTCCCTCTTTTGTAATTTTGCTCGATGCATAAAACATATACATGCGTAAAATCCATTTAGATTTAGAGATGCATATTTAGTAATCGTTCATTAGCAAATTTGCACGAAGCGCCAAAATTTAGCCTTTAATTGAGAGATTACATTTGATACATAGCTTTATCATGATTAACGCCTACGTTTAATACCTACTATATATACGTTTGATACCTACTTTAACGCCTACTATATAGCAGTTTTGTCTAATTTATTATTTTATTTTTATTTCAGAATGGAAAACATGTTAGATACGAACAGAGAATTGCCAGATCACTTCCTGTCAGAAATTTATAAATGGGCATTAGAATGTAAGTAATATGTAGGTCCTATTTTTTTAAATTAGCTCTTTCTATAGAATTAAGAGAAACTTTATGGAATTGGTGTCAATACTAAAATATTTCTATTGTTTTCAAATTATTCGATATTCGTCACTACTTCCATTTGTAATTACGGAGTAGAGAAGCAGAATATGAAGCACTTGGGAGAAACAGTGTGACGTCACTGTCGGCAAGCGTTGAATCTGCATTACCGGCCGAGGATGAACCTTAGCCAAGACCGAAACCAGTTGTTAACTGTCAACTTTTCTTCTTCTTTTTTGGTCCGTCAATTCTTCTTTGTCTGTCAACTGCCAATTCTTCTTCTTTTCCGTAGCTAATGTCAGAACGAAGCCACCGACCAAAGGGAACGAAGTCCCATCCACAACAAAGTCCTGTCGACTTCTGAACTAGTACTATTATGAGTACTTCTCCTGTTTATACAAGTACTCATAATAGTACTTGTATAAACAAGTACTATTATAAATGATAATATTTATAAAATTACAAGTTGTTGAAGAAGAAGGCCCTGGCTAATTGGCCAAAAGAAAAGAAGAAAGCCTTACTACATGTGAAACATCAAATGAAACGACGCGGGGCATATGACACAAGCATGATTTTCACGTATTTTGCTGTTTCACGATTTGAGACTGACAACTGAGGAAACCATAACGAGCTATATACTATGTTTTATCTACGACGAACAAGAAATTTGTTACATAATGACGGTGTTATATTTTTGTTTCAATACAGGCCAGCGGTAAGCTTATTTCGACCTCTTTAGGTCTCATCAGAGCGGTATATGCCACTGCTCCGAATCGAAACAAAATCTATCCCGTCGTAGGCCAATAATTATCGAAATAACTATTTACAGACGTAAGAACGCCATCTAATAACAAGAAGAGAAATCATACGATTTCCTACCTGGCGAAACTGAATTCAAATTTTTACCACTGTGCCTTCTACAACCTGCAAAGCAAACAGCTTGATGAATTACTCGACAAGGGAATCTAAAAAATGCATTCCACCTGCTGTTTATCATGGTCAAAATTCGTAGTGAATTCAGTTTCTGGTTCTCCAAACTGAGTAAAGAAATATCTGATGAGACCTAAAGAGGTCGAAAGTAATTTATTTTTTAAAGTTCTTATTGTACTTCCGATCTCCGGTAAGAATATATATTGTTCATAGACGGTCCTTCGACAGCCATCAGAGAACAATTTCCCTTGATCATGTTTATAACAACATACGGAGTGCACTGTATATAATGGGTCTCCCAATAAGAATGTCCTGATGTTTTTTTTAAACGAAAACGGTAAAAATTGTTGTAAATCAAAAAAAAAATATTGCAAAATATAATAGATAACAATTATGTTCCGAATAATACATCATTCAAATGTCCACCGCGACTACGTTTTTGCAGGAGTGAATCCGATGAACCCAATTTTCGGTCACTTTATGCAAAATATCCGCATTAATCTCACGAATGGTGTGCTCTATGTTCCTCTTCAAGTCTTCAATAGATTATGGTTTAATCACATAGACCAATGACTTAACATGGCTCCATAAAAAATTAACCCAACGGTGTTAAATCTCAGCTTCTGAGCTGATTGGAGGCCAAGCATCTGATCGAAGTTGCTGAATTCTCCTGGGATC
This sequence comes from Diabrotica balteata, assembly GCA_918026665.1. NCBI lineage: Eukaryota > Metazoa > Arthropoda > Insecta > Coleoptera > Chrysomelidae > Diabrotica > Diabrotica balteata. The sequence continues at coordinate 137,913,023 of OU898282.1, forward strand.
TCTGGCAACAAGAGAAATCAATGTTTCCGGGAACTTTTCCTTCAATAAATCAATGGTTGGGGCAGTAGTGTAACAAGCGGCACCGTCCTGTTGAAAAAATATGCCATCCAAATCCATTTCGTCCAACTAAGGCCACAAAAAATCCGTTATCATCGTTCGATACCTTTCACCGTTGACTGTTACACAATGTTCGAAAAAATAAGGTCCGATGATACCACCATGCCATAAACCACACCAGACAGTGACTTTTTCTGGATGCAAAGGCTTCTCAAGAATATCATGTGGATTATTTTCACTCCAAAAACGACAATTTTGCTAATTCACAAAGCCGTTTAACCAAAAATAAGCTTCATCGGAAAAGATTATTTTTTTAAAAAATCGATATCATTTTCTAGTATATCTAGAGCCCAATCAGCGAACAAACGACGCTTATGATGGTCAAGTGGCTTCAGTTCTTGAGTCAGAACAATCTTGTAAAGGTGTAGGCCTAAATCTTTTCTCAGAATTCGCCAAGTTGACATTCTGGTGAGTCCAAGTTCTTGAGAACGACGATTTACTGACACATTTGCATTCTTCGCTACACTGCAATATTGTCCTGAGTTCTTGCATTTCAACTTTTAGTTAGTGGTTTCGTATAGTGCAGAGTAAATTCACTTTCAAACTTTTCCACGATTCGACGAATTACATGCACATCAAGACGATGAGTTGGTCCATAACTTTCACGTAATGCACGATAGGTATTCACAAAAGAACAATTGTTAGCATAAAATTTTAGGATAATTTCCAAACATTGTTCAAGCGTATATCTTGCCATGGTAATTTGTTAGAACAGGACGTCCCTATTTGGAAACCCTTTACGATTTGATTGACATGCTTCTTTTCTACGTATAGTAAAACTGTAGCGTTTCATTAGAATCCAACCATCGGACTATCGCCATCGTGCTAATCCTAACCTAATCCAAATAATCCTAATCTAAGGTCTCTATCTTTTATTTTGGTAAACTGAATCAAATGTTGTCTCGTAGTCTAAATGCAGGGTAATTAAACATTGATAGATATATAATTCCATTATGGTACAGAATATCTAAAAAAGTTATGTATAAAAAATGTAGGCAACGATATCATAACTTCAGTCTTGGATAATATGCCGAATTCTACAGTGTGAAATTTACATTTGCGATTTCTGCATTTAATTATTTTTTAAATAGGGTAATAGTGACAGTGGCACTTTTACCCCTCGACAGCGGGTAAATATGGCCCCCAGCAGAAAACCTTAAAAATCTGAAAAACCGTTTTAATTTTTTTTTTGTTGTGTTTACAAATTTTTCATAAATAGAGTTTGAAGTAGTAAGGTTTGAAGTTTTATTTACGTTAACAGTATAAATTTTGAGGCTATGTAGCAGTATAAATAGACCAAAATGCTTAGGCGGCTACTATTCACCCCTTTCCTCTACAGAGCATCTCCGATTCGTCATATAATCATAAAAACTATTATTTCCATCCTAATACTTAGTAATCTGATTATTTGTAGTTATTAGAATGTCTTTTAGACTGTCTACCTATTATATAATATGGGTATTAAAATTTAGATTGAATTTGAACATTCGAAACTATTCAAGAATTTCTACGCAATGTTATTATGTTCTACTGTAACCTAAAAACCCGGTAACATATCTGGTGACTCGTTTCATTTATCTAGTTAAATAATTCATAAATATTTAGGATTGCATTTGACCATTTATATTACATAATATTTAGCATATATAGAGAAAAATTAACATAAATTACTAAACATCAATGCTAAGACTCAGTAATACCTTAAATTGATTATAGAAAGATTGACACATTATTGTTAGATTTTAAGAAAAATTGAGGTAAAAAAAAACATTACCAGACATGGACGCCGGTAGCAGGGTGCAAGGGGGTGCAATTGCACCTCCCTGTCTGGAAAGAAAGTACATGTATAAGTTCTATACATTAGCTAATGGGTGATAGCTGACATCAAAATAAAGGGTTTGAGCTCAAATTGCTTAGGCAAAATGTTGCTAGTTTTCGTTCTACAGGGTGATTCATTAATATTTTTTTATATTATTTTTAGGGATATATTGAAAACTATTCAACCAATTTAAGTGAAATTTGGTATCTTGGTATTATTTAGTATGCTTAATATGAAAATGATATTAGTTTTACCATTGACACTAGGTGACGCCACCTACTATAACATTAATGTGGCCTTAATTTTTTTTGTCCACCCTGTATAAACATTCTAGGAAAAAAAACATGAAATAACATTCAATTCTATACAAAAAATATATTCTTGTTTCAAATCAAAAAAGTACACAAAAATACATAAAAATACTTACATCAATTTTTGAAAATACAGGAGCTATGTAACCCCTTAAGTTAATTCTTTTTGAGATAACTGTTGTTTAGTGTTAAAGATAAGGTAGTTATTGCATGAAGATGTCATAATTGTCGCTATTTCTGGTTACTGGAACTTTTACAAAGAGATTTAAATGGCTCGTTTGGAAATAAACAACGAAGATTACGAACATTTTCTTTTCATATACTAGAACATGTATCTACAAGGTATCCAAGTTCGACCACCGCCTATCCGTAACATCGTGAAGAGAACACTTGAAAACTTAACACATTTTGGTTATTTTTAATATGAAGTTAGAAGAGAGATATTAGGTGCATTAGGGATCTTAATGAAAGGCAAAGATAATTATGCTGATGATATATAAATATATATTTCAAGCCATAAACAGTTAAAAAGACTTTTAAATGTTTTGATTTGATTAAATTCACATTTTTTGATCTAAATATTAACTAAATCTTTTTGTACCTAATTTGTTTAACAGTTTGTTGACATAGTTATTAAACAACGTTTTTATTTTAGCTGTAGCAAGAGTTTCCTTAAATAGAAGACTCGGATGTCTAGAACCGAACCTACCTCAAGATTCAGAATCACAGAAAATTATTAATTCCATTAATACGTTTTTCTGGAATGTAGCAGAGGTCGAACTTAAACTCCCAATTTGGAGGGTATACAAAAATAATTCCTTTAAAAAGTATATTGGAGCCTTAGAAGATTTCAGAACGTAAGTTACTTTGGGTAATATTATCAAATAATAGAGGACTACAGAATAAGTATTATCATATTTGTTTTGTACGCTTTTGTTTACTAGTATGCCTCTTAATGTTGGTATATCTTACAACGTATTCTAGAGCCTAATTGAATAGAATGCAAGATAGCGCATTCAGTTGTCTAAGGGCCGGTTGTTCGAACGATAATGAAAACTTGATTGTAATCAAATATTTAATTACAAGCAAATTCGTCACAGCAGCTGACAAAATTAATTAAAAGTCGTCACAATTAAAAATTGCCTATTATTATTATTAATTTGTAAATAAAAACATGAAATTAACATCAGAAAGAGTTTAATTATGGTTTATTATAAATTAAAACGTAAAATAATAAAATTTAATAATATAAATCAGTCAACATAACCTCCAAATATGACGTATTTGATTGTAATTAAATACTTGATTTTAATCAAGTTTTGATTAGCGTTCGAACAACCGGCCCTAAGCCTATTGTTTACTGAGATCTAGGCAATTAAATGCCTTGGACTTTCAGCTTACATTTTCTGTTCTGATTAACATCTGTTCAACATTTTGTATCTTTGACCACTCCTATCAATTTATTTGGTATGTAAAATCTTTACTCTCTATGGCATGCCATTAGTGATGTGTCGTACGCAGTGCAGAAATCTATAAAGACTTATAAATTTCAACATTAAATTCATAGCACTTCTCTAAGATTTGTCTGTGTAAAATAGTACACAATAAATTTCAAAATCAACTATGTTAATAATAAATTGCAAACTTTTAATGAATGTCAATATTTGTTGAGAATTTTTCGCATAAGTACGTATAATATGTATAAGTGCGACGGAGACGTACCATATCGCCGGCTGTATGCAATAATGGCTTAACTCAAAAATTGACAAAATTTAAATTAACATCCCCAGAGAGCTTGAAATAACCTAATTTTGACCTGCAAAACTGGCACAATAATAATAGCAAAAATGTTCGCTAAACGTCACTAGTGTAGCTGTAACATATTGTCGATTGAGATAAATTGTTTTTGCTGTACTGGCCCTTTTTAGTTGTGCAGTGGAAGTCAAACCCTGCTGATATCAAGTTTCTATGCAATACCGGCACTTTTGAGTTGTGTCACTATAGCAGACAATTTTAGATATTTTTAAACTGTATCAGTGACAATTTTGGAGTTGTGTCACATTATATAAAAGGAATAAATTTATTGTTTTAAAAATAACTGATTCAAAGGGTTATCAGAAAAGAAGTGAATTAATACCATCTCGAGCAAGAGTAACGTAAGTAATATCAATATTATTTTAATATATAATTCCAAATAATCGATTTAGTAGAAAACTTTAGACGGTTTTTTGATTACATCTGCCAGTTTAAACAAAAAATAAACCCATTTTAGTTCTGCTAAGGACCCTCATTACGCGAATGATGATGATGATGTATTGTCTACATTTACAGAAGTCTCTGACGAAAATGCGGAGACTGAAGTACCAGAAGACGTAACGATTAATAAACCTAAAAGTAGGAAAATGAAGGCTTGTCCGGACCGATGGAAAAGAAATGTTAGAAAGTTTCTCAGAAATTTAGGCCAAAAATACACCAATGTTATTGGTAATCTTGTACAGACTGCTCACAGATTAGGTCCATCTTGCAATCCATGTAGACTGAAATGTGATGAAACATTTACGTTACAAGATAGAACACAAATCTTTGAAAAATATTGGTCAATGAGAAATGCAAATTAAGAACGAAATTATATCCTGAGATCCATGTCTATAATTAAACCAACATATCGATATGCAGATAAAGGTAACACATTAAGTTGTGGTTATAATCATGCATTTTATTTGGAAAACCGTGATTAAAAAAAAAAGAGTGTGTAAAAGATTTTTTATATCCACCATTGGAGTTACTAATAGATGTATTTGATTTGAAATTCATATTTTACTCAGACAATTGTGGCGGCCAAGGAAAAAACTAGTACCTAATTTCAATGTATCAGTACATTCCTCTATAACTCATCGTTATTTAGTTATCGGCCATACTCAAAATGAGGATGACAGCTGCCACTATGTAATAGAAAGAAATATCACTTAAACTTTAAAAGGAGGGCCTATTTATCCATCCGATTCATTAAGCTATGCTAATCCGAAATGTTTGTTGTAAACAACCATTCGAACTACATGTTGTTTTTGTTTTTGTCATATTCATTTCAAGGCCGACGTATTGGGAGCTGTCTGCGAGTTCCTTGATCATAATTTGTAATTCCTCGAATGTGCTCGCTATAATCACGATGTCAGCGAATATGAGGTAGATTAACTTATTACCACTAACGTTGATGCCATATGTTGACGAAGTTGTAGTTTTGAAAACATCTTCTAGAGTCAAATTAAAAACCTTTGGAGATATTACGTCACCTAGTCTAGCTCATCTCTTACATACAATTATTAATATATATTCCTTATTTTTATGGTATTTTTTACAAACCATAGGTATTTTAGTTTTTGTCAAAAGTTTTGATAAGCGGCAAAAAATTAATTAGTTATCGTACTAATTTTAACAACCAAACCAATTTAGTATTAAAACGTTTTGAGTTCAAAGTTTTTAATTGTATTAAAATGACATTAATACCATCGGATGCTGTAAGAACCGTGGCTTTAGTTCAAGATGGTCGTTGCCAATATTATGCTCCCCAGGTTCTAGGTGTAAGTCGTTGTGATGTTCAATCAAAACGGCAACTACACTAGAAGGTCAGGATCAGGCCATAGAAGAGCAAAATCCGCTCAATAAATAGACATCTAACTTCAACTGGGCTTGCAAATCTCCTGAACGAAGTCCGACATGTGGATGTAAGAAGGTGGACAGTTCGTTGACGATCTAATAAAGCGAATTTATTATCCAAAAGATAATAATTCCCAGTCTCCACACCTATCTGTCTAACACCGCTGAGATCGACTTGGTTTTGCGCGAAGGAACATGACAATTGGAATTAAGCAGATTGGAGTAATGTTTTGTTCTTGGTTGAGTCCAGGTCTTGGTTGAGGTCACCAGACAGTCTCAAAAGAATTCGTAGAAGAACACTTTGCCCAATACAATATTGCCAACAGAATAACCTATCGAGGAGGCTCAGTTATGGTCTGGGATGGTATAAGTACCAATGCCCGTACTGACTTAGTTATTGTGAATAGAAGTTCTATGATAGGAGAGAGAAGTATACAACAACCATGTTAGAGTACGTGGTTACCTTTTGCGCCATTCATAAGATCTAATTTTATTTTATGGACGATAACGCGAGTTCTCTCCGTGCTTGAATCGTGAATGAATCCTTAGAAAATGTCGGGATTGTCCGTATGAATTGGCCAGCTGACAGTGCCGACCTTAATATAATCGAAAAACTATGGGACACACTGGGAAGATGAATTTAAGTTCGGCTACATCGCCCAAACAACTTGCTTGAGCTTAGTGCGGCTCATAGACAAAATGGATCGAATTGGATCAACTTCATGATGAAAATTTAATTATCACAATGCCAATATGTATGATATTGTAAGGTCCCGATGAGAAAATACTAGGTATTAATAACAAATGACAAACATTATTTTGTTGTAACTGTTTTTTGTCAACAAAGCTGCTTTTCATTTTTTAAATTTCGAATAAATCCATGTTTTATAAATAATTTTTTGCCTTCTTCTCTATACAACAGGCGTGGATAGAATTTTGGGCATCTGAGTGTATGATATACCAATATATAACCATAATTATATATATTTATCAATACATAAATGAATAACAATTTAAAGATCCCCTGTTGCCATTTAAACAAATTTGACTTTATAGTTTTGAATATGCAATATGGATGAAAATATCGCATCGTTTACAAAAGGACTAATAATTAGCATATAGAGCTAATATAAACAAATAAGGCGACTACCATCAGGGCACTACACAATATCTTCATTATTAATGAACGTATAGCAACATACGAAATATTATAGGACGCTATAGATAAAAATAGATTTACTATAAGACAAATTTTGACCTAAAGAAGGCCTCTGGCTGTATACAAAATAAACAACTAATTAAATCCTGACATGGCAAAAAAAACAAACAATTCAACTACTAAGAGGGCACTACACAGTGTCTTCTTTATTAATGAATGTATATTTATTACTGTAAAGAAAAGACTAAAAAAAAAATTAAAAACGTTTTTCATTAATTACATTTAAAATGAATCTTCTTAAAATGTCATGAGTGCGTATTGCCATATAATTATAAAAAACCTACATTCTAGAACAGTTGTTTACTCTTTTACGATATGTACATCATTTCTTAACTTTACCAATATCGTGATTTATAACCGACACAGTTTTGTCTAACTATTAACGCATTTAATGATGTTGTTAATGTTATGACGCGACATTACGACAGATGCACGGCATAACGTTAGTTTATAAATTCGAATTTATTGAAAATTAAGTATTCAATCGCTCACAATATGTGGCCTAGATGACAACATAGTAGCAAGAAAACAGAAAATTAAAAAAAAAGAATAAAACAATAAAAAACACAAATGTGCTTAAAGTTGAAACAATTTCCTCCTAACAATTATCTCCTGTAAACAAACTGAACTACTGTAAACTCCCAAAAAACACAGTAATAATAATAATCGTTGATTTCTTTTTTTTTTTTTTTGAATGAAACAAGTTTCGTTTTCCTTGTTCGTTGGTCTTAATAATCTATTTACATATTTTTTATTTTGCTTCAACTTCAACACCAGGAACAGTGACGTAGCAAGTTTTTTTCTGGGGTTTTCCACTCGTTTAAGTTTACCCCCTTTCTATAAATGTGTAAAAATTAAACCCACCAATGAATTATTTAATTTGTTTTTAATAATTACTTTTATAAATTTTTTTATAACAAGAATACTTGATTTTTTTAATATATTTTTTTGATTACGAGTTTACGAATAATAAGGACAATAAGTAAGTATTATTAATGATCATGTAGTTACATGGGAAACAGTATTTGTAAAAAAAAGAATTGACTTAAAAAAATTAATTACTTAAATAATAATAGATTATTACTATATATTTACCACGTATATTTAAAAGATTTAAAAAGACTTAGGTATAAGTACGCAATGCTCATAAAATACACAATCTGAAAATTATAGTTGAGACATTAGTTACTAATAAAAGGTTTGGTGAATAAAATAAATATTATTCGATTTGCATATTCACAATAATCTTCAGAAAAATTAAACTGTTTCTTAAATTTAAATTAAAATACCCAATTTAATATTTTTTACGTATTTATTAAATTTTAAAACCATCAATACCTATTTGATATTTCGATGGGTGTCCAGACCCCCTTGACACCCTCCTAGCTACTTCACTGACCAGGAAAGCAAGCATTAAAAAGGCATCTATTCCATCATTTCCTTTTTGGTTTGTGCAACCTTACCATTACTTTTTTAAGTAGTCTAATTTCTAAGTGACCTTCTATTACTGTTCTGATAAAATTACAATAATTTAGATAAAAATATCTAACTTTCATTACGTTTATTTAAACAAGGATCTTGATATATTTTTAAATGTGGGCCAAGGTTCGCTTTGTATACGTCCTTCTTAATTTCTTTAAATAATTTTACTATGTTAATTAACTCAGGTAAACAATGTGATTTTCCTGTAATTAAAGGAATATTTAATTACAAATATTTGTAAGCAACAGCAAGAAGTGACACATATGTAATGAATGCCATTGAAGATGTACATAGTGTTTCTAGTTTATTGCATAATTCTACTATGCCGTATCTGTATTGTTAGTAAGTACAAATTCTAAATAGATTTTCAAATACTCAGTAAGTTTATTTCCTAAATATAAATATAATTATTAATACAATTAATGTTAATAGATCCAGAAAATATTAGCAATTAAAAACAATTCGCCACAGAGGAGAGACAGATTTTAATTCGGAACTTTAGTAAAAGGAAGAGTAGGTTCAGTCATTTGTGTTAATGTTATCGGGAAATAAAATCGATTCCAAAATATGTTGTAAATTTAGTGTAGTGTATTTGTTTTTCCAGACCAATCTATTAGTCCATGTTGTGAGACCGCTACCGTAGGAAAATGTTTCTGGTTCGATTTCTTTGCGGATTCTCGTACAAAAACGTCGCCTTGAAACAAATCTGAAGGGTACGGGGCAAAAATTTTGGACAGAAACTGTTTAAACAAATTTTTGAATCAAATTCCAAAAATCATCTTTTTTGCTGCGAAAAATATATTTTTTTAAATTTTTGTGTCATTTTAAACAAAAAAATTCTCTTTTAAATGTCGATAGAGACAGCGTGAATTGGTTGAACAGTCTTGTCTTCACAATGGTTAGTAAGGTCTTCTTTCTTCTTTTCAGTTATTGGCAGGCTGGCAGTGTAAGCATTTTCTTGTTCGACAATATCTGTACTCCTCTTGTGCAATAAAGTTTTAAAATAGTACTGACTACCAGAGTTTTTTTTACATGCATTTCACAAATATCGTTTAACTGAAAACTATTTCCATTTGGAAAACTCAGTTGGATACTGAAAAACCGCAAAATACGTTAATACTTGAGGATACTACAAACCTGGACCCTAACTAAGGCAAATATGAATCAACTAGCAACAACAGAAAGAGCAATGGAAAGAACAATGTTGGGTATACGACTGCCAGATAAAAAGAGGGAGGACTGAGTAAAATCAAAAACCAAAGTTAAGGATATCACACCAAAAATTGCTATACTCAAATGGAGCTTCGCAGGTCACACGTCCAAGAGACCACAGACAAGATGGGTAGATGAAATAAAAAGAATAGTCGGAACAAATTGAAGGTATGTTGCTCAGAAAAGAGATCAGTGAAAGAGGTTGGGAGGGGCCTATGTCCAAAAATGGACGATAGAAGGCTAAGAAAAATTGTACATATAGAGGGGTTCTCTAAATTTATATATGCAATATAAAAACTCAAAAGTTTTAAAACTCGCAATAAACGGGGAATGTGTCAGGGATCGAATTTTTTTGCAGGTGAATTTATAAGTGCAAATATATTGGTTGACTAAGAGAAAAGATGAGTAAAGTGATCTGCAGAGTGCAAATACAAGGCGATATGTCACAAGCGTTTGAAACATATGCAGGGTTACGGCAGGGAGACGCGCTGGCGTGCCTTCTCTTTAATATAGCGTTAGAAAAGACTATAAGAGATGCCGAGGTACAGTACGACCAGGATAGCAATAGACGTGAACTGCGCGTTAACCGTTGTAGGGCTGTAGAATTCATTTGTGGGTTGTAAAGCAAAATACCGAATTATGTCCTACGTCACAACATAACCAGCATAAACCCAATCTTGCTTTACACCCACAAATGAATTCTACAGCCCTACAACGGTTAACGCGCAGTTCACGTCTATTGCTATCCTGGTCGTACTGTACACAATAGGGGAACAATCTTTAATAAATCAACGCAGATTATGGCTTACGCTGACGATCTGGATTTGATCGCACGTACTACACGAGGACTTAAAGAGATGACTTCCACCTTCTTGACAGCCGCACAAAATATGGGCCTTAAAATAAACGAAGAAAAAACCAAAATGTTAGCATCTATTCCAAATAACAGAGATAGAGCTAGAAACGCCGAACAAAACTTCAGTATAGACCAATATAATTTTGAGGTAGTAAATAAGTTTACATATTTGGGTTCTCTCATAACAAACGATAATGACACATCTGAAGAAGTTAAACGGAGGGTACTGCTAGCAAACAAATGTTATTTTGGACTAAGCAAGCAGCTCAAAAACAGAAATTTAAGCCAGAAAACCAAACTAATAATATATCGAACACTCATCCTACCAGTGCTGACATATGGGTCAGAAACATGGACCATCTCCAAAACAGACGCAAATCTTCTGCTCGTCTTCGAAAGGAAGATACTAAGAAGAATAATGGGCGCATTTTGTGAGAATGGTATTTGGAGAAGGCGATATAATTTCGAATTGTACGAGAAGTATAAAAAAATAGTAAACGGTAGAGATGTAATATCCTTCATAAAAATAGGTAGGCTTAGATGGGCTGGACATGTGTCAAGAGCAAATGAAAATTACCCACCCAGACGAACTCTATTATCGGTCCCAGTGGGAAATAGGAGTAGAGGCAGACCACGACTGAGATGGAGGGACGGTGTGGACGAGGACGCAAGGAAAATCGGCGCGGCAAATTGGCAACGGTTGGCGATGAACAGAAACGACTGGCGAAATAGACTGGGGAAGGTCAAGGCTCAACTAGAGCTGTAGCACCACTGATGATGATGATGAAGAGAAAAGATTTCGTTCTTATTCTTTTTCATTTTCTTTGGTAACGTTATTTAATAGTTCTGAAAATATTAACGTTCTGTTTCAATTTTGAATTAATTTCGTGACTTTAGCCATTAGTCTTTAGTGCAATAATCTTGTCTTACTTGACCGTTCTGTAAACGTAAAACAACACGAAACATTGGTAAATCCCAATATAAATAAAACGATAACTATTAAAATCGTTGCGGAACAAAAGACATGTATCAGATAACAAATATTACGAGATGGTACCATTAAGTGCACCGTTAAACTACATTCACTTTCAAGACAGAGAAAATAAATGAGTCCTGGCATTGAACTTTGAAAAAACCAACAATGTGGAACCAGCAAGTTTTTGTTGGAATATTATACAATAATTAGCGAGTACACTTGGCCCAGTTGACAGTACAGCAAATATATACCGGCAAATAGTTATTAAGGTCAGCTTTTTTTTTGGGCATTTAAATATATTTTGAAATGTTTGTTTTAAATGCCACGTTTTGAAGTGTAATAACCTTTTATTGTTAGAATATTTTTCCTAGATATTGTTTTTAATATTGGGTAAGTGTTGAGTTTACCTTTGGATTTTGCAAAAATCAGTCAGAAAAGATATTTTAGATATACACATTATAAGCAACTATTTTTGAACTATTGTCCATATCTACATATACAATGTGAAAATGTCAATTCAATTCTAAATCAATAAATTCATTACTCTAAGATCGTATTTATCTAAGGGATAGCCCCAATAAACACAGGTTATCAAGTGTTTCAGTATAACTTCCTCTTCCAACTTTGTTAGTGTAGTTGGTCCTCCAGGTGTTTTTAAGTTAGGGTTTTTGTGGTGCCTATAGAGCACTGAATAGATAATTTCGTGTACTTTGTTTTGCTTCCATATAGGACATTCCATTCCTTATGTCGTTTAATGCCCTTTCAAGAGCCTCACGATTGGGTTTGTTGTAAAACTTAGACCTTGGATTATATTCGTAGTTTCGTGGCATGGTTAATCTGAAAGGAAAATAAAAAATTACTTGACAAAAAAAAAAGAAAGCAGTTGAGTGTAAACACAACAGTGGAAGAAAAGAAACGGCAGCGGGTGATTACAAACTGCGGGTCAATAGAAACAGAATCAGGGTTAGGTTTTTACAAAACAACAGTCAAATCAAATTACTGGTATGTTATGATAAATTTGGCAAGTAATTATGTTAATAATAAATTGCTGTTGTAAAATCCACTAAATTGGCGTTTTTTATCATTTGGTGAGTTTATGTACTTCAATAGTTATTACCTGGATTAAATTTAAACAACTTATGATTTTTTTAATAAAATACTGTCATTTAGTTTCTATCCATCCTCCAGTTTCTTTTCACCCCGTTTTAGGGTATAAAATATTTGGCAAAAAGACACAAAAACAAGTTAAAAAACCTTGAAAACAAGTTATAAAAAAATTTGCCCAAAAGGAAGGCGCCATTTTGTTTTTGTTTGTGAGGAACAAAGAAACGTCAAAACCTAAATATATTATATTATATATTATATATATATCCGGTTTTTTAGGCGTTACGCCCGTCGGTAGGGATCTATGAAGGAGTATCACCGAGACGCAAGCCCTTATCTCTTGCCGTACTGCTCCACCATAGGCCGATCAGATCCCAGCATATCCTAGTCTAAGCCGCAGATTCATCTAGAATTTTAAACTGCTGCGTTAGACTTTTTGTTTTCTGTACACCGAGCTGGGGCTCGATCCCACATCCACTGAACCATTCGACAGTGAAGCGAATGAGAGGCAGCCGCACAGCCGCTGAGCTATCTGACCGACGCTATCTGAGCTATCAAAACCTAAATACCTATATAAACAAATACTATAAACAATAACCAAACTACATATTATTTAGGCAAATAAACTGTACTAATCCCACTTACCTCGTATATTATCTTGGCAAACATGTTAGCAAGTAGTTATTAATGATCCAAAAGAAAAGAAGATTTTAAGAAGTAAAATACAAAATTATTAAGTACACGTCATATTTATTAGAAATTAAAATATTACAAACTGATATGGCTATCACAAATTAATACCATTTTGCTTACATCTTTATAGATTTGTAATACAAATTTCTCTTGATGAGCTGGTAAACATTTTCTAAAAACGATCTTAAAATTGAATGGTATGTAAAAAAAATAAAATTGAAAATTTAACAAAGCCATTATTATATCATGATAAATATAGTTTTTTAGTTCTTAATCTACATACAAAATTTTAGTGTTGTATACAAAAAGAAACAATGATCAAAAATTATAAAAAGATAACGGGATGTACCCCTTTAAAAAGCAATAACACTGCACAGAACTGAATACATAAAATGTCGAAGAAAAATATAAAAGATAACAGGAGTTTTACCCCTGTATAGATCATCATCATAAACAACGTGTGAGTGTTGGGTTTAATTAAAAATTTTTAAAAATGTCTAATTCAATTTCTGCACTAAGAAGATATTTATAAAAGCACCAATCGGAAGATATCCTTCCAACTTATCAATCAAGGCTTTATCCAAGATATTCCCGTCGATGACTGACTCCGTATAATATTGAATTAGTAACACAGCTTTGCTTTTAGCAAAAGATAAATTATTTAGTTTTAATGAATTTGTTTTAGATTGTGCTTGAAGTATATCACCCATTCAATCGAAGAAATCAGGTCGAAATCATATGACAACGTTAAAGAACAAGATATTTCCATTTTGGAACAAATACTTTTAAAAACCGGGAATGCAAAACTGGCGGCAGTATTGGCTTTGGATCTCTTTCTAGTAGGAGTAGATACGGTAAGCATATGATACACAAGATCACCATTATTTTTGTCTTTATCTCCTTTAACTGCATATATTATAACTATTTAGGTACTTCTCCAGATTCATGCATACGTTTTGGTCCTAAAGTAAAATGTTCTAAATTATATATATAGTGACTATATATAGTTAAAAGAACGTTGTGGATGTTTTTGTCCTGCTAGGTTCTAAACCCCGTAGTTTATTTGTTATCTGACTCAGCATTAATGAAAATCAATAAGGACTAAGAACACAAATATTCTAATTTCACACGACATTTATCAGTCACCCCGAAACCTTTACTAACATTAAGAGTCATACATAATCATAATCGTCCCTCATAATCTCTACATATTCTCCGGCAACTCTTTCCTTATCCAGCACTACTCCCTAAAATTGTGGAGACCCGTGTGGTCAAAAAAGCAAGAGATAAATCACCAATCGGCTGAAATATCGGACTACCGCGCAAAAGATGGAGTGATCACCTTCCATAAGAGGTAATAATCTGCCAATGAGCAAGCAGAGTTACTTGCAGTTGAGTCTATGGTTCTTTGCCCGTACGTCATCATTTAAAGCATACGAAAAGTCGGAAATTTACATAAATAAAACTTCTCTATGTCTACTATTTTCCATTCACACCTGAATGTAGGTCTCTTCCAATTTCTCCCATCTTTCTCTATCTTGCGTCAATCTAATCCACTGTTTGCCTGCCACTGCTCTTATGTCATCTACCCATATGTTTTGAGGTCTGCCCATACTTCTTGCTGTCGTCCTTGGTCTCCATTATAGAATTCCCCGTGTCCACCTGTTGTCATTATATCGGGCTATGTGACCTGCCCAGTGTCATTTCATTTTTGTAATTTCTTCTACAATATCCCCAATCTTCGTTCTCCGTCTTATCTCGGTATTTCTAATTTTGTCTCTCAGTGATATTCCAAGCATGATTCGTTCCATTGCTCTTTGCGTTGTTTCTAATTTTTTAGCAGATTTTTTGGTAAGGGCCACTGTCTCCAAGACGAAGGTACAAACTGGTAGTATGCATGTGTTAGACACTTTTTCTTTAAGCTTACAGGAATGGAGGTATTTTTCAAGATATATGCTAGGTTGCCGAAAGCGCCCCATGCCAGTTGTGTTCTTCTGTTAATTTCGGCATCTTGATTTGGTTTTCCTAGCTTGATGACATGACCTAGATATACATAATGTTCAACACTTTCTATGCTATGATTTTTATTGTTATATTCGTCTGGAAATAAGAAGTAATATAGACTAAATCTACAAATAATTAATTTTAATTTCTTTTCTTGTAGACTTCGATTGCTGTAGCTTCCACGATGTATCAGTTATCACAAAATCCAGATAAACAACAAAAATTATTCGAAGAACTTAACAGTGTTCTTCCTAGTCTTGAATCAAAAATTGATATACCTGCACAAGAAAGTATGCATTATCTTAAAGCTTGTGTAAAAGAAACTCTAAGGTAAGTTACAATTACCTATTAAAAATCTGACTAAAAGTTCAAAGTCAAGTAATAAAACAATAATTTTTCTTTTCCATATTTTGACCGATATTTCAATGTTTTGTTAAAGTAAATACTTAGAGTGTAGTCTTCATTATTGAAAATACCAATTTTACAGGTAAAATAAAAAACTGAAATAAAAGAAAATTTTAGCGGATTTTAATACTGTCAAACTTAACATCAAATTTGAAATCAGATGCAAGGCGCTTGTTTTGTTGATCTACATTTTTTGGTTTTGGTAAAAGCACTTACGAAGGTTATTAAAACATTTTTAACCAGTAGTATCTTGTAGCAAATTCAATTATCGCTTTCATTACGACGAAATTTTGCAAAATGAATCATTTTAAATTTGTAAGCAAGGAAACTAGAAAAAAAAACGATGTTTTTAATCATTTTTAAATATTTTAATTTTATTATTAAAATGTTCGACCTATTTGAGAGGGAGTATGAGTCAATTTTTAATATTGAAGTTATCACACATATTTTTTTGAAAAAATCAGAATGCCACCTGTCACATCCAAACGTAGTCGTTTTTTTCACAGATTCACCATGGTTTAATGGCTACATAATAACACTACTGATTATATTGAGCAAACTTGGTGTATATATAACTTTATTTTTTACAGAATGTATCCTGTGATAATTGCCAATGGTAGAAGTCTTCAGTCAGATACCGTTTTAGCTGGATATAAAGTACCAAAAGGGGTAAATAACTAACTAACATTAAAATATATATATATATATATATATTATATTATATATATATATATATATAATATATATAATATATATATATTATATATATATATGTAAAGGGTTGCGTTTTGATTCAACTCGATCCTCTGACCATTTTTCTACACATGTTTCAAAGGTAAACCTTGAATCTAGTAAAAGATATGTTGAGGCTGCTACTTTCTTGATAGATGTTGTTGGATCCATAGTAAAATTCTTTTCCTACCACGCTTCTTATTCAAGGCAGAACCTGTTTTCAAAAATGTTCGGATAGATATTAACACGTATGGGGATTTGGGTCCTTTCGGGTAATGTATAAACCATTTTAATAATTTAATAATTGTCAATACTAGCGATATCTATTTAAATTCTTCAATTTATCAATAAAAATTTCCAAACTTATGATTGTGATGTTTCTTCTTGTGTTTTCTAAAACCCAATTATGATATGACCAGTTCTCTAATATTCAGGCTGTTAAGAAACATGTTTTACATATTTTAAAATTCTGTTCAATATTTTTCAAATTACAGAAAAATGAATTTTTTCTACAGATTTCCACTGTATGGGTTTTCCTTTGTTCAGCATGCTCTCTAAATATTGAAAATCTAATAAAACATTTTTTTTTCACTACGACTTACTTTCCAAAATTTCATACTTTACTTTTTTACTTTTTCGAGTCTGGATCCGATTACAGTTTTTCTGCCCAATATCGGGCTACGTCTACAGCCTTTGTATTTGCGAGCCATAAATCATCGAAGGTGCACTGCGATGGGCAAAGTCTGCATACTCTCAGATGTTCCACGTTCTGTATTTCCTCACATTCACAGAGTGCATCGCTATCTGTCTTGATGCCCCATTTAATGAGGTTCTGTTTTACAGGGGCAACACCTGTGCGCATGCGGTTGAGTGTCCGCCAGGTTCTCCAGTCCAGGTTCATTCCATTAGGTCGTTCTGGATGTAGGGGGAACACTTCGGATGGTTCGACGCTGACATTTCTCATAAACCTTTTCCTTGATTTAAGTCGGCTGATTCCTGGCGGTTCGTCAAACCCGTATAATTGGTGCCGTTCATCGAAAGTTTGCCTGAACTTCTCCACATATTGTGAGGCACATCTACGGTCGTCTGGTGATGCGAATCCAGCTACCCGGTACAGTAGGTGTAGAGGGGTAGGCTTCATACAACCGGTAATGATTCTACATGTTTCATTTAACGCCGTGGTGACTTGTTGGGCGTGTCTAGATCTACCCCAGACGGGACAAGCATATTCCCTGTTGAGAAACATAAGGCCTCAGCTGTTACTTCAAGACCTGGGGGTTTGCACCTCCACTTGCTCCCTACAAGTTTCCGGAGAAGGTGGTTTCTCGTAGAGACCTTTTGTCTTGTGCTCTGACAGTGGAATTTATACGTTAGTGACCGGTCTAGTATCACTCCAAGATATTTGGGCCTATCAGTATGTTTCAAGCGTTGTCCCTCCCAAGAAACATTCAGTTTTACATGCGCCAGTTGGTTGTTGAGATGGAATGCACATACTTATAATATTTGGCGTTTTGCAACGATTGTTTGTTTTGCCATTCAGAAGCAGTTGGTGAGCTATCTGATTTGGCGTTATTGCACATAGCTCTTTCATCTCTGTGGGATCACCATTAAGTTTTTTGATCATATTCCAAGCCTGCTTACTACTGTGCGTCATGTCCATTTTACTTAAAGTCTCGCTCCACCGTTGTTGTCTGGAGGCACTTAGTATTTGCTGCAGTCTCTCCCCTATCTCTGCCGTAACTTCGCTAAATGGGTCTTTACTATATTCTTCGGTGTACTTTGTCATAATGTCTTTTGCTTCATCGTTCAGACCAGATATGTAATGTTGTTGACATCCTCTGGGTATGTGTTTCCATGAGATTCGTTTTTCATAAAAATTTCATAAAAAACTGCTGACGTAATTTGTCTCCAATTCTCCATACTGGATTCACACTGGAAAAATTTTGAATTAACATGATTACATCTAGGTTTTAATTTTTTGGCAGCTTTAGGGAGACCAAACACAACGTTTCTTTCCGCTGTGCGTGACCTCTGACTGCAAAAATAAGAGGTTTACGTTTTCCGGCATCTGAAGAAGCGGCTTGAAATGCATGTGTTACACTTGCCTCGATGGAAGTCAAACCGTGGCTAAAAAAAATATTAAAAATACATATAAAACAATATTACCATCCATAGAAAGTATTTTAAATATATTTTTTTTTTTCGGTTTATTTCCAAATGTAAAGAGAAAGCAACATAGTGCATGTAATATTTAGTTTCATTTTGATTATAACTGCCTGATTTATCACTAGGATTTTCTTTGTTTAGACCCACGTGATATTTCCCCATTTAGTAGTTAGTAATGTAGAAGAGTACATATCGCAACCAGAAAAGTTTATTCCGGAACGATGGTTAAAGTCTGCACATCCAGGATGCCCCGAAAACCAGGAGAAGATTCACCCCTTCGTTACGCTACCGTTTGGTTATGGAAGAAGATCTTGCCTAGGAAGAAGATTTGCCGAAGTTGAATTAAACATTCTGTTAGCAAAAGTAAGTTTCATAAAAAATATTACTTTGAGATCCTATTTATCTACTATTTTTCTCCATTCTTTCTTATATTTCTTTAATTCATGTTCATTAGCTAGCTACATAATATTTTAGCCAGCGTTCTGGACTTTTATTTTCTAATTATAATTCCTCTATCATAGGGGTTTCATCATATTTATCTTAGCGGGTTTCTTAACATCGTCGGTTTCATAAAAATTTCCCTTATTCCATAGCTGCTCTAATGGAATATCTTTAGTATATGACTAGTGTCTCCTATTTGATCACAAAAGCATTTTCTTTTATTTTGACTACGCTGACTTAAGGATCATACACATGATAACATTCAACTTTTCTTTATCAATTACAAATTTTATTAACATTAGTATCACTCAGATGAATTCTGTCAACAGAAGAATAATTTTATAACCAATTCCAACTAAATGAGAATTAATATAAGGTGTCTAAATATGAAATTACTTCAAATCCTTAAATGATAGCCGCCGAGAATTTAAACCACGATTAAAAATTTGTAAAGACACTAACGGTGAAATTCTACATGATAAAAACGATCAGTTCTTAACGGATGGGCGCAACATTTCAGCTAACATCTAAATGTAAACGATATTGAAGGAGGTTACAACATAGAAAATCAACAAAATCTACAACGTCAACTACACAGTGAAAGAAAAGTGGTACCTACTGATACCTACATTCTCTCCTACACAGGAGAGAATGTAGGTATCAGAGAGGGTAGAGAATGGAGACCAGGTAAAATTCTGGAAAGAGTAGATGAGGCACCCAGATCTTATTTAGTGCAAAAAGAAAATGGCGAAGTGGTCAGGCGAAACTGTTATCACTTGAGGCCTTCCCTAGTTAAAGGGGGAAATTAAGAAGAATACTGATTTTGCACATAATGGTAGAACATAGAACTCCTCATTTGGGAATCAGAGTCGTGGAGTAGAGGAACCTTCAAGCTCCCAGATGAATGCTGAAAATAGAACTTGCGCTAGACTCAAAAGGGCTTCAGTGCGTTTTAATGACTACCAAATGTAAAAAAAAAGGGGAAAGATGTCATATCAGTAGGTTATGATCACAGTCGCACAATGAATGGGGACTCGTTGTCCTTCACCAAAGGGAATATATTTATATTTATCTATTTATTTCAATTATGTTTTGTCTGTTTTAGGTATTTAGAAGATATAAAGTAGAATACAATTACGGTCCGTTGACTTATAAGATCACGCCTACATACGTTCCAGAACAACCTTTGAAATTTAAACTTATCAAGAGAGAAACATCTTAAACCTATCGCTGAAGTTTTACTAATGATTTGATTTCTACTTTGTAAATAAGTAACAATTTTATATACTTATCAAACATATTGTTTAACAATAAAATCGTTAACATTGCAATATTTGTAATTTAAAAGTAAACATTTTGATGTGTAACATTTAATGTGTAAAACTTTTATGTCCATTTTTTGAAGAGTAAATAGCTTTTCTGAAGTTTCACTGATTGGATATATACAATAGTTGATTTTATATTTAATTTAAATGTAAATATAAGTAACTACATAATTAAATTATATATTTAAAACATGTATTTCATTTACACCTTTTTGTAGTAATCAGTGATGAACCAGCGGTTGCAGTTTACCTACCGAGCAAAAACAGAATATAAAATTGATCATATTTTAAGAAAAACCTTGATTTATTTGTAGTTCCTATCTATGTTGATTTTTACAATGTTTATTATTGCCTTCAAGACCGTCATATCTCAAAAAAGTGTAAAATGGACTATGTTGATGAACAGATTTGAAATATTGTATATTTTTTTGTGTGATAACTTCATGAAGTTAGTTTATGCCTATGTTTGTCAGATGATAGAAGTGTCATTACTGTTAATCGAAAAGTTGGTTCAACATTTTGCACAATATTGTCGTATTTTGATATATGCCGTCCTTTCTCAAAAACACAAAAGATAATAAAATATTTTCTGTAAAGAATAATACATTATTTTGAGTTGTGTCAGTCTTGTAAAGAAGTTGATCTTATGTTTAAAATTATTAACATGATAATATCATGAAGTTATTTTGAGATATGCCATCCTTTCTTAAAAACACAATAAGATAATAAAATACTTTCTGTGAAGAATATTACATGATTTTAAGTTGTGTCAGTCATGTAAAGAAGTTGAACTTATGTTTAACATTATTTAGAGCATCCTTTTGAGTTATATCAGTATTTTTGAAAATTATTACAATTATTTTAATTACAGATTATCACACAAAATATGTGACACAAAACCTATAATGACAAAAAACGAAATCTTTGTAAAGAGTTGGTTTATCATGTTATTGATCAAACAGGATTGTAAACAAATAAATATCCTTCACCTGTATCCCCATAGGCTGCATTTTCTTATCTACCGTTTTAAAACGCTGCGGGAATAAATTTTAGTCAATGTTGGGAAGGGACAAGAGCCCTGTGTAACACCTTTTGTTTGTAAAATAAGTGTTAAAGGTATGATTCACGATTTTAACAACAGCTTGATTTCCTCTATATAATGTTGTTAGAGCATTTATGTATACACTATTAAACCTGCTTTTTTCATAGCAACTCATACTTTCTGCAAAAGAACCGAGTCAGATGACATACTAAAATCTTCAAAGGTCGATTCCTCTTGCTAGCCTCTTGGTAGTTGTTTTATGGTGAGTATATTGTTCGAGCAGGTCCGCCCAGGTCCAAATCTACTTGGTTCTTTCATTTACACTCTACACTTTATTAATAATTGAAACAAATTTATTGTTAGAAACTTCTTTAATTGAAAAAAGAATAATATTCATAAATATTGGGACGCTGCATTAATTTATCTTGATTAAAAACTTTTTATTTGTAAATATGTCCTAGTTTATAAATAACTAAAAAAATTAAAAAGTAAACGTTGAAACCTAGCATTGTTTTAATCAGTGAAAGTTTTATTGGATTAATAAACTGCATGTAAAAAATAACTGCATGTTAACCATACAATTGATATTGGCTATGCGCACGTATGCTTCGTTGTATAGTAACTTCCAGCCACTTCTAGTGAAAATCAAAATTTTTACAAAGTAGCAAAAAATGAATTACTAAATTTACTGGACAGTTGGGACTGGGATCAGTGAACCGAGTAGACCTAGTTATACCATATTAATATAGACAAATATTTATTAAAGTAGTTAAGACCTCACTTCAAGTACTTTCAGCTCTGTAATACTGCAGATGTCTGTACTCAACATTTCATTAAATCATGTGGCAGAGAACGTGTTAGAAAATAATTTTTAGCGTCTACACTACACTATTGTTATAGTTGGCGACACTGGTAATACTTTCTCGTACAAATGTCACTGTCAGCACAGTATCACAGACCACTAATAACACAGTATATACCACACCTAGTAGTGTAACTGAAATAAAACAAGTGGGGAGAGTGAGTTTCGTGGGTCCAGCCGTTTATAATGGTGACGGCGCTACTAGTCACGTTTGGTCAGGTATGACATACGTCATTGGGTATGACACATCAAGAGATCTATGACGTTGATGTATGTACCGTTGCCATGGTTTTACTAGTTTTGCATATTTACCCAAATAATGTTTACACTGTACAATACTTACCGAAAAAACAAGCATTGTAGCAAGTTCTACTAAAATCACAACTATTTACATAACTTTTTCTAAAGAATTTTTAGAATCCACCGAAAAAATAAACTGTGTTAGTGGGGCACCGGCATAACGGCAACATTGTAATCTATGCCTTTGCATTTTTTGCAAATTGCAAATGGCGTTATAAAAACAAAACCATTTTATCCCAAATTTTAGGAATAGCAGATAAAAACAAGTGTATACAACAGTATATCAATTTTTATATATCTATAAACATTGCTAAAACGGAAGAAGGTACATTCCCACAATGGTATAGTATTCCAATAGAAACAATCAAAAGAATATTTTTTGTGGATGGGGGAAATTTGGATGGAAGTTGGATCAAAGAATATTCTTTGGTTGGATGAAGGGCTCTTAAACATTCTGAGGATTAGTTTATTTTTACAATCACCAGGCAAGAACAACACCTAATATATTGCCACTCTTATATTGCATTCCTAAAAGTTGCCTTATTTTATAAAAAAAAAGGTCAATATCATTCATCAAAAAGTCATTATTAATTTTAATAACATTTCATTATTATAGATTTTCATGGATATTCTACCACAGAATATAGACAGACGCATACTATATTTTTTGCTTCTACTTGTGAGCAATAGTTACATGCTAATTTGTGATTATCCTGAAGAGCAATATCGCAGAAATGCTAGAGATTACACTTTATTATCTACAGTGAGTCCTTTAAGAAAGAGTATTTTAGAAGGTATGATAAGTTCCATTCCATACCCGGTATATTTGTTATAACCAGTACTAAAGATTATAAAGGCAAAATTATACAAATAAACAAGTGTTAGGATGGCCGTCTTTTATTTTGTTGTTTTCGAGACTTTGGTTTATTAATATAATGAAAGGCAGATATGATCATAAAATAATAAATATAAACTTTCATGTACCATAATAATATACTCTGATGTTATAAATTATATTATAAAAATGCATAATTGTATACTATATTTTTGGACAAAGAAAATATATTTTTTGGTATAAAATAAGTTTTTATGACTATATTTTTCATTAAAAGCATACTATTTGAATTTTGCCGCATAAAATTCAGATCATATTTTTTTTTAATTTGTCGCCTAAAATTCAAATTCTACGTTTTAAATTTACCGCTAAATAAAATTAGTTTCGGCCCGTCCGCATTTGGCGCTAGAAACTGTCTCCCAAATTTTTCTATAGGACTTACCTTAATAGAAGGCTATGTACTGTAACTGTAACATTTGGTTGGCGTGACATAAGTTTGTTTATAAATATTAAATACTTTCATTTTTCATTAATATTGAAGATACAAACCAAATAGGTAGCCGTGTTTATTGGTGACCTTCGTAATGGATGAAAGTAAAGGTACACCAGAGAGTGAGTTTAGTATAGAATGTTTTCAGAATTACTCTGCACCAGAAGTGTTCATACAAGGATTAGCTGGAATAGTAGACCAACAAGATGTAGAAATAATGATCAGAGCTCAAAAACAAATGTATGTTGAACTATGTTTTTATTAAACACTTATAAATATTCAATGAACATTTGCAATAATTTTCACTTTGTAATGCCTATCTGTATGATATATTAATTTAGTTATAACCTGACCCAACCTCATTTTATTTAATTATTATTGAAGTATAAGTATACAGTTGTTATAGTTCTTATGAATAACCTGTTCTAACATGATGATTTTAGGATATGCATATAAAGATGTTCCAAAAATATTTATATTGCCATTCATGTTTGAAGTATAAATCATTTATAATAAGAAAACTTTTCTTAAAATGTATCAGTCTATCAGACCAAAATTTTGTGTAATGAATATTCATATGTTTTTATTTTAATTAAAATTTTTCTCTGAGAGCCAAAAATATTGAGTTATTTTGTCAGAACTGTGACTATATTTCTATAAGTTATTCTAATTTTGTACTGTGTTTCCAGGTTGCAACGTTTTGAAAAAACAAATGAAATGCTTACCAATTGCAATGCACTTAGTATATCAAGACTTAAGACTGTTGGGCCTGAATTCAAAAAGCACATCCAACTCCTGACAGAAACAAAGAAAGATCTGGATTATATATTTAAGAAAATTAGAGTGATTAAAACAAAACTATCAACACAATATCCAGATGCTTTTGCTGAAGCAGTCAGGAGTAGTTTTGCTGAAGAATGCGAAGAAGATATAAATGAAGACAAGGGTAAGCAAAAGCCAGAGGATAATAGAAGGAGTTTAAATATTAAAAGTGATGAAGTACAAACACAAATTGATGCTAGTAGAAGAGCATCAGAGTAAGAAGCAATTGCGTTGTTAATGTATGTTAATTTATTTTTAAATTGTTAATGTTTTGTTATAATAAAATACTGTTTTATTTATCAACATCTTATATTTCAAAGAATAAACCCTATAGGCTTGACATTAAAGATTTCTTTCCACATTTTCATCTGGTTTTATATTAAATATAGTCTTTCATGTTCAAGTAACAGAAATTCAGATTATGTTTCCTTTGCCTTATTTTTATAGTAGTTATTTTTTATTATCTTTATGCAAAGTCCACTTATCAAAAGACTCCACTCTGATATTTAGAAATTTTTATTAGATTTTATGAAAATACTGAAACACATCGATTTTCATTTTAAAATGGGCATCTTTTAGAGATATGGATATCTGTCATTTGTCAACCCCCTCCTTTCCAGTACCAAAAACCCTTAATTTTAAATGGGGAATAATGCCCATGTTTAGTACATCATTAGACAGGTTATTTGCTGAAGAATTTGATTCCATGTGAAATATTTGTGGCATAGAGTTACCAATGAGGTGTAAATATTAAAAGCCATCTATTAATTTTAAGATAATAAATGCGACCTCAAGCATTTCCATATTTAATTTCATAGTTTGCACAACTGTAGTTTTAGGGGTTGACAAATGACAGATGTCTATATTATTAAAAGATGACCCCTCTGCTTCAGCATTTTCTCAAAACCCAACAATAGACTAATTCGTTGCTAAAGGGAGATAGATAAACCACCGATCCAGTGCTTCGTGTGTCACTATTTTGTTCACAATGGCTAGTCTATTTTTATTATGTCTATGCATAATTAATTTTAATGAAAGTGGTCCTGGTAATTTCGATAAATCTTTTTATTTCACTGTTGCTTAATTTATTAAAGTTCACAAGTACTTGTATTCTTTTTCAATTTGAGTGTAATTTATTATAATTAGCGTTTTCTGGACTTTGATCTTTATGTCATAATTATTACAAGCAAGATTTATATTTGTAAGCAGTTGTTGTATCTCTTCTGCTGTGCTTGTGACTAGGAAAGTATGGTCGGCATATTGAATATTGTTTAAAACCTGTCCGTTGATTACAATTTCTTCATTTTACTCTAAATGAGCTTCTTGATAGATTCTTTCACTATATACATTAAATAGCAATGGTGACAAGACACAACCCTGTCGTATTGCTATGCGTATTTCTATTTCTTGAGATGTTTCGTTTTCTAGTTTGATATTAGCCTTCTGATTTCAATACAAATTCAGATTTATTTGAAGGTCTTTAGTATCTATGTTTTTTCTTCTATCTATGAATGAAAATAAAGGTTTTGACTTTACCGAAAGTACAAGCTGAATGTAGCCACAATGTCAACCATGAAATAAAATATTTCGGTTTGGCAATGGAGGTTTTTATAATGCATATGTTGTAGGCTTCAAATATAAAGAGAGAAAGCTTTTAAAATGTACATTTTGATTATACTATTTTATATATTTGTATATCTTTCGAGATTAATTACTGCAAACATCTGTTGCAATCTGGAAACTGCTGATTAGATGATTGCCAAATATATCCCCTAATCTATCAAAGGACAATTACCACAAAAAATTTCTAATAATTAACTGCAATTAAGAAACAAATATTTACTCATTCTTGTTTTATATTATATATATATATATATATATATATATATATATATATATATATATATATATATATATATATATATATATATTATATATATATATATATATATCAAAAATTGCAGAATTCATAACATATTCAAATGTTCTGTTCTAAAGCTTTATCTCTTTCATATACATTATAAAAACATGCCAACACTGCCAAACCGAAATTTTTTGTTCCATGTTTGACATTTGTGGCTATAATCAGCTTGTACAGTTGCGGTCACGGAATAGTTTTACAGGTTCACGTATCTAGGAGCCCATTTTTTAAATTTTTACTTCGTTTAAACGCACCTTTTACGTCAAAGTGACGTTTGCCAGTGGTTGTACTAGCTAGATATAGGTAGATTAAAATTAAAATATCAAAATATTTTACAAAATGAAAAATATAGAAAACAGTTTTTTGAATAAAATGGATTATGATCTTAATTACGAAATAAAGAAGTCTTTTTTTTAATATGCATTTTATTTTAAATCTATTTTATATTAAATAACGATAAACAATGATAAATAATAATTAATATTTGGTGGAAGCCCCATTCTTGTCAATACAATTTTGCAGTCTTCTGTTCATAGATAGCACCAATCCCCTCATGTTATAGTTAACAAGCTCTTCCCATGCCTGCTCAATTGCTTCCCATAATTCAATTCTATTCCGTGGTCTAAGGTTTCTTTCATTTAGTTTCTTTGTTAACTCTGCACACACATTTTCGACGGGGTTAAAGTCTGCACTACGGGAAGGTCACGGCAAAGAACATTAACATCAGTTTCTTCTAGCCGTTCTCGAACAATTCTACTCGTATGCACGGGCAATTGTCATGTTGGAAGATAAAGTCGTTGTTGGGGAATCTCTGGATCACCGATGGCAACATTGTGTGCTCAATAATATGTTTGTAATATAATCCTGTTAACTTCTCCTCTACATGATAACAAACGCCGGGCCTTCGGCACATATCCATCCCCATACGTTGACAGAGAATCCTCACTATTTCTTAAATGATGCGTATACTGTTCATCATACCTATGATTTCTCGGCCTATAAACTCTTATTCGACCATTATTATACGACTGAAATACTTTTTCATCGGAAAATACAACCCTAGACCAAAAATTCTCATCGCGGTTTATAAATTCATTACAAAATTCAACTCGTCTCCTCTTGTGATCCTCAGTCAAAAAGGTTTCCGTGCAGCTACACAATTTAGCAGTCCACTTGCTTTAATTCTTCGACGTGCAGTGCGAATACTGCCTGGAAACGCTGCCTCTTCTCTTGCCTTTTGAGCTGTGGCAAAAGGAGATTCTCTCAAATAATCTACTAACATCTCATCCTGTTGATCTGTGGAAATCTTCTGCCCTCCTGAACCGCCCAACTGTGCTATAGAGTGAAAATTATCCCATCTTTGTTTAATCTTCCATATGCACATATGACTCACGTTCAAATCAGCAGCAACTTGCCTTAGTGACCAACCTTCTTCGAGTTTGGCAATTGCTCTTGCTTTTTGCGCATAATTCAAATGTATTCTAACCATTTTGGAAGAGTTTAATATACTTTTATTTTATTGTTGAACACTCGCGAAAGCATTGACGTTTTGAAATTTTTTGACTTTGACATTTATCAAATCCGTACGACACTGCAATTTTACAGTATTACAATATAAAAAGTAAGGTGGTAAACTATTCCGTGACCGCAAACTGTACCTTCGGTAAACAGAGTAAACTCAACCAAAATAAATAAAACACCATTAAACTGTTATACTTTATTAATAACTTTTGTACATAAATCAATTTATATAAAATAGTATATGTACTGTATAGTATTGCATGTAATTTTTAAAAAGTTAAAATATAAACGTGGTAAAAATAGTGTCTAGAATATTTAGTAACATTAATATATACGTAATATATAACATGAAAGGCAACAAATTCGACAGTGTAAATATATAAGCACTACAATTATATTACAATAAATATAATCCAATTAAAAAGATTTTAACCTCGAGTGAGTCAAATTCAATATAGTATTACCAAAAAAGACACCTACGAAGTAGTTTCATAGGATATTTGGCTGATTAAAGCAATATATTTTTATATGATTAAGGCCTCATTATTGTTGTAAAACTGTAGCTCCGTCCATTACTGCATTACAAAACTTTTGTAATAAATCAGTCCATACAAATCAATCGATTCTTTCTTGTTTATATATACTACCGTATAATTAACTGTGCACTTTTTATAACACAGTAATACACGGAGTAGATTCGCCACAGGCGAATGGCAAAGCATGGTTGAGTGAAGCAGAAGTTGTGTCAAATTTTGCAGTGCTTGTGAAGTAATCACCGAGTTCGATGAAACCCATTAAAATAGTTAACAAAACGCTAAAATACTTAAGAGTACTTCCAAAACATTTTGTAGAGAAGAACTTTTATCTTAGTTCAAAAATATAGATTTCTTGTTAATTTAATCTAATGAAGACAACAACATTTTTAGAGCAGAAAGAACTACTGTCGATCACCTTTTACTATTATCCACACAGTAGAAAATAAAAGGGAATTTAATCAAGAAATGCAGATTTTATTTGTCGATCTGAAGAAAGCCTATGACAGTTTTCCTCAATCAAAACTGCGGAAAGTCTTCGAAAGTCGAACATTGGTGTTACGCTAATAAATTATTATGTGAAAGAGTTACACATAAACACCGTTATAAAAGTGAAGACGACAAATGTTTTGCCAAACAAGGACGTTGCCTCTCACCGACCCTATTTAAAATATATTTGAAGCATGCCTTGGGAGACATTGGAAGAGGAAGTGTAAAAATATGGGAATTCCATTAATAGAACACAAGATACTATATATACTATGTTTTACCCAAGAATATGAGGACCTAGAACATATGACCAGCAAACTAGTCGAAGAATACAAGAAATGGGACCTGGAGGTAAATATAAACAAAACTGAAAATATGAGTTTAGGGGGAAGAAGAGATCTGATACTTAAATGATGGAGAATGATTACAATATAACCAAACGTACAAATATTTAAGAATAAAATTGACAAATGATGGGACCAAGGATACGGGTAGCGGGTAGGAACTCCCTTGGACAGTCCTACCAGGGAAAGTGAATCAGTCCCTGCCCTCCACAGATTCCAGGAGTTTCCTGACCCGGGAAACTAGTACCTGCTTAGGGTCCCTTGTCCAGGATCACGGATGAAGACCACAACGGTGTGAAGAAGAACATCTTCGGTACGGTGTGTATGGCGGAAGGGGTACTCCCGATTTTACGGTTTGTATAAAATTAAATGTAGAGTCTGATCCAGAGTGGACGGCTACAAACAGCGTCTCACCCAGAATGGGCGGCTGATAACTAACTCACCAACCCGCCTGGCAAGCGTGGTCCCCTCTGCTTCTATCATGGCGAATAATAAAACAAAAGGAAATGGTCTCCAGGTGGGTAAGAAAATTTCTGAATCCAACACCTCAAAAGTCTGCCTCACCGTATCTGGGGGAGGCAATAATTCGCTTACGTGGACATTTACAAAAGCAAACTTTGATAAAATCATAAAAACCCAAAAAGCAATGATAAGACAAATGTTGCACATAAGACTAATGGATAAGAAGAGAAACGAGTGGATAAGAGAGAAAACAAAAGTGAGGGATGTTAGACAAGAAGTTGCAAAATTGAAATGGAGATTTGTCGGACACAATATATTATAAATAAATAAAATATAATAAGACAAAAAGAAGACCGATGGAACAAAATTCTTATAAGTCGGAGACCGTGGGAATATAAACGAAGCAGAGGAAGGCACCAAATGAGATGGGAGACGACTCAGAAGCACGTGGGCTCTAGGTGGATGACTGTACGCAGACAGAGAAGATGGCAAAGGATTTGGGAGGCCTATGTCCAAAGTTAGAGCGTTACGAAATCCTTCGTATATTTGGCCTAACGAATCTCAATGAATTATGGAACCAAGCACCAAGAAAATGTCATAAGCAAATAAGGCGAAGAAAATGGAGATGGCTGGGCACACATCCGTAGCGCCAATGACTTGCCAGGCAGCAGGATTGAATCCCCAAGGCCGACGGAAAGTAGGCAGACCTAAGGGAACTTGGAGAAGGACAGTACTGGACGAAGGGAGAACAATGGGAAAATCCTGGCTTGAAATCAAAGCACTAGCCAGAAATAGAGTTCGCTGGAGACACTTTGTGGAAGCCCTATGTTCCTCTTAGAAATCTTGGGATTATATAATATTATATATATATATATATATATATATATATAATATATATATATATATATATATATATATATATATATTTATGGTCCAAAGATGGACCGAAGAAGGCTAATTTAGATAGATAGATAGGCACAAAAGAAGGATATACCAGGCCATTATACAAAATATTATCACATATAGTTCCCAATTTTGACCACTAAAAATCAAAACAGAAAAAACACTTCTAGCTATGGAAATGGACTTCTGGAGAAGGTCAGCTGGAAGATCACGCCAAAAAAGATTCACCAATGAAGATATCTGTAAATGTATGAACGTTGAAAACTATCATTGACCACATAAAATACAAATAACTTAAGTGGTATGGTCACTTTGGAAAATTGATCAAATATGTATTGTCTTTAAATGATTTAAAGCGTGTATCACTCTTACATACTGCATAATGACACCTCTTCGTTGTTTCATTTCGTACAGATATCATAATAAAATCGATTAAAAAATTTATTTGCTAATTGAGGCACTTTTTTTTCTTTATTTTCGTATTTCTTTTTTAATTAACTATACTTTCTTTAGTATTGTTTAACTTAGTGCTGGTTTAAAAAAGCAATACAAAAAATGGTTGACACTGACGCATATACACAATGTTTTTTGTCTTGACAACTGACAAATGACAACTGTAAAACTGTCATTTGTATTTATACATTTTAAACTAAAATGCTTCGTTTTCAACATTACGAAATGTCACTTATATAGCGATTATTATATAATTATATCATAATTATGTTAAAAATTTGACGTGACAGTCGATTCTTAAATTAAATATACTGAATTCCACTCGACTCGTCCGAAATACTGACAATATTATTTACAAAAATCAACATATAAAACAATTTCAAAATAAGCAAATCTGGATCAATTATTATTAAAACTATTAACTTGAATTAGGTTTATTATTGTTTTAATCTTACACAAAAATTACAATAGATCGTCTTATTAGAAGATAACCAATTCTTTTTTAAAAATGCAGAAAATACACGTTATGGGTGTAAGTTGCAAATATTTTGCAGTATAGTAAAGTATATAAGTAATATTATTGAAAACATTAACCTGATAATGCTGTTAGCTCCATTTAGTTAACATTAATACTAAAACTAGCAGTTTTTTGTCCACTCTGTATATTATATAAATTTCGTAATGTTTTTATTTGTAATTCTAAATTGCGTCTCAAAATCTTCAGAGAGAATAAATATAATCAAAATTTTTATTTGTACTGCCAGATTTCTCTAACAAGATGGTATTGTCTTTCTTTTATTTCGCTTTTTTGTCTCAATCCGCATGAATTTTGAAATAATATCTCAAATAGAGAGAAAGTTCAATATCAGCGGATATTGAATTTGAATTAAATTTTTACCAACCATAGGTAACCGTTTAATGTCAATAGCGAAGTCAGCAAAGGAACCCAGGGACTTTACTTTCCGTTTGTGTGTCGGGAAGCTGACTTCGATCTAAACATGTTGGTCCTCTAACAGGCGAACAATTTCGTTTGCCCAGAAGTAAAAGGAACGAAGTTACAGGGTTGTGCGCTTTTATTTTTGAGGGAAGCTATATATTATTTTACTTAATTTATGGCTTATCACTTATTATCAACTTTAGTGTGGAAGCTCTGGAAAACAGTTCATCCATTTATTCGTAATTAAATGGTAAATTCAAAGACAGAACACCCTTGGATTAATTTTTACGTTTTCCAAGATAGCGCCCAACTGCTGGGGTTCTCTTTACTCATCCAGTTTTATTGTATATGACAAAACTGGTGTTCAGGATCAATAATAGTAAGGATATAACAAGTTGGAAGTAATAATCATGGAACTGCAGCATTAATATTGAATTTTGAAGACGTCTACTGTTTTAAAAGTATTTGGTTTATTAATCTATCATTTCCAAAATGAAAAATATCGATACACAGAATCAATAGATTATTTGGCACCTATTTTTATTGTGTAGTATATATCACCAACAACTTATTGTATTGTGAGAGATTCGACAATCTTAATAATAAGAAGATCTACTGAGGGAAGCGTGCTCTAAAAATATTAATTGACACATTTCATTAAAGGCACTAATTTTTATAATCTACGACCACCCCCCTGTCAATTTATGGAATAACTCCTCGTTAAGCGTTTGGCTGGCATCTTTCGATCGAGTCGACAAGAAAATGTACCCTCCGATAAACTCATGGATGACCTTGCAATCCGCCGATAAGCAACTAAAAATGATGTTTTCTTCTTCGAATTGAACCATCATGTGTTTGTGTTCCCAGTTGACGTTCCAAGCTTTCATCGTGTTAAATCTCCACGTCTTTTGGTGGTCTCCTGTGTTGATGTCCATCTTCATGATGCGGTTGTAGCCGACGCCTAATAGTTCTTCTTTCTTGGAGTTCATGAACTTGACGACGAACAGGCTGATTCCGAATTCTGGAAGGAGTTGCCAGGCTTTAATGTAGTTCATTTTGGCGTCGATGAGGCTAAGGTCTTTAACGTTGGCGTGGGCTTCTAAGATTCTTTGAGTCAACTAAAATAAAAAAAAAGATATTTATTGTAACCATCGAGCAAAAAGACAAAAGAGGGAATGTAACGGTAGTGGGGGCAAACATATTGTTACGACAGGAAATGCGATCTTTAGAGGCCACATTAAACAAGGAAAGAGAGTCTCTCTCCTTGTTTGACATCAAATTTAGTTGGGTTATGTTATTGTTTATCCCAAATGTCACATGAAATCTTATTTATAGTGAAGTTTTTTAACAATTGTGTCGCATTTTAGACTATTATCGTTATTAATTAATTAAAACTTTCTCGTCTAAGACACATTCTGAAAAATATTATATAGCTACTGTTGATAAGTGTCGGAAAATTTAAATTTGGCGCATTCGCATTTCCGGATATGTCCGCCATCAGAGGCCACTTTTTTGGTCTCCTTTTCATAAGGATTAGATTCCCTCTTTTGTCTTTTTGCTCGATGATTGTAACCCATATAGCGAAGGACAGCATTTTAACAGCTAGTCAACGATCACTATTATTTCTGATATACGAGCTGATGTAAGTGACACCTACACTGAATTAATATATTGTGCACACTTGTAAATCCTGTATAGGCAACATTGTGCAATGCTGGTTTAGTTCTATTTTGGCAGTTTGTACCGGGTTTCTCATTATATTTTGACCCCCACTTATTTTCCTTAGACAAAATAGTATTTGTCCTAGCAAACAAATGCTATTTTGGATTGAGGAGACATATAAGAAGCAGAAACTTAAGCCTAAAAACAAAAATATCCATATACAAACCTTATACAACCAGTGTTGATATATAGATCGAAGACATGGACCATTTAAAAGGCAGATGAAAACCTTCTGCTTATATTTGAACGAAGGATCCTGAGAAGAATATTCGGTGGCATCTGTGAAAATGGTGTTTGGAGAAGGAGGTACAACTACGAGATATATCTTCTTCTTCTTCTACGGCACTACAGCCCAAAATGAGCCTTGGCCTCCTTTATTTTTTGCCTCCACCCTTGTCTGTCTGTGGCTGCTCTTCTCCATACACGGACTCCTAAAAGTGCTTGTGCGTCGCTGCTTACTGTGTCTTCCCAGCGCTTTCTTGGCTTTCCAACTGGTCTCTTTCCCTGCATTCTGGCGTTCAGTGCTCGTTTTGGTAGCCTATCCTCTCCCATTCGTATCACATGTACGGCCCATTGCAATCTTTGTATTCTAATGAAGTCTGACAGGGGTGTTTCCTTATACAGTTGATAGAGCTCGTTGTTATATCGAATTCTGAAGATTCCGTTTTCCCTCACAGGTCCTAGTATTCTCCTCAGTACTTTTCTTTCGAATGTGTCGAGTTTGTTTTTGAATGTTTCTTTCAGGACCCATGCTTCGCTGCCATAACATGCTATTGGCCGAATTAAAGTTTTATAGATTCTCATCTTTGTATTTCGGTGGACACTTTTAGACCGAAATATATGGGAGAGGGCAAAATAAGCTTTGTTTGCCTGCGTTATCCTTTTTCGTATTTCTCCATCCTCTGCTCCATCGGCATATATTTCTACTCCCAGGTATGTAAACTTTCCAACCGTTTCAATGTCATCTTCATGTATAATGTTTTGTGGGATTATATTTCTTCTCGTCTGTACCATTATTTTTGTTTTTTCTGTGTTAATTTCCAGACCTAGCCTTTTCGTTTGTGTTTTTAACTCTGCGTATGTTTCCTGTGCTCCTGTTGATGTTCTACTCATAATATTAATATCATCGGCGTAGGCAGCCAGTTGAACCGTTTTATTGGTCAGTAGGTTTTCTCGTCCAGTTTGCATTTGCCTAACCGCATACTCCAGTGCCAGGTTAAACAATGTTGGTGCCAGCCCATCTCCCTGCTTTAGTCCCTGCGAGATTTTGAAAAAGTCTGTCCGGTTGTTTTGTATTCGTACACATGCCTGAGTTTCATCCATTGTGGCTTTAATGAGTCTAATTAGCTTATGTGGTATTGCTAATTCTGCCAATATATGGTATAGTCTGTCCCTTTTGACTGAATCGTATGCCTGTTTGAAGTCTACAAACACGTTGTGAACATCAATGTCGTGTTCCCACGATTTGCTCAAGACCTGCTTGACTGTAAATATTTGATCCATTGTCGATCTTCCCGTCTGAAGCCCGTCTGATATTCTCCAATAATATTTTCTGCTAGTGGTTGGAGTCGCTGGTTTATAATATACGTGAGGACTTTATACGCTGTACATAGTAGAGAAATTCCACGGTAGTTTTTGCATTGGAGTTTGTCTCCTTTTTTATAGATTGGGCATACTATACTTTTCTTCCATTCGTCGGGTATTTTCTCTTCTTGCCATATTTCTTTGATAAGCGCGTGGATATGACTTGATAGGTGGTTGCCACCTACCTTATACAGTTCTGCTGGAATCTCGTCAACTCCCGGGGCTTTATTGTTTTTCTGGGCCTTAATAGCTTCGAGAACTTCCTCTATGGTTGGAGCTTCTACTTCAACTTCGTTCTCTTCTACATGGTTCGTACCCATATCATCTTCCATATCTACTTGTGTTCCAAGTAGGGTCTGAAAATAATGCTTCCAGGTTTCTGTGACTTTCTGTTGGTCACTGATTATTTGTCCACTTTCATCTTTGCATAGGCTTGTTTGAGGTTTATATCCACTTTTTATCTTTTTTAGGTATTCGTAAGCTCCTCTAATTTCGTTTTTTTTTTTGAAATTTTGTTCCATTTCTTCTATTTGTCCATTTTCATAAGCTCTCTTTTTGTTTCTGCATATCTTGTCTGCTTTCCGTCTTGCGACTTCAAATGATGTTCGTCTTTCCCGTGTTCTTCTTGTTATGTACATTTTGTGCGCTTCGTTTCTTTCTTCTATCGCTTGCCTGCACTCGTCATCAAACCATGTTCCTCTTCTCTTCTTTTTTCTTGTTTCCCACGGTGGACGCTGCTGCTGTCAGCACTGCTGTTTTGATATTATTCCATCCGAGATATATCACAGATATAAATATATATTTGGTGGTAAAGACGTAGTACCTCTTATAAAAATACGAAGACTAAGATTCGCAGAACATCTGGCAAAATCACAGCAGAACAACCCTCTAGAAGAATTCTTATGTCACAACGTGTGGGAAGTAGAAGTAGGGGTAGGTCAAAGCTCAGATGGAGAGATGGTTGTAGATGAGGATGGTAGAAAAATAGGCGCAGCAAACTGGTAACAGTTGGCAATGGATAGAATTGACTGGCGTAATAGACTTGGGAAGGTTGAGGTTGAGGCTCTCTTATAGGGCTGTAGCAGCAATGATGATGAGAAAAGTTGAGCAAGATGATCAGAAATACATGGGTCCACAATTCCACAACCAACTATCTCACTGCTTATGTTTGTTAAGACGTTATCTAAACAAGTTGCTAATCTAGTTGTGATTCTAGTAAATTCATTAATATGTATGGTTAAGCCAAAAGTAGAAATTAGATCATTTAAACTGTTTAATTCATTAGATACTAAATACTTTAGTTTTAATAAATTAAAATATATTCTTACCTTTCCTCTAGACTTCTTCAGATATTTAGGAGCAATGTAATCCTCTATCTGCAAATCCAAGCCATTGGGATTCAGAACTGGTTGTTCTGAAGGCCTCTGCAAGTGGAGGAAATCCAATATGGTCTTCTTTTCGGTTTCATAAGAGCTATCTGCTAAAGATCTACCCTTCGCTGCTAGTCTACAGCAAGCCATCCATCTTGCATATTGGGTTTCCTAAAATAAAAAACGGTAAAGGACTCTACACTTTTAAAATTAATGTAAGGGAATTTCCAAACAGTTTGTTGTACTTTGATGACCTAGACATGTCATTTGTCATTGCTTGATATGCAACGGAATATAAATAAAATAATGTACACTAAATTAAGGTCTTTGAATACATGAAAACAAACCTATACATCTATAACATACTTACATCATCACAGCGTATATACATTTCGGACATTCCTTCGGGACTAGGCACTTCCAATTTTATAACATATTTGTTTTGTGTAATGTTCACATCGGGAGTAACCTCGCAACCCTTCAAACTGGTTTTGAACACCTGATTCTGGGAGCTCAGCATATCGTCCCTAGTTTTATACATGAAAAGATGGAGGTCTCGACAAGTGAACCAGTATTTCTTGTAAGCCTTTAGAGTAAACCGCTTAGGCCTACAATGTTTAAACAAAAAACCCTTACTAAACAGTTCAAAATTATTTTTATGACTTAAAACTCATTTTTACTTACTTTAAGAACCGTAGTTGGTCCCTCAATTCAGGCACTTGTGTGATGTCGTTGGAGTAAGTGTTAAGGCTGGATCCTTCTAAAGTTGTTTGAAGATTGTTCAAAGCGGCATCTATATCGTCTTCTATAGGAGATGGAGCGCTTCCGTTATCTAACGCAGGCTGCGGTTGATTTGCTTGTAACTTTATTTGCAACTGAAAAGGAAATATATTTACTAAGCAACGGTATACTAAAAATGTAGATAGCTAAGAATAAAGTATCCAATGCTTGCAGAATTTAAAATTCTGAATGTTCATCCGATATTGGGTTAGTAATTTAATAAGAAAAGTAAAGTGAAAGAAATTTCATTTATATTTACCTGTAATGCGGCGAACAGCAGCATTTCTTCCTCTGTACAATCAATTTCCTCATTCAACAATTGCCATTTGGCTTGTTCAAAGATTTGATTGATCCTTGCAGCATCGTATTTAGGATTTAAGTCATAGAAGGAGCAGAATTTGAATTTTAAGCACAATGTGTCATGTTCTCTAACTCCTTGCTCCATAATTGAGAGTGATGAATCCAACCACCTAAAATATGTACAAAGTATTGGTTTTGGGTTTTGACATATACAGGTAGAAATCAAATGATAAGAAACATGACAAATTCAAACGTTAATAATATACTAAACAATTATCAAAAGAATTTTTAACATATTTTCTTAGACATAATCTATAAAAGTTAATTTTATAATCTATGTAACTATATTGTGTGTATCAAATTTTGCCATCATTAACTCAAATCTAAAGCAGGCCACTTTAATATAGCTACAGTACACGAAAATAAGTTTTTTGTCGGGGCACTGGCCCAGCTAGTTTGCAAATGGGGTTTTTGGGTATACATTATATACACTATACATTATAACTACAAAAATTCCCGTCACAGGTCGGAGGCATATAATATTTATTAACAAATAAGGGCAATTAAATATATTATTTAGAATCTTCATCTTTTAGTAGATGAATTCTAAATTCCAGGTAACTGCGATTTTAAATATGGTTTTATCTATTTGTATGCGTTATTTCTAAGATTTTAAAAAGTTGTTTGATTCAAGGTTATTTTGCGAGATAGTTCGAAGCGGTTTAACAAGAATTCTGGGTTGTTTGATTGTAAGAAACGGTGCAGAGGTGAGACCCAAAACTGGTAACCGGCCGATATTAGGAAGGTCGAAGGGAATTTAGGTTTGATAGGGTGGTGATGGTGAGCATATGTCGGTATGTAGTGTGAAGAAGCCGGCAAAATTTGTTAGAAAACGTGATTTTTACTCAATGTGATATGTCAGCTCTGAACCAGTAATCACTGTTTTTTTTGTTTGTAAGCCGTCTCTCATATGAGATATTTGTAACCCGGCGATTACAACAAATTTAAAAAGTAACCACGATGGTTCCATTTTTTTTTTTTTTTTTCGGAGCCCAGTGTCCCAATTTCAACCTCAATGTCCTAAGAAGTCGTTTCAAAATACTTTTCCCAGTGGAGATGAATTTGTTCGTGTGGCAGAGAGTTTAAATTCCAGTTTAAATAGCTAGAGATCCTTCTTGTTGTTTTGTTTGTCCATTTGCCCATTTGTCCAGGTGATTCATGTAAGTACTCTCTTTTCTGTCTCTTCTGAAATTCTGTCCCCAATTTTCAACCCCCATAATAATACCCTATGTGGTATTCAAAATATTTCGTTACAATTTTGG
Source organism: Diabrotica balteata (assembly GCA_918026665.1). Lineage (NCBI taxonomy): Eukaryota > Metazoa > Arthropoda > Insecta > Coleoptera > Chrysomelidae > Diabrotica > Diabrotica balteata. The sequence continues at coordinate 137,952,531 of OU898282.1, forward strand.
CGCCCAACGTGGGATGAACGGAGGATGAACACCGTTCATTTGGATTGGTCCAACCACGGATTTGGTCAACATCGTGAAGATCCGTAAGTAGCCATCGTGCTTGGGGCATATAATGAGAAATCAAGGCAGATACGAGCTACTCCAATGCATTTTGCAAGGTAAAATTGAAGGAAAAAGGGCCCCAGGACGAAGAAAAATATTCTGGCGTGCTAACCTGATAGCATTGTTTAGAAAGACATCAACACAGCTATTTCGTATAGCAACCAACAAAGTCATTATAGTCAGAATGATCGCCAACGTTCGGAACGGACAGGCTTCCCAAGAAGAATTGTTAAAATCCAAGGTGACATGTGTTCTATAGATCAATTATTAACCATTTTATAATTAATTTATTTTTAATTGATCATATGCAATTCAAGTTAATCCTATAAAATCCAAGTTTGTTTAGTTATGATTAAAATCGATAACCTGATAAACACAACATACACACAACATTTTGTAGTGTAGTCACCATGTAAATAGAAATTTAGGTAAGAATAAACCAGCACATTTATTTCTTTACTTGCGCAATAAAATTAGTAATATTTATTCTTAGTTTCGCAAAATATGTGATAACAATAAAATGTACAAATGACTATAAAAACCGCGAGTTTCGTAAATGACCAAGTTAGGACAGCGGTTTGTCATATAGATATATGGTATTGTAACGGAATTCGTCAAGACTAGCAAAATAAAAATGAATTGATGGAATTAGTGTTACTCATTTATCGTACATAATATCATAACAGAGAAAATTTTGCCGGCAATATTGTCGACTGGTATGAAAGTTAGTTGAACAAACTTGAATTTTCTGCATTTTACCAGAAGAAAATTTTGTCGGTAAATAATTGTCTGTCGAATGATATTCCGGTGAGAATATAGTTTTTCAAATATTAACTTTTAAATCATCGAATGAGCTACCTCATCCTTTCCCCTACACTGATCATTCGATGTATATTGCTAGATAACAAACTGGGCTCTAGCCACCGAACAACCCGAAGGTGCACTCGACTCGGCGGTAATTGTTCGCGCATCTGGTTTGCGCAGGTCAGCGGCCATATTTTTAGTTCACAGTCACGTCGTTGACAGATCATTTTGTGTTTGTTGTTAGGTTAAATCACTGTTTGTTTCGCTAATAATTTGATTTTGTGCAATCGTAAATACTGACATTGTACACTAAAAAAATGGCGCAAGGTCACCGAATTTGTCTGACAGCTACCAAAGTAAATTTATCGGAGTGCACCTTCGGGTTGTTCGGTGCTCTAGCGTCTGAGTGATTGCCGGTATAAGCAATCTTCCACTTACCGAACCACCCACTGGCACCGAATTTAGAGACATAATCAACTTGTAACGTATTTTCGCAAAGCAGTTGAAAAGAAAGGGTGGATTTACGAGACAGAGTCAAGAATAAGATGTGCCGACGGGACTCTTAAGATACCTGACCTTGTCGCGCAACAGGATGAGCGGGTAATTGTCGTGAACGTTATCGTCAGCAGGGCGGATCCTGAACCTTTAAGTACAGCCGCCGCCAATAAAACGGCGCTGTATACTGAGGCTCGATTCAAGGTTCGACGTCCGCAATTTTATTACAAAAGCAATTTGGGGTAGTATCCATATTCATAGTCATTTTATGAGGTCCTAACATAAGTGACTTTTTTTACTTCGACTGTAAGTGCCGACTTTTTCCTATCGAGGGGTTTTACGCTAGTAGAGGTTCTAGTTAGGTTTTTATATTGTGATGTCCTCTCGTAGGAGTCACTATCCGGGTAGCTTTTAGACAGTCAGTTCAAAACAAAAATAAAACTTTATTGTCTTCCTTAAATTAAATTGACAAAAAATCTTATGTACATATTTACAATTTGGTTTAGTCTTCTCAGTACCTGGCCTATTTATTCAAATTGAGTTTGACCTTGTCATATGAAATTAGTTTTATGGGCAAGCGAATGTGTATTTGAAATTTTACGGGAACGTTGTATCGATTTAATAACAGCGGACGATAGGTACAAAGAAAGGAAAGGAACTCAACACGTCCCTTAAGTGATTCGGGTTAACAGGACACTCCTCGACAGTCTCAACACGACTGCTTCAGAGTATGGGTAGTAAAGAGATCAACACGCTCTTCGGGTAACGGCGGTATGGGACGGAACAACTTGTGAACTCAACACGTCCACAACCGGGGTAGGGAAGAAGAGAACCTTCAGTCAACACCTGTCGATTCCCCCTCTATGAGGAAATGTTGCGGTTTATATAGCGGAGCTTGGTAATTAGTTTTGCCCTTTCTACTATCGATATACTCCTACTTCATGGGTTGGTTCGCGCGCACGTTGGTTTAACGGTGATGGCTTGGACTCATCGTTACAATATAATTGACCAGCGTACATTTTTGTTTTTCTATGTTTGTGAATGTCCATTTTTCTATACTTTTTTTAACTATTCTTTAAACTTTTTTATATTTGCCTTCGATTTGGCTTAGTAAAGTTAGTAAATGCAGAGGAGGGTGGTAGATCTCAATCAATATTAGCTGATCAACCATCGGGCCATACGCTGTTGGTCTATTCGGAACCGAGAGGAACAGACCAGCAGGAGAATGCCGGTTTTCGGATGACGGGGGTTTGGTTGCGTGATGAACGTAGCCACCCAGTCAGCATCGCCCGGCATGCAAACAAAAAGAGGTATGGCTCCGCTCTGATAACCATCGGCTTCGGGAGGATGAGTTGGAAAGTGGTAGGGCACTCTTGTTCTGGAGTTGAGAAATCAGAAGAACTACTAAGTAGTTCAGAAGAACTACTAAGTAGTCAACGGCATAAGGATGTAGAGAGCCATAGAACGACTACCAGATTATATATCTTTAGTAAAACCATCATGACCAGTACGAGATGAACCAAATAGAAACTTATACAAAAATGTAATTATGAAAGCCAACCTTTCATAGGTATAAAAAGAGAGATAATATACAGATTGAACGAAATAAATTCGGAACATAGGAATATAATGTATTTCGGCTCAATTCTGCTGTAGGTGGTTGGCCAACAAAATATTGTCAAATAATTATATTATAAAAATCCCATACTTCAGCGGGCTGCTGGATTCTGAACTCATAAAAATTGAAAGCTACACATAAATCTACGATTTATGCTGTCAAACCAGTTATAGTCCAGGAAATGTAGCATTTCACCTCGCAATTTTTTCGTGCGGCGTGGATTGACTTGAAATTTAACAGAAGGTAGGTAATAGCCTAAGGATCAAAATCTATATCGAACCAAAGTGCGCCAAAGCCTAGGGGTGGTTGCCACCCCATCTCCGGGGTGAAAATTTTTTTTACGTTTTAACTACAGGTTTCGATTAGAAAAGTGATTCTAAACAAAAAATGTGCTATACATTTTTTTATAAAATGATATTTTTCAAGTTATTCGCGATTGAAAGTAACAACTTTTAGACGAAAAAATCCACGTTTTTAATCGATCTTTCGCGAATAACTCGAAAATGGTGCATTTTATCAAAAAATTGTAGAGAACAAATTTGTAGCTTTTATAAAGACAAATACAATTACAAATACAATATCAATGTTCAGCGGTTTTCTTCAAATGCCAAATTTGAAAGATTCAAAGTCAAATATCGGGAAAATGATGCATTTTTGGAAGAAAACTCACAAAACCTTTTTTAAAGAGCATAAATAGACCTATCATAAAAAAATAAGGTCAATACAAAATTCAATACAAAAAAAATCGAGGAAAACAACACCCTAACCATCCCCATAATTAAAATCGATCTTCACCCTTCTGCAATTCCCTTTGTAGATGTATTGTTAATACGTCCAAGAAGTTTGACCCATTTAAAATGCTTAGTTTAAGAAAAAGTACAGCTTAAAGCGAGAAACGATTTACAATTTCATATTTTTTACCCTTCTTTTTTTAAATATGCCCGAAAATACTGAATATATGAAAAAAATAAAAATTACCAAATTGTAGCTTTTTTAATGACTAAAATTATCCTTTATTTAGATTTGTTGTACAATCAATATTTGGTGAGATATAGCCGGTTAAAGCATCGATTTACGATTAAGCACCATCTTTTTCGAGCCCTTTATACTGACCCCATTTAAAAACCAAGGGTTCCAAAAAGATTTAATTCACAGATCCTTGTAGCTATTAAAAACCTCTACAAATCGTTTTTGAAGAAACATCTATCATTAAAAATTAAAGGAAATACGTTAAAAAAACCAGTTAATTTTTTTCCGGAAAATTCCATTAGTATAGTACAGTACATTTCGGAGCATAATAATCTACAAAACCGGTATATTAGCTAGTGGGGCGTTATACATTCGAAATTTTAAGCGTTCTTATTTTGAAATCCCATACAACAGAATAAAACATCTGCTCATATGTCTATGGCTTGGCAATGAAAATATCAGAGCAACAGATTGGGGATGGTTTTCCAAAGATGGTTTGTTATTACCCGTACGCATGAACAAACAACCTGCACCCGATAAATTTTTGAAAATTATTTTTTGCCAATGCAAAAAAGGATGCGGCGTTTCATATGGGTGCAGAAAAGTTGGTTTATACTGTAACTCTACTTGTTCTGGGTGCTCAGGTGAAGGGTGCAATAACAGTCCACCAATAATTGAGGAAGATGATGATGACATAGATCACGATGAAGATGTAATTGATGACGAATAAAATTAATATTATAATTGTTTTACCTATAAATGTAAATATTTTCAACTATTTATGTAAATGTATAAGAATATATGGTGCCTTTTTATGTTGATAATTTTTTTTGTATTTAATTCTACTTTTTTCAATTTATATCTTATAAATTAGTTTATAAAAACTTCAATGTTGTAAAGGGTGATTTTCAAAAGTTGAAAAGTTGCAAAATTTTGGCAAAAAATTGTTTTCACCTATAGCACTCATAACAATTGATTTTTAAGGGTTGAAAATATATGAATTTGTATTTTAAAGTATAAAAAACTCACTATTTAACTAATCCAAACCAAATTTCACTCATCTTAGGATTTGTAATATTATTTTACAATTTTTGAAAATTAGGGGTAGTTTTCACCCCTAAGAACAATCAGGGTTCATCGGCATGACATAAACTATAAAGCAGAGGGTGAGTTGAGCTTAATTCCAAATTTTTATGCAAGTCGTTTCAAGGTGAAATCATTTTCTTCGCATTATTAAATTTTTTTATATTAATCTCTAATGAGGGTCGCTTTTTAAGGGTTGAAATATGATGGAACTTTATTGAAAAGCACGAAACTATCATTATTTAATTAATTCAAACCAAATTTTACCCATATTCAGGTTTAATATGTTATTTTATAATTTTTGACAATTAGGGGTAGTTTTCACCCCTAAGAACAATCAGGGTTCGTCGACATGACATAAACTATAAAGCAGCGGGTGAATTGAGCTTAAATCCAAATTTTTATCCAAATCGATACAAGGCGAAATCATTTTTTTAGAATTAGTAATTTTTTACATTAATCTCTAACAAGAGTTGCTTTTTAAGGGTTGAAATATGATGGAACTCTATTCAAAAGTATAAAATAATCATTATTTAATTAATTCAAACCAAATCTTACGAATATTCAGGTTTAATATGTTATTTTATAATTTTTGACAATTAGGGGTAGTTTTCACCCTAAGAACAATCAGGGTTCGTCGACATGACATAAACTATAAAGCAGCGGGTGAATTGAGCTTAAATCCAAATTTTTATCCAAATCGATACAAGGCGAAATCATTTTTTTTAGAATTAGTAATTTTTTACATTAATCTCTAACAAGAGTTGCTTTTTAAGGGTTTGAAATATGATGGAACTCTATTCAAAAGTATAAAATAATCATTATTTAATTAATTCAAACCAAATCTTACCCATATTCAGGTTTAATATGTTATTTTATAATTTTTGACAATTAGGGGTAGTTTTCACCCCTAAAACCCTTCAGCGCACTTCGGTTCGATATAGATTTTGATCCTTGGGCTGTTACCTACCTTCTGTTAACCCTTCAGCGCACTTCGGTTCGATATAGATTTTGATCCTTGGGCTGTTACCTACCTTCTGCTAAAATTTCAACTGGATACATGCAGGACGAAAAAATTGCGAGGTTTTTAACTTTTTTCGAGCTTCAATTCCTGAACTATTATCACCTCCTTAGACAAACCCGTCTTACGCAAACAACTTTGTTGCGAGACAGATAGTTGAACGATATTTTATACAATGTCTATACCCAGGTATGGATTTATTTTTGTCCAAGTTTTATATTGGTCCACTATTTTAAATGCAGTTCAAACAGACATGTATTAAATTGTATGTATGTGTATATATATATATATATATATATATATATATATTATATATATATATATATATATATATATATATAATACGAATACTTACGCAACATTCATTCGCGCCTTTTCTATTAACGATTTCGGCCGAATAAGATGTCTCTTGGCTTCTTGACTCGGCGATGGCGGGCTGTGTGCCAGGGAATTATCAAAAGATCCATCAAGCTGTTCGAGACTTGCGCTATTAGGTACGTATCCAGAATAATTTAATGTGCCATTCATGTCGTTGCCGAAACCGTTTCTGTTCCATGTTCCCTAAAAATTACACAATGACGCTTTGATTACAATACAGAAAATAAAAATATTTAATCAATTATTTATTATTAAAAACATTTAAAATACGGATTTTGACTGTATTAAAACAAAATACAACCTTCCCGCAAAATAAGGGACCCCCAAAACATTGTATTTCGTTTATTTTTAAGGAATCTATTTTTCATGTTCATATTTTTCATGTATCAAACACAAAGTTTGCAGCAATAACATGTTATCATATTCTCTAAGGGTTTTCAAAACTTTTGGGCCATTTTGTAATATGTTGTAGGTTTGTTTTAGATTTTTTTTGTTTTGTTTCGATCTTTGAGTTATTGCCACGGTGAAGTAGCGAAAAATGAATTATGAACCAGCACAAACAAAGGAAAATATAGATCCCGGAAAGAAAGGTGCTTAGAAAAATCTTCGAAGAAATTCAGAGGCAAAGAATATTTGAAGAAGACGAACAAATAAAGAAATGAGGCTATAAGAAAAACCAATAATTACGGCAAAAAAACGAGCTCAAAGAGGTAGATGACTTGGTCACATTATACGAATGCCAGAGAATCGAAAGACTTGTCAGAAATAGGCGAGAGACATTGGAGAGAAAAGGCAAGGACTAAAAAAATTGAGGGAAATAACCAAGATTTTGAAAACCAGAGGCCTACAAGGCCTGTAGCGCTGTGGTATATAATGGGTAGGTATTCCTAATATATAATATTAATATTGAGGTCCTATGGTACATTCGTTCAACAAACTCTTAACTGTAAACAAACGCACGTGTATGATTTTTTTAATTTATTGATTTATTGCCTTAAGCCAGACGGATTCTCATTTTACAGGTCCAAACTTGCCAGTCTGTTTATATTTAAATTGTATTGTATTGTTAGCGTGTTGGTTTTTAAGTTAATATATTGTGTGTTATAATGTTATAGTTATTGTTAAGTTATTTACTGGTCGTGTTATTTTTTAGAGTTTAGTTTAAGTATTTAGTATACTATAACTATAACTACATACTATATGTTGTATAGTGTGTAGTGAACTTTTAGTATCCAAAAACAAAGTAGTTGTTAATCAAAAGTAAAAATAGCTTGCGGTAAATCACTTTAATAAAGGTAAGAGAAACCAATATTTTACTTTATTGAAATTTATTGATGTTTCGAAAAGTTTTATTTCCTTTTTAGTTCATTTATTCACGGTTTTTGCCGTAAATATTAAAGAACCGCTTGAATTGGCATGAAATTTGGCATATACATAGCTAAATTATCCTGCAGGTAAATGTCTATGTGCTTCTTTACTTCAAGTAAATTTTAAAATAATAAAATTTTCAGGAAAAGGAAAAAGACTAATAATCTGTCACATTGACAGTGAAGATGGGTTTGTTCCACAAGGGCTGTGGGTGTTTGAATAAAAAAAAATAGGGATCACCATGAATGCTACATTTTTCCGATCTTGCTGTATGGCGTGGAGGCCTGGACGCTGACGGAGACGCTAACGAGAAAACTAGAAGCATTCGAAATGTGGGTGTACCGACGCATTCTTCGTATATCCTGGACCGAACATGTCACCAACATAGAGGTACTCCAAAGAATCGGAAAGGAGAAAGAAATCGTGAATACAATTAAACAAAGAAAGCTTGAATATCTAGGCACATATTGAGACACGATAAGTACCGTCTGCTACAATTGATTGTCCAGGGAAAAATAGACAGTAAGCGAGGGCCAGGCAGGAGAAGACACTCGTGGCTCCAAAATCTGCGGAAGTGGTTCGGGCTCACATCGGTCGAACTATTCAGAAGCGCCGCAAACAAGATCAAAATTGCCATGTTAATAGCCAACGTTCGCAACGGACAGGGCACTTGAAGAAGAAGAAGATCACCATGAAAAGATGGACGGGAATCTTTCGAAAATTGGTTCAAAAATATACTGCCCCGATTAGAAGACAACTCCATCATCGTATTGGACAACGCGTCTTATCATTCCAGAAAATTGGAAAAAAATCAGGAACATAAGGGATAATATAATAAATATATCATTGATAATATGGCAAAAAGCCAAAACAAAGTAATGTTAAGGTTGCCCCATACCGTTGTGAGCTCAATCCGATTGTGCTCATCTGGGGAGAAATAAAAAAATATGTTACTTTTAAATTTGCAGATATGAAAAATATTTTTTATGATGCACTACGTTCAACAAAAAAGAGTCCAAAATGTGGAAGGTGGACAATATAATAGAGAACCATATCGAACCCATAATAATAAATCCAGACGAAGACAGCAGCACATGGAGGTCTTTAGACTGTGAGTAATTTAAATGGTATGTTTTTATGCTTTGATAAACTTATGACAATGCTACTTTATTCAAAATGTTCACTTTGTTATGTATCTCTCAATTAATGAATATTTTATTTTAGCACATTTTTCATCAATGGAACATTAAATTTTGCTCACAATGATTAAATTTCAAGAAATTCTTACCCGAATAGTTTCAAAAGTAAATATTTTAAAAAATCATATGATACACCTCAGTACCACCCTGTTTGGCTTTCACGAGTTGGGAATTTGTAAAATGAATGTAGTTTAACATCAATATTATTATTTTACTTCAGCAACTTACACTACAAGATCACTGCTATTAGATGATGATGTTAGGAACAGAAAAGGATGCAGCAAAATCATTTACCTGAATGTTTGAGAAACACCAATGATTAAAATTAAAGTAAAACAAAGACTTACATTTCCACTAGGGCTATTTACAGGTGTTGAACTTGGCGGTCCTCGAGATGGAGTTACTGGAGCACACATGTAAGACTTATCCAAACTTCCGTTACTGCCTCCCGGACTGCTATTCGCTATAAACGTGTTGGTATCCGATGGAAGATGTCCGTTCCTATTCGTTCCGTTTTCGTACTTTTTCTTTGGCAAGTCTTTATAATTGTATTTTAAATGATTGGGTTCCAGTGGTTTCGAAAGAGACAATTCTTCGGGGTGCCTTAGGCCTAGATCTTTGCAAAGTTGAGCTACAGCGGAGAAGGTTTTGATTGAAAAGTCAACCCGCATATCCAAATACCTGAAAATGTATAACAATTATGTTTATATTTACAACTGAGGAATATAATCAATTTATTACAAAATTTTCATCATCATACATACATTTTTTCTGTTTGATGATTTTCATTTATAATTACTTATTAATTGGCGCTTTTTTGGCAAAAATTCTTCTTTGCTTACCTAAGATCGGGTAATTGTAGCCTGAGAATTTTGTGCATTGGAGTAAAATGAAGTAAGGCATCTGCGTGGACTCCGCATTGGTCTAGAGTAGATCTGGTTCTTGTCAGCCATATATTTTTATCGGGCCACCAAAGCGCATGGTCGGACCAATCCATTGAAATTTCTGAAAACAAAACATAATTTTAACCAATCGTCAAACGACAGTAAAATCATAAAAATATGGATCAGTGCTAAGAAAGAATACCACGTAATAGAGGTAGTCCAGTCATCAGAGTCATGCTCTAAAACTGTTCTTAAAAATAATCCATAATAGGATCTTTAGGAAATTAGACGTAGACATCAGTAACACTCAGATGGGATTCAGAAAAGGGCTGGGTACAAGGGAGGCTCTGTTTGCAATGAACGTTCTCTCACAGAGATGCTTAGACATGAACCAGAAATTTACGCCTGCTTTATTGATTTCGAAAAGGCCTTTGACAAAGTACAACATGAACCACTAAGACAAGTTCTAATAAAGAAAAATATAGACAGCCGAGATATTCGAATTATATGCAATCTATATTGGAATCAAACAGCAAATGTCAAGGTTGAGGGCAGACTAACAGAAGAAATTCAAATCCGTCGAGGAGTCCGGCAGAGATGTATCTTTATCGCCACTTTTATTTAATCTGTATAGTGAAGCTATCTGTGAACAAGCACTCGAGGAAGAAGATCTTGGTCTGATAATAAATGGTGAGACGGTCAACAATATAAGGTATGCTGACGATACAGTTCTCCTAACGGGAACGCTAGTAGAACTACAACATCTCGTTCAAAGTCTCAATATATACTGTAACAGTTACGGCTTGAAAATTAATTTGAAAAAAACTAAATTTATGGTAATCACGAAATCAAAGAACATCAGAGCTAATCTTGTAATAAGACAATACAACGATTGAGCGTGTGCCCTGTTATAAATATCTAGGTGCTTGGATCACAGACGATACTGATCAAACAAAAGAGATTAGATGTAGAATAGAAATCGCTAGATCAGTCTTTAATAGAATGCGCAAACTCTTTTGCAATCGTGATATCAATATAAAGTTACGAATACGAATGCTGCGGTGTTATGTCTTTTCTACCCTGTTATATGGAGTTGAGGCTTGGACACTAAAACAGTTGACCATAAAAAACATCGAAGCTTTCGAGATGTGGTGCTATAGGCGCATTCTCAGAATATCATGGATGGACCGCGTCACTAACACGCAAGTACTCCAAACTTTAGACAAAAGATGCGAAATTCTAAATGAGATAAAAACTAGAAAGATGGAATACTTGGGGCACATTGTGAGAGGTGAAAAGTACGAACTTTTAAGAAACATCATGCAGGGCAAAATTAAGGGCAAAAGAAGTGTGGGAAGAAGAAAAATATCGTGGCTTCGTAATCTACGTGAATGGTTCGGGTGTAGTTCGATTGAACTTTTTAGGCGCGCTGCTAACAAAGTCGCAGTGGCCATGATGATTTCCAATCTCCGCTAGGAGTGGCACGAGAAGAAGTCATCCGAGACGAAAATGCTAATGAACGCCTAAAAATCATACAAACATACGAATTTTGCAGAATGTCAATTTTACCCCAAACAAGTTTGTCAATCTTACCCTCGGGCTCCCCCTAAAAGCCCGTTTGTAATGAAGAGCGGGGAGGGGAATGGGAAACATCGATTTGCCAAGAATCTGTATGCAGTAGAAAAAAAAGTTTTAAACAAGAATTTTGCCGATTTTCCCCATTTTTTACGATTCTCATGAGATCAACAAATGTATCGCTTCCATTGACAAGTCGCTGTAGAATTTCTATTATTAGTACCTAATCTTCAAAACTTATAACATAAAATTTTGACTTTAAGATTATTTGGCAACAAATATTAAGCATTTGAAATATGCCTAAAAACGCTGAATTTAAACTTTTTACCGCAAAATACAAAAATTGCATACGAAAACTGCATTGTTCACATTTAAAACGCATTTTGACTTTTGTAGATAGAACACTCAAATTAAAATTCCCTACGAGGGGAAGCCCGTGGATAGGAGTGGCAAACTTTTTTGTATTTTGCATTTAGGGATGTTAGGATACTTTTTTTGGAATATTTATGGTGGTGGGCCAGTTTATATCGATGATCTGATAAAATCAGGTTTTGCTTGTGATCTTGTTGCCATTTTTTAGTATCTTACTCTCGCGTAGAGCAAAATTGTCTAGTGTAATTCCTCGCAGACTATAAAAAATATCTCTCCATAACGGATAATACGCTTTTTTAAAAGCTGAGATCTGTTGGAGTAAACATAGTTTTTACCAATTTTTTATTGCAGCACAGACACTAGGCACCTTGCTCCGCAAATTATCGACACTCTCAATGACCACCACCCGGGTAGGGTCGAATATTCCCACAGAGAAGTGTTTTAGCACCAATGCTCTTCAATTTATACACAAACGACCAACCTACACCGACCGAAACCAAGCACTTCCTCTATGCTGACGATCTTCCAATATCTGCTCAAGAAAATTTTGAAGAAGTGGAGGAGAAACTCGAAACTGCCTTAAGAACAATGACAGCGTACTATCTGCAGAAACAGAGAAACACATTCTGTGGAGAAACACAGAATATGGAACATCTTTTTACATGCAGAAACTGTCCTCATCGATGTACCCTCGAAGATTTGTGGCTCGCCAACAAAGATGGAACCGACGTAGCCCGATACTGCAGTACGAAATCTGCAATCTACAATATGAGTCTATAAAGCAACAATTCGACTTTTTTCATTGTAAAAGACTGGTTTCCAACAAGCAAATTTTACTAGAAACTAAGACACTTAAAACTTATGTATCCTTATAAATTATGGATGCCCCTGTCTTCTTCCGTACTAGAAAAACATTCATTAAATTATTCAAAATCGCATTATCAAACTTCCATTTTTGCAAAAAATCTCGCATCAATAATTAAGTAACTACTCGTTTATTTAATTATTATAAAATTCCTGTCAAGGCCGACTGCTTTTAGAAAAGTAGCGAATTACAGCGATAGAAATAATTATATAAATGTCAATATTTATTTTAAGATTAAAACACTAATTAGCATACGAAACTGGAGACTTGTTTGTTTTATAATTTTCTCAAATTAGAATTCGCTCTGTTGCCAAGCCGTATTGTGAAATTTAAAAACGGAGTCAGCACGAATCTAGACAAAATAAATAATTCTTTGTAAAAGCTGGAAACAAAGGAGTCTGGGTCGATTTATTTTCGGCACTTTTAAATATTTCTGTGTTGTAAACAAGTTGAAAAAGCGGCTTTGATTTATTTTATAGATATTCAGTTAACACAAGTCAACTATTGACAGATCAAAACATTGAAAAAAAAAAAACATTTTTCGAAATCATGTGGCTATTTGAAGGTTAAAGTCAAATATACACAAAAAATTTCACTGATTACCTAGAACATATTTTCTGTTAACCCTTTGAAGCCTGATTTTTATTAAATTAAAAAAAAAACAGAAATTTATTTTAGTATATCCTGCAGGATGTAGTATTCGCCAGATACCAGCAGGAACATGGCATTCGCCAGCTACCAGCAGGAACATAGCGTAACAAAAAAATTAATGAGAAATAAAAACCAGGTAGCACTTCTTTCTTCCTATTCTACCTATTGTTTAGCATGGAACGTTGCAAAATAATTTTTGTCGTGTTTGAGACAAAGTCCGCCATTTCGAGATGAACATTTCCCTGTGTTATGCTAACATTTCCTGTCGTGCTGCAGTTGGCATATCTTAAAGAAGTAGTTCTTTGGGGCATATGAGAAGACTTTGAATGGCGCAGTTCCAAGGGAATATACCTTTTGAATTTACTCACTGGTTTTTCTGCTGATGGTCTTCCCCTTTTTAATTGTTCTGGAGCTCCAATAACGCCTCTAATCACAGAGAGCTGGAATTCTTTCAAAGACATATTTTTGGATTGGCTTCTAAGTTGAAATAGAATGAATGAGTGTACATTTTGATACATTTTTGCACACAAAATGAATATAATAACACATATTTCAATCACAAGAGGTAACAAATTTATTTCCAACAATAAAAGAACCATCATCTGGTAACGACATCAATACCCATCTATATGGTTAAAATCTATCATTTTTCCATTTCTCAAGAGCCAAAAATCTCGTCTAGATCCTGATTCCTAGAGACCAATAATCCTAACTTGTACAATAGGCAATCTACTAGAAAAAAATATCAAATCAAAGCTGTTTTGGCCATCTAGAAAATTCAAATTTACTTATAAATAAACAAAATGGTTTTCGACAAAATCGATGATCGATAACATTATATTAGGCCTTGAAAGTGATAATACGAGCATTATTATAAAATTTTGACAGATCCAAGTCTGACAGAGGAGTAGGCGCTGCATTCGTTACCCCAAGCAATGCATGTCAATTTCTTTTCTCAACCTACTTCACGATCTTCTCCACTGAGCTATATGCAGTGCATAAAGCTACCCTGCATATCAATTCTAATGACATTCCTAATTCAGTTTTTTGTGTGACTCACTAAACGCCTTCAGATCTATCCCAAAGGTCATCTTGAGAAACTTTTAAAAACTCTAGACGAAAAAAAAATATGTGGATACCATTCCACATTAGCATTGTAGGTAAAGAACTCCTCGATTGCCAAAAACAGCCCTAGATATTAAAATCCAGGGCACAAGACCAAAACGAAGGCAACGGAAATGGTCTTCTTTTCCCTTCTTGTATGTAGGCTTTAAAACATGCTTCTTCTTCAGCATTAACCTCCTAAATTGTTTAAATTATCGCACCTTCTTTTTCTTGGTCTGCCAGTTTCTTCGTCCATTTGATGCCTTATCTCGTGTTATTCGTAATATTATATCCTCTGCCATTCCACTAATGTGTTTGTTTCACTCCTGTTTGTGTCATTAAGAGATCTCGCCGCTTTACTTGCTTTTAAGCTTTGCTGTCGTACTTCTTCTTCAACATCTCCGTAACTAGTTATATCTATTCCCAGATATCTAAACTTGCTTCGGCTTTATTATTTTCCATCAATTTCGATTTACACCGTAGTGGTATTAATGTCATCATTTGATTTTCCGCTGATATTATCATATTGTATTTCTTAGCTGTTGTATTGAAGATATGTGTTAAATCTTTATAGGTCGTCTTCTGTCTCGGCGATTAATGCGGCGTCGTCTGCATAACATAATATTTGGATTTCTTTGTTCCCAATTCTGTAGCCATGACTTTTACGTACTGCGTGTATTATTTCGTCCATTAATATATTAAAGAGAAGTGGGCTTAACGAGTCACCCTGTCTGACTCCGCTTTGTACTGGTATGCACTGTGTTAGTTTTCCATTTATCTTTGCCTGTATTCGATTATGGAGGTAGATGCTTTCGATGTTTTGTATAATATTGATTGGTATGTTCCTTTTATACAGTAGGTGTAAGACGTCTTCGACTTGGATGAGATCGAAAGCCTTTGTCAGGTCTATAAAACATAGATATGATGGCCTGGTAAGCTTAAGTACGGTGTTTAATAGATTTATACCTCAATAATTGTTGGAATCTTCTTTGTTTTCTTTCTTGAAAATTGGTATCATTAAGCTGTTTCTTCATACGTCTGGTATCTTGCAGTGCAATATTAGTTTTTTGGTTTGTCATCCCTAGAGTTACACTTTCTCCTTCGTGCTTTAGAAGCTCGTTGGTTATTTCGTCTGATCCTGGTGACTTTCTATTTTTGAGTGAATTTATGGCTATCTCTACTTCCTGAAAACTGATTTCCCTTTCGTGTCTTAATTCAGGTAGGTTAGTGTGTTGATTATTATTTTCCTTTCCTTTAAACAGATCGGTCAGGTATTTTTCCCATTCATTTGCTGGTATGTTATTGTATTCCTTTAGTTCTGCCAGTTCTTTCCGTTGGTTTCTTATGAATCTCCATATTTGTTTTTGTGTACCGTAGAAGTCGCTTTCCATCGTTTTGTAAACTGTTCGCAGTGTTCATTTTCTGAGAGGATGAAATGATATCCCGCTTGCCAATCACTTCCAGGAGCTTTATTCCTTTTTAATTCTTGGTGGCTTATTTCGAGCATCACTTCTGAGTTGAGATTTGTTAGCTGACTTTTCAAGTTCTGCTTTGAGGAGTTAGGGGGATCGTTTTAGGAACGATACAGAACGGCGTAGAATTTTTCAATTGAGTTTGCTATATCAGTTTTACTTTTTTCTATTTGTCCTTGTTCATTTTTAATGGTTATTATGTTTTTCTTTCCTAGTTTCGGTTTGGTGCATTTGAGACTTCGGTTTTTTCTCTATGATTTGTTCTATACGGTCTTCTTGATGTTTTTTAATGTCCTCTTTTATCTGTTTTCTTAGTACTCGATTAAGTTCCTTAAATTCTGCAGTGTCTTTTTTGTTTTGCCTCAGAAGATCTTTTCTTTGTTTCAGTATGTTTTGTGATTCTACATTTATTTTGGATTTTCGTTTTCTGTTAGCGGTTACCACTTCTGAGCTTGCATTTAATAGTTCCTTTCTTATGACTTCATTGGTTTCATTTAAGCTAAGTTTATCTAGATTTAATACTTTCGCGGGTTTTAACTTGCTTTTATATTTTGTATTAGATTTTAGTTTATATGTGTCTATATTCCAAGTTTTTCTAAATTTATTTCTATTTTTATTATCTTTTATCTTCTCGCTAATTAGAACCATCTAATTTAGATGACATAAATCTGTGTGCTGAGTGAGTGTTTGTACAACAAACTTTTAGAAATGTGCTTTTCTGATTCTCTAATGTTTTGTTTGTGGACTATATTCATGTCAACGGGTAATATTTACACGGTTAATGAATTTTAATATTAAATACTGCAGGAATATACCTATTCTAGCTCAAAATTTATGATACAACTAATTAAAATGAAAGCTTAACAAGATATTTATAACCATCCAGGTCTCTCGAGAGTTGCTAAATTAATGTAACTAATTTTTGCAGGAATGAACACACTCGACATAAAAAATTTGATGGTCACACGCAATTTCATAAAATTTTAGTCGGACGCGATCCGAAATAAACCAAGGACGATTTAATAAAATGGACGAGTCTATTTCACCAATTTAAAGGCGTCAGAGACATATGAAAAACTATCGATTCATTTATTTTCTCCGACCGACATCTTTTGATCTAGTTGTGGCCTATTTATACACCTCAAATTTCGGTTTAAAGACTGACCCAAATTTCTTTAATCGTTTCCGCTTGTTATGTAAAGGAAGGCAATTACAAGAGATTGCGAGTCTATAACATCGTTATAGGACCAATAGAAAATCAATTGAAGATTTTATTGTTTGAGCCTAACCAATTTTTTGTTCCTTAGATTTAATGGGAAAAATTAGGTACTTAAAAGACACAAAGCTTCGAACCGTTTTGAGTGGTGGGAAAGGAGAGTATAACATCTGAAGCTGTTGAATTTTGTTAGATAAAGGGTAGCAGAACGAAAACGAAACAGGTAAAATCAAGAATTGCGACTACATTTTTTAAATACCCAGCGACACGTCGATTTTCAATTACAGGGAAACACATTTTTCCGGTATTTTCGATTATTTTGCTTCTAAGAAGTAAAGTACTTCTAGGATAAGAATCACCCCAACATTTTTTAATGGTGATGTGGTCGAATAAGATATCGTTTTAAGCCTTACATATTGTATTGTATTGTGCGTATTGTAACGATATAATTTGCCTACCACATTGGGTATCACTTATAGGGGGTTGAAAGTGGGCACTGAACAATTTTTAGGCTGGAGATAGGGCACGCAAACAAACCGAAGCATTTGTGAACTGCCACTCTTGTTTTCTGTTAAAATGCTTAAAAGCGTATTGAATACATGGTAGGGAACAGTTTACTCCCCCATATATACTTCAATATCTAAAAACAAAAGACGACAAATGTTTTAAACTTTTTGTACTCCGTTTTTTTATACTTTACTTCCCTCTGAACTCAAGAGTTAAATCAAAAGAACCATTATATTTACCCTCAGTTGTAACGGACAAAAACCTACCCTGGTAATAAAAGAAAACTGACTTTGTAAAAGGTGTACACGTCCATATAGTTGTTTTTTTTTCTTTGTCTGTTAGCCACCTCCTAAACTGACTGATGGACTAACAGATTGGCGTAGTTTTCAGCTTTATGTAGAAGAAAAAATCAATTTGAAAGTATTCATTAAAAACTAAACAAGAACTTGATGAAGAAACGGAATCTCTTGGTAAACAAAGTCAGCAAGCTGCGTGGAATAACTCACCTGAACTGATCCGTTAGTTAATTTGCCAAGAGTCGCCAATAACGACTTCTTTAACACATCAATGTTGAGACAATCCAGCTCTTTGACAACGCAGATCTGGCTAGAAGACTCGAGAGGAATAAAACCTTTGAGTTTAGTTCAATGAAAAGCATGAGTTATAGTGCAAGTGAGCACTGGATATTAGAGAGTCTTCTTCTTCTTAGTCGTTTACCTCGATGCAGGTATCGTGATATCATGAAGCTGTTAGGTAATTTTTCCAATGTTCCTCCACGTTTTTCTATCTTCTGCCAATCTAGCACATTCTGACAATGGAGCGCCAATGGTAGCAACAATGTGGTCCGTGTATCCGTGTAGGAGATCTACCTCTACTTCTTTTGCCTTCTACTTTTCCCTGGATGGTAAGTTTTTCAAGACCATTTCTTCGAAGCACATGTCCAAAATAGCTTATTATCTGTTCTGTTATTTGTGTTCTTAGTCTTTTCTTTATGTTTAGCTGGACCAGTATGGATTCATTTGTTCTTCGGGCCACCCATGGTTATTCTTCAGCATTCGTCTCCAGCAGTACATCTCAAATACATCTATGTTCTTTTTGTCGTTCTCAGTAAGGGTCCAGCCATTCCGATGCATAAGTAAAAACTGGAAAAACTAGACTTCTTACTAGTCTCATTTTTGTATCGGTAGTAATTTCATGGCTTTTCCAAATTTTTGTTAATTTTGCCATAGCGCTTTTTGCGATTGCTGACCGCCGCTTTATTTCTTCAGTACAGCCTCCTTTGTTGGTTATTAATGAGCCCAGATACACAAATTTATCTACAACAGCGATATTGTTTATCCTAACCAGATGATTTTGATTGTTGTTAGCTCTGTCAATTATCATGATTCTCGTTTTATCCCTGTTTATTTTAAGGCCCATCGTTAAGCTTACGTCTTCTATTCGTTGTAGCAGGTGAATCAATTCAGTTTCAGAACTAGCGAGGATAGTAGTATAATCTGCATATCTCAAGTTGCTAATCTTCTTCCCGCCAATGGTGATGCCACCGTTCCAGTCCCTCAGTAGCTTTCCGCATTATCCATTCACCATAGATGTTAAATAAAATTGGGCTTAGTATGCAGCCTTGTCTCACGCCTTTGTGACCCTGAAACTGTCAGTTTAGTTCCCCTATTTATTCTAACTCTGGCATAATTGTTATTGTACAGGCTTTTAATTAGCAGTATCAGATGATTAGGGACTCCCATTTCAGACAAAACCTGCCACATTTTTACTTCAGTTGACCAAATCGAAAGCTTGACTATAATCTATGAAGCACAAATATGTTGTGATGTTGAATTCTATGGATTTTTCCTACAATCTGCCGTACGTTTAAAATTTTGTTCTCTAGTACCACGTCCTGGGACGAAACCTGCTTGTCCTCCGCAATGTTAGGTAGTAAAAAGGGCTTTTATCCTCTCGAGAATTATGTGTAAGAGTATCTTACTGCAATGCGCAATTAGAGCAATTGTGCGATAGTTGCTACATAAATCTTTCGCTCCTTTTTATGTATGGGAATATATATATTTAGATAGTAACTCATCTTAAAAGAGTTATATTTATCACCGCACCAGGGGGGTCTGGTCCCACGTTGTAACCGTTTCAAAAGTTTCAATTATTTTTTCAAAATTTCAAAAATTTATTATTATGATTTCTATTAAATATTCAAATTAATATTGCTCATGCCATCTATCGAGCACTGATAACCTCCCCTCAATTCATATTTCCTTTCTCTCTTTGAACGTCTACTATACAGGACGAAATATTGTTTGAGTGGTCTCTTGACGAGGTAAGCTGAAACATTCCTTGTGTCTTTTATATTTCGAATAAATGTTTATTTTTGACAATAACCGGAAGCAATAATAGTTGCCACAACTATGTTTATTGGCCCATTACGTCATGACACCATCAGCAACTCAAAGAATTATCGTTTTTTCGTATTAGTGTCTTTTGTGGAATATCCCGTTTGCTTAGCCGCCCAGGACCCACCTAAGAGGACCCCTATCTCTCTAAATCTCTCCTTTTTTTTTTAACTTATGAGCCTTACGTTAAGGTCTACATTTGAAATCGAGTCTTACTACAGTCAGTACCTGTTGCATTAAATTAGATTTATTGCGGGCAAGATGATCAGGTCATACGCATCGTTTCTCTTACATTGTTAATTATATTTCATGTTATTATAAATATTTTCTACAAATATACCTTGTATATAATTCATACGTATGTACGTGGGTATTCTGAGGGTTGGCCTAGAAAGTGCGTGAATGTTTCTGAAATACATAACAAATACCAAAGATTGATTACAAAAGCTGCCCACGATGACATATTTATCCATAAAAGCGACACTCTTTCTTTGGTTGCATTTATGTTACCATTAAAATGTAATATATCCGCCTAAACTTCTGACGTCATCAAACCATATGCTGGTTTGCATTAATAAAAATATTGTCGCTATTCTGTGCACGTCAAACATCGGTTCTTTTTGTTTTTGTTTTTTTTTTATTAAATTACGCAGTATTGTTTTACTGATGAATGTCGAGACTGCATTTATATATGGATGAAAATAATGAAGCATAATAATAGTAATACTCAATAACATCTTATTCTTGCGCTCTCTTCTTGATTTAGGTAAATTGCCGTTTTATCATTACACAGTGGTACCGTCGACATACGAGTTACCAGTGTAAATTCGTTCAGTAATCTTGCTCATATGTCAAAGCAATTTTCCCCATTTAAATTAACTGAAATGTCATTAATCCGTTCCAGTCCCCAAAAAAACACGTTAAGTAGTTGTTTTTGTTAAGTGTTTTTAAATAAGAAAAATGTATTTAACTTCTTAAAATTAGACATCACTTATTTATAAGTAACAAAAAATACATACATATTCTGTAAAAACATAAGAAAAAGTGAAGTGCTTACGAAAACGCTTAATTTTCGTCAGTGGTCTTCGCAAAAACTGTCCAAGGAGGTTTGTTTCTTGCTTCCTTTCAGAATATTGCGGAAATGTGTTAGGTAAGTTTCGTTAAACAACACCGATGCACGACCAGTTGTAACTTTTTCGGGGTAATTTTTATCCACGAACTCTGCAACTTTCCCCACATTCCCAAGATCTCCTTTATATCTCTTGTAGAGACAACGTCTTACATCTCTAGCTCCTCTTCAAAACTAATTTTTCGTTGAATCACCGTATGCTGCTTCACAAGTTCGTTTACATTTCTTTCATCCACCTCCAGACCCATGGATTTTCCAAGAGAAACAATCTCATCTACCCCAGACACTTCGGGTTCCAGTCCTTCGCAGGCCCTTTCATCTACAGCCTCAGGCCACAGCTTTTATAATAATTCTTAGGCATATTACTATGTTAAAGTGGTCCTTCCAGAACTCTCGAAGGGTAAGGTTTGTGTTCTTCGTCACCTCAAAGCAGCGCCAAAAAATGTGCTTGGTAACTAATTTCTTAAAATTAGAATTCATTGCTGATCCATGGGCTGCAAGATAGGAGTTGTGTTGGCTGGTAGGTAGAGAATCTTTATAAACTTGAACTCTTGGAGTAAACCATTTTCGAGATTTGGTAGGTGAGAAGGGGCATTATCGATGACAAGAAGGATTTGCATGGAGACGTTGTTTTGCTGTAGCTATTTTTTAACAGAAGGGGTAAACACCAGGTTTATCCACTCCACAAAAAATTTCCTGGTGATTCACGTCTTTGGATTTGTCCTCCACATAACTGGCAGTTTTTCTTTAAAAATCCTATGTGACTTAAAGGCTCTGGGATTTTCTGAATGGTACATTAGGAGAGGTTTGATTTTTCAGTCGCCACTTGCATTGACGCAAAGTGGTAGATTTAATCTATCTTTCATAGGTTTGTGACCTGGCCACGTCTTCTCATCTGCCGTTATGTAAATCATATTCGGCATCTTCTTCCAGAAAAGCCCTGCCTCGTCACAGTTGAAGACTTACTAGGGGATGTCTCCTTTGGCTTCTATCAGTTCAGAAAACGTTTTGATATAAACATCAGCTGCTTTCACATCCGAACTAACTTGCTGCCTCACCATGCCTGACGACGGAGTGAATGCTGGTCCTTTTTCTAAAGTTCTCACATATGATGCTTTGTGTTCAGGTTCCTCCTTGAAGCTGCTTCTCTGTCACCCACACAATTAGTAGTTTCTCCATCTTTTCATGGAGAGAAGTTCGGAGCTTAGAAATTATTGTAACAGCCTTATCTGGCATTATACCATTTATCACCTCCTTCCGTTTAAGTACAGTACATATCATTGAGTTGATACGCCCGTACATCCTCGCCAAGTCAGTTACTCCTACACCTTGCTTATGTTTTCCAATGATTTCACGTTTAAGTTCAATAGACATCATCTTCTTCTTCGAACCCATAGTTGTAAAAATAAATGTAATATTGTAATGTATAAAAAAGCACAAAATGAGAGAAACAAGCAAAGCAGACAGACTGAGGTCTATAGTAAAAAATTTACACAGTGTAAACTACACCGACATCGAGAATTCAATATGGTTAGTATTAGAATCCCAATTTTTGTCGGATTTAATTTCCAATGACCATTTAATTTGTCGAACGGGCAGTCACTAGTTTTATATAATAAGAGGAAATATGTATTTAGAATTTGGAAGCATTCTATAAAACGAAAATCGAATGTTGCTTGAAATATGTTTTATTAGCCAAAGTCTGGACTTATCGAACTTATTCTGTTATTAAATTTTGCTCAGATTTATTATTCAATTTATTTTGGAATGTATCATTTTTTTTTCGTGAAGCGGCACACATTGTTACTAGCATTAAAATTTAGTAACCGATATTTATGTAAAAATTCACCGTCATAGGTACATCTAATTTCCATACTTATATTCTATTTGGAGATAGCCCAACCCTCTTCACTGTTGTAACTGTTGCGGTTTGTATATATAACTATTTTACGTTCATTCACCTGTCACTACCAAGAAAAAATATGTAATTGGCCAATTATAGCGATGCAAAACCGATCATTGATAAATTGAGAATTATTTAAATATGTAGATTCGGTGGGTAGTACTTTGTGTAGGAGTGATCAAGGTAAGAATCTGGTAATCCATTCCGTTCCTTTCCTCGGTCTTCTATAATTATAATGGCTTATGTGTATCAATAAAATTTAACGATATAAATGTAACTTAATCCACGAAAATAATTGTGATTTATTGTGATTGATTTTTAAGCTTTAAGGGAAAACACTAAATAATTTACCAGTACCAGACTGCCAATTTAGATTTCGTATCAAATGTATCATAGAGCAAGTACATCTTCTAAATGTGCTTATCTTCTAGATATGTTGGCTACCACATTGCCCATCTTATTATATTCATAGTAGCTCGACATAGATCAGTTGACGTTAGACCAGTCCACTTCCTAAGATTGGCCAGCCAGATACACGTCTACGTCCAGGGCCTCGCTTACCCTCAATCTTGCCTTGTAGAATCAACCATAGAATTCGGTATTTAACATAACGCATGATGTGGCCGAAGTAAGCGAATTTTCTATTTTTTATGGTGTTAGTAATTTCTTTGTCTTTTCTTAGCCTCTGGAGAATAGTTATGTTACTTGTGTGGTGTATATATGAGACCCTCAACATACGTCGGTAGCACCACATTTCAAATGCCTCTAATCGTTTTATGGCATCTTCTGTAAGGCTCCGCTCCAGCTTTCTACTCCATAGAAGAGGACAGTAAAAATGTAACATCTAAGAATTCTTATGCGTATATTAATACTTAAAGATAAGTTGCAGAGAATCTTCCTAAGGCTGTTGAAAGAGCTTCTGGCTTTTTCAATACCAGTTTTTATTTCGTATCTGTGATCCCAAGTATCCTTAATATTGCAGTCCAAATAGCATATTTTCTCCACTCTTTCTAACGATGTATCGCCTATTGTAATTTGGAAGTTTATATTGGTGTTCCTACTAATGATCATTATTTTTGTCTTCTTGCAATTCACTTTTGGCCGTATTTAGACCGACACAGCCGCTCGACAAAGTGCTGTACTCCCAGATCCTTATTTCCTACTACTGAGATCCTATCTAACCAATGGATGCTTTCTTGAGGCAAAAAATGAATAGTTTTCCACCAACCACATTAACACAATGCTTTCACTTCAGGCAGGCTTTCGATATCATTGCGATGGTTACAGTAGCCACGTACTGAAAAAGGCAACTGCCAATCTGTCTTAACAAGATACACAAATGGTTGTCAAAAGGCACATGAAATCATGCCTCTTCTAGTTCAATAACTGTTATCGATTGGTTAGATATTATGTTGTCTACTATATCCGCTATCATACCTTTATTGGTCAGTTTAGCTCAGATTCCCCATATGATGAGATGCAAAAATTCATACTTTTGAGAGTGCCTCATGATGTGACTGAAGTATTCCAACTTGCGTCATTTTATTATATTGACCAGCTGTGTTGTTTGGTTAAGGCGTCTAAGAACCTCATTCTAACGCAGTTTATTTTTAATAGCCGTCTGTATACGTCTAGATCTCGAATGCTTCCAAGCGCTTCAATCCACACTTCTACTCCATGTAGTAATAGTAGAGAGATATAATAATGTGTCATTCTAACTCAAAGGTTAATATTCAATCACTTATTCAATCAAAGTAATATCCATGTATCATAAATTCTCTAAAAAAAATATGCAGTGATTTAATCTGTTTTCTCTCAGTACCTGTAGTATTTTAGCACTCACCTCATCTTATAACTTTCTGTTATAGCTGGACCTATTATGGCAGTCATTGTACATTGTTCTCTTCTTTCATTTTTCATCTCAAATAATTCATAAATGTAGTTTTTCCATTCTTTTAACTGTTGGTTGATGTTTAGTATTCTGTGTACTTTCTGTCTTCTAGACTTTGGGATACTAAATGTTCTGAGACTACATGTTTAGCATTACCTTTTTGATCTCCATTTTTGTTCTACACTTTGTTCTTGTTCGGTAACAATTTTAAGTTTTTCTTTTATTGTAGTCCTCACGTTCTGAGGAACTACAGGATCTTTTAGTGTTTTATAATCCAGATTCTCTTTCGGTTTACTCTTTACAAGTTTCTTTAGTTTTTAGTTCTACCTGGTATCTAATGGATTGTGGTCCGATGAAAGGTCTGTTCCTGGGTAGGTCTTCGCCGAAGTCAAGCTTTTTTTAAACCTTTGATTAATGGGAATGAATCTATTCCCATGAATGAATCTATTATCTGTAAAGTCGTTTAGGAGGAAGTCTACACCACGTGTTGGCAATGGTCAAATCTTCTTCTGGGCAAAATTGCATAAGTCAGTCTCTTCTCGTTTCTCTCGCCCAAGCCGATAAATAATATAAAACAGTTAATTTAAAATTATAATTGAAGAGTAGCCGAGCTAAGTGATCTAAGTGCCAAAACATAAATTTTGTTTTTTTTTATTCAATATGATCTATGTTCCGATGCCAATATAACCCTATGAGATCTAAGTGCCAACTTCACTCTAGTGGTTGCAAATGAAGTCCAAAGATGGAGCCGCCTGTAAGTCCGGCATCATGTACTTTGCTAATTGATCTAAGTGCGAGTATATAGGTTGACGTGTTGTCAGTAGCACAGACCACTAA
The DNA here is from genome assembly GCA_918026665.1 of Diabrotica balteata. Lineage (NCBI taxonomy): Eukaryota > Metazoa > Arthropoda > Insecta > Coleoptera > Chrysomelidae > Diabrotica > Diabrotica balteata. Next base: position 137,978,370 of record OU898282.1, read on the forward strand.
TAACTAGGTAGGTGATTTGTGGTCAATAGTATCGATTATTATTGTGTATGTATTTGTGTTTTACCGTAAATATACATAACATCTTCTTCTTTGTGTGCCGTGCTTGTATTCAAGCGTTGGCTATCGTCATATTGACAAGCTGATGAAATGATTCTCGGTCGGCAGCTAGATGAAACAGTTCCACGAGCGTTCGACCTGTCCATTGTCTAATGTTACGCAGCCAGGACAGTTATTTTCTTCCGACCCAACGTTTTCCTTCGATTTTGCCCTGAATGATTAACCGGAGTAAGCGATATTTAGGTCCTCTCATTATATGACTGAAGTATTGGACCTTTCTCATTTTGATGATGTATACATAATATACATATACATAAAAATAATACAAAATCAATAAGGAAAAAAACAGAGTGAATATAGAGTGGAAAACCCTATGTTACATAAAAATGTAAGCTGCAAAAACTTGGAAAAGCTGTTCCAAAACATGAGGTTAGTACGAGATTTATATTTCGCTTGTACGTGTACGCTTGTGGTAAAGTAGCCAAATACGTTGTTCCCTCATCCTGTAGACACCATTACGTATCAATGTATTAAAAGTTGTAGCAATCCATCAACCCTTATCTTTTTTGTGTGTCCCCTAGATAAACACAAATCCGAACCTCAACAATCAAATACTCCACTTTCCCCGACCGGAACTAGTAATAACAGACTGACTGTATATTTTTAAAAGTTTCTTTTCAACCCACCTGTACATTCGCAAACACGGTGGGCGCTGAATACATGAACGGTTTCAAAGTAGGCGTTCAATGAAAATATTTTCAATGGGGCTTATTTACATTTGGGTTTTTAATAAACGGTTGTGAAGACTTGTTTAATGGTAGACATCAGACCAGTAATTGTGGGTTCAGGTGATAATTATTATAAAGGTATGGGAACGCGAAACAATCTTTAGGGTCTACGTCCTGATTTTTGTTATCACGTCTTGTGACAGAGCCAGAGAGTAGATTTGAACAGAAAATCGTTATTTGATCCTGGTAATAACCAGAATCACGTATATATTATGCCAAGACTTGTTTAATGGTAGACATCAGACCAGTAATTGTGGGTTCAGGTGATAATTATTGTAAAAGGATGGGAACGTGAAACAATCTTTAGGGTCTACGTCCTGATTTTTGTTATCACGTCTTGTGACAGAGCCAGAGAGTAGATTTGAACAAAAAATCGTTATTTGATCCTGGTAATAACCAGAATCACGTATATATTATGCCAAGACTTGTTTAATGGTAGACATCAGACCAGTAATTGTGGGTTCAGGTGATAATTATTGTAAAAGGATGGGAACGTGAAACAATCTTTAGGGTCTACGTCCTGATTTTTGTTATCACGTCTTGTGACAGAGCCAGAGAGTAGATTTGAACAAAAAAATCGTTATTTGATCCTGGTAATAACCAGAATCACGTATATATTATGCCAAGACTTGTTTAATGGTAGACATCAGACCAGTAATTGTGGGTTCAGGTGATAATTATTGTAAAAGGATGGAACGTGAAACAATCTTTAGGGTCTACGTCCTGATTTTTGTTATCACGTCTTGTGACAGAGCCAGAGAGTAGATTTGAACAAAAAATCGTTATTTGATCCTGGTAATAACCAGAATCACGTATATATTATGCCAAGACTTGTTTAATGGTAGACATCAGACCAGTAATTGTGGGTTCAGGTGATAATTATTGTAAAAGGATGGGAACGTGAAACAATCTTTAGGGTCTACGTCCTGATTTTTGTTATCACGTCTTGTGACAGAGCCAGAGAGTAGATTTGAACAAAAAAATCGTTATTTGATACCTGGTAATAACCAGAATCACGTATATATTATGCCAAGACTTGTTTAATGGTAGACATCAGACCAGTAATTGTGGGTTCAGGTGATAATTATTGTAAAAGGATGGGAACGTGAAACAATCTTTAGGGTCTACGTCCTGATTTTTGTTATCACGTCTTGTGACAGAGCCAGAGAGTAGATTTTGAACAAAAAATCGTTTATTTGATCCTGGTAATAACCAGAATCACGTATATATTATGCCAAGACTTGTTTAATGGTAGACATCAGACCAGTAATTGTGGGTTCAGGTGATAATTATTGTAAAAGGATGGGAACGTGAAACAATCTTTAGGGTCTACCGTCCTGATTTTTGTTATCACGTCTTGTGACAGAGCCAGAGAGTAGATTTGAACAAAAAATCGTTATTTGATCCTGGTAATAACCAGAATCACGTATATATTATGCCTAATACAAGTTTTTTAGATATGAAGATATAAGAATATGGTACGGGTTCATGAGAAATTTCTTCCCTGTTTGAATTTTTAGAGTTGGCTCTATCATTTTACATTAATTGCTTTTTTACCTTTATATTTTCTGCTAAATACTTTATTTCTTACCCATGTTTTGGAATATTATCAAATGATAATATGATAATATTCAAAAATTTGTGCTTGACTTCTGGGTGGTACTTTTCCTCCATGGACGTGGACTATAATTTTAGTGATTTTTTAGATAGGCTTGACTATCTAAAAAAGACTAAAATCTAAATGAATATTTCGTTAATGTGACTAAAATATAATATCAACTATTTTGCCACAACAAGATCCTATTTCTTATCTGTCCCAGGTCTCAAAAAGGTCTCGAATTCATTCTTTATAAGACCAGTTGATAAATCTGAACTGATCCAAACAATCAGTGGTATCAAAAGCAAATCTTTCTGTATTAAAAGTATGCATATTTTCTTCCTCTGTCATGGGAAGCTGTACTAGAGATATTAACAAGGATATTTAATGTAGTGGTTTCTCCTGGATTTCTACATCTTTATTCCGTTGGCCAAATTTTGGTTCATCCACTTTCGGGGTCGATTTCTCAACCCCAGGACAAAACGGTGCCCTAATACTTATCAACTCCTACGCCCGAAGCCGTTGGTCAATAAGTGGGGGACTGCTTATACCGGCAATCACTCGGTGAAATTTTCGCCATATCTGGGCTACCCTCACTTAGTTTAGCCTGCAAGTCAATGCAGTTTAATTTAGTCAATTTAGGGAGGTGGTCCGAAAGGCTGCGAATAGTGCGGCTGCGTTGGGGAGAGTGATGCCGAACATTGGAGGACCCAAATCCGAAAGGAGAAGGGCCTTACACGGTGTTGTACAGTCTATCGTTCTCTACGCAGCACCAGTCTGGAGCGAGGCGGTAGGGATAACGGCCTATAGGAGTCTTATGAAACGAGTAGACAGAACAAGTCTGTTGCGAGTGGCATGCGCCTACAGGACTGTGTCTGCGGCAGCCTTATGGACCATCACTGGATGTGTTCCGTTGCATATTTTGGCGGTGGAAAAAAAAAAGAGCTTTATGAGAGAAGAGGCCCAAACCTTACTGTGGCTGAGAGAAGACAGGTAAGGGAAAGGTCAGTTGAAAGATGGCAAGAAGAATGGAACAATACGGAGGATGTGGCACAGTGGACGAAAATGCTGATCCCTAACATAAGAGTTTGGGTGGACTGTGACCACAGGCGATTGGATATTTCCTGACGCAGGTGCTCACAGGACACGGGTGTTTTAGGGACTACCTGTATAGGATCGGTAAGGCTGATACAGATGAATGCCTATATTGTGGATACTCGGACACTGTGACACATAACGATGTTAGAATTGCAGCAGATGGATAGTGGAAAGGAACAGAATGGAGAGAGAGACAGGTGTGAAGAAAGACAGCTGGACCAACGGCAAAGGTAGAGTGAATGATGCTAAAAGGTGAAGTTAGAACAGTGGGTCACACTTTTTGAGTTAGAATGCGTGAGTTTGACTGTGGGGAAGGAGAAAATGCCCTTCTGAGAATGATGATGCCGAAATAGGAGTGTGGATGTGTATGAATGGAGAATGAATGAATAAAGGTAGTGCTTCGGAAGTGATGCCGGCCTTGGAGTACGAAGAACGAATCCTGCATAAGGTCGGTCAGGCGGCGTCCTGGACTGAGATGTCTTTTGAAGATAAAAAAAAAGAACCTGTATCTGAAAGACCATATTATTCAGTGGAAGAGTTTCTTAACGAATAACTAAGAAATTACAGTACGTTTAGGTACAAGCAACTAAAGTATTTTTACTTATATTTGGGTATTACATGCAGCAACTTAAACTTATCAGTTCGTAAGGTTTTATTATGCAATTTGCAATTTAGTTAAATTTTGCAATGGATTGTATATTTTATTATCTTTTATTTTGTAATATTGACGAAATATAATTGTAGTAAATTTTAATTGTTATTGTTATTTTTTTGACTTTTTGTAGTGACACTTTTTCAGTAACAATACAGCATATTTCTATTCCTATCCTAATAGAAAAAGCTACCATATATGTTTCAATCGAATGTAACTTTTTATAGTGCAGCTAATCATGTAAATAATCGGTTTTTTCACCTCGTAAAACATACAACGTTCAGGATGGCTATAAATATTAATAATAACGCCACGCGCTTGTAATAATATCATTGTGTATACGATGGTATACCTAAAAAGCCCGTCGGATATCCGGTTGAAATTACGGCGTCATCATGACAACAATTGAAACCACAATCTTGCCAACGATAGCGATAACCTCACACTTTTCACAGTATTTACAAAATGCGACTTTGTTCTCGGCATACAGGGAGATACGAATTATCCTTAAAATTGTGTGATTTACTGCTTGTCATAAATCGTTTTAAAGTCCAAGTCGGTAAAAATAATATGATGGAAATTAATAAGAATGTATACAGTACCAGTACCTGGCCAAATTATTAAACCAAGCAAAGAAAAATTTACTATAAATATCAAGTTATTTCTCTCATAATTATGAATATATTTGAAAAAAATTACTGTTTTGTTCTTTTTTGTGAATATTAACTCTTACGTAATTAAACTGTACTAAAAAAGTTAACTTTTATTTATTAAAAAAGTATAATTTTTATAAAACAGGGATAAATTTTGTATGTTCGCCTTTGGCTGCTAAAAGAGCTTGAACACGTCGAGGCATGCTCCGATACAGGGTTCGTATGTTCTCTGATACAGGCTTGAATAGTTTCCTGGAGGAGAGGATTATGTTTCCACTCACAGATGAGCGTTTCAAGTAACTCCCTTTTATTAGTAATATTTTTCTTCGCAATCTCATTCTTCTTTTCTTCGCAAGAACATTAGAAGGCACAGATTAAAGCAAAAATCTGAATTGGTTTTCGAAAATTAGTTTACGGATTTTAATATCAGATGTCGCTATTTGCGTCCATACGAAGCCATGTTAAAGTTGCTTCCTAAGACATGAGAGATTTATTTTCACGTTCAGAGCTACTGTGAATAGACGTTCTGAAGAGCTCTTTTAGGGCGAATTACGTATAAGCGGATACACAGACGCACTATACGTGAAATCAAATCTTAACTGTCTTTTCCGCATATATAAGTTTTATTTCTCAAACTTACCTTATTTTTAGCTAATATTCGAAAATAAAATACACGTGCTACACTAACAACATACTCCAAGATAACTTCAAACAAAACTGCTATTTATGCAAACAACCGATGGGTATATCAGCAACACACAATAGACAATTGAGGCGTTGAGAACCAGAGCGGACCATTCACATAAGAACTTCATTTGAGATAAATGCGTTTAAAAAATGTTCGATTTTTCATAATTTTTTTAATACTGATAAAATCATTTTAACAACGCTTAATTTTTGGTAAAATCATAAGAAAAGGTAAACCTTTGCTGCACCACTAAAAATATACCACAATGTGCACTAAAGAAGAAGTTTTTGTGGCTTAATCCACTCTGGCTTTAATAAAAGTTTTTGTTCTTCCGTAGTGGACCAAAACCAAAGACACATACTTTAATTTTAATATCATTTTATTACAAAATAAACACTTATGGCATAGATTAACTTAAAAAAATCATAATTTGTTAAAATATTACAAACTTGCATCAAAATTTTTATCAACTATGGGCAGTTCATCGTGCGCTCCTAATGAGCATTTTAAAGACTGAAAGAAGTTATGATAGATGGGTGGAATAAATTCGGTTAACTGTAAAAGATCTTTCTTTTTGGCGTCGGTTATACAATTTCCATTTGGGTACAACAGAGGTAACGGTCTTTGGAAATCTTCCATAACCACATTTCTTTTTTGAATGCTAAATTTTTGTACAGCATGACACTCACTGGTGCCATATTTAAAATATACAACAAATGGGTCTTCTTTTTTTATTATAATACAATGCATTTTTAGCCATTCTACTTTTGAGGATTCTAAACTTATTTTTCTGTTTGTAATAAGTTTTTCCAACCCCACGGTAGAGTAAAAGTTTTCTTTTTCCATTAGGACTACTCTAAATGGATTTTTTTTCTTTGCTCCTAATACGACATCAATCCAGTTATTGGGAACGTAAATATTAGGAAAGAATTTTTTATTTTTTTCAATAAGTCCGAAGTCCCTATCACACGAAAGAAAAGAATGACCGCTAACCAAAAAATTATGTTGAATTTCTTTTACGACAAATTCTTGAGAATGGACAATATAGTTGCAAATTAAAGTCATTTTGATATTCCTGTTCTGGCCTCCGCAGCCATCAGAATACATTATAACTTTTTTGGTCTTTACATTATTTTTAATATAGTACATCAAACATGATCCCACCTCTTGGGCTCCACGAGATGCAATCGATTCATCCCATATAAACATGGTGGCTTCATTATTCTGCAAATTATGAACTCCTAGACAGAATGTCCATAATTGCCTCTTATAATAAGTTATGCCGGTAGAGATGACAGGTGTAGGTAGGGTTTTCATAAGATCAAAGGCGATAACTGTAACATCTTCCTTCGATGGAATTTTTGCATCCTGATCCATAGCATCTCGTAGTTGTTGGGCTTTGCGCTGGTGAAGTTCTAGTTTCAAAGTTAATTCCTTCAGTTTTGTTTGATCTACTTCATATTTTATTTTATTTCCTAAAGAATCGCAAGTTTTGCAGGAGTCTACAATGGGCGGATGAAAATGTATATCAAATTTACTGTTAAATATATCACGAAACTTATGTTCTGACACGTAATTAACTGTTTTTTTCTTATATTCACTGTAAAGAATTCGAATGTTTAGCTCTGGACCAAGATATTTTCTGACTGTTTTATGCCTAGAGTAATGGGAAATATAGGTTGGAAAACTTTCAATGAACTTGCAAACATCATCAATTTTTTTCACAGGAGTTTTATTAGCAGGGGGATGGCGCCCTCGCTTATCCAATGGAACCATCAAGTCAGTTTTTTTCTTAAGAGTTCTATCAAGTTTACCGTCTGAAACCATAAGAACCTTTTTAAATAAACTTTTACAGATTTTTACATCATTTCCTTGGTTATTGGGTAAATAATATTCTCTCGTAAGGCTTTTCGATTTATTAGTAGGAATAGGAATGCCACTGTTTTTAGGGGTGTAATGACGGGCAACTGGTTTAACTTTAATTTGAGAAAATATGTATCCAGTCTGTAAATCGAAATTTGCAAGCCCATAAAATTTATTATAAATCTCTTTTTGCGTTTCTGGGCTAAATAATTTATAGCAATTTAATTTACAGCAATTGTTCACGTAACAAAATAGTTTAGCGGGAACAATGTGACCGTTTACATTAGTGTATTCCTTACCAGTAGCCCGCAAAAATTTTCTTTGATTTTTTTTCCATTGGTCCTCGTTCCTGATCCGCTTTCTTGATTTTGGTTTCTTTTCGTCCAACAAAGCTTCATCACCATTGTTAACCATTTCAGACTGGGCCTCCGCACCCACAAATGTCCTTAATTGTTGTTGCTTGCGTTTCACATTAGGCTCCGTGTTATCAAGACTGCTCTCGGACTCTACATCAGATGGCTCATATTCGTCAGAACTGCCATTATCTTGATAATTTGCGGGTTCACAATCACTATCTGAATTTTCATGTTCTAAAAGTGAGATTAGCGATAGTTAAATTCGAAATATTTACGAAAAAAAGCAGTAAGACTTACCTTCTATTTTTTGCCTTGTATGTACATACGAACAACTAGGTAATGCCATATTTTTCAAATTAAACTGCGTACCCAAAAATGTCCCTAATTTTTTCTGGTTGCGTTTGATATTAGGCTCCGTGTTATTAAGGCTGCTCTCGGACTCTAAATCAGATGGCTCATATACGTCAGAACTGCCATTATCTTGAGAATTTGGGGGTTCACAATCACTATCTGAATTTTCGTCATGTTCTAAAAGTAAGGTTAGCGATGGTTACATTCGAAATATTAACGAATAAAAGCAGAGAATAACTTACCTTCTATTTTTTTGGATGTACGTACATACGAACAAGTAGGTAATGCCATACTTTTCAAATTAAACTATGTACCTAATGCTAAAATAGTCTAAATAATAATACACACAAAACCACGTGTAATTTATATCGAACCAAACAGTAAACAATAATCGAACTCACTGCCAGAGTGGACTAAGCCACATAATCCAGTATGGCATCGACAAATTATTCAAACCCACCGACTGGACCAAACTTTTCAGTAGTGGCATCTATTAAAGAATAGTAGTAGGTCGCTTAGTCCATTCTGGCTTTTAAAAATAAGCTTTCTGCTTATGAAAACACGTATATTGCATTTTTTAAGATTTTGTGGGATGGTCCGCTCTGGTTCTCAACGCCTCAATTTACATCTAAGAACGAACGTTCCCAAGAGGGAATAAGATATTTATATTTTGATAGGGTTAAAGCGGCTCATATTAAATATGGCTATTTACAAAATAGCCTCCACAGTAAACATTTGGAAGAGTCCATTTAAGTTACGAGGGAGTCGTTATACAACATTTAAATATCAATTTTAAAAATATTAATATAAAATATATCAACATAAAGTTGAATTGTACTTTACAATTTTTAAAATCATCCTATATTTACTACGTTTAAAATATGTGGTTATTCTTATCAGTCTTCGTCTATTAGAAACTTTCAAATTCGTGGTTATTCGTCATAAAATTATACAGCTACAGCTTTCAAGAAATGTACATAAATGCAAACTAACCGATAATGAAATCTTTTTTTGGAATAACAATGCCTATTATATTGTATTTATAATAAACCGTATATGGTCTTCACCTATCAGTGACTAATTAAAGACGGACATATCTTCGCAGCGACTGTGAATCATTTAAGCTGACGCCAGTAATTATCTCTCAAGACAAACATCCTACAATTCCAACAAATACATATTGTTTTCTTTGAAGAGGAAATGACTTTTTTCTGCTAACGGAGTTTTAATATTTGTCTAATAAAAATTAGACAAAACAAAACATAAGTTTTTTGATGGGAGTGCCCAAAGAAACGCAATATATTTAAATATTGGTCATTTCAACAAAGTATTGAGCAAAATAAGCAGAGAAGTTAACCAAAAAGTGTAAAAACAGGTCAATAAAACACAATTTAGAACTAAATTATGATTAATGCTTATGTTAGCTGAAGTTGGCATCGCACATGTAATACTTGTTTATAATATTTAACACTTTTGATCAGTGGCGGCTCGTGACATCTGCTATAGGGTGTGCTGCATGAACCACGGTCAATATAAAATAATAGAAATAGAATAACATACGAAAACAAAAACAATAAAATTAGCTTTAATACTAATTAATAGTAACTAATAACGACATGCTATAAAAATCTGATTAACTTACATTTATTGCATTTTTCTAAATTGGAAATTAATACGCCGGTCCTTTTTTGTCGCAAACTTTTCGATTACTTTATCGTTAAAGTTCGGTATTGAAGCGATGAACTTTTTTTCTATCGAGAGTGTGGAAAGGGCTGTTAATCTGTCTTCGCACATTGAATTTCTTAAAAATGTTTTGATCCGTTTTAAAGTTGAAAAACTACGTTCAGCTTCTGCTGTGGTCATTGGCGTAGTCACCAGAATTTGTATCAACTTTTTGGTTTCTGTTAATGTGTCCTCTAAATTATTAGAAATTATAAATTTTAGTAAAGGCACTGCACCTTTTAATGTTCTACACTCGATATTGGAATACAAAACTGACAGTTCTGTTCGCAAACGGTTTTTATCAAAGAAGTTATAAGCTGTACAAGTTAAATCCAATTCATTTTCAGGAAACTTATTATTATATTTTTCGAAATGTTCTGAAGATAAAAGTGTTGCGGCAACTAGATGATTTGTATATGCAAACCGTTCTTTTGCATTGTTTATAATAACATCACAAACTTCTAGACAGGCAATACGGTGATCCTGTTGGCTGTTATTTGGGCGTTTCCTTTTTTGGACACTAGGCGCCGCATTTAAATTTGAAGCTTGATGTATGATAGGGTCTATTTTATTTCGGACATTGTTAATACTTTGCTCAAAAACATGTATAGCTTTCTGTGCTTCGGTTGGGTCCATGTTCTTTTTTTGAAGATTATTGTACAAAACGTCAACATGTGGCATAATATAATGAAAAACAGTCAGCCAGAAAGTAAAATTTTGATCTTCCAGAATACGTCTAAGTCCTCTTGCTTCCTTGGAAGTAATAGCATTTGACTCTTCTTCTAGTTGCTCCATACACTCAATAATAAAGTCTCTATATTCGTAAACGACATTTACTGTACGAATATTGAAATTCCAGCGTGTAGGGATTGAACGAGGAATATTTTTTCCAACTATTTGATTTAAGACAGCTATTCTTTGAGGTGAATGACTAAAAAATCCAGGTATATCATGTAAATCTCCAAAAAATACGCGTACTTGGGAATTAATAGAACATGCTCTTGACATTATTAGATTCAATTGATGGGCGTAACAGTGCACAAAATGAGCAGTTTCATATTTTCTCTTAATTATTGTTTGCACTCCGCCATGTATCCCACTCATAACAGCTGCTCCGTCATAACTTTGTGCAATGAGCTTATTTTTGTTATTCTTTAATATTGGGTCTAAAACATTCAAAATTGTGTTAGCTAAGGTTTCAGCATCATGTTTTTCTGGAAGCAAAAAAGTCCAAAACCTTTCAACTGGAGCACCGTTTTTTACATAACGAAAAACAATGACCATTTGAAATTTCATAGAAACATCCGTTGTCTCATCAGCTATCACTGCTAAAAATGGGGCTTCATTGATTTCGTTTAAAATCTCCTCAGCGTATACTTCTAGCATGCAATCCAAAATATCATTTTGTATTGTTTTTGAGGTACCTTTGAAAATTGTCGCATTTGTAAGGTGTTCACTAAGTGTTTTATCAAGTTCAGCAGAAAAATTCACTAAACCACGAAAAATTCCAGGGTTATCTGATGTTTCAGATTCATCGTGTCCTCGTAAGGCGAGCTCAAAAGCCCCACAGAATTTTATACAGTCAATTATTTTTGACAAAACATACCTGTTTTTCGTCACCTCTTCATTGTGTTTTTGTATATTTATCCAATAAGCAGAGTCAAGTTGGGCCTGTATATTAAGTTTCCCAAATAATGCAAATCGCATTTCATTGTTCATATGAGTTTGCGTGTTTTCATGCTTCTTTATTTTTTCACTTAAATGCACTAGATCCCGCACTCCTGTCTCGCGCCACAATTTTTCCTCTTTATCTGCGCCGAATAATGCACACGGAAAACAGAAAAAAGCATTTTTTTCGGAACATCCACAAATCCACTGATTTCGTAGATACATGTCTTTATTAAATTTACGCGTATATGTTTTTCCACGGCTTTTACCGGACACTTCAATATTAAGATCAGGCATAGGACGGCCACGTTCTTTTATAATCAACTGTTGTTGATAGTGAAGTTTTTGAAATTTATTTACACCTAATTTAAATTGAAACTCCATTGTTTTAAACACGCTCGAACAAAACAAATTAAACAAAATTGTAACCTAAGAATTTCTAAACACGGCACAGATGCAACGGTCACGAATAACTGTCGTGAATTGCAGCTCGCAAACACATTTCCGAGGCCGTTAATCAGCCGATTGCCGAAGCACATCGGCTAAGATCGCCGTTTGCCTAATAAATGCATTTTACCGCTGCCAGTGTTTCGGTTGTTATCGACGCGGCTTCACTGGAGCAGCAAATACGTAAAAAGATTGCTTCACTGGAGCACCAAATACGTAAAAAAATTATACGGTTTCACTAGAGGAGTAAATACGTAAAAAAAATAATATTAATCATCGTTGTTGGTGAATTATTATTAACAGTTTATGTTTAATATGATAATATGGCAGATTTGAAATAAAACTATATTAATTATTCTTTAATAATTAAGATTTGCTATGGTTGTTTGGTAGTTCTGCAGCTCAGCAGCACATAAAGAAAAGCCGCCACTGCTTTTGATTACCAGACCCAAAATGTGGTTCCTTCTCTTTCTCCAATGATACTACAGCCCCAATCGGGCCATTGCTTCCTTTAAACTTGCCAACCTCCAACTTTGCCAAACTCGCGCATCATATATCTAAAAATACTAGATAGTCTTAAGGATGGCCGATGGAATAAAGAAATCGGGAATTGGCGGCCATATGAAACCAAAATACCATCAAAAGACCACAAATGCGCTGGAGCGACGGACCAATGTGGAAACATCTTACAAACAACAGAGATGAATGGGGAGAATTAGGAAAGGCCTATATTCGGCAATCCGAATACAGAGAAGGGCTTAAAAAAATTAGCGAGAGCTCTTTAGACCATCGAGCAAAAAGACAAAAGAGGGAATGTAAAGGTAGTTGGAGCGAAAATATTGTTAGACAGGAAGTGCGATCTTTAGAGGCCACATTAAACAAGGAAAGAGAGTCTCTCTCCTTGTTTGACATCAAATTTAGTTGGGTTATGTTATTGTTTGTCCCAAATGTCACATGAAATCTTATTTATATTGAAGTTTTTTAACAATTGTGTCGCATTTTAGACTATTACCGTTAATAATTAATTAAAACTTTCTCGTCTAAGACACATTCTGAAAAATATTATATAGCTACAGTTAATAAGTGTCGGAAAATTTAAATTTGGCGCATTCGCATTTCCGGATATGTCCGCCATCAGAGGACACTTTTTTGGTCTCCTTTTCCTAAGGATTAGATTCCCTTTTTTGTCTTTTTGCTCGATGCTTTAGACAAATGCGGAATTTGGTTAAATACTGTTTCTTTCTTCGATTCTAGAGCTGCCTGACGAATTCTCGACAAAGTCGAAACACGTCGTGCCTTACTGTGAACGAAGACAGACATTGACGAGAAAAGTGCAATAATCTAAACATTTCATCCCATTTTTAAAGCAACTGCAAGATTTTGAGCAATTTTTTTTCTATTTTTCTTCTTCTTCGGCTTTTTCCCATTTTGAGTTCGCCGTTTATGTCCTCCACAGCACTGTATGTTTCCCATCTTGTAGCAGGTCTTTCTCTCGGTTTTCTTTCAGTCGGGTCCCAGTCCAATATTCTTTTCGATCACCTATGCTCTAGCATCATTTACACACGAGAATTTTCTGTCGCATAGGGATGGCTGTTGCGCCAGTTAAGCACACCTCTTCTAGTAAATGTGGCGTCATCGGTAAATAAAATTTTATTATACAACATTGCATCGTCCAAATGCCGCCCTATCATAAACTGGCTAAATCGAAGCATTGTTGGAAAATCGTGTGGTAAAAGACTCTGTACTGGACTAAAACGATACGGATACAGATTTTCTGTCAGTATTATTCTTGACGACGTAGATTTGCTTATATGTACTAGAGGCCCCAGAAACAAGCCTTGTACTGGCTTCTGGATCTTCTGCAATACGCAAAACAACTCCTCCTCCATATCCGCATCAATTACTCTCGGTCTTACAGCATTCCTGTTTTTAGGATGAAATGACCCTGTTTCGTCTAATTTTTCGAACAATGATCTAATAGTTTTATGGTTTGGTTGCCTTCTATTGGGATAAAGTTCATAATAGCGTTGAGCTGCTTTACGAAAACAAAAATTTTCCTGGGCATACAAACAGATCATATCGCGCATTTCTACATTAAAAAATTGACGTGGCATTTTACCTTTATCTTAAGTAGTTTATAACAAACTTAATAAGTAACTTATAATCGAATGTTACTTCATGTTTTTTTCTTAGAATGTTTATATAGGTTGGACAAAAAAAATTATAATTATATAATTATAATTATAAAAATAATAGCAAGATACCAAATTTCACTTAAATCGGTTAAACGGTTTATTATTAGTATTAGTAGTAAAATATATAGAAACGCGAGAAAGAATATGTTGTGAAGCAAACAATAAGGCTGGAGAAGAACGAATACTGGGAGAAAATGTGCAGACATAGACAATACAATAGGGTATAATAGATCAACGGAAGCATGGAAAAATATCGAAAAAACCTTTTGACCCTTTTTAATGGTTTTTGCTAATTTTACAATTTTGCTTTATCTCGTAGGAAATTTAATTGAAAAAATTTTTTTGTCTGCACAAAATTGATCTAAAATGTATAGCTGTCGAGTTTTAGCAACAAAAAAAAATATGAATTTTTTTTTCAAAAATTGTTTAATAAAATGTAAACCAGTTCACCTATATATTTGTATTCTAAGCGGTCTCTTTCATATAGCCGACAATCCTATTTATAGGTAGGACCCAGGGCCACCTATTCCGAAGTACAAATTCGCGTTAACCTTGCGCAGCTACGTCACTTGCAGCTTAGTATTCACATTGCTCTTAATTGTATACATAAGCACTCGTAATTTAGTCATCCTAAATATGGATATTTTGCATATTATTTTACTGTCTTCATACATTTTAAATAAAAACGAATGTTTATCATGTTTTCTTAGTAAAATATATTTAATTTTTATGCGAATTAGAACAAATAAGGTATTAGTACAAAAAGATAGCTACTTATTTAGGTACCTACATACTTTCACTTTTTATAAACTTTTAAGAAGGAACAAAATTTTTATATTATGCATAATTGATAAATACATTAACTTTAAATAATTAAAACAACCGTCACTTACAGAAGTTAGATGCCAATTTTCAAAATAAATATTACGATCGCCTTAATATTCTTGCTAAATAACTATATATAAAGTAGTTTTAAAACAATTTGCGTTTAAAAATATAAAACTATATATCTTATGTAATAGTTTTTTCTATTTTTTTTTAGTACGTGCTAAAATAATTTTTTTATTAAAATCTTTTATACGGAAGTACATACGCGATCGAAAAAATATTTTCTTAGCATCTTGAGGACAATCAATATTAACACTTGCGGATAACAGACTTGAAATATATTGTTTGCCAGTAAATATGGTATCTCCATTAAAGTTTTGAAAAATTTGCTCTAGTTTTTCCAAATGAGCCAAAAATTCGTTTGAAGGTTTACATAGTCCACCTTCTGTCAAATGATTGGTCCAGGTGTAAGACGTCGAACTTGGGTTAGCTAAATTTGGTAACTTGCTTTTAAGCTTGCTACAAATAAATCCTCCTAAATGTTCTAGTCCATCATATCTTAAATCATCGAGTTCTTCACAGAGGACTATGTCATCTCCATCCGTGGGATTGGTGTCAATGATTGTTTTTTAAGGAAGCTTTTCTATCATACTACCGCTCATAGTTAATGTAGGAGTACCATCGTCTTCTACATTACAGTAATCTGAAAAAGCACCTTCATCTTTTCCCATTAAATAAGAACGCAGTCGGTATTTAAAATCTAAAGAAGTTGGATGATCGTTCAAACCACCTTTTGCTCTTATGACTCCAAAAAAATTCTCCAAGGGATCTTGGTTTAAGCGCCTCGTCAAAAGGTAGTTCATATTATATCGTTTGCCTACATCTTCAAGCAGCAACTGCAGAGCTTTATTTGATATAAGAATACCTACAATGTTTTGTAAAATGTTATAAATGTGTTTTTACTTTGATATACTGTTTAACCTTTTTGGAATGGAAGCAACGATTTCTTGCCTTTAACGCGCATTGTTGAAATCATGTCAGACATTCTATTTAAAATATCATTTTGGGCTTCTAACTCCAAACCATAAACCCGGTTTCTGGTTCGAGTGTCGCTCACAATTAAATACGTCAAACCAATCGTTCACCTATAACAAGTTAAAACAAATTAGTAATTGATGTTTACCTTACAAATTGTAACACTTACTAATTTAAAAAGATCTGCCAATTGTGTCAAATTTGTGTCTTGATTAATGAGACCAAGCATGCCTCACCTACTAATCGTCTTCGATTCCGTATGGGAGAATAATTTTGCAGCATGTGTGTTTGTAATGTTTTTGTTTGTCTGTTTTGTGGGTAATTTTTAAATCAGAACCTGTCGTTGCATCGAGAATAGATTCAACACAGTCCTTATTCAGTTCTAGTCCATTAAAAATAAATCCTTCATCCACAAAATGATTTCTGATAAGCTTTAATAGGTGTGGCACGTCAGCAAAAACATAAACATTTTGACCATTGTGTGGGTTTTTAAAATAAGGTTTGGATTCTGTAATTTCCAATTCTGTGTGCAGTCCCCTATTTCTACCCCCTAAATCACAAACCATGGCTACTACTTGGAAACCTAGTGAAAATTTGTAAGTAAATATGAGTGCCTAAATATGGTATGCTGGTATTCACCTGCTTCTTCTACAAATGTAATAATCTCAGATAGAATAGAAAAAGTCATTTTTGTGTCATAATTGTAATAGACAGGCTGTTTCCACTATTTAAATAAACCTGTCAGCATAATTTTTAAAGAAACCTGTCAGCAGTTGATGTTTAAGATTTACATAACAATCAGTCTCTGTAAAATGCTTTGAACAAATATAAGCCGTCTTTGGGTTAAATTTATCTTTCCTACCGGTAGCACCCACTGTTTAATAGATTTTCCTCTTTAGGGAAACGAAAAAACCTCGTGTCAGGGCAAGGATTTCGCTTGCTCTGGTTATTAGAGGAACAGCCAAGTACCGCGCAACGCATATTGTAAAAATTAAAAATATAATTGTGAGAAAACTCCGAAACTGATAACTGCACTCTTCGGTTGCTAGTTTCTGACTAATGCCGCTACGCTGCCACTGACGTCACTCCCTGGCCGAAGGTCGAGCGACCGTGCGCAATATGTTACCTCTGTAGTTTATTATACCATGGGTAGGACCCATCATTCATAAAAATGTTTTACGGAAGAAAAGTCTTTGATGGACTACACGTCATGTCTATTATAACCAATCAAATTGGCCGTGTCGGCTTTAATATGAATAGTTCAATGACCTTAAATATTGCAGTGATCCATTTCCTTGATACGCGAACTAGATTTCACATCAATTAGTATTTATAGGTCAAAATGCGAAACCTACAAATCCAATCGTGATTTTAACAATATTCTAAGGACTGGATACACTCTTAAAAATAAGCACGAGATTTATAGTTCCATATTTTGTGTAGGTTGTGGATTATATTAGTGTGTCGGGTAAGAATAAACGTTTAACATGACTGGAATGGTGAAAAATATTAATAATCTATTATATCTATATAATCTATAATATATATAATAATAAAGGTTTCTGCTTAATTTTCGACCTGAACATAAATTTCCAGATTCCATATCTAAGGAGTGGAAAAAGGCATGTATGTATCATAAATTCATAAAATGAGAAACTAAACAGAATATTCTGACTATATAAGCATATCCCCGACAATTATTTTAATCCTCCTATATCGGCGGTGCCCAAAGGTTTGATCTCGACAGCTTCTTGAATCGATCACGACAGAATTCAAAATTAAACAGGCCCTGGTCGGAAAATTAACCAAATTTCTGAGGCAACGCGACCACGCGACGTTCAATATAGTACAATAAGTTGCGGCGACGCATGATACAAAGAATAACAGGTATGATACTCACGAGCGCAAAATTGGGACAAGTGAGTTCGCGCATTACGTCACAATGAGAGTGATTTTAAATATTCCCTGTGAGAACATATTTTAAGAACATAAACCCTATTTTGGATTTATTATATTAAGTACTGACTCAATAATTATTATTCTTCGTCTTTTAGTGCCTCTCCTATCGGAGATTGGATATCATTATGGCGATTCTAATTTTATTTACTTCTGTTTTGAATAAATTCGTTAGCGGTACAGCCAAACCACTCTTTTAAATTTTTCATCCAGGACATTCTTCTACGGCCTGGATTTCTGCGTCCTTGGATTTTTTTCTTGCATTATATTTTGTAGGAACGTGTACTTTTGTCCTCTCATCAGGTGGCTAAAGTGTCCAAGTCTTGGTCAAGTGTAAGTATTCAAGTCAAGTAAGGTCTTTTTTATATTCAGGATCGTTATTCTGGATATCTGGATAACTTCTGGATCGTTATTTATTCTGCGTATTACCTCTTCATTTGTAATTTTATCCACCCAACTTATTTTTAGTATGCGGCGGTAATAATTATTAAACATACGTTATTTATACCTTCTTAAACAACAAATATTCTCCATATAAAGTAGGTATACCTACAAAGCCTCTATGACTTCTAAAATATTCCTAATAATAATTGTTTCACACTAAAAAGCGTACAAATCAATTTAAATCTCACATAAAACCTACAATAAGCTTAACAAAGAAGCCAAAAGCTAAAAAATTGATAAAATTCTCCTTATAAACAGATATATTACAATAACGGCCACTCTCATTGTGACGTCAAGAGTAAGGGGATCTGCTGACAGTGACCTGCGCAATATCATACCTGTTATTCTTTGTATCATGGCGGCAACGGAGCATTTTGTCAACCTTTATTAAGTTACGATAAGTAGAAGTTAAATGATCAATATAAATATTTAAAACGCAAAATGAGTGTGTTGAAAAAAAAAAAAAAAAAAAATATATATATATATATATATATACTACTTTAATAGTAAATGCAAGGAAAAATTTTTGTTTGTGTTCAAAAGTGCGTTTGCTTTGTCGATCTCCAGTGGTACTGCTCAAACGCGGGAACTTAAAAGGGCATTATAAAATCCTACATAAAAAGTATAAAAATGCTTTTCCACTCTATTTTGAAACTTTTTAATTTTTTGAAGATTTTTTGTTAAAAACTTTGACTTTTCTTATATTAAAGAGATCATTTCTGTCCAAAATAAACTACCTATTACAGATAATTTCATATATACATGTCAAAGGCAAACCAAATTTTGGTCTTTTGTATTTATCATTTACAATAAAAGAATTTCGTAAATCTACGTATTTTAGTATCTAGGCTCAAGCCTAGTTGTAGTAGGCGGTAGTAAAAAAGAAAAAGTGATCTGGTTTCATATTTGGAAGGGTCTGTCTAGCTGACCCTACTTATTAAAACAAACGATTAGAGAAAAAATCAAGTACAAATCAGGAAAGCCATCTCATTTTTAATGCGCATGATACTGTACCTGTTAATAAATTAATACAAGATATCTTCCCATGGGACCCGAACCATCGAACACTCACCTGAAAAAAAAAATAAACGACTTCAATACACAGTGACAAACTAGTGGTTGCTTAAATACTACATTTTGAAGTTTTTATTGTAATATCTATCATTATTTATCCATTATAATTTCGGTAAAAACAACCAGAAACAATATTATTAGTAATAATCTTAAAACTTTAAGAACTAAGGATGAATCTACTAACTAAAAACATTTTTTAAAGTGTCCTTAAAGAGATAACTTTTATCTAGATGATTTTAACACTACAAAATCTAACAGAAGTCTATTAAGACACCCTTTGTATTTTTTGTTTGTCGTATATTCTTCTTGTGTTTATATTTACGAACTGTTAACACCCTTAAAGCCAATTCGGTGAAGAATTTGTGTGTAAAGTAAACTATAAAGAGTCTTTTAAAATAGTAAATAAGGAGTTAATTGTTTTATATTTGAATACATAAAATTTGAAGTACCATATCTTGTAAATTTTAAAAATAGAGATTTTTTATTATCGCCATAAATAGAGATTTTATTGGTATACTTATATTTCTCAAATATATGCTTTTCGCATCGTTCATTTTATTTTACTCCCAATTATCAGGCTCAGCAGTAAATCATTATCTCATGATTACATTTTAGTTTATTTCTTGATTGAGGATTCAATGTTGTCATCCAGCGATGAGCAGCTTTTTTACGATCAGGCCAAAAGCTGTAAGATAAAAATTTGGACAGATCATATTTTTTTATTAAAAAATATTCCTAGTAAGGGTAAGTATATTTATATCAAATTAAATACGATATATGAAGCTGCGACTGTATAAAAATCTATATTAATAAAAATGAATCGCTGAAATGTTTGCATGGGCATCACTTCAAAGCGTTATACATCATATTAGATAATTCTTTTTTTTGTGTTTTTTTATTATGAGGGAAGGTTTGTTTAAAAGATAATTTTCAAAAAAGTGTAGGGAGTACATATAACAATTTACGGAGATAATTGACAAAAAATAGTTTTTCTCTCATTTTACATCGCAATATAACAAATAGATGGCGCCACACTATGACTAACAAAGGAAGCTATGGCAAAATAAATGTCAGTATTAATAAACGAACGAAACAAATAAAAACGATGAAGTTTCAACATATCAGATTGGAAGATATGTCAATGAGGCGGTTTGGAGTATTTTTTCATTTTTCCATACACAAACGGCATCCCATAGTTAACTTAGCTGATCACCTAGTGAATTGACAACAACTTTATTTCACGAAAGAAAACGCAACGCAAAGTGCTGAACAATCACCAACGACAACGTTGAAATGTTATCTTTTCTTAAAGGGAGACTTTGCAATATATTTATTGATAGGTAGATTAAGGTCAGCGATAAGTCAGAACCTGTTTATTAAAATAAAATAAAACAGAATAAAATACATTAAAATAGAATAAAATGGAATGCAGTAGAATAAAATATGTAGAATACAATAGAACAGAATTCTTCTATTTCAATACATTTGCTGCTGAACCCCCTTAACATTTTGAATTAAATCCCATTGGTGCAATCACCAAAAGGTGCGTAGAAATGTGAAACATTAATAGAAAATAGAAAGACCGCTTATACGTATTTCAACTTGTTTAGGTCTCATCAGAACGACATATGTCGTTCTGATGAGAGTTCTGACTACATGTAGTTGCTCTGCAGATATTTGTCGTTCTGAAAGAGGTTGAAATACGTATAAACGGCTTGCAGATGCCCTGTAATCAAAATTAAATCTTATACCGCCTTTCTGTTTTAGTTCTTTACTCTGTTTCGAGTACCAGAAACTAAATTCACTAAGAATTTTTTACCGTAATGAACGGCATGTGGAATGCAAATTATAGATTCCCTTGCCGACTAATTCATCAATCTGTCTGCTTTGCAAGTTTTAGAAAACACAGTGGTAAAGATTTGAATTTGGTTTCGCCATATAGGAAATCTTAGAATTCCTAGTGTTCTTAATAGAAAAATGTCGATGAGTGAAAATCGCATCAAAGCTGCAATTTTGTACTATTAATTGTATATTTCTCTAAATAAATGTAAAATACATTATCAGTTAAAACCATATATTTTCTTGTCTTCAACAGTGCTTAAATATTGGGAGAATTTACTATTAACTTTCTCAGCACAGCGGGCCGTATAACACAAAGCTTTCATACCTAATTCAAAATAGCCGCAAATTCTGAAATCAAATCGTAAAATATAGGTAATGTATGTCTGAATCGGATTTTGACCAATAAAAATTTGAGAAATAGGATAGGAGCACAGGAAAGAGCTGACAGTAAAAAGGGGTCTTTGGCTGTACCTCCGCTGAGGCTTCAAGGTCTCACGAAAATGTAACAAAATTAAAAGTATTACATGCTCACAAAGAGCTGCCTCATTAGAGAGTCATTGGTCACATTAGAGAGTTTTTTGTTTCAGTCATTAAACGTATTACATGGCGGCTTTTGAAACTTTTTTTCTCCTTTTAAAAAAACTTGTATGGCGAATATGGGGCAAAATAGACATATGTCTGTTTCTTTCCTTTAAAAACTACATGTGGACGTAGTTAAGCAGAAAACGTCCAACCCACAAATTGTTAAAAATGAGTTCTTTACACCAGCGAGCATATAATTTCTTGCTTTATAATATGCAGAAACCGTCCAAGTGAAAACATTACATACTCTTTTAATAATCGTCAAAGTTCTAACCCACAAACTAGGTTAACTGAGATTTTCATTGATAATAAAAAATCCAAGTGGGTTGAATTTTTTCTAAAAAATGTATGTCGATCTAAGTAATCGTGTTAAAAGAGTGGTTAAAACAGGCTAAGTGGGTTGGATCACTTTAACGCTCCATGCGATAACAAAACTACTGTGCATTTTTTTGTGTTAAAAACATCCAAGTGAATTGGATGTTTTCTACTTATAAATTTCGGTATACTTGTTAAAAATAAGAGTATAATCAGAAATCGTCCAAACCACTTGGTATCATTTTACGTTTACTATTTCATTAATATGTTAAAAGTAGTTTGAATCTTCGATTTCGGTCGATAATAAAATTTTATTACGGGAATGTGCCCTATTAATGTTTAAAACGTGCCTTGTGCGTATAAACCCTGGAACTTGGTCGATAAAAATTAATTTATTATAGGTACTCATCTTAAGCATAGTAATCACTTTCCTTTAGTTTTAAGTAAATGTGCCTATGTATTGATAAACATTTCTTTTTATTCAGTTGTGTCTGATTTTTCTGACTGTTCGGTTTAAAAATACTTATTTAATAATAATTATGTCGAAAAGAAGCAAATACATGTGTGAGCTAGCAAAACTTATGGAAAACCAAACAAATAGTGTAATGTCTAGCGTGGAATTTGATTCAAATATTACCAATGTTGAGGTAAGTCGGAAATTTTTTATTAAAAAATAACTATATGTTGTTTACTGATTATTTTTTCGTGGTTTTCGGCCAGATTGAAGAAATAACACAAAACTCTCTTTTTTTTTACGACGTTTCAATTTATTTTGTTACTAAATCTTAAAAAAAAAATAAAGAAAATAGAAGAAAATAGAGTTTTGTGGTATTTCTTTAATCTGGCCGAAAATCACGAAAAAATAATCAGTTTATAAGACACGGCTTCTAAAAGTTTATGTTGTTTACTAAATTTTTAAAATAAATGCATTTTATACATCATTACATAATTTAAATATATTGTAGAATATGGATGATACCAATGTGACAGAATTCTACCGTCACAGCGAACCATCGTCATCCAATAGTCGTATTCGTGAAATGGTTTTAAACGAGAAAACTGGATGTTTTGAATCAGCTTCTACCATAGATTCTGTTGATGATTATGATGTAAGTATTAAATCTTTGTACCTATACTGTTTAGTAAAATGCTTTATAATGCTATTCGCTATATTATTTCTATTTAATGAAAACTAAACTTTGATGTACCTATTGTTACAATCTAAAAGAAAAAATACAACTTCCTTAGGTACACACAATTTTGTAAACACATATGTATTAATCTTATTATACCAATGTTAAATTGATACCTATTATTATGATCATCAATTATTATTGATTAAAGTAATTATACAATAATGTAAAGCATATGAAAATTATTTTTCGATGAGTACCTATAGTAAACTTTATGAAAAAGATTAATTTGAATGAATTGAATTTGTTTTATTTTTTGGTACCTGGTAATTGATTAAAAGTTAACTTCTTTAATTAAAATAGACGCTTTCTATAATTTTTTGAAATTTTTATTTAAAATATTATCTAATAATACCTACCTTTTTATTCTTACAGAATATGTCAATAAGTGATGTCTTTAGTAGCGGTTCCTCTGATATGTTTATACCATCGTCACATGAAGAGAGTTCCGATAACAATGAAAGTTGTGATGATAATCCATTTTTAGCCAGTACATCAGGTCGTCCAAAGAAGGGTAGAAAAAAGAAATTTGCAATGACGCGAGCAACATCAAAGATTAATAGGAACAAAAATGAATCTTACATTGACTACAAAGGAAAATTGAAAGCTGCTAAAGAATTTCAATATGACTACAATTGTAACTGCCCGATGAAATGTTCTGAGTTGATTTCTACAGAGTCACGAAAACAAGAATTTGATCGTTTTTGGAGTCTTGGGTCTTATAATGCCCAAACTATCTTTATTGCCAATAATATCCACGAAATGCCGAAAAAAAGAATGTATGGAAGAAACACTGAAAGACGTCTGTATTCCAGACAATATTCCTTACTTAATCAGCGTATTTGTAGGCAAATGTTTATCAATAGTCTTAGAATAACTCCGTCAAGAGTAACAACAGCTCTGAGAAAGGTAAACAATCGTGCTCCAATTCTTGATCAAAGAGGTAGAAAACAAGGTGGTTTAAACAAAGTCCCTGAAAATAAAATTCAGGAAATAATCAACCAGATCAATAAACTGCCTAAGTACATATCGCACTACTGTCGTGAAAACACGTCTGCATTATTTTTACCGGCACATCTCTCATTATTAAAGATTTATGATCTATACAAATCTGAAGTTCAAAACCCTGTGAAATTTGGTATTTATAAGAGGATTTTTTACGAAAAATTTAATTTGAGATTTAATGTTCCCAAGAAGGACACATGCCAGGTATGTGATTCATTTAAAATAAAACTAGAAAATGAAACGGATGATCATAAAAAGCAACTTTTACAAATTGAACTCGACACTCATCAGGATTTGGCCCAAAAATCACGAGAAACATTAAAGGCAGATTTAAAACGAGCTAAAGATGAGGATAATGTAGAGTGTTTAACATACGATCTTCAAAAAACTCTACCTTTACCCAAAATTCCAACCAATGTAATATATTATAAGAGGCAAGTTTGCTTGTATAATCTCGGTGTATTTTCAGGCAAACGTAATAAGAGTTATTCCTATGTATGGCTTGAAGGAACTGCTGGAAGAGGAGCTCAGGAGGTTGGTTCCTGTATTGTAAAATATTTAGAAAACATAGAAAGTACTGTTGAACATCTTATATTGTGGTCTGATTCTTGTGGAGGCCAGAACCGTAATATTAAAATAACACTCCTCATGGCCAGTCTTCTTCAAACCAGCCATAATATAAAAACTATAACATTTAAATTCCTGATTTCCGGCCATAGTTTTTCTACCAAATGATAAAGATTTTGGGGATATAGAATGTCAACTCAAACGTCAAGAACGAATATATACACCTTTAGACTATATAAATATAATAAATTCATGTCGTAAAAAGTCTCCAATAACAGCTACACAAATGAAAAAGGAATGGTTTTTGAGTACCCACCAGCTCGAGAAGGCCACAATAAACAGAAAAGTTGGCACCAATAAAGAAAAAATAAATTGGTTGGAGACAAAACAAATTATATTAACAAAAGAAAATCCTTACCACATCTTTATGAAACCTAGTTATTTTGGCGATGAAAGTGTATGTTTGGATATTGAGCGACGAGGACGATTAAATACAGAGAGCTTTTCGGCGCTGCTTATGCAACTCTGGCCCAATGGTAAACCCCTGTCAGAGGATAAAATTAACGATATTAAAAGCTATTTACATCTAATTCCTTCAGACGCTAAACCGTTTTATGAAAATTTTACAAGTGCTAATGTAGTCGAAGACGTTGATGGATTTAATGTTCCAGTTCTAGATTTTGAGGTAGATACCCACAATAATTAAAACTTTTTTTAAATTTACATTTACATAAGAAAATCATTGTAATTTTGTTTCTTTGGATCATTAAAATTTTTATAAAAATATGACATTATTTATTTATCTGAAAGATTCCAACCCACATAAGTATGTTTTATCGAAATTTTTTTCGGATTTTTGTTTTTTGTTAAAAACGTCCAACCTAAAATTTTCAAAATAACTTCATTGAAACTTACATTTAAAAGAAATTACAAACGAGGTGCCTACGAGATGAATATCATTATCTTAAAATCATTGCCAGGCGAATAAATTATGCATAGTTTAGCTAGGGCACACTAAAATCTTTTAAACTCAATTTCCCAACAATCACTTTTTTTGGGTTGGACGTTTTCTGCTTAACTACGTCCATGTATAAAGCTTCCTCCAGGTCTGGACGTTCAGCAGTCTTGAGAGTCTGCATCTTGCAAGGCCCAAAGTCAGTATTTAACACAAATTTTACATGTTTTCGCCCTCCTTTTTGTCGTACATTATCCAGTCACTACGTAATATTATTATGTTTTACAACATAATGCATTCATAAGGATGTAATATATGTAGGTATATTAGATGAAATTTTTCTTTAATTAAAAATGTTAAAATCATTTTTAAAAATATTTTAAAAAAATTTTTAGCTATTATTTACAATTTATTATAACGTCACTGTGATCTATGCTATAAACAATTTTCTTGATTATTTCGTGCTAAAATATAAACAATTTTTCATAGAATTTTTCGCTCGATTTAAATTTAACTGTAACATATTTTAAAATTACATTTCTGGAACCTTGATATAATCTATGATAGTTATCAATAATGAAGTGCATTGAGACACGATAGCGATGAATTTAATTAACTAATAAAAGACTTACATAGGCGATACAATGAAAATATAATTTTATTTCTCTTTTAGGATCAATAAAATAAAAAAAATTAGTCTTCGAATTCTTCAGAACCGCATAGCATTACTCAGTGCCTGTCTTGAAAATAGCTTCTCAAATAAACAAGAAAAAACCAACGATAAAATCAACCCGAGGAATTTCACCTGAGTGAATCTATATTTAACCTTAAGTAAATAAAACACATAAGCAGCATACCGGGCTCTCCTGCATGCATTATCTTCCGGGATATTTCAGAGAATAGCATTGCGGTATTAAATTTATCAAAAGAGAATGAGTGATACTTAAAACCCATTTGATTCAGTGAGTCTCAAGTGGAGAATAAATTCATTTTTATGTGACGACAATTAATTTTTATGTGTGGAAAAATTCCGGAATAATTCGACCTAATGCCTGAGCTGAAATTATTGTTGAAAATTTTAAATCCTCATAGCTTCTTCCAGTTGCCAAAAATCTTAATGTTGCAGTTCGGCTTTTATTTGCCGTTATAGCCTGCTGAATTCCTGTGTCTTGCTTTTGTATCAAAGGAGTTACTAAAGATAATAGTTCAAAATACGTAACTTGATCCATTCTCAAGTAATTATGTCAATATGACGGATCAAATCGCAATTCTTCCAGTAACTGACATGAGAGTACGTAGCTCGTTTTTGTAACCAAGCTTTGTCCATTGCGACCTTGGTTTTCATTTAATATGACACCTTTCTTTAACATACGCCGCTAAAAGAACTTTTTTTGATGTCATGTTTACTTTAACCGTACTTCTAAACATCTACTCGTGTATGTCGGCCTGGAGAATACGGGTTTACCTTACTGCAAACATGCAGAGACTTAATTGCCCATTCTTCCTTCTTGGGGATGGGGACTTTTAAAATAATTGATAAATCACTGTAAATTTTATCCACATTTATAACACAAGACCCAACTGACCACGAAATATTAAGACTGTAGGCTCATTTTTTACAATAGTTATTAACATTTATTGAAAATTAAAAATTCACAGGTTTTTTTAAACAGTTTTCTAAATAACAAATCTGAAAATCAATATTTATAAATAGTTATAAAGCTTTAAACGTGTTTTATCAAGTAATTAGGTACCTCCACATTAGTTCAAAATACTTTACTTTTTACTGGTAGATGAAAGTTCTTAAATGGTGCGTTTTTGGCCTTAAATTGTTGATAATTTAAAAATTCCACCCAACCCCATACAGGAAACAGAGGTTTTGGTTATTGAGGTCCATAACACTCAAAAAATGGTCAGATATCTGGCCGGATCAAAAAGTCACGGGAATACACCTTACTTCAATGGACTATAAAGAAGAAAAATATAAATCTTTTTTTTATTGTAGTAGGTATTTATAATGTGATTTTTATGTTATAATTTCACAACGAGCCCATCAACCGAGCTGTTGATAACACTGAAGGTTACGAACATATTCATCATTATCATCTAAAAAAAGAAAACGATAAGGTTGCGTATTTTCCAGTTACTTCATAAAATTGGTCGAAATAATTACCCATAATCAACAGCAAATGTGCAAATGTATCATTTCGGAGAAACAAAATTCACAAATGGTTTTTGAATTAGCGATATACATTAGTTTATGTAATGACCTATTCAATTCGATTTTTTTAAACTTTTAAATTTTGCACACTAAGTAATAGGCACAAAAAAGTGTATGCCAATAAAAATGACTTTTTTTATTATAACTAATAAATTAACAATCAGAATAACACAATGTATTCTATAAGTTAATGTGATAAGTTTAGGTCCTGTCCCTTGGTTCTGGCGTGATGTGGTTATTCTCCATGACTCTGTACCATAGGTTAAGCTGGATTTTATGAGAGATTCATATATATTGTATTTTCGTCTTTTACCAATTTCTGAGCTCCAAAGAACTCCGTTAAAGATCCAATTGTTCTACGGGCCTGGGTTATTTGTTTTCTAATTTCCCTATTGTCTGTGCCTGTGGTGTCGAAATCAATTCCTAGGTAGGTATATTCAGTGCAGAATGCAATTTCGGTTGTGTCCATCTGAATGTTGGATAGTTTCTGCGCCCATTGGGAGATATTTTGTTTTTTGTGTATTGAGTTCTAAACCCCAATTTTTGTATTCTTCCTGTAGTTTTCTGGCCACATATGTCAGGTCTTCTTTATCGTTGGCTATAAGGACTTGATCGTCTGCAAACTGTAGGGTATATAGGCAAGTTTCTCCCAGGTCAATGCCCATTCCTCTGCACTTTCTCTTTCACTGATACAGTGCTTTCGCCACGTAGATTTTAAACAATGTGGGGGATATGCAACACCCCTGCCAGAGTCCCTTGTTTACAGGAAATTTTTTTGAAAGTCTATTTCCAATTTTTATTCCCGACGTTGATCCTTCATAAAGCTATTTAAGGGCGTTAATTACTGTGTGGTTAATGTTTGTTTCCTGCAAAACTTTCCATAGCTTTTTAGCGGTACAGAGTATCATAGGCCTTCTGAAGGTCTATAAACGTAAGGTGGGTTTCTTGGTTGGTACTTGATCTTTTTTCTATTATTTGTTTCAAAACAAACACATTATCGGTGCAGCTCCTTCCCGCTCTAAAGCCAGATTGTTCCTCTTCTTCTTGTTCCTTATTGTTCCTTATTATATATTTATTGACAGCTTGGAGTTTTTTCAAATAACCCATTGATTGCTTTTTGTCTTAGTTGTATTTGTTTTCTTTTTTTGGTGATGTGTTCTTTCCAACACAGGGTTTGGTCCAAAAATGACCTTAAGTTGCAAAATCATATGGAACTCTTACTATATTTCTAAGAATTTCAACAAGAATAAGACTTTTCTTCAATTCCGTGAAGAACTGATTAAATCATTCCTTGGAGTAGCCCCAACAATAAAAGATGCAAGGCGTATAAAAAGGGCAGGTCAAATTAGAGGAGGAAAAAGCATCATGTACCTGAAGCGGATGTCCGTCAGTTTGAGGGTTTTCTCCAAAAAATTCCAAACCAAAAGGATCCAAACAAAAGTCACCACATGAGATGTCAGTACTGTTTACCCCAGAAAAAACGGAAAGAAACCATGTTTATGTGCAAAACCTGTTCAGAAGGACCATCCTTGTGTGTTGACCCGTGCTTTGAAAAATTTCATAATATTATTCATCACGATAATGCGTAATAGTAATTAGAATTTCAGTTTATGTATGAGATATACTGTGTTTTCATAATAAAGGTATATTCAAAAATATATCTACATCATATATTTCAATACCATGTGCTTTCTTGTCCTTACTATAATGTTTTATGTTTTATTTCAAGATCAGGGACAAAGAGCATATGCCGCTTACTTTTTTTGACCAAAAATCGCTTTGTGAAATATAAGACCACTACAAATAGTTCTGTTTTAACAATATTTAAGGTATTTTCATGGACGTATGTATTTTCCATTAAAACCATATGCATTTTTAAAGTCAATATTTTTTATTACTGTCAGCGAACGTGTGAAACATTCCAGACGGTAACAAATGGAGAACACAATCAAACAGATTAAATAGATAAATGTTTAAATGAATATGCACGACAAATGAACACGCGAATAATAAAGGAGATAATTAATGTCACTTTAAACAAAGTGGCACATTACGCCAATTAAAAATCCTAGAATGACGTTTTGAAACAGCTGAATATGTGCAATATTCTCATTTTATGAATGACCGATTGATTAATTAGTGTCGTAAATAAATAAAAATTAATCAACGCAATTTATATATAATTTATTGTATATAAAGTATAAAAACAAAATTAAATTAATTCCCAATGTCAGTAGGCCCTCATGGATAATTTCCAATAAAGATTTAACCCTCTTTAATTTAAAGAGGGCAGTATCTAACCAATAGCGGCAATTAAACCCCATCAACGTTAATTTAGATATAAATAGATCTTCCCATTAAATGATAAAAGATAACCGAACAGAAGAATCTACTTGCCCGGTTGATATTTTTGTTTTTGATCTCTAGATCGACATTAACTTTATGGCTTTCTTAACTATAGGAACAGAAATAATATTTCCTGTATACAGGGAGACAGGCACATGAGTTTAAAGGTTCTTTAGTTTTTGAGTAAGATACAGTTGTAGACAAAAAATTCATTACATTTATGTAAAACTTTTTAAATCCCTCCAACATTGTGGCATAATGATTAAGCATTATTATACAATATTGATGTTTCTGTACTAATAAACTGTAGAAGACCACTTCAATACAATCTATAACCAGTTGACATATTTTATCACGAGATCTAATACCTGAAGTAACCTTCTTCGCTGATTAGGATGCTGCGATATAAAAAAAAACGTTTGCTCTGAACGTTCAACCTTTTTTAAAAGCTGGATAGATATTATGGGACTAATTTTAATACTACACTGTCAAATTGGTTCAATTGTCAATTTGGTTCCATGAATTTCGTAGTGGCCGTGGCCGTATATCTAAATTGGATTAACCACGTATGTCTTCCGATGCAGTTACACCGTAAAATTTTAGGAAAGTTCATGAAATGGTTTTAGCTGATCGTAAAGTGAAGGTACGGGAATTGGTAGAGGCCACAAAAATTAATAAAGAGATAAACAATTATCCTACCGATGAGTGCCGTGTTTTCTGATCATTGGTCAAAACATGATCGTGTGACCACTTCTAAGCAGTGCTTGGACCTTATGAAGTCGAACTTTTGGCGTCGATTGGCGTTGGTGAAATCTACATCCATTATTACACATCAGAGAACCGAATGAACGCATACCAGTCGACAAAATTGTTCTGAAACGGTCAGAAGTGGCTCAATGGGTCGAAAAAGATACTTGCAAAGGCATAAATTTAGTTGACTCTCTTGAACAAAGCAATACTATCAACACCCAATATTATTGTGCATTATTAAATACACTTAAGCAGTAACTCACTGAGAAACAGCTCTTTATGCAGAAGAAAATGTACTGTTTTTCCAAGGCTATGAAACGGTTCACAAGAGCGTTATGTCAATGGTAAAAATTCATGAGTTGGGCATCGCAATGCCTTCTTATCCAGCTTACTCTCCTGAACTGGTTCCCTCCGATTATTGTGTTTCAATCAAAGATCTCGACTACAAATTCGTAACACATTATGTGCATTGGTATCCCGAAAGGCGAACTCCCAATATTCAAACTTTTGTGAATGTTTCTCAATTCTCAAAGATTGTTAGAAACGGGTTCTGTTGTATGTCAACAAATAGCAGAAGAACAAGAACGATCTGTCGATTAAATGTAGAAGACGACAAGTACACGAACCGTGGCTAAAATGGTAGGAATGTCGAAAAACGTTGTTCATGAACATTTCGGTAACAACTACATATATACCACTATCAGAGAGTACAAGATTTACACCAAGTTTGCCTTCTTGGAAGATTAACATTTTGTAGGTGGTTTCAAGATAAACTCTTCACACAACCTAAATTTCCATCTAAAGTATTATGTGCGAATGAAGCATGTTCACGAAAAAGAGTGTATATAATTTTTATAATTGCCACATATGGGGTGATAAGAACCACTATTTCATACATAGGTCAAATTTTCAACGAAAAGCATAAATTTATGGACTGGAATAATGGGCCTTTGCAAACACGCCGTGAAATGTGGTTTCTTCACGACGGAGTCCCAGCACATATTACCAGAGCTGTTAAAATTCTGTGGCCACCACAAAGTCACGAATGCAATGTACTGGATTTTCATTTTTGGGGAGATCTGAAATCGCTATTTTATCATAACCGAGATGAAATCGAAACATAAGCTGAATTACGAGAACGAATTTTTGATGCTGCAGAAACTATTCGACATAATTTAGTTAACTATGGCATTACTAACAATTGGATTGTTTGTAATGCCATGTTTGCGTCGGACTGTCAGACTTAGGCCTCTTCAAGGTTTTTCCAATTATTCCAACCCAATTCGTCGAGATTCTCTTCATGTCCTTTGACCATCGGGTGGGAGATCTGCCACCGCTGCTTTTATCACTTGTTGGCATCTATTCAAAAATCTTCTTGGTCCATCGCCCCTCTTGCAATCGTGCTACATGTTCCGCCGACCTCCATTTATGTTTAAATAAGCTTTTCTACTGACAAAACAATTTTTGTCCATTGGTATGTCGGCTGTCTGGGTATATCTGGAGTTTTAGAAGTATATTGATAAATCTAATTTTGTTTAATATTATAAAAAAAATATTGTGACGAAAACGTGCTAAAATTCCACAGAAAATATCACTTACAATCTTTAAAGATTTTCCTTGCTAGTCTTCAGAAAATAGTTAGACATTAAAGTAGGATGGACATTATAATAAAAAAATTGAAGACCAAGTGCTCCTCATGCATATACAATGTATGCCAGATCACACGCTATAACAAATATAGACCTGTATTTATTCGACAGAAAAAATTCTTGCTCCAAGTTATGAATAGTTTTGAATTTAAGGATTCTAAAAGCCCCAAATTCACTTCAATGATAAATAGATAAAAATATTTTTTATAAAATTTTTGCTGTGAATTCATTCATGTATAATCGAATATACTTGTATTATGTATACATTGTATACAGGAGGACACTCTGTACATCTGTTTTATTTCATTTAAAATGCTGTCTGCTTGTTTATTTTGATACTTTAATGAAGAGTAATGGATATGCTTTCAGTAGAAGACCAGTCGTTGAATACAAAGTAATTCGATTGGAATTTTATGTATCAAAGTTTATCCACACACACTCATATTAATTAATGTACAGATAAATCTGAATAGTTGAAGAATAGTAGTTATTCAATTAGCGTTGGGTTTATGCGCAGTTACGGCTTATATATTAGTCCAGAGAAACAAGTAGTTTCTCGGGATTTTACAGCGAGGTATATGATTGAGGGATTTGAGTTTTTCCGTCAATATCTACCTACATTAAGAAAATCTATACTTTTTGCAGAAATTTCGGCGTTGTTTTTTAATTATGAACAATTTAGTGTGAAATTCGAATTTTAGCCAACATTCAAAAGGTACATATCAATTTAGAAATATAAACATGTCTGTCAAGAAAAAGAAAAATCTTCAAACAGGGTATTATAAAAAAATTTATGTTTTGTTCCTCTTTTTAACAATTGACTCCGTCTTTTGTAAAGGTATTTTTTTTTTAAATTTGACGTAAATTAAACGTTATAATAGTTTTGCGATATGTTTAACAAAAGTTACGGTTGTCAGTCCCATAACTGAATGGGGGGTAAAGAAAACTGGTAGCCCCGGCCGGTAATAGGTAGGTCGGAGGAATTGAAGATTTTAGGTTTGAAAAGATGGGCGATTGAGACAGACATCGTTATGTAATTTGCGAGAAGTCGGCAAAATTTGTTGAAAATAGTGGAATTTTAGTCTATGTAATATGTCAGTTTAGAAAGAGTAATCACTATTTCTGTTTCTAAGTATC
The DNA here is from genome assembly GCA_918026665.1 of Diabrotica balteata. Lineage (NCBI taxonomy): Eukaryota > Metazoa > Arthropoda > Insecta > Coleoptera > Chrysomelidae > Diabrotica > Diabrotica balteata. The sequence continues at coordinate 138,012,404 of OU898282.1, forward strand.
TAAGAGTGTGTCGTCTACAAAAAAATTTTTGAAAGATATCCACATGTTCCAGTTTCCTATTTTTTTTAAGAAGCCCAATCTGAAGTTTGTATCTAGTGACAGTTTCAACCTCACTTTGTTTATCCCTGGTCGTTGTTCCAGGCCATAGATGTAGTCCTTTTTGTTCGTGTGGCAGGGAATGTAAGGCTAGTTCCACCCCCAGAAGTTTTAGTGCATTAGATTAGTGCATAGTGTAAACAGATAAGGAGATTTACTTTTGTGACTATTAATATAGTGTTTATGTAATGTCTGATTTTGCAACTGTTTGTATTAAGACAATAATAAATCTTTAATTTATTTATCTAACCAATTTGTTTATTTCTTGTTATAGAAAAGTCTCCTAGCCCGTTTTGTATTTATTTTTTAGGAAGAAAGAGACTTTTTCCTTCATCCAGCAGAAGGATCCTTCGAAGCAGCGTCCATTTTAAATAGCTAGAGGTCCTTCTTGTTGTGTTTTGTCCATTTGTCCAGGAGACTTATGTAAGTACCCTCTTTTTGTTACTTTTTGTAGTTGTTAGTTTGTTACCTATATAAACCCATTGCATCATTCACTTATCCAGTATCGTTTATTTTGCTTGCCTTATCTCCACCCCCAATAATTTCTGTCCCAAGATTTCAACCCCCATAGTAATACCTTATGTGGTAGGCAAAATATATTTATTACAACTTTCAAAACTCCAGCACCCCTAACTTCTGAAATTAATTTTGTGCAGATGCAAGGGAAACTGTGCCGGTATGGGTGGTTGCCGACAACTAAGCCTCAAATGCTCTGCAGTGCTCCTTATTTGTTTTGGTGAAACCCACAGTGACATCATGAAAATATTAAAATTAATTGAAAAATCCGAAGTTAAATTACCCACCCTGAAGTCAATTTTAACTTCCGTTCTTTCGCAAACATCCACCTTCGATACTGAATTAGATCATGAACCGCAACCTGGACTATCAAAGAAAATGAAAAAACAATAGCTGAAAAACAAATTTTTAAATATATAAATATGGTCAATGTTATCTCACCTGGAAATTGTCAGTAAATTAGGGCTACTGGGGATACCACATAAAAAAAGCGTCTACAGAGCCTATCTCAAAGGTGATCGGGAAAAAAGGTCGATGATAAACTAATAATACCATAGGAATGTTAACTTGACAGTTATTTTATAAATATTTGACAGTTATTCTAAGTATAAACATACATTAAATGAATTGTAAACATATTTTTTTCCTTTATATGGTAAACAACTTTTTATGACTAATTTTAAAAGGCTTTAGTAAATATTTTTTCAAATCTTAGTAAGGCCGTCTATGTCGTCCCTAAGTAATTGTACAAACTCCTAGTCGGTCATTTGTAAAGATTTCCATTGCCACTATTAGCAGCTGGCGTATACAAATAATACAGCAGAAAAAGGAACACACTGAAATAACAGTGAACAGTGAAAGCCTTAAAAGGGAAGTAGGTATTTTGCATAAACAATACTCGAAATATCGGCCAAAGTCGAGTTCCGTTATTTGAGAGTTAACAGAATACCTGAAGCGAAGACAAGGAATAAACATCCGCAAGCTGCATTTTTATTCGTTATAGGAAGGATTGTTTAGACTAAACTTGACCTGTTTGGAAATTTGGATAAAATATTATTTGTGGTGTCTCAAATTTATACCTGACAATTAAACAGTGTAAAACCAAATGTAATGAGAATTAAACATTGTAAACTACAATTTGCCTTTAATATATTTTGATATGAGTTGAATGCTGGAATAAATGAACTTTGAAAAATTAAAGGCAAATATGGAGCACAATTTTAATAATCAAATCTTGCCCAAGTACTTTCGCTTACTACAGCATCATCAAGGGCATTTCGTCAAATTTGGGCTATTCATCAAGCGTAGAATGTAATAACATGAAATTGAACATAAATTGTACATAACACTACAGGGAGAATGATCTCTCTCCTGTTACCGACAAGAATGTAGAGCGTAGAATAATTTTAAACTGTTTGTCTTTGTTTTAATGACCCGTTATAAAAATGTGTTTTCTAAGCCCAAGAGCATCTGCAAGAAAGGAAAGAATATTACCCAAATCCAGTTACAACCATTAAGTGTAGGGAGACATTTAAAACCAGATAAAATAAAAAGGATATCAACGTTGTTAACTAAACACTATGGGTGAATTGGGCGGCTGATGAACGTCTTCATTTCTTTACAAAAGCTATTAACTACTTGGAAAACACTAACCAGGCGGAAAATCATCCTAAAGATACGGAAGATAATCCTGAAGGTACAGAAGGCGAAAGTATGATTAATTCAACTGATACTGAAGATATTAACTTAATAATTTAGTTTTTGTTTATACATTCAATAAAAGCAATATTTTTTAAATTTAGGTTTATTTTATTACGACCTTTTTTTGGTCACATATATCACACACGAGGCTATCAATGTTATAAAAAATACAAAATCAATTGAGGTACATTTAGATGCATAAGCAGACATGTGCAACTCTCACGTGCAAAACAAGACATGTCTATAGTTTATTTTTATGAACGAGAGAGTAATTAGCATAATTTTAACTGGTATCTCCGACCACTCCATGGGCGTGCTCAAGATTAATTGAAAAATTACTTTGAATAATTGTAAAAAATAAATGAATTATTTCAGTGTTATAAAGTGTTATGTGTATGTAAACAAAAGTGACCTCTTTTATCACACACTATATTAGAACTGACTGGCCTACATTAAAAAGGGTTTTAAAAAATTCACATTTTTTTTTTAATTTTTAAAACTTACAAAAGAAAAAAAGAGTTTTTAAAACCGTCTAAGGTATGTTAAATAGATGAATAAAAATATTAATATAAAACTTACAGCTACTTGTTACAAATCCAAATCAGATTCAGAAGATGAACTTTCAGAACCAAGATTTATAATAACTGGCTAGATCATTTTATCAGTAATATTGTCCAGCTTCCACATTTTTTCCTCTTCTTTAATAGTGTGATTTACTGCTTTTTCCCAGTTTTCAGGTTTTACATTATTTACGGCCTCCAAAAACAACTGTTTAACATCATGAATTTTAAAAGTGGTATTTTTTCTTGAAACTTCACTCTTTATCTGTGCCCATACCAGTTCAATCGGGTTTAATTCACAATGATATGGAGGGGATCTAAGTACTGTCATTCCACGATTTTTGGCAATTTCATCAATTTCGTATTTTTTAAATTTTTCTTTATAAAGGGCACACAACGAATAAAGTTCCTTTCTTACAGATCCGGGATGGTACGTAATATTTTTTGAACTCAGCCAATTCTGCAAGTCTTTTTTTAACCACTTGGTTGTGGGCAGTCCTTCTATAAGTCTGGAGTGATAACTTGCATTATCCATTACTATTACACAGTTCTTAGGAAGAAGATCTATCATTTGTTCTTCTAGAAGATCTATCATCTATAAGTCACCGGTACGAGTTGATTCAAAAGTTAATAAACCACCTTCAACAAAACCGTCCTGAACTGCCAATGTGTATTATTATCAGCCTGCGTCCCTTTCCTGATTGTGGGTTTAAACCAGTAGATAAGTTATTTACAAAAGCGTGCCTTTGACTTGTAACAGTTTTCATCCTGCCAAAATTTATTTGGTGTATGACCCTCGTTGATCCATGTTTCATCAAGATAAAATATTTTCCTTTTTTGGTTTCTCATTTCCTTTATGGTTCTTAGAAAATGTCTTCTCCATATGACAATATCGCTTCTTTCTAATAAAATAGACTTTCTGGGATTCTTTTTCCAGCGGAAGCCTATTTCTTTTAAAAGTTTCCATAACGTACTTCTACTCATTTCTGGATAATCCTTATCATCTCGAACTGAGACAAGAACTTTATCCGATGTTGGAAATTCTTGTCTAAAGCAGAATTCATGTCGAAGTCCTTCTTTAAAATGATATTCTATTTGAAATTTTGGTTTCCCTGGAGCATTACGTGGCATTTGAAAACTACCACATTTCTCTTTTTTAATAACTCTGTAAATCGTAGATTTCCCAACACCAAGTGTACTGCTAACTAACACAACGGTCTCATCAACACTTTCACATAAACGTTTGTCTGTAAATGATTTAAAACAATTAAATATTAATGTTTTTTCATTAACTGTTAAAGGACCAATTTTTCGGCGTTTACACGGCACTTCCAAATTTTCCATAACACTAGATTACACAATAAACTGCACCTTGCAACTGAAGTACCTACTTTTAGTGAACTGCTAAGAATTTTGAATATGCCACTTGGACCTTCCTACAAAATGGAAAAACCCACTATCACATTTTCTGTGGAATAAGTTTAGAAGGTAATTGTCTAGTCAATTACTGTCGTAGATTCCTGGAATTAAAGAATTAAATGTTTGATTGTTGAAACCCTTACTTCGTGGAATGCACTCATTTCAGATAAAATAAAACGTTTTATTTTATCTAAAGAATTAAACTTTATTTTGCAAATAGGTAGGTACTTATTAAACTTTTATTGGTTATATATAACCAATAAAATAAACATCTTACATTTCTTGCAAATTCATTAGTACCTGTTAACCTCCATCACTCCGACACTGGCAACCTTATTTAGGGATTAGTAACCCTCACAAGTATTGTATTCTATTCTGCTCCAACCTTTATACCTGGTGGTCATACTCAATTTAAAATTGTTTTCCTATATACTTCTGTAAACTTGTTGACAAATATCTGTTTTTCATTGAGTCACCCGTATCAACAGTTTAGGGATTTGCATACATAATTTATTGTTTTATTACTCTCTCATACATAAAAATACACTATAATTTTTAAACCAAAATATCTTTTTACTAACAAGTCTAATTTATGTTTTGATTAGGAGTAACTATATTTATCACAGATAGAAATTTTGGTTAAAACACAATGTTCATTGGTGTCAAATTACGATTTTGGTACGTTTTTTGCAAATTACTCGAAACAACTTATAGGTCAAATGCCTGGTTTTGCATTTATACGCTTCAAATTATAGTTCCAGTTAAAAAATGTTCGCATCTATCCGTAAGCATACCGCGAGTATCAGAGGGAAAAAATACGAAAATCGAATAAACGTAACAGGCTAAAAAAAAAATGGGTAATTGAAGAAACTGATTTAAATGTAAAAATATTGAAAAATATTCTTTGTATGTTTATACAAAAATTTTAAAATGAATGAGAAGGAGAATGGTAATATACTATGGACACCAAACAATTATTTATTCCATTTTTATTTGTAGCTATAGACAATATTGGGCTAGTGTATATTCTCTCATCTCCCACGCAAAATATTTTAGTGTTCACCAAGTTGGCGGTCGCATTGTGGTCATTGCAACAGAAGTTTCTATTGTCAGCTGCCAGCCCTGTGAAAGACAGGGTCATCGAATTCTTGAGGAACCAGCAGGGGTGAGCAACCTGCAAGGCCGCCAACTGATTCTAAAGGCCATTCCGTCGGCGAAGTCGATAAGAATCGGAATTGACCATGTTAACTTTATCCAGGGATGGATTAAGAACCACTAAACTTTTTACAATTTTGTCTTTCTTGACATTTCTTGACATCTTTTCATCTTGACAATTTATTTCAATGGCTCAGCAATTTATTAATGCTTGTTAAAGGAGAAAACCGATAACTGTAATAATAGCAAGCTAGTTCTACTTAGGTTGATTTGACTTTTGTCACAGATAGTGATAAAACAATTCGTTAAAAGCAGAGGTTAGGATTCTAATTGTACTTAGAATTTGAGCTTTGCTATTGTACTTAGCTACATAAACCTTCAGGATGTATACAAATTTTGTTATTATGTTAATAATTAAGGAATCATAGGAAAGGAAAATCTCAAGTAGAGAATGTTTTTTGTAAGTCATAGTAGGTCATAAATTATTAGAATGGTGTCTACCCTGGAAACATTAGTGAAAAGGTTAATAATACCGTAATCATTTTTTTGATTGAGAGATCAACAATGTACTCATTTGCAATAGAACATGGTAAAGTTGTTTGGTGGAGTAATTGAAGAGAGTTTGGAGATTAAATCTGAATGTTTTTGACATATTTGGGAGTGTAATTAATTAGATCTTGAAGAAAAGTGTTAGTACAGTTAATTTTACAATTTGCCTTGAAAATAACTTTGCTATGTCGAGTATGAATGTTTAATACGTAGTGAAAGCAAGATTCGCATTAAGGCGAGATGTGAATGTCCCGTCAAGACAAGAACGAGCGCGTGATACTGTCTTAATTGAGGACAAAAACTATGATATTGCGTTAGAACATCGAGATAAATGTCCTAACTAAGATCGAGAGAATATAATTGTAATGTTAGAGTACTAACATGTAACATATTAATGTATTGACTCAGAACCAGAAAATATTATTCTTCTTCTTCTTCTTCTTCTTCAGCCTGTGTTCGTCCACTGCTGGACATAGGCCTCTTCCATTTGCTTCCATCGATTTCTACTTTTGGCAATTCTCATCCACTGCTTGCCCGCGACTTGTTTGATATCGTCTGTCCACCTCTTCTGCGGTCTGCCTACTCCTCGCCTGTTCTCTCTTGGTCTCCAGTTTGTTAATCTTTGTGTCCATTTTTCGGGATTATCTCGGGCAACGTGTCCAACCCATTGCCACTTAAGCCTTGCAATACGTTCTGAGACATCAGTAATTTTTGTTCTTTCACGAATGACGTTATTTCGAATCCTGTCTCTCAAACTAATCCCTAGCATGGCCCTCTCTATTGCTCTTTGGGTTGTACTGAGCTGCTCTAAGGTTTTCTTTGTGAAGGCCATGGTCTCCAGTCCATATGTAGTTACAGGCAAGATACATTTGTCATAAACTCTACGTTTTAGACACATTGGTATATCTTTATTCTTCAAATTAAAAGAATTCTGTATATCTTCTGGTATAAATATATAATTATATAGTATATAATTCTGGTATATCTTTATTCTTTCTTGTTTTGAAGAAAATACGATTGTACACGGCAAATACCCGGCATTTTATAGTGATTTTCAAAGCGAGGGGAGACTTTACGATCTTTTTTATAGAGTTCTAAATTGTAAATTCAAATTCAAATTCATACAATTCATGCTTTTAAGATCGACTATTAAAAAATCTTTTAGTGAGAAAGAAACGAAAGGCAGAATTTACAAAACAATAACGAAATACGCGGCAGAAACAAGTCCTAATACAGAGAGGACAAAAAGAATGTTAGAAACAGCTGAGATTAAAACACTTACCCAATAGGAAGACGATCAGTAGGAAGACCACAAAACCGAGGGAACGACAACTTACTGGAGGTACATTGGAGTAATGTCTATATAAAAAGAATAATTCGAAAAAATAAGTAAAGCCTCCCCAACATTGTCTGCGGTTGGAGACTGGTGACTTGCTGACTGGCAAATCAGAGGTTCCCTCTATACAAGGGGTAGTGTGACCCCTTTAATCTTCGGACATAAGGGCATGTCCCCTGGATCTAGGATTAACTTTGTTATCTGTGTGTGAGTCCTTGACATAGCTGATAAAACTTATGAGAGAAAGAAGTCATGGACTGCACTCTTCTCTGACATTAGGCAGTCAGATTTGACAAAGTCTGTCATGAAGGGTTGCTGTTCAAAATGAAGATTACACAATCAGAGTAAAGTAGATAAGTGAAGTACGTTTATTTATTTTAATACATCGTTTCTGCGTTTTACCTATCTCATTTATGCTGTGCTATTGGTGTTAAATTCTACACTATCGACATATTGAGGCAAAACATCGACATATTATGGCAATTACACCATTTTGGGTAGTGTTTCAATATAAGTACCATTTGCTACTGCAAAATTTAATAAAAACTTACTTTGTATATTGCTCAGCCTGAACAAATACATCGTAAATCAGTGGAAACCATTAATAAGTCAGTCGTAAGTAATTGCTACACCTTGCATTAAATCTGCAGCTTTCTAAAGAAATAAACATGATCATATTAACTCCTATGCACCATGATATTATGCTCGTTACCAACAATATTATGAATATGTTAAACTGCACAGATTTGAATTGATTCGGTGAGTCAGTTACCACACAATATACATGTCTGTAGATGTAAATTTGCCTTTCGCCTTTTTTAGCCTTCTCTAGCTGTTTATAAACATATTTGAATTTATGATTGGAAAGTACCAACCTGGGCGTGAGCTAAAAGAGTAAATTGTTTATTCGTAAATTAGAGCTCAGGAAAGTTAAATATTCCGTTGAAAATGCTGATGTAAAGGACAACGACCCCCTTATAAAAGTGTCTTGTGTGTTAAAGATAAGAGTTTAGATAAATTCTGAAATAGAACCTTCCATATTAATTGAAAAATCCAGATTAAAAAAAAAATGAAAAGACGATGTTCAGGTTTATTAGAAAATGGGAACTATTCAGAAATGACAAGACAATAATATTTTATTTTCTGATCAATCGGGGCTAATGCTTGAATTACTTTACGTAAGATTTAATTTAAGGCCCCTAATTAATGCTATTCTTGCTTTCTACTTCCATATAAATATATACGAATGTAAAATAAAATCATCCGCTTTTTTTAAATATTTTTAAGCGGTGTCAAGGTCAACATTCCTTTGTTTATCCGTTCAGCGCTTTTGCATAATCTTTAAATTCACTTAAAAAATAAAAGATGTATGTAGACCATCGAGTATCGAGTTTGTTTTTTATTAAAATTCTAGAGCGGCGCCTGATTGATGTAGGCCATGGGCGTACCAAAGATCATTACAAGTAGGAGTCTAGGATAAATAGTAGTTTATATTTGATTTTGTGCCAATTTGTCTCAGGGCGTATTCTCGTGGTTCAGTATCCTTGCTGTTTTTTTTAAGTAAGAGGACCAAAAAGAATAATAAAAATACACATAAATATCAAATGTAAATTTCATCAATATATTGTATCCCAGATAAGATAAAAAAATATTAATATGTAAAGTACGTACACAAGAGAGAAGAAGAACAAAGACAGTCACAATTACAAAATCATTAATAATGAAATCAGAAAAATGATAAGAGAGGCAAAACAGAATGAGGACAAATGTAAAGAGATAGAATATCTTCAAAACAAATAAAATACGACCTATTCAACCTACATCAGAAGGTTAAAGAAATGGCAGGGCTGCAAAAAAGAAACTACAACACAACTCTTTTAAATAAAAATGGAAATACTATGATAACGACTGACGAAAAGCTAAAACGATGGAAAGAATATATGGAAGAGATCTTCGACGACGAAAGAGGAAACCTACAAGACATATCTTTCGAGGACAGAGAAACAAGTATAGAAATTACAAAGGAAGAAAATATTATATGCACTAAAGAACACCAGAGACAAAAAAAGCCCGGAGCCAGATCAACTCCCTATTACTATCCTTAAAATAATACAAAACGAGTACATGGATGTCCTCTTAAAGCTCTTTAATGAAATTTATCAGTCGTGTGACATACCCAATGAATGGTTCACCTCAATATTTATTTGTCTCCCAAAAAAGAAAAATGCTAGAGAATGTACCGACCACCGTTAAAATGTTTTTCAAGAAGGATATTGAAGATATATTAAACAAAATAAATCCCAAGAACAGACAAACAAAGAATCCACACGGCTCTATAACATAGACAGCCTAAAAAATGAGTCCACAAGTTTTCTTTATAAACTACGTTTGGCACAAAAATTAGACGAAGAAATAAACGGAACAGCGGAAGAAATGTATGAGACTTTGAAAATCAAAATTCATGAAGCAGCATTAGAAGCTCTAGGTACGAAAGAAAAAGTAAACGTAGAAATTATTGGTGGACAGAAGGTTTATTAGAACTGGTAGAAGAAAAGAAAAAACTGTATCTCAAATGGTTAGCGACAAAAGATGATGAAGACGGAAAGAACTATAACAGATACAAATATATAGTAAAAAAGGAAATTAAAAAAACAAAAAACATAACCTATGACAACAAGTGTGCAGAAATAAGCTCAATGGTAGGAGGATCTAGGTCCAGACAAGCTTGGAAAACTATCAATAGTCTTAGAAAAAATACAAACGAAACAAAAAAAAAATAAACCCCATAGACATAGAAAGATGGAAAAATTATTATGAAAATCTATTAAATGAACAGCGTACACAGTTTCTAGACACACAGATAGATAGAGTTGAAATGGGGTTAAATGAAGTGGCGATGATTACCGTAGAAGAAATAAAAAACGCATTACAAAAAATGAAAAATAATAAAGCTCCTGGGCCGGGTGATTTACCTATCGAGTTGTTCAAACATGCCACTGCAATAACATTAGAATTGCTTTGTAAAATGTTTAACAAGTGCCTACAAGGAGAAAGTATCCCAAGAGATTGGAAAGTCTCGTACATAAACTCCATCTACAAAAAGGGAAACAGGAATGACTGCAGTAATTACCGAGGTATCAGCATTACGTCATCCACTGGCAAACTGTATGAAAGAGTTCTGAAAGCCAGAATAGAAAAAGAAGCCACAGAGATCGAAGAACAAAGTGGATTCCGACCAGGGAGATCTTGTGTCGACAATGTATTTACTCTCAAACACCTAACGGAAAAGAGATTAGCAAGAGGACTAGAACTTCATGCCACTTTTATAGATCTCCGTAAAGCGTTTGACTCCGTACCACTGCAGAGACTATGGAAAACATTGGAAAACGCAGGTATAAATGCAGTATATATAAATGCCGCGAAAAAGCTATATCAAGATAACCAAGCTTATATTAAGGTTGGAAACCAAATTTCCAAGGGTTTCACCCAAACAAAGGGTGTCAAACAGGGCTCTTGCCTCTCTCCAACCCTGTTTAAAATATATCTTGGTAATGCTTTAAAACATTGGATGAGAAAATGCAGCCCAATGGGCATATGGGTAAATGACACTCCTATATACACAATCCTCTTCGCAGACGACCAGGTAGTTCTTGCCGAGGACCTACAAGATATGACGTACATGATAAACAAACTAATAGACGAATTCAAAAAATGGGGATTAGAGGTTAATACCGAAAAGACACAATACATGAATATAGGAGGCATCGGTCAAGACATGGAAACAGAAAGCGGATTAATTAAAAACGTTGATCAGTACGAATATCTCGGAGTTACACTAAGCGAAGACGGGAGAGACGACAAAGATATAACAAGAAAAATAGGAAAAGGAAAAAACATGATAAAAACACTACATCCGATCCTGTGGAATAAAACTTTAACTAAGAAAACAAAGAAAAATATATATCAGGCTATGATTCAGCCGGTGCTGACGTATGGGTCAGAAGTGTGGGTCTTTAACAAGAATATGTCACAAAAACTCCTCTCAACGGAAATGATGTACTGGAGAAGATGTTCCGGGTTAACTTTGTTTGACCACATAAGAAATGAAAACATAAGAGAGAGAATGAAAGTAAAAAACACAATAATGGATACGATAGCCGAAAAACAATTAAAATGGTATGGACACCTGAGACGGATGAACGAAGAAAGGATACCACGAAAGGTTTGGAACTGGAGACCTACACAGAGAAATAAAGGGGAAGGCCAAGAAGAAATGGATATCCAATATTCATATAGAAATGGAAAATAGAGGTCTTCAAGAAGGAGACTGGGCCGATAAGAAATTATGGCGATTGGGATGCGAGAAGCAACAAAATTAAAGTTGCAACACTCGCTATATATATATATATATATATATATATATATATATATATATAATATATTATATATAAACTACAATAATCTTGGCACAATAATTAATCACACAAACGATTACTCCAAAGAAATCAAAGTTCGAATAGAGAAAGTACTAACAAACTTCAATAAAATGAGAAAGGTACTTTGTGCAAGAGAACTGAAATTAAACTTGGAATTAGGCAGGTAAGGTCTTATATTTTCTTGACTCTGTTTTACGGGATAGAAGCATGGACATTTAACGCGTCGACTACTAAAAAATTGGAAACATTTGAACTGTATGTATAGAAGATTCCTGAAGAGTCAATAAAATAATGGAAATATTGGAAACCATCAAGACACAAAAGCTGCAATACCTGGGGCATGTTATGCATAATAAAAGATATAGCATGTCCTTCAATTAATTATATGTACATCAATCGAACTATTCAGAACTTTTATTTGCCTCAAATATAAATAAAACTGTTTTATTTGACGTTTAGACTTTGATCTTGTTGATTTCTTTTAATGGTTTACATTAAAGCAAATATAACAAATCTAAAAAAATGAAACGTAAGTACTTCTCCTGTTTCATTGCGTTCATAGATTTGTGTACATTTTATCGTCTTGTTCTAAATCATTGTTTTGCGTCCAATATTCTTCTATAAATAAATACTACAACATACCTAGCAAACCAAAGTTATTAGCCACAGTATTAGGCGCCTTGAAGTTTACATCATATGTTATTTATAACTTAATGAATAGTTTTCAACCCAGCTGTATGTTTTACCGTTCTGTAGCTTTCTCATTCATGTCTGGCAAGCATTAGTGTACAATTACATAATTAGGGAAAGGATAAAAACAAGGTGATATTTTGCTAATAGAGTAAAAACAAACAAGATCCCCCACACCACTACAAATAGTAATTGAGTCATTCCACATTTATTTCCATCCGATTTTTTTTTGGAAACTGCAAAATCATATTAACACATTTTTATTTTATTTATTTTATTTATTCATTTATTTTTACTAAAGGACAAAGATAGATAATAGATATTGTGATCGCAAATAGAAAGACACAACATAAACGGATAAAAAGAGAAGCCTGAACACACAAAATGTTGGAAGCAGCCACTCTGGTAATTGATAAAATCAGTTTCAGTCAAATATGGAGAAAGAGAAGATTGTACGAACGAAAACAGAAAAAATAATACAAATTTTAAATTTAAGATGAAAGCCTTTTATCAAAAAATGCTCTAGTAGAACATAGAATAGAAAAATATCAAAAATGAAAGTAATGCAGAAACACATTGGCGAAAAGTTGGGAAAAATATTCTGGAGGCTGAACGAGAACCTCATTAAATGTTAAAAGTACACAAAAATAAAAAAATGTCAACAAAAATACCTTTTTAAACTGTTTTCCTATACGTAAAATCAAAAATAAACCAAGGCCGTAGGATTTTTTTATGACAACATCCTATGGCCACTATTGGACTTTGAAAAGCTGCTCACGGAATCTGGTCATCAGAAAAGATTACCGATTTAGACAAAGACGAAAACAGCAGTGGTGTAAGTGATGAAGACTAAATATTTCGTATACCTACATTTCGTTCATTTTTCATTTTAGTTTGAAACTATAAATATCGTTTTTCCCAAAGGTTAATGAAAATTTCCCGCAAAAGCAAAGAAGATATTTCGAATGAAAAAATGAACTTCGTAAAAAACCAAAGAAAAAATAATGTTATTTATATTGTAGAATTGGTGTAATCATTAAAATAATAACTCACTAACTTGAGAATTTCCGCAAATTTAATATTGTTAGCTGCAAGGTGAACATCAAGGACCGGGTAAGAAATAGAAGCGTAGAATGGAATGATCATATAAGCCGAATGGCAACAAATATAGTACTAAGGATGATGAGAGGCGGTTGCCCAATAGAAGACGATTAGTAGGAAGACACATGTCTACATAAAAAGAAGAAGATGAAATGCTGACGACGCCATAATACTGGTTATAGTAGAACAAGTGATGGAAACGGAATAATTGGCTTGGGATGGAACATAACAGCAGGATATCTAAAGAACACAATATGGCGAAACAAATAACACAATGAAAACGAAAACTACGATATATAAATCAACAATAAGGCCAATAATGACGTACATAGCGTTTCCGCTATGTTGTGCCAATCGTTCGTTTTACAAGGATCGAATCAATAAGTCACTATAATCGGAGAATACAGTGAGCGAATGGGACTAGAGATTAATACCAAAAAGACCAAATTCATGATCATCTCCAGAAACTTGGATGCACTTGAAAACTCCACCATAACACTGAATAGTAAATCCATAGAAAGAGTGAGTAAATTTAAATACCTGGGATCGTGGCTTTTTGAAGACTGGGCATCGGACAGGGAAGTAAAATGTCGCATTGAGCAAGCTCGACAAGCTTTCGTAAAATTCAAGAAGGTACTGACTGAGATCTTCAACTGAGACTAAGGTTTACTAAGTGCTATGTATGGTCAGTGCTGCTATATGGCGTAGAGGGCTGGACACTCAAAACGAGGGATATAAACAGATTGGAAGCTTTCGAAATGTGGCTTTATCGCCGTATCCTAACAATACCATGGACAGCGAAAATCACAAATATAGATGTCCTTAAAAGAATAAACCAAGAACGCCAACTTTTCGAAACCATCAAGAAAAGGAAAACGGCGTATCTAGGTCACATCATGCGAAATGAAAAATACCAGTTCCTCCAACTTATAATCGAGGGTAAAATTGAAGGTAAGAGAGGACTGGGACGCAAGAAAATGTCCTGGCTCCGAAACATAAGGCAATGGACAGGGATTAACGACATACAATCTCTGATACATATTGCAAGAAATAGAGAATTAATGGAAAATGTGATCGCTAACATCCATTAGTGGATTTGCATCTGAAGAAGAAGAAGAATCAATAAGTGACCGCCTTTGAAAATGATCGATTCATTTCAATCGTTCGTTCGTTTCAATACTTTTCGTTGCCGTTTAAAATCTGCTAAAAGCAGAATCGACTGAAATCCGGTAGTATTGCTTACCGTATTTCATATATGCGTATTCGCCTTCATTGTCCTTCATGCGCTTATGTTATTGCGAGAAGGGCTTAGCTTAGGTTCTAGAAGATATATTCGAGAAGCTAGAAATTATTATTTTTTGATTTTATCTACCTAATAACTATTAACAACACAAGCGAAAGCAATCGCTTGGGCCTGATAGAATATTTTTCAACTCCAATACTCCAGGTCTGTAGCTAAGTCTCTGTCTTGCACGCAATTCTTAATTCAATATGTAGTATTTTAAGTTTTCAATCATGCAAACATTTCAATCATGCAATCATGCAAATTTCAATCATTCAGCCGCATGGCATATATCGGTCCTCGTCGCAAGTGAGGAACGACCGAGGACTGAAAGTTTTTGTTTTGGTTCAATCTCGATCGATCTCGATCAATAGATTTTTGTCACCATACGATTCGATCCTTATGAACTAGCGAGATTCGGTCGTTCAATACTTTGAAGTTATTGAATCAAAACAACCGAATCAATCGCGATTGATACAACATTAGCGGAAACACATATTATTGGAGGCAGCAAAAATGGAAGTCTTACGAAAAATAACAAACCAAACATTAAGAGATAGGATAAAAATTGAGGAAATAAGAGCGAGATGTGGAATAGGGGAAAACAGAACAGTAAAGGATTCCCCACACCGACGCGAAACTTTTGCGACGCGAAACCGTTGCGGAACATTCGCAGACGGAGCACTATTAAATTCATTATATATAATACATAATGAAAACTTACCATTTTCTCCTAGAAATGACCCTATATTATCCCAGACTTTATCCTTTTTTCTTATATTTTTATAATCTTCGTCACTTAAATCATAAATTATAGGATATTGTTTCACAATTTCAATTAGTTTTTCTGTAACAGCCATTTTAATAATTCACGCGAAACTATAACTTGCTATAACTGCAGCGGAAAAAACCGTGCATGCAGCGTTTCATGAAACGTCAACACTGTTCTGCCGCGACCGTTCCGGTTTCCGTCCGAACTTGTCTGAACACATGCATTGCGAAACTTTCGCAGCGGAATCGCGGCGAATCGTAAGGCACGGCGACTTAATGCATGTGTTCAGACAAGTTCGGACGGAAACCGGAACGGTCGCGGCAGAACAGCGTTGACGTTTCATGAAACGCTGCATGTATATTTGTTTTTTCCACTGCAGTTATAGCAAGTTATAGTTTCGCGTGAATTATTAAAATGGCTGTTACAGAAAAACTAATTGAAATTGTGAAACAATATCCTATAATTTATGATTTAAGTGACGAAGATTATAAAAATATAAGAAAAAAGGATAAAGTCTGGGATAATATAGGGTCATTTCTAGGAGAAAATGGTAAGTTTTCATTATATATTATATATAATGAATTTAATAGTGCTCCGCCTGCGAATGTTCCGCAACGGTTTCGCGTCGCAAAAGTTTCGCGTCGGTGTGGGGAATCCTTTAAGAATAGCAATAGACAGATCGCCAATTGGAAGAAGACAATGTGACGCCTTAGGAAAAGGTGGTCAGTAGAGGCTAAAATCCGAAATAAAACAGGCATGAACCTATATCAATAAAACAAGAAGAAGAATCTCATTATTTTAATATAATATGAAAAATACACTTAAAACAAACTAACTTGGTAATGATCCTGGCGTCACCTGGTGCAAATTACAAAAAAAATCGAATTTTTGTGCCCTTCAAAAACCTAGCAATTAACAGATTAATTATTGAATTCTTACGTGGAAGTCACTAATTAACTAAGTACCAAGTGACGAAAGTCTTACTTGACCTCTTTAAATTTTATTTTTTCGTTTTTTTTTGGTAAGTGCTTTGGCAATATTTGAATAAAAAAACACATTAAACGATCTGCTGATTATTTTACTAAATGAAATAAATAATTGTCACAAATTCCTCCATAGAATTAAATGAATTGTATATTAAAAGCTTAAAGAATAGTTTTAATTATAGTCATTTGCAAATGTAAAATTGTTAAAAACTGCTAAAGCAGGGGCATGGCCTGGTTTTTATTATCAACGTTAGATAACAAAAATATAAACAGGAAGTGCTTCGAATTATCCAATTTAAAATATTATTAAATAACTGACAGGGAAACTAGATAGGTAATATGGAACTATCATAATAATCAATATTAATGTTTGCACCTACTATTATATCACTTTTAGATAAGATATAACACTTGATAAAAATAATCCAAAACTATTAAAGTAGATTAATCATGTACTAGTTGAAATTTATCCAGATAAACTTAATCGTATTACTTTTTTTAAATTTTACAGCTGTACTACATTTCAAAATAAACATAAAATACTTAGAAAAAAAAGTAATATGCTATACATACATATATCAGTGCCTGTAGTTGCCCTCCAATGGTGATTGTTAAGCTATAGCTCATATTTGTTGTCTACTTAGATAAAAAAATTGTGCAGAATACCCGTATACCCTAAAACCTCTTCCACATGCTATTGTTATAGTGTATTTTTATGTATGAGAGAGTAATAAAACAATAAATTATGTATGCAAATCCCTAAACTATTGATAGGGGTGACTCAATGAAAAACAGATATTTGTCAACAAGTTTACAGAAGTATAAAGGAAAACAATTTTAAATTGAGTATGACCACCAGGTATAAATGTTGGAGCAGAATAGAATACAATACTTGTGAGGGTTATTAATCCCTAAATAAGGTTGCCAGTGTCGGAGTGATGAAGGTTAACAGGTACTAATGAATTTGCAAGAAATGTAAGATGTTTATTTTATTGGTTATATATAACCAATAAAAGTTTAATAAGTACCTACCTATTTGCAAAATAAAGTTTAATTCTTTAGATAAAATAAAACGTTTTATTTTATCTGAAATGAGTGCATTCCACGAAGTAAGGGTTTCAACAATCAAACATTTAATTCTTTAATTCCAGGAATCGACGACAGTAATTGACTAGATAATTACCTTCTAAACTTATTCCAGAGAAAATGTGATAGTGGGTTTTTCCATTTTGTAGGAAGGTCCAAGTGGCGTATTCAAAATTCTTAACAGTTCACTAAAAGTAGGTACTTCAGTTGCAAGGTGCAGTTTATTGTGTATACTAGTGTTATGGAAAATTTGGAAGTGCCGTGTAAACGCCGAAAAATTGATCCTTTAACAGTTAATGAAAAAACATTAATATTTAATTGTTTTAAATCATTTACAGACAAACATTTATGTGAAAGTGTTGATGAGACCGTTGAGTTAGTTAGCAGTACACTTGGTGTTGGGAAATCTACGATTTACAGGGTTATTAAAGAAGAGAAATGTGGTAGTTTTCAAATGCCACGTAATGCTCCAAAGAAACCAAAATTTAAAATAGAATATCATTTTAAAGAAGGACTTCGACGGAAAGTGCATGAATTCTTCTTTAGACAAGAATTTCCAACATTGGATAAAGTTCTTGTCTCAGTTCGAGATGATAAGGATTACCCAGAAATGAGTCGAAGTACGTTATGGAAACTTTAAAAAAAAAATAGGCTTCCGCTGGAAAAAGAATCCCAGAAAGTCTATTTTATTAGAAAGAAGCGATATTGTCATATGGAGAAGACATTTTCTAAGAACCATAAAGGAAATGAGAAACCAAAAAAGAAAAATATTTTATCTTGATGAAACATGGATCAACGAGGGTCATACACCAAATAAATTTTGGCAGGATGAAACTGTTACAAGTCAAAGGCACGCTTTTGTAAATAACTTATCTACTGGTTTAAACCCACCATCAGGAAAGGGACGCAGGCTGATAATAGTACACATTGGCAGTTCAGACGGTTTTGTTGAAGGTGGTTTATTAACTTTTGAATCAACTCGTACCGGTGACTACCATGAAGACATGAACGCTGATGTCTTTCAAGAATGGTTCGAACAAATGATAGATCTTCTTCCTAAGAACTGTGTAATAGTAATGGATAATGCAAGTTATCACTCCAGACTTATAGAAGGACTGCCCACAACCAAGTGGTTAAAAAAAGACTTGCAGAATTGGCTAAGTTTAAAAAATATTACGTACCATCCCGGATCTATAAGAAAGGAACTTTATTTGTTGTGTACCCTTCATAAAGAAAAATTTAAAAAATACGAAATTGATGAAATTGCCAAAAATCGTGGAATGACAGTACTTAGATCCCCACCATATCATTGTGTATTAAACCCGATTGAACTGGTATGGGCACAGATAAAGAGTGAAGTTTCAAGAAAAAATACCACTTTTAAAATTCATGATGTTAAACAGTTGTTTTTGGAGGCCGTAAATAATGTAAAACCTGAAAACTGGGAAAAGGCAGTAAATCACACTATTAAAGAAGAGGAAAAAATGTGGAAACTGGACAATAATACTGATAAAATGATCGAGCCAGTTATTATAAATCTTGGTTCTGAAAGTTCATCTTCTGAATCTGATTTGGATTTGTAACAAGTAGCTGTAAGTTTTATATTAATATTTTTATTCATCTATTTAACATACGTTAGACGGTTTTAAAAACTCTTTTTCTCTTTTGTGAATTTTTTTAAAAATGTGAATTTCTTTAAAAATGTGAATTTTTTAAAAACCCTTTTTAATGTAGGCCAAATAAATAATTCATTTATTTCTTACAATTATTCAAAGTAATTTTTTAATTATTCTTGAGCACGCCCATGGAGTGGTCGGAGATACCAGTTAAAATTATGCTAATTACTCTCTCGTTCATAAAAATAAACTATAGAATGGAGGATAAGATAAGTAAACAGGTCATAGATGTACATCCAAGAATAGTTTTGTCCAGACAATTATAAGCGAATAAAGAGATTTGACATTAATATAGAAGTGATTTTATCGAATATGGAATCAACTTGTGTTTATAAACTAGTCAAAAAATTATATCTTATTGTGAACCATTTCACACGTAAAGAAAAGAGTGATATACTATATTCTGTCGTCTTGAGCTTTGATAGCACAGCATGTCATTATAAATCCAAAAAACTACAAAATTTGGGTCATATAACACGTGGTGATAGATATGAATTAAGTAGTAAAACTAAAAATGCAGGGAAAGATTCAAGGAAAGCGCAGCATAGGTAAAGAAGAATGTCCTGGCTGAGAAACCTCAGAGAATGGTGTGGATGTAGCTCAACTGAACTCTTTCGGGTTGTACTTAGTGTCAACAGTTGGAATAGCAGGGATGATTGCCAACCTTCGTCGCGGAGATCGCACGTAAAGAAGAAGAATTTGATCATATTTATGTCAATTACTTTTAACAAACAAACAAGGTTGAATTTCGAGCTAATCAAGTAGGCTTTAGACCAGAATCCTCCTGCATAGACCACATTAAGACTGTGAGGCTAATAATGGAACAATCGGTTGAATGGAACACACCCCTATACATGGTTTTTGTTGATTTCGAGCGTGCTTTTGACAGCTTATCTCATGATGCGATATGGAAAATTTTAGAGCTAAGAAACATCCCGCATAAAATAATTTCCATTATAAAGTTACTGTACACTGAAGCGAAATGCAGCGTGACACACAATGTGATCAACAGTGACGAATTTGACGTACTTACTGGAGTCAGACAGGGATGCGTGCTTTCTCCGTTTCTTTTCAACATAGCTCTAGACTATGTTCTCTCCAAACTAGACTCTGACACAAGAGGGATACAATGGACGCTAACCACACGCCTAAGCGATCTAGAATACGCCGACGATATCTGCCTGTTAGGACAAAGGTTCCAAGATGTGGCTGACCAATTGGAAACACTTTCCACTGAAGCCAATAAAATAGGTTTGAAAATCAATATTGGTAAAACCAAATCCATGAGAATAAATGCAAGAAACAACACGCTATTCACCATTAATAACATGCAGATTGAAAATGTGGAAAACTTTACGTATCTTGGAAGTGTCATAACAGAAAGCGGAGGTACAGAAGACGATATTCGTATGAGGATACGAAAAGCGCAACAAGCTTTCAGCATGCTCAACCCTGTTTGGAGGTCTGGAGATTACACTACGAGGACAAAGATCCGCATATTCCAGTCAAATGTCATGTCTGTACTACTTTACGGATGTAAAACCTGGAAAGCGACAAAAAACCCTTACAGACAAACTGCAGGTCTTTGTTAATAAATGTCTACGAAGAATTGTTCGTATTTTCTGGCCTAACATCATCAGAAACGAAGATTTACTACACCTGAGCAAACAAAAGAGGGTAGTAAATGAAATAAAGTCCAGAAAGTGGGGTTGGATCGGTCACACACTCCGAAAAAATAACTCCAGTATTGCAAAGACTGCCCTAGAGTGGAATCCCCAAGGAAAACGAAAAAAAGGTCGCCCAGTACAAACTTGGAGAAGATCCATCATGGACGAGATAAGAAAACAAGGAAAGTTTTGGAATGAGGTGAAGGCCTTAGCGCAAAATAGAACCCGATGGCGCGTCTTCACTGAAGCTCTATGCTCCACTTAGGAGTTCAAGAACCTTATATATATATATATATATATATATATATATATATATATATATATATTTATATATATATATATATATATATATATATATATATATATATATATATATATATACTTTTAACAAGGAATTGAAAAAAATATATCCTGCCTGTATTATGAGATTGAGGTAGCTAATAGGTACAATAGGTTTGAAGGTTAAACTAAAGTGAAAACGAATGACTTGCCGATTCAGTGTCGGGGAATTGGGTTTGAATTGAATGTTTGGAAAATGAAATTTTATTATAATTTAGTTACAAGTTAGTAAAAAATAAGGTTTTTTCGTTACAACTTTATTAGTCCAGTCAGCAGAGAGTTGACCCCTAAAAATCATACGAATAAGCTGAATTTGGCAGAGAATATTGAGTTTGAGTCCTATAAACATTGATTTATCAAAGTCACAATGGGCCATAAAAATCTATAAATGTTAAACAAATATTGGACAATAACTTTCAATGGACATTTTTCAAATAAAAAACTTTTATCTGAAATGAGTGCATTCCACGAAGTAAGGGTTTCAACAATCAAACATTTAATTCTTTAATTCCAGGAATCTACGACAGTAATTGACTAGATAATTACCTTCTAAACTTATTCCACAGAAAATGTGATAGTGGGTTTTTCCATTTTGTAGGAAGGTCCAAGTGGCGTATTCAAAATTCTTAACAGTTCACTAAAAGTAGGTACTTCAGTTGCAAGGTGCAGTTTATTGTGTATACTAGTGTTATGGAAAATTTGGAAGTGCCGTGTAAACGCCGAAAAATTGGTCCTTTAACAGTTAATGAAAAAACATTAATATTTAATTGTTTTAAATCATTTACAGACAAACGCTTATGTGAAAGTGTTGATGAGACCGTTGAGTTAGTTAGCAGTACACTTGGTGTTGGGAAATCTACGATTTACAGAGCTATTAAAGAAGATAAATGTGGTAGTTTTCAAATGCCACGTAATGCTCCAGGGAAACCAAAATTTCAAATAGAATATCATTTTAAAGAAGGACTTCGACGGAAAGTGCATGAATTCTTCTTTAGACAAGAATTTCCAACATTGGATAAAGTTCTTGTCTCAGTTCGAGATGATAAGGATTACAGAGAAATGAGTCGAAGTATGTTATGGAAACTTTTAAAAGAAATAGGCTTCCGCTGGAAAAAGAATCCCAGAAAGTCTATTTTATTAGAAAGAAGCGATATTGTCATATGGAGAAGACATTTTCTAAGGACCATAAAGGAAATGAGAAACCAAAAAAGAAAAATATTTTATCTTGATGAAACATGGATCAACGAGGGTCATACACCAAATAAATTTTGGCAGGATGAAACTGTTACAAGTCAAAGGCACGCTTTTGTAAATAACTTATCTACTGGTTTAAACCCACCATCAGGAAAGGGACGCAGGCTGATAATAGTACACATTGGCAGTTCAGACGGTTTTGTTGAAGGTGGTTTATTAACTTTTGAATCAACTCGTACCGGTGACTACCATGAAGACATGAACGCTGATGTCTTTCAAGAATGGTTCGAACAAATGATAGATCTTCTTCCTAAGAACTGTGTAATAGTAATGGATAATGCAAGTTATCACTCCAGACTTATAGAAGGACTGCCCACAACCAAGTGGTTAAAAAAAGACTTGCAGAATTGGCTGAGTTCAAAAAATATTACGTACCATCCCGGATCTATAAGAAAGGAACTTTATTCGTTGTGTGCCCTTCATAAAGAAAAATTTAAAAAATACGAAATTGATGAAATTGCCAAAAATCGTGGAATGACAGTACTTAGATCCCCACCATATCATTGTGAATTAAACCCGATTGAACTGGTATGGGCACAGATAAAGAGTGAAGTTTCAAGAAAAAATACCACTTTTAAAATTCATGATGTTAAACAGTTGTTTTTGGAGGCCGTAAATAACGTAAAACCTGAAAACTGGGAAAAGGCAGTAAATCACACTATTAAAGAAGAGGAAAAAATGTGGAAGCTGGACAATATTACTGATAAAATGATCGAGCCAGTTATTAGAAATCTTTGTTCTGAAAGTTCATCTTCTGAATCTGATTTGGATTTGTAACAAGTAGCTGTAAGTTTTATATTATTATTTTTATTCATTTATTTAACATACCTTAGACGGTTTTAAAAACTCTTTTTCTCTTTTGTAATTTTTAAAAATTAAAAAAAATTTGAATTTTTTAAAACCCTTTTTAATGTAGGCCAGTCAGTACTAATATAGTGTGTGATAAAAGAGGTCACTTTTGTTTACATACACATAACACTTTATAACACTGAAATAATTCATTTATTTTTTACAATTATTCAAAGTAATTTTTCAATTAATCTTGAGCACGCCCATGGAGTGGTCGGAGATACCAGTTAAAATTATGCTAATTACTCTCTCGTTCATAAAAACAAACTATAGAAGGGTCAGCTGCTTAAACCCTATCACTTAACAAGGGTTCAAGAGTTATTGGTTGAAGATTATTCTAAAAGGATTGTATTTTGCGATTGGTTGTTAATGGAACACTCATGTGTTCATTTTATTAGAAATATTTTGTTTACCGACGAGGCTACCTTCAGTAGAAATGAAATAACAAACCATCATCACGAGCACATTTGGGCCGACGAAAATCCTCACGCCAAAGAAACGACTCATCACCAAAGAACTTTCAAAGTTAATGTTTGGGAAGGAATTGTGGATAACAACCTAATAGGCCCAGTATTTCTTCCCAAAAATTTAAATGGTGATAATTACTTGCAGTTCTTGGCAAAGATTTACAAGAGTATTTGGAAGAAGTGGATTTTGCAATAAGGCAAAATATATGTGGTTTCTACAAGATGGCGCTCCACCGCATTACAGTAATGAACTCCGGGAATAGCTTTGCAGGCAGTATCCTGGTCGGTGTATTGGAAGGGGTCGTGACGCACCTATTTCTTGGCCACCCAGAAGTCCAGGTCTTAACCCCGTGGACTTTTGCTTTTGGGGGTTTATTGAAAGAGAAAGTGTATTTGTTAGAGGACGAACAACAATTGAGGGTTAGAATAATTGAAGCTGCAAATCAATTTCGTCAAAAAAATATGATTTTTTAGCGCATTCGGTTTTCCTTATTAAAACGATACCGAACATTTATTGTAATATCACATTTATAGAGGTTATAGACATTTTTTAATTTTAATTCATCAGGTTTTTAATTCATTAATTCACCCCCCTTAAAATTTTTATGTGCGCTTATTTGTTGTGTGCATTTTGTTGTTTCTTTTTTATGAAAAATGCTTTCAGAACAAGAAAGTAACGTGCCCATTTTTATTACAAAATATCAAGTAATTTTGGGGATAGTGCAAAAAAACTATTTTTATTTTGTAACTTCAAAGGGCTGTAACTTTTTTTGTGTACACTTTTGTTCAAGGTAAGTTGGATTCAATGCGTGATTTAATTTATGATATACCTTTTTGAAACACCCTGTATTATAAGTATATTTAGTTTATAAATAAAATCGCAGTTATTTTAAAACATGATATAATCAAATTTGAATGGTCATTTTAAACATGAACAACGAGTGTCTATTGTACACAATAGTTTGTTAAACATGCCATTAACAGCAGGTAAAAAAATCGTAATGTACTGGATTAAACGTAAAATAGTGATAATGCACAGTAAACTAACAATTAAACGTACAAAGTTTATCTACTTATAAACAACTATAATAAATCGTAAATAAACACAAATCAAAACACCAGGTTAAATTTTCCCATGAGTAGTTCGCTTTTATTGAGATACGTCAGACGTGTCCCGCCTACTAAATATCAATTTACATTTCCATTTGAGGTTATGATTATTGATGGAATTCATTACATCATTTATCTACATTTAATTAATATCATTTAAAAATAAAGTGCTACAAAAACAATGTTTCCTTTTCTCTATACGTATGAATGTAAGCCTTGACTATGGTAAACTTTTCATACGTTATTAATGTGTAGTTTAAGTGGACATATGAAACAAAATTGGTACAAACCTAGGTCCTCGACCAGCCTCAACATCACTCCGCCAATGTGGACATCTCCTTTTACGCGAATCAACCTTTCTGTTTGTAGATCAGTGACGAAAACTCGAAGGTCCCAGGTACCATCACCTACTACCTGTCCGTTCGCGAACATTGTTTATTATTTTAGGTATTTCACTTCACTATCACAAGAAACTATTTTATTTTTAAGGTTAGAAAGCACTAAATCACATATTGTTTATTCCATAGAAAACACGTCAATTTTTGGAAGACTCAGCGATCGCAACACTGCCCCTCAAGATTCAAAGTCATAATAAAATTAAAAATCGGATACGATCGTGGAAGGAGAATTTAGACCGAAGTCTTTATGCGTGCGCATTTAAATTGTGGAATGATTGTAAAAGACAGGATCGGGTTAACCCATAATGGATTTGGTTTATAATTTTAAAACACCAAAAAACCTATTTTGTAAATTTATCATAAATTGTTTTTTTTTTATTTAATATGAAATTAGCGTTTTCAATCCTATAATATTCTAAAATTAAAATATAATCAAATCTTTTCATGGTGTGGCTTTGTAGTTTTAAAGCTCCATAATTTCCATTATTGAACGGCTTCTTTGTTTTCATGCATATGCTGTTTCCTCATTTTTACATTTTCACAGCAAAAATGTTTAGCAATTTCTCCCTGTGTCTACCAGTGGCGTTCATGTCATATTCCTTAATTTTATGTATATCTCGAACAAATTCCTCGTTTATTATTTGATATAGCAGACAAAAGAAAGACTTCATGATTGAAGAACTTGCGACATTGGTATGGTATTGATACGAGCATACTATTTAGGGTGACAGTGAATGAAGTTAGATAGCTATGATAGTAACCAAGGTTCTGAAAGGAAACGAAGAAGAAGAATGACAGTAGAGATGGCGGTGTGATATATGAAATTCGTACACCCTGGAAATATAATGAAGTACCTATAGATGTTCATACAGCAGTCAATTGTTTTCTGAATTAAAAAATACGCAGAGTATGATAAAGATGTTCTCAACCTCGACCAACAAGTCCCAAGGGCTTAGATATATTGTGAACATATAGAGCAGGTGTGAATAAGTTTTAACCAAATAAATACCCGTGGATCAACTGAGAACCCGGCATGGGGGCTGCAAACTGTCATTGCTATATATTTATCGATTGAACATGACTCACGCACACATACATACACGAACACTTATAACGTGATCAGTAGACAAATCACCGCCAGTCGCATCATATCTGGCTCATGATAAAGTCAAATTGGGGCTGAAATTATTGCACCCACCAATTCTGAAGATGCATATTATAGGGAAAAAAAGACCTTAAGAGAATACTTTAGCTCCATCGCAACAGAGTGTGACAGTAATTCATACAGTGATGCCACAAAAGTATTCAGGATGACGATAGTACACAGACAACATCCTGATACAAAACTAGGTCAGGCTCAAGAAAACCTGATCAATTGTCAACAAAGTACAATAGAACAGCATGAGATGAGTTCAAAAGAAGTTGGGTGAATACACACAAAATGGTGGAGAAACCTTGAATGAACTTTTCAGGGTGCACTTTCCTGAGTCTGAAACAAAATTGGTACTACAAGATATATGTACGCACACTGCGCTGGAATCTTAAATCATAAAGTTAAACTGTGATAAATGAAGTCACAGATCAGAACAAAATCATATGGGAAATACACTTTAATTAGGCCATATAAATCACCAAATCCGGACTGGTTTTATCCAAGATATCTACAAAAGGAAAATGACCTGTACAAAAACTTATGCATGATACTACAGACTAACTTGGTTATGATAGATTGGGGCAGGCGCTGATATGATCTTCAGGCACCTAGAGCTCCTAAGACGGGTTCATTGTATTACCCCTATCATACGGAAT
The DNA here is from genome assembly GCA_918026665.1 of Diabrotica balteata. Taxonomy (NCBI): domain Eukaryota; kingdom Metazoa; phylum Arthropoda; class Insecta; order Coleoptera; family Chrysomelidae; genus Diabrotica; species Diabrotica balteata. Next base: position 138,039,658 of record OU898282.1, read on the forward strand.
AGGCTCATAAGGACCTATTATTCAGCGTTTCTGGGGCCCAAGCTGTTCCAGGCTCCCATATCTGCAGTAATCAGCAGAGGCTCCAAGTCTGAGCTCTTACAGCCGTTCTGAACGTCTAATCCTTTAGCAACCTTGTGGCCTCACAGAAAGCCACAAGTCTCTTTAAGAATAACTCCCTCATTTGGCTCATTAGCATAAGGATTGAACCCAGTATCTACCATCTCTAGTAGTCTAGTGGAGGGTACTTATAGAGGACGTGTGAGTAGGATTCCTGCTCATCATTACACAGACGGCACCGTGGGCTCTTCGCCGATCCAAGCAGATTAAGGTGCCGCTTGAGTCTAAAGTGGCCGGTAAGCATACTAACCACCAGAGAGCACCTTCTATGGTCTAGACGGAGAAGGAATCCTGGAACCTCCACAGAAGAAGCTCTCTGAGACTACTTTGACCAGTACTGAAGGACACTCCAATTACAGGTTCAGATCCCCCCGGCAGAGTAAATGAGCCCTAAAATCAACAAGGAAGCTAAGTTCCTGTAGTTGGCTGTATATATGTATGTATCACAAAAAATTTATTAAAATTCTTTATAAAAGGTATATAATTTAAAAAACCCAATCGGGCTATATCACAAAACGTTTTTGGAATCCATGTTCCATCATCAGTATCTAGGTGTACATATATTGAGCCACTAAATATCTGGTTAAAAACCCGTTAAAATTTATATGTTTAAATTAAGTTTACATTATTTGGTAGGATGTATATATTAGGATGTTAAAGTTACCAGTGGATTTGGTAACATGACGACGTATGACTCCACATGAAGTTGTGCAACAAGATTCTGTGAGTCTGAACACTACAAATCTGTTGAGTGATCTGAATCAGATAGAATAGTAGTCAGACACACTCATGAAAAAATGTCGAATTTAAAACCAGAGATGGTATATTGGATTTAGAGATAGTGGTAAACAGTTCTGAATTGGAAATTCGACGGCGTATAGAGATGGATATAACCACTATGTCCAAGCTCAGGAAAATATGGAAAAACATATACAAAAAACATTAAGGTCAATCGTGTACAAATATTGGTTTCCCCAATATCTAGCTATACTTTTAAAATGTGAACCAACGGATAGAAAAATAATCCATGCATTTGAAGTGTTGCGTTTGAGAAGAATACATCAAATCTCTTGGAAGAGATAAGGATAATGAAGAGAAGGAAGAGTTGCTTCATGAAGACTTAAGCTACAGACAGAAGTTAGACAGAACTTTACAGTTTTATCACGATTTCCCTCCATCCTTCCCTGCCTTGGGCTAGTTGTTCGGCTTCATGTAACACTTGGTTAATCAATATTTTTGTATGATCTACCAAACGGCTCGGAGATCTTCCCCTAGGTCTCTTTCCTTCAACTCTAATCTCGACTACCAGTTTTTTCATCGTACCCGTTCTTCTAGCGATGTGTCCAAAATACTGCAAATATCTCTGTTGTTCTAATATCGATACGTTAGTGTCGGATGCATATGTGGCTATGGGAAAAATGGGTGCCCTTACCAGCCTTAGTTTTGAGTGTATTGTTATGCTAGAATTTTTCCAAATTGTTACCAGTTTCATCACAACTGTTCTAGCAATAGCCAACCTTGTTCGTATCTCTCTGTCACACCCTCCATCATTTGTTATTAGGTACCCCAAGTATATGAAACTATTTACTACTTCAAAGCCCCCAATTTCTTTAATGTGTTGAAGATTATTCCGAGCTCTGTCTACATCATGATCTTTGTCTTACTGCTATTTAGTTTTAGTTCATATGTTTTGCTTTTCTCCTCCAGACATCTAATTATGTCTTCCATTTCTTCTTGATTTGCCGCGATTATTAAAGTGTCATCAGCATATCTCAAGTTACTGATTTTTTGACCTCATACTGATATTCCACCCTTCCATCCGTATAGTACCTTTCGCGTAATATGTTCGCTGTAGATATTAGAGTTTGCAGATCGTATGCATAACATTCACTCCAACATCTCCAGTCTCTTTTATCTTCAACTTCTGCGGTGATCTGGACTGCGCCAGATTTTCTAGTTTTTAAGTTTTTGATTGCTTTTTCTACCTCTGACTTTAGAATGTTTGGTTCTCTCTCTGCAGTGAACTCGTCGTGATTTGCATTCTGGGGATCATATGCATATAGACTTTGACAATATTTTCTCCATACCTCCGCAATGCCTTTCTCGTGATTTATAATATGTTGCTTTTGATCCATTATTGTATTTGTGATTGGTTTAAATTCCCTGGATAGATATCGGACTTTGTTATATAGCTCATGGGATTCATACTGGTTTTCATGTCTCTCTAGTTCTTGTCATTCTTTCATTTGTTTATTTTTATCATCCCTACATCCTCTTTTAATTTCTCTATTTAACCTTGCTAATTTGTTTTTTTTTACTGCCGTTTTGATATATGAGATTTGATTCTCCTTCGCTCTTCGAGAAGTTGCAGCGTTCTGTCTGTCATCCAGTGTTGTTTCTTGATGATCTTTTTTCGGTCCTGGTTCTTTCTACAGAGGTTTCTATGGCATTTCTGAAACCTTTCCACATTTCTTCTCGGTTGTCTTGTGTGTTCAACATACTAGTTTCGTTTAATGCATCTCTAAATGTTTTCGGATATAAAATCTCCAGCCGGTTTTGAATTTGGCGCGGCATTGTTCTTTTTAGCATCTTGAAGCAAGCCCATAACAATTTATGATCGGATTCACATTCAGCTCTTAGTCTAGTTTAGACGTTTGTAAAACATGTCTTCCATCTGTTTCTAATCAATATGTAGTCGATTTGGTTCTTGTATTTTCCATTTGTGCTATGCTTTATTATTTACATAGGTGTTAATTTAATATGTTATTCGAAAATGCAAGCATGTTGCTTGCTTTCTAAGCCTATTTTAAATCTTGCTGTAGTGTTATTCCAAGCTGTAGTAGTCGCTATAAGTAGTTTTCGATTTATCAGTGAACTATATTTAAAGGACAGGTCTAGGAGAATAAAATATTGACAACAAAACAAACTTTATATTCAGTCTATTAAAAAATAGGTGATAATACCTACAAGTATAAATGTTTTTATATAAAATCTTATTCTTCAGATGACACAGTTGTGGTAAGTCGTTACATCTAAAGCCAGGTTTATAAACGGACATAGTACATAATCATAAGTCATAAACATAACGTCAACCACAATCATAATTCATAAGATTTAAGATTGGTTTATAACTAGACATAATACATAACCATAACATTTAAGAACTACTTCAGAAAATACAAACCTAACCAAATTTTTATAGAGCATGAAGAATTTTTTTCTGGTCTTTAGATTCATAGAAAAGTGAAATAAATAAATATGTGGTTGAATTCGCTCCAAAAACATTAAATTAAAATAGTAGGGTTATGTATAGGAAGAAACTGCAGATGATTCTACCAACGCATGCGCATATTCCAACAATTCCATAATGTTTAATACTTAATTCATAAATGTTGAAAGTTACCAACTTTCAAGGTCACGTTTTAAGGACTAAATTTATGTCTTATGTATTATGGATGCTTTTAAATGGGTACATTTATTTATTAACTTTTAACATTATGCTTATATAATAAGATTATGGTTAAAGACTAAAATTATGTTTATGTCCGTTTATAAATCCGGCTTTAAATAGAAATAAAAAATGTTAATAAAACTGAAACTGCTAAAATACCTTATGAAAACATAACCTCAACAAAACTTTAACAATAAACTTAAAAAATAGGAGTAGTTGATACGCGCTCATTTTGTAGTTCCTGTCTTGTCAGGTCTGCATATCTTCTTCAGGCAAACCTAACTCGTTGAAATATAACAAAGCTTTCCGAACAAAATCTGGTCTAATGTTGTACAAAGGATGGGTGCATTGCTGAAACAAAAAAAAGATGATACAGTCGGCAGTTCAGTAGATTATCGCGAAGTTTGCTACTGTACTTTTAAAATTTAAATAATATTTTTCAAATTGAAAAAAGTAATTTTATTATTTATATTTTAAACAAATTAAATTAAAATAACAATAGATTATTATGTTTGCTCTTAACGTCATCTGCTAACACACTATCAAAGCATACATTGTTTACTTCTGATAGATCCTAATAGTAGCAATTTGTATTTTTACCATAATTAAGCTTTCTGGAGACCTGACGATGACAGGGTGTAGAATTGTGTTATAGAGGTAGTACCTTTTATCAGAACGACCACATCAAGCGTCATAGACGGGAGATGGTTCTTGAAAACTGATCCTCATAAGACAACTAACTCTCACTTATGGCTCCACGTGCCACACCCTGGGCAACTGCATTGGTCTGCAGGCTAAACTAAGTAAGGGTAGCCAGATATGGCGAGAATTTCACCGAGTGATTGCCGGTATAAGCAATCTCCCACTTACCGACCAACGGCTTCGGGCGAATGAGTCAGTAAGTGGTAGGGCACTCTTTTGTCCTGGGGTTGAGAAATCGGCCTCGAAGGCGTATGAAGAAAAAAAAGACAACGGCATAAGAATGTAGAAGGCAAGGGGAAACCACTACAATAAAAATTCTACACATATATCCCTAGTACAATTGTCATGGCTGTACAAAAAAGTAACTCCGGCAGGGGAGGCAAATCACACATAGACCACAGGGCCTCTCAGGTCGATATCAAACGAAATCCCTGTGAAATACCCATTAGTAACACATCGTCCAAAAAGAAGTTCAGGTAAAGTCCATAATGTCATTCAGGAAATGGAAAGACTTGACATAAAAATATTAGGACTAAGTGAGACCAGATGGCCCTTTTCACGTGGCATATTAGTAGGTCAAACAAAGATATACTACTCTGGTAATGACAATGACAAATTGATGACAATGACAAATTGATGACAATGACAATTACAAATAAAGAAGTACTGGAGAGGGTTGGTAAAGAAACAGAACTAATCACCACTATACAAACCAGAAAACTGGAATACCTAGGCCACGTGATGAGGGGACCAAAATATGAAATTTTGAGACTCATAATATGGGGAAAGATTAGCATCTACTGCATTTACTACTTACCACTTCATTACGTTTGGGACCTAGTATTGGTGTGGTATCCATAAAATGTTGAGCTATCGAAAGGCCGCTTATAGCATAACAAGTATGATAAAGATCCCTGCTTCTTCCTGGTTTGTCTATGAGGCCACCGTTAGGATTTTGGCAGCACGCTAATAAATATTCCTGTAGGGAGCCGCTGTCAAATAGATGCTGTTTTGGTGGATTATCAGCTGGAAATTAAATATATAAATAACAGAATAGTACTCCACTAAAAACAATACAAACTAATTAACTTTTATAAAAGTTTATGAAGTGTTACCTACCAACATATAATAGAGAATATAATAATGGAAAAGCGCCTCCTTGCCAAAAAGAATAACATGCATCAACTAGCTTATTAGTCCGGCCTTGAAATCCACCTTCTACTTTCATTTGCTTCTGTACTAACCATCTCTAGAAAAACAATTTATTACCAAGTTAATTTTGATAATAATAAAAATAATAACGGTGGGAGTTCTGTCAGTTTTATCAGGCGCGCCCCTTCCTTGCTACAGGTTGTTCACTGGGTATTGGTAGCATCGATACCCAGATGATATCGGCTGTAGAAGAAAAACTAACACCTGGTAGTAGGTATACAATACATATCTATGAAAATAGTGATTACTAATCTATGTTTAGGGCCACAAGACTAATATACGAATAGAACAGTGTTTCTCAACCTGTGGTCTGCGGACCACAGGTGGTCCCCGAACGGTTTTCATGTGGTCCGCGAAGTGAACAGTCATAAAATAATAATCAACTTAAATCTTGGCTCGTGAGACGTAAATTAATGTGTCGACCTATTTTTTTTTTTAACTCAAAACGTTTCCAGATGACGAAACGCGCCTGAACACAGGTTCATTCCTTCAATCTTCCGCTTATTTTCCCTCACGCGCCGAATAGTTAGTTCCATTATCTTCGTTTAGTTTCGGCCGCTGTCGTGTACGTACCGGACACTGCGTCTTTGATCGCGCCACTACTCAGTGACTCAGTGCTGACTCAACTGTCATGTGACGAGCGTGCGTGTTTTTTGCTTCGTGATTCTAGTTTACTAAAATGAGCAAACAGATGAAACTTTCGGGTTTTTTAAGAAGACGGATAGTGAGAACGTTAAGGCAGGATGTTCTGCCAGTGATAGCACAATATTAACTCAAACTGGTCCTAAAATAAGGGCTGCTAACCGTAAGTACAATCCCACTACATAGCATGTGGATTTACATTCATTGAAGAATTTGATGTCCAATTACCTCAATGTGTAATTTGTGCGAAGGTATTAAGTAATGAGGCAATGAAGCCGGCAAAATTAACTAAACACTTTGAAACAAAACATAAACATTTTGCCGGAAAACATGTAGATTTCTTTAAGAGGAAGGAGACGGAACTAAAATCGTCAAAAAATATCCTTAAGTCATACTCAACTTATGATAAAGGTATTTTGAAGGCGTCATATCAATTTTCACTTAGAATCGCAAAAACCAAAAAACCCTTTACTGTTGGTGAAGAGTTTTACCATGTAAAATCGTAGATGCAACTAAAGTAATTTTAGGTGATAAATACGCTAAACTAATGCAAAATATTCCTCTTTCCAATGACACCGTTAGTAGTAGAATTGAAGATATGGCATCAGATGTTGAAACCCAACTTCCAAAGAAAATTCATTCTTCAAAGATTTTTGCTGTACAACTTGAAGAATCTACATATTACCAATAAAGCTATTCTTCTTGTTTATATACGATTCATAGATAAAGATAACAAAAAATTATATGAGGAGTTCCTGACCTCGATTGAGTTGCAAGGTAACACAACCGGAAAAGACATTTTTAAAGCCATTGACGAATATTTCACACTTACAAATCTTTCTTGAAAAGACTGTGTAGGACTTTGCTCTGATGGTGCCTCGGCAATGACAGGTCACAAAACAGGCTTGCCAAGTTTTGTAAGGAAAGAAGGAAACCGTGATATTGTTTTAATACACTGTATTATTCATCGTGAAATGCTTGCTATCAAAAGATTAAGTTCCGACCTAAACAAGGTTTTGACTACTGTGGTAAAGGCCGTGAACTTTATAAAGAGTAATGCTCTTAGTTCGAGATTGTTTGCTTTGTTATGCAAGGGCATGGGATCCATCCATTCCAATCTCCTTCTACATACCGAAATTCGGTGGATGTCTAGGGGCCGGGTTTTAGCCAGATTTTATGAACTTGGAGAAGAAGTATGTATGTATCTTGATGAAAAAAAAAACTGATTTAGCGGAAACACTGCGTGACGGAGAATTTATGGCCCAGTTAGCTTTTTTAGCAGATATTTTTGAACAGCTCAACATATTGAATCTAGGCCTACAGGGACCATCTAAAACCGTATTTGACCTTTGGAAAACGATTGATTCATTTAAGAAAAAATTGTGGCTATGGGAGTCCGAAGCTGGAAAAGGATCGTTTAAAATGTTCAACTTGTTTTCAAATTTTATCTCTGAAAATGAAGGCTTAAATGAGGATGTTTTACATTCACTGGTTAAGTCCTACATTAAATCGCTTCAAGATTACTTTGAGAAGTACTTCCCTGTTGATATAGATGTGAAGAAAAATAATCTGTGGGTGATCGATCCCTTTTTAGCTACCGACGATAATAATCTGTCTATTGAGGAAAATGAACAGCTTATTGAAATTTCATCCGATGATCATTTAAAAGTGATAAAATCTCACTGCGAAAATGTTGCCAATTTTTGGATAGGATTACTTGATAAAAGTCCACTGCTAAGTGAAAAAGCTTTGAAACTTCTTCTTCCTTTTCATTCCACTTATCTCTGTGAGGCATCATTCTCAACATTATATGTCATCAAGAATAAACACAGAAATAGGTTGCTAAATTTAAATGCTCCTATGAGACTGGCGTTAACTTCTTTCGAGCCAAATATTGAGAAACTTTCAAGTGAGAAGTAAGACCAAGGTGTCATTAACGTCCTAATTTGGCGATATCTATGACTTTTTATATTGTTTTTTATATCTCTTTTGTCTTTCATTATGTATTTTCTTTTTTATTTTGTAAATAATAAATTCATTAGTAAAACTTCAGTGTTCATCTCATTTTACCTATTATTGGGAAATATTAATAATATCTAAGTGCTCCGCCAAGAATTCTGAAAGGTACAAGTGGTCCTGAGTGGTGAAAAGGTTGAGAACCACTGGAATAGAAGATCAAATATCAAAAGAAATAGGGGTACAGGGGGTAGGACTGGGACATATACTGTCACCACTAACGTTTAAAGTCTAAGTGAACAAATTTATCAGGAAGTAATATCAAATGTAAATTAAAGTATAATCGTCAACGGAAAAGCCGTAAACATCGATATGCAGACGACACTGTGCTGTTAACAAAAAAAAATTTTAGAACATCTTCAACATTATTCGGAAAATACTAATATAAAATTAGAATTAGGAAAGAAAGGGTAATCTAGCATTTAAGAACACACATCAAATTTGCATTTCATTATTTAACATAAAATGATTTAAAATAACTCCTACCAATAAAGCTCGTTCATCTATTAAATGTCCTTTGTTGAGTATTACCAAGGCTGCTAAACCACAAAATGCGTATCCACCATGAGCTTCCATACCAGGACATCCAGCGAATCCACCCTCGTATGTTTGGCAACTGAAAAATTAATAGCATCGGCATAAATATATATTTATAGTACCAGTTTTTTAAAACAGTATAATAAAAATAGCACAACATAAACTTACAGTGAAGTGAAAATTTTTTAGGTAAAATTTATTTATTTAATACACGGGATAATTGATGTCTTTTAATATTCTCAAGGGTGAGTGTAATCTTGGCGATAAGTGGGTTGTGATCTGAGGCCACGTCTGATCCAGGATGTGCTTTCACGGCTTTAACAGCATTACGATATCTTTCCTTGATCATAATGTAATCTATCTGGTTTGGTTGTCTGTTTGGTAACTTGAAAAATGTGTTTGTAATAATTAAGTTCTGCTCTCAACAGAATCGTAACCGTCTCCTATCTCGTTAAAATATTAAATAATACCAGATCATTTAATTTTTAACTATCAACAAAAATGTAATATATCATGACATGTATGAATTTAATGGTAATACGATATTCACAGATATCGCTGTGCCTTAAGTATCTACACACATAATTTATTTGTCGATAAAAATGTTTAGATAATATGAATCATTTTTCAATGATATAATGAGGATGGAACTTTATTTTTCTGATAACAAATGTTCCTGCAAATGAGTAACTTTGTGTATTTGTATATTATATTCTGATTGACACAGCAGAGCAGTAAAATATTATACATAATGGTGTTGTTAGAGATATCTTTGCTTACTTGGTCTACTAGTAATAAAGTTATAGCGTAATTGATAAAATTACTGTTTACACAACTTAGCAACTCAGTCAATTGATATAATGATAAAAAACTGTAATTTATGTTAGGGTATGAAAATATTATGGAGTCATCATGTAGAAATCTACAATTAAGTTAAAAAAATTATCACAGCAGCTTGTCGCAGTAGAGCCATCTCTAGAATCAGAAACAAATTAATTGAGGGTGAAGATCAACCTTAAATTACAATATATAATATCAGTAACAGTTTTGGTCTAATCAGACCATCATCAATGAACACCTAAAACTAAGCATTTCCATGTTAAATAAAAAAAGCGTAAATGTTTACTATTAATCTGAAAAAACATGTGAAAAACACTTACTTAGTTAGCAATTAAAACTAGCCATTTAAAAAGTTGAAAGATAATTTTGAATTGAATATAGAATACTAAGTGTTATGTTGATGAAATCCAGAAGATTTTAATTATTATATTGGGGAATAGAAAATTTATTGCGTAAAAGTAATGTGAAAGTCGAAGTTTAGGAGAGGAATTGTATTAATTGTGCATGAGTGACTATAGACGTAGAAGGGAGAAAAATGCTATTAATAAGGATTGACTGTAATTGGATTTAATCTGTAAAGATGATCACAAGTATAAAGAAAAGAAAAGGAAGGTTTTTCAGATAAAAACTATAAATGAGAATGAATAATTAACGATGGTAGGAAACAAAGTCACAACAGAAATAGGTGTGATGATTTACACAGTTGAGGTTATTTCTCTTGTCTTTGAAAATTGAATACAAAAATTTAATTGTAATATGTTCTTCTGTTGAATATTGTGTATAAGATCGATGTCACCTGAAATGTTGAGATGGTGGTTGTTAAATGTAAAGTGTTGACAAAAGGCTGAAATGTTATCTCTTTTAGAAAGTTCCAACGATCTGGTGAACAATCAAGTGTACGTTCTGCCAATGTAGGTGGCATCACAATTAGAGTATGATAGTTTGTAAACTCCACTGCGGTGCATAAAGTGAATTGGGTTTTTGGTGTTGGTTAGAGTCTGGGAATTAAAGACAAACCTAAAAGTTTAAGAAATACTTTTTAAAAGTACTTACCTTACTATCCACTCTGCAGTATTCCTAAATAATTCTGGAGTCATGATTCCAGTAAGACTAGCTATTGAAAGAGCACAGTAAGCTCCTCGTATATCAACCTCTCCATTTTCGTGCATTTGAAAAGATCCATCAACCTGCCGTACCCTCCATAAAAATTCTTGAAGTTTTTTCCTAAAAGAATAAACCAGTTAAAAAAATTTAAATCCACAAAGTCAGCGAAGTACGACACAATCGCCCGTTCTCGACTATAAACAACAGTACTGAGACCCCAGAAGCTCCGATGATGCCTTGAGAGAGGTAGTCAAAAGCATGACATATCCAAATTCGACACGGTTCAACCTGGAAACTGAGTAATTTGACATTATTTTTTCTAATAATACTAATCTTATCAGGAATATTTACTACTCTTTAACTTGCTACTTTATTATATTTATTTCAATTTTTTGGTAACATCAGATATAGCTTGTAAAAGAAGATGGGATAAGAATAATCTCTATTATATATTGGTGGCTGATACACAACCTTACAGTCTATACTGAGCCAGAATTTAAACCATATTGTTCTGAAGCTATTTAAAGATTTAAAAAAACTTGTTTATAAACACAATTTTTTGCCAAAAAATATTAGGTACAGATCTGAATTTATTGTCTCAACTCATTGATTTCCTTAAAAAAGTTGGACAATTGAGTGATAAACAATATGGTTTAAGATCTTTAAGGTCTCAAAAACAAAGAATGTTCTAAAATACAGGATCTAAGTAAGAATTCAATAAAATAATCTTTAAAAATAAAAAAAAAAATTCAAGGGCTGTAATGCAATGATGATGATTGTGTGTAATTCTAAGAACATATTTAAGACTGTCCAAAAAAGGAAGCAGTTTTACATGTTGAATATTAAAATATTCTGTAACATGAAACATAAGCAATTAAACATACCTATTTATTACATTTAAAGCTTCTTCTATTCCTAAAATCACTAAGGCATTTACGGCTGCATAGGTAGTAGCCAAATGTGCTATCTGTCCTGGTCCTCCACCAAATCCACCAGTACGACTCTGGCATCTACAAAGATATGTATGAATTCATTGAAAAATGTTCTACAATTCATATATATTTATTGTATGAAGAAAATATGCTTAACAGTTGCTTTTCGTGGTAAAGACTTTTAAAATGTTAACAAATGTTGATAATGAATAACTTTCTTTTCTTAAATATTGTTTCTTTATTAATTTTGATCACGGTTTGCTTTAAAGTTATGAATTATCGAATAAAGCATTCCAATTTATTGGTATCTTAAAATTAATTTGGAAATATGCAACAATAAATGTTCGAAAATGTAAGACTTCTAATGCCGATAACATATTTATTGTTTTGGCTTCCTTAAGAAATGTACACTTCTAATTTAAACATTACTGATCAATACTGATCAGCTAGTGGTCCAAATTTGTTTAAAATAAGTTGCAAAATTAGCATTTGCTCATCAACACATCAAGAATGATGCATTTAGCAAAATGTTATGTTTACAAATGAATCAAGATTTTGCACACATTCTTCTAATAGTGGGATAGGTGTTTGAATTAGAACAGGTCAAAGATTTATGGAGTTTTACCTCTAGTGGATGAGGATCACTAGTAGTATGAGTCGAAATATCAATAGGTTGTATGGAGCTTGGTTTTTGTTCAGGATGGAACACTGTCACTACTAAAATGCATTAATGGTATTGCAACAAAATATCCAAACTATTCAGTATTTTCTTCTAGATTTCATTACCAAGAAACAGAACATTACAATAATGCAATTAAAAAAAATGTATTTTGTAAATGTATTTTTAACTTACTTCTTTAAAAACTTGGCAATCACTTTTTTCCTTCTATAATCTAATTGAATACCCATCAAAGATAAAGGATGCAATATCCAATAGCATAACCAAGGTCGACTAGCATCTAATACCTAGAATAAAACAAATTCATTTTTTGATAGTCTATATATTAGTTTTAAAATAGTTTATGGGTGTTAAAACTTTTATTATTTTTATTTAAGTCCATATTATTTTAAAATTTTGGTCATTTATGTATGAAGATAGTTAAAGGGATGATTTAAAACTAGATATATTATATACAGCTTTCTGTTTTCTTTTTTTGTCAGGGTACAACCATTCTTTATAAAATATAAACAAGTTTGCATTTGTATGATACTTCAAAACATCGCATTCACAAAAGAAATCCTATTTCTATGACACTGGGGTCAGCACAAAAAATTTCACTTCAGATGTTAATTTCAAATTATGCAATATTTTTGTCTGTAAGTGTAGTTACATGCCCAATAGCAATTCATGTAAAATAGCATTTAGAGATATAATTTTTGCAGCAGAATTTAAAAATGTTACTTAGAAAACAATAATTGAACTTTAAAGACATGAGCAACTGTGTAGTTGATTTTATACTCTGCCCTACCAAATCGAATATACCTACATATTTCTCTCTCTTGTCGTTTCCTCATTGCTGAGGATCGTGATTCCCTACAATGCGGGCTGTCAATTCTCTCCATCTCTTGCGATTTTGGGCTGCTCTCATGGACTCGGAAAACGTCTCTCCAGTGGCTTTCTGTACTTGATCTGACCATCGGATAGGTGAGCGTCCTCCGCCTCTACATCCTTCTACGTTTCCGCACACAATTAGTCTTTCTACCTACATATTTATAGCATAATTATTCTTTCTTCAGGTGCCCAAACATCAAGAGAAATGGCAACAGATTGCAAATGATTTTGATCTGAAGTGGAAGTACCCTCACTGTTGTGGCAGTATCGATGGAAAACACATATATGTTTACAAGCTCCAATAAATACTGGAAGCAACTATTTTAACTACAAGGGATTTTTCAGCATAGTACTTTTCAGCATAGCTATAGTGGAGGTTAACTAATGCGTTACATTTGTAAATATAGATTGCCAAGGCCATTTATCTGATGGCAGAGTCTATCTGATTTGCTATTACATTTAAACAGTTACTTGAAAACTCTTTTTTAAATCTCCGATCAATTAAAGTTTTACCAGGAAGAACATCACATTCACCTTTTGTGTTTCATGGTGATGAGGCATTTGCTTTGCAGTCGCATATGATGACACCCTTCTCAGGCACCCAATAGAAAGAGTCACTGATTAGGGTTTATAATTACAGATCAATACAAATAAATAGCATGTTTTTAAGTGTAGATCAGTTGTGATGCGGTTTTACAACAATGTTTTGTAACTTTCTTTGATGTTTACTGACAACTGTTGGATAACAAAACATGCTATATAACCAGAAAAATGTTATATGACACTGTGTTTTAAAACTTTTTTATTTAAAATTCTGTAACAAATTACAAAACTTTGTTATTTAACATGTTTTGTTACATAGTCTGGACCCGGCTTTAATGAGCCCTAATGGTTTCCAATAACTATATATTCTGATACAGTCAGAACAATTATAGTTATTGCAAGAAAGAAAAATTCAAATACAATAACATTCTTGCTACACATTGTACAGTTCTATTTGTAGTGCTCTTATAACTAGTTTCTTTAGTAAATTGTGTACAGTTGTTATTATAATTTGTTTATCGATTTTAAGTGTCTATATAAGATATGTACTTACCTCATAGGCAGAGGATACATAAGTAAGACTATCAAATAAAAAATTTCTGTGTTTGTCTTTAAGAAGTTCTGGTAATTCTTTATTTACTTTTAATTTAGTATTATGTAAATCTTCCAACTTCTTTAGAACCTGTTTTTCTACATCAATCTAGAAAGGTTTATGTTTAAAAATTTTGAATTTCATAGGTTATGTTAAATGTAACTACCTGTTCGGAAGAGGTTTTCGTTGGATAATTTTCAGTGTTTATTATTTCTTTTGTGATCTGAGACAAAGGACGTAACTTACACTCCATGAGGAATTAGAATAAACTATCTATTCATTTAAATATCCTAACACACAATAATGAACTTTGATTTAATTGGTTTATCAAAAATTTGTTTGTTCAGTTTGTTGGTATTTACATTCTTCTTTTTTGTATTAAAATTCTTCTTCTTTATAGAAAAATCGGACTTAGACCATAGATTTTGTAACTAGGCACAGAACAAATAAAAATTGCTGTCTTATTCTGTGACTTGGGTAGGACAAAGTTTTTAATTTTTTTCATTATTAAAAAATACTCCTATAGATACATAGGAGTAAAATACTCCTATTTTTATTTCTTTTATTTGAACTGTATTTATTTTTTAGTGAATTTAATAAACATATTAATTATTGTTGCACTCATGGAACGTGCCAGTAGAAGTACTAAGGTTTATAGTTTCTTTTACATTTAGCCATTACGTTAAATATACCTATTGTGAGCTACCATTAAATCATTTACTTCCCTACTCAAAGAAACGTATTGATAATATGGGAGATGGTTTGTTTGTAGAAGTCCCAGTTTAAAAGTTATCTCTTGATGAAGGATCTTCCCTACTGAATCATGCCGTACCTTATATTCAGCTGGAGCAAATGCCTGGCAACCACCGGTAAGTTGTTGGATGATTTCTAGGGCTTGAAAGAGAATATAATATATTATTATTCTACTAATATATTACTATTCTAAGTCCACTATCTAAAAATGTTCTAATTTCTGTCAGTTGTATTTACATTATTCTACTGATATGCAGTTATTTTCTTTTTCCTTCGGTGATTATTAATTCTTTCAAATTTATTGGAATACAGGGCACAAAGGATATCCAATAAACATAAATATTCATATTTTGTAAGATTCCCATTAGCCAAACCGTCCTAAATCAACTAAACAAGTATCCAAATAAACAGGACGTTGCTCGGAATAATTTTTGGTTGGGAATCCACCTTCATCTTGTACAACGACGTCGTAATTTGTCTAACACTTTCTTTGTCTAATTTTTTGTCGTGTTATCAAAGAGGGGTTACAAATAATAATCGTTACTTCACAACATCAGTTTATTCTCAACCCTCAAACATACATGCTTGCCCGAGCTTCGGCTACGTTTACATGACATCCCTGTCATCTCTGTTGCCTAACTCCGGCGCCTATATCTTAATCTAAGCTAACAACACATCTCCTTTTTTTTATAAAAGATCCCTGTGTCATTAATGATCTTATACCTAAACTAACTTAAACTACTACAAACATAATCTGTTAAATGAACCGGTTTCTTCACAAGTCTTTTTGGCCTGCTAGGCTTTACGCACTCAAAGTCCGATACACTATCGCTTTTATCCTGACCCGATGGAGGTAAAACATGATTTCCACTTTGTTCGATTTTGTCCTGAAATACACTGGGTTCCCCCCTACTACTTTCCTCCATTATTTTACCCTGTATGTCACCATTGCTTTGATTAGAGCAAGGCATTAGCTTTGTGTTACTAGAAATTGGCGGAACATAATCATTTGAGGATTCTGGTTGGGTGCTCAATACAGGGAAACAGTAGGGTGCATGAATCAAATGCCATCTATTTCTTCTAAATTTCCCGGTTTCAGTTTCAATTATATAGGACCTGGGTTCCTGACAGATCGCAACAACTCGCCCATATTTCCTGATATCAACCACCCACACAGAATCACCAACCTTAAGAGGATCTAAATCCTTGGCATTGTGTCGCTTATTGTAGTTTTTCACTTGTTTATCCTTTATTTCATTCTTTTTATTTTTAGTGTTTGGTTCTTTTGAAAAGTTTAATAAGCTTGGAAGCTGGGGTAAGTTAGATCTTAATTTTCTATTCATTAATAATTCAGAAGGTGAAACACCACATTCTAGGGGTGTACATCTATATGCTAACAATGCCAAACTTAGGTCCTCTTTTTTATTTTTCTGAATTAATCTTTTTGCAATTTGTACAGTGCGTTCCACTCCACCGTTGCTCTGAGGCCAGTGCGGACTGCTCGTCGTATGAACAAAATTATATTCTTTTGAAAACTTTATAAATTTTGATGAAAATTGAGTACCACAGTCGGATCTAACTTCCTCTGGGATACCATAACGAGAGAAAATATCTTTAAGCTTAGGAATAATGGCATCTTCTGTCATATTGGTTAAAGTAAAAATTTCAAACCAATGTGAAAAGTAGTCAGTGGCAATCAAATACCACTTATCATAACATTTAAACAAATCAACCCCCAGTTTTTGCCACGGCCTTTGTACAGTATTGTCTTTATGAAATGTTTCTCTATGATTTACTCTGTGTTCAACACATTGGGGACAATGTGTGACAAGGTTATTAATCTGGGATGACAAACCCAGCCACCAAACGCTCTGTTTGGCACGATCTCGACATTTTACAATTCCCATATGGCCTGTATGAATAAATTCCAACACCTTGAGTTGAAGACTCTTAGGAATGATTATGCGAGACCCTTTTAAAAGTAATTGTTCCGAATAGGAAATTTCATATCTATATTGATAGTATGGCAACAATTCAAATGGCAATTTAGATCTTTCAGGCCAAGAAGACAAAGAATATTCTTTTAGTTTTTTACAAATATATTCATTTTCTTGTTCTGTTTTTATTAAATTCAAAAAATAATCTTTAATTGGTAAATTATGAATAATTGACTGCACATATGCTGCAGTTTCTGCAGTTAGTTCTTTATTAGCTAACGTATCTGTTTGTAAAGGGGCCCGACTTAAAGTATCTGCTACAATTAAATTTTTTCCCGGCGTGTAGATTACAGTATACTTGTATCGCATTAAACGCATTCGAAATCTTTGCAAACGTGGCGTTAACTCATCTAAATTTTTAGTTTGCAGAATTTGTAGTAAAGGTTTATGGTCTGTTTCAAAAATTAGGTTAGGAACTCCTGAAATAAAATCATAAAAATATTCTGCTGCCCATGTAAGTGCAAGAGCTTCTTTCTCAATCTGAGCGTATCGTGTTTCAGCTGAGTTCAGAAGCCTAGATGTAAAAGCCACTATTTCCCGAGTATGATCTACATTTTCTTGAAATAGACATGCACCTATACCAAAACAACTTGAGTCTGCACTAACAATTATGGTTTTATTAGCATCAAAAAACGCTAGATTTGGAGGGCTCTCTAACTTTTGTTTTAAAGTGCTGAAAGCTTTATCTTGTGCTGGACCCCACAAAAAGTTAATATTTTTTTTTAGTAAGTGTGTTAATGGTTCAAGAATCTCAGATTTATTATGAATGTATTTTGCAGCAAAATTAATCATACCCAGCCATCTTGACAGCTCAGTCTTATTTTTTGGTTCAGGAAAATCACGGATAGCTTTAACCCTATCTGGATCAATTAATATCCCTTGCTCAGAGACCATATGACCCAAGTATTTAGCTGTTTTTGTTGCTATAGAGCATTTGTTTTTATTTAGTGTAATACCTTCCTTATGAAGTTTTGTTAGGACTGTGTTCAAAATATTGTCATGTTCCTCTATTGTCCTTGCATGAATAAGAATGTCATCTATATGGACAACACAGCCTTCAATGCCAGTTAAGATTTTTGAAAATCTCATAGTAAAATACTCTGGGGCACAAGATATACCAAATGGAAGCCTTTTAAAGAAAAATCTGCCAAAAGGTGTTATAAAAGTTGTTAACAACTGACTTTCCTTATTCAATTTTATTTGGTAAAACCCACTTGTGGTATCCAATTTTGAGAAGAATTTAGACCCTTTCAACTGTGCTAGTGTATGAGATATTTTCCCGAGAGGAAAATGTGACCGTAACACGTTTTCATTAAGTTTAGTATAGTCACCACAAAGCCGTACACAATCTCCCTTGTCCACACAAACAATTGGGCTGACCCAAGAAGTAGGATCTTCAATGGGTTCAATTATCCCTAATTTTAGCAATCTATCAATTTCAATTCTTAATTTTGGTAACAGAGGTAAAGGAACAGTTCTGGGAACGCTCTGTACATAAGGTTTAGCATCTGGCTTAATTCTAATTGACATTTCCATTTTAAATTCACCTATATCACTAAAAATACCAGGAAATGTTTTAGCAACAGACTCTAAATTAAATTTTGAAAACATATTAGTACTCTCAGATTGATTACAATGAACAACACTGCAACTGATTTGATTTACCTGTTTAAGCTTACAATTAGAAAAATTTAGAACATTAAACTTAATGATTGACTCTCTGCTTAATATAGGTTGTCTCAACTTCCTAATACAATATATTGTTTCATCATTTGTAAAACCGTCATAAGTAAATTTTATATGTAGCTTACCCACTGTGTCCAATTTATGATCGTCCGCTGCACCAATTGCATCACATGCCACAATTTTACCCACATATTCTGGAGGTAATTTTTCATAGGGAAAGCAGTTAACATCTGCTCCTGTATCCACAAAAAAAGGTACCTTAAATTTGTCATCCAATAAGATGTCTACATACCAACGATCCTTCTTGTCTAGGTACACTTGGCCAATAAAGGAATCTGTATGTACCACTTGATTTACTGAATCCCTTCCTTCGTCATCTGTACTACTGCTACTGGTGGACCTTGAACACTTAACAGCTCTGACAGCTTTCTTCCTGCACATCACACTCCAATGACCTCTACGTGAACAAGATCTGCATTCAGAGAACTTGGCTGGACATTTCTCCCTATTTTTACATGTAGGTATGCCACAGTATCCACATCTGTAACCTTCCTTAACTTTCTCATGAGTTGTTTCTTGTTTAGCAAAACTCTTACCTTGATGTCTTTTATCACTACGCTCCCTGTAGTCCTGTTTAACTGCACTAACTGACTGCTCCTGTCTCATAATTCTATTTTGACTATCTTGAAGTTCAGCTTGGCGTGCTATTTGTATTGCCTTCTCTAGTGTCAAACCATCATTTAGTTGCATTCTTTCGCTCACCTTTTTATCAGCTATTCCGATAACTATCCTGTCACGAATTAACTCATCTTTAAGAGCTCCATAGCTACAGTGCTCTGCAAGAGTATGTAGACTTGAAATAAAGTTTCCCACAGGTTCTCCTGGCCTTTGTACCCTTGAATTAAATTGAAATCTCTCAAAGATTGTATTTCTTCGGGGAATAAAATGATTGTCGAAAATCTGCATTACATCTTGAAA
This sequence comes from Diabrotica balteata, assembly GCA_918026665.1. Classification (NCBI taxonomy): domain Eukaryota; kingdom Metazoa; phylum Arthropoda; class Insecta; order Coleoptera; family Chrysomelidae; genus Diabrotica; species Diabrotica balteata. The sequence goes on from OU898282.1 coordinate 138,059,312, forward strand.
GGATGCATTCTCCACTGGTTGATTTTGAAGTAAAATATCTTCTGCTTCATTTCCCATTAAATACAACAGTAGGTCTAATTTATCCTTGTCAGATTTTTGTCCAAATCCACTTACAGACATATATCTCTCTACTCTTTTCTTCCATTGGGGCCATGTCTGGGGCTGTGTAAAATCAAATTCGCTTGGAGCCGAAATGTTCGCAAACACTTCTTTATTTATTTGGATAGGTGCATCCATTTTAAGGATTTTAGGTCCCCTCTGATTTATAGGTTATGCATAAGATTTGCACTGTTGTCACGTTCGACCACTCTTTGCTTGTTTAATGTTAACAAAACAAAGCACCAGCTGCCACCATGTCGTGTTATCAAAGAGGGGTTACAAATAATAATCGTTACTTCACAACATCAGTTTATTCTCAACCCTCAAACATACATGCTTGCCCGAGCTTCGGCTACGTTTACATGACATCCCTGTCATCTCTGTTGCCTAACTCCGGCGCCTATATCTTAATCTAAGCTAACAACACATTTTTATTATAAGGTACATATTTAACGGTACAACAAAAACATGAGTATTATTAATTTATTTGAAATCACATTCCTAGCTTTAATAATTTCATTAAATTACAATTACATATATAGTATATTATCCTTTTTCCTATTCGAATAATCATAAATTTATCCAAATAACAAATTTTAAAGTTTGAATATTCTAAATTGATAACATAAATGACTACGCTATTTTTATTAGAAGTGAAAACATTAAAAAAGCATTACGGAAACATATACGACTTGGTACAAAGAATAAAATTTTAAAATAATATTATTAAAGCATTAACAAATATAATTTTTGATATTGCACGATTTATAAAAAGTGATAGGCAGGTCTGGGACGTACCTATTCAAAGACTAGAAGATATAAATTTAACAAAGAAAATTTGTTATTGGAAACCGAAAGGAAGACGAAAGAAAGATGACCAAATTTGGTAAAAAGCGGCTTAAAATGATGTACGCGAGAGGAGGAGAAAAAAATGACAGATGAGATGTGAATGGCAGCAAATAGTTAGATTAAAAGATCTACTCAATGTTAAAAGACGAAACAGTGAGTCAGTAAGAAGGAAACTATAAACATTCGTATGGAAAATCCAAAAATAATGCAAATATGGATGTCTTTTTTCTGTTTGTAGTTTTATCGTTTACTTGTAAACGGGTCTTAGGAAGTGGCCTTTTGTGAGCTTTACAAAAAGTTGAGAAATAAAAACCTAACAAGCAACAGCATATAATAAATATAATCAAAGTTTCTTCACATTAAAAAAATTACATTATTGCTGATGCTTCTAATAATCAGTTGAAGATGACACTAGTTCTCTTTTTGGAAGATTATCAAAAACCACCTTCTTATATTTCGAATTCAAACGATCTCTTAGTTCTATGGTGTGGTTATAATCCCTGGTTTCACATACTACTTTTACCTGAAATCAGAAAAAAGGAATGTAGCTCAAATATATCAATATAAGCGTTACGATAAGTATGATTAAATGGAAAATATTAATAATTACCAGTAACTATTAACACAACCCGAATAGCTAGGTAAAGCATTAAATATACCCTATTTAATCACATCGGCCGGTAATTATTAATAAATTCCGTATTGCAATTGCAACGATAAACATGATAAATTTCAATTTCTTTAAGTCTGTGGAAACTTTGCGAAGTGGAGCAAACTGGCGTGGCAAGTAGCACGCGTCTAGCATGTTTCTTAAAATGTAACCAATGAAAACGAATGATTAGAATGAATGACGTCACTGTCATTTTAGTGTGCGCTGAATCATTCGTTTTCATTGATTACATTTTAAGAAACATGCTAGATGCGTGCTACTTGCCACTTGCTACGTGCCACGCCAACTTGGTGGGCGCTCTCACTAAGACGCGTATCAAACGTACTATAGTGCTATTAATAAATCTATAGTCCGAAGCGGCCACTGTATATACACTATTTAAGATGAACGAGCGGTATGGCGGTTAGAGTGTTCTGTGCATTTAGACGCCATGAAAGCATAGAATAATAAACAATCAGAATGCCCATTTTGCTTAAAAAAATAAGTACGCGCATCTCGTTCGCGCAGACTTCCCAAACGCATCTCATTCGCCTCCAAACTTCAAAGGCGGCATCTGAGAGTGAGCATTCATTCAAAATTATCATTTTATTCCTATTATAAGTAAGTCCATCTTTAATTGAATATTCCAATTCTCCGTTTTTTTTCCTACAAGTTTTAAATCTTTTTCCACAAGAGTTATCTGATGCAACATTGTGTGGGTGGGCTTCGAGCTTTAATAAGATGTAAGTAGCTGAATTTTGGATGAAATAAATCACTTTTCTATCCATTTTAATTTACTTAATTCGAGAATGTTTACTGATATTATTTTCATTTCACTAATCCCATTATTTAGCTTCCCTACCATGTACACAGGTCGTACCTCCGCTAAAAAAGAGTCACAACTCAAAAATCGCCAATAATAAGACTACAAGTATTGTGCTACACGTATTGAAATAAGTCGTACTTTCTTCCATAAAAGTGTCACTTATAATTGAACTATTTAACGCGTGGCGATGTTACACTTTTGTTTTTTACAGGTTAGCTCAGCATGCATTCCGCTACAGTGTCACCTTTGACTTTATAACAGTCTACAAGTAGCGCTTAATTCAGAAAATAGTCACATTTAGAATTGTGACAGTTTTTGTGTGAATTGTTGTTCTTTTGTGTGTGAATATGTTCTTTTTTGTGTTGTGACAGTTTTTTCGCAGTTGTAAACGAGGAAAGTACTTTTGCATGGTGCGAAGTAGTGTTACATTTTGAGTTGAGCCAACTTTTTTGAATATGTAGGTAAGTGTATTTTTTCAAACTTTTTTATGAATGTTTTGCAGAACCGACACATCCAATTTTCAAATTCACTGATGTTTTTTTTTATTATGACGATTTTTTAGAATCATTACCTAACTGGTATTTTCTTGTTTATGACTGTGTTTCATTCTTCCTAGTTTTTATTTATTATTATTTTTGTTGCAGCAAATAGGCTGGTTCCATAACATGCAAAGTTCATCGAGTTCAAGGACCTGCGGAATTATGGTCCTTGGAAAGAAAATAAAATCAGAGCATTATGCATCAGATCAAGTGCAAATCTCAGGTAATCTAATATTGAATAATAAAAAAATAGCGTCTATTATAAAACCTCCTATAAAGATGAAGAGTTCAAGCAAGTAGATCTCTGCTGAAGAAAAAACAATACCATTCCAAGTACCTTACAATAGGCCTACAAAAGTGTACTTAGAGTCAAAGAGAATAAGGAAAAGATCTCTTGGATTTGGTAAAGAATAATCACATTCCCAGTTGTTATTCAGTATTCTATAACTCTTTGCAATAATAAATACAAAAGTTTTTTCTCTATTTATTCGCATTTGTTTTGTTGTGCTCTAACAAAATGATTTTCAAGATGATAATATCTTGTTCTGAAAAAGTGTTTAAAGATGCCATAAAACGATTGGAGGCATTTGAAATGTGGTGCTACTGATGTATGTTGAGGGTCTCATATATACACCACACAAGTAACATAACTATTTTCCAGAGGCTAAGAAGAGAGCATACATTTTCCAGTAACATATAGAGGATACATCATTTATGTTTTTTAAATAACGTAACATATAAAATCAGAATTTTGATGTTTGTTGAAGGTAAACTAAATTCACGAACAAATACTTACAATGTCGGGATAGTATTATGAGGTTTTTTTCCTGGTTTTTCCCTCATAATTTACTATGGAATCACTAACAGGAGAATTTTACTGTCATCATGTCATGTGTTTGTCTTTTTAAAGACGAATTACATGCTATGATTTTTTTCTGACGGATATTCTCAAGTTAAAGTTGATTTCATGTAATCGAATGAACTATCTTATAAGTAAAGTCGTCCCAGGAGCGCAACTCAACAATATTGGCAATATCATTTTAAAGTCGTCTACTTTAAAATGCATAATGTATGTCTGAATTGTCAATATAAATGAGTCAGATAAAATTAAATTATTAGAAGAATTTTCCACTATGTAACAAAAAACAAAATTTGTTTAATTTACTGTTTGTATTTTGCGAACGATTTCCGAAGTGGAAATTGAAACGTCAATAAACGTATTTTTATCTTTAATTGTGGCTTATTCCCAGTTTAATAGTAATTAAAGAAATTATTAACACCATAAAATACAGAAAATTGGCTTACTTCGGCCACATCATGCGTAATGATAAATACCGACTTCCACAGTTGATTTTACAGGGCAAGGTTGAGCTATGTGGTCGCCCACATCTCTAGAAGATAGGAACATTCATAAGAAGAAAGTGTCACAATATCAGCATGTCTCTATTTTTCACTAGGAACTGCAAAAATTGAATTTTCTAAGAAAAATGATGCTCCAATAACACTGAGTTAATATATTACAATAAAATAACACATCAGCTTACATTTAGTCATAGAACTGATAAATAAATGTTCAACTGAACTAAAATCTTTAACATCAATTTTCTCAAAACAACGTTTTGTGAATTGTGACTCTTTTTTAGCGAATGTACGATGTATAGACTACGGATATTCCACATGGATATATGTATAGTTGAATTTTGATTTGGATTTTCCATTTATAGGTAATTCCTTCTCGCAGATATTCTTAGAAACCCCTGAACATCGGACTGAGGGCCATCTTGGTGGCCATGTATTCGCCATGATTGCTTGTTCTAAGAAGAAATAGTTCCCTTGCTTTCAGCACCGCTGTAAATACACCGAAGATGATTTAGAAAAATAAAATGTTTAAATTTACGTCTAAAAAATATCTCTTTCGACAAGAAAAAATAAAAATATACCCTTCGACTTTCATGGTGAATAGATCTGATTTATATATATTTTCGAAGTTTGCCGGCTAGGGATTTTCAAACTGAAAAGTTATAAGAGGTTAAGGGCTTCTGAAAATTGAAAGACAACCTGTAAAACAAAATTTTATTTACTTACCTCTACACTAAAAATGTCTGATGCCACCCATGCCCTTTCATGCATAATATCCTTAATAGAGACTCCAACTGACGATATAATCTTACAAAGTTCTGAGATCCCGCCAGGCCTGTCGCTGACTTTAACTTTAAATTTTACTAAACGACCATCTGCTGCCAAACCTCGTTCTATGCAGCGACCTAAGAGAGTTGTGTCGATGTTACCTCCAGTTAAAATAAGCACAACCCTAAAATAATATAAGTTTGTCGCTTATTCTTCCTCTCTTCACATTTCGATAGTCAATAGGATTTATCTTATATCATAAAGCACTAGATACAGGTATCACAACACTAGATACAGGTATCACAATATTTACCTTTTTCCTTTGAACTCCTCAAGAGTTCCACTTATTATGGCTGCCAAGCCGCACGCTCCCGCTCCTTCAACAACACATTTTTCTTTTTCTATAAACCTTAAAATGGCCACAGCTATCCATTCTTCCTTAACAACTACCTGAAAATGAATACAATTTTATATATTATTTAGATTAATTAATTTCTCATAAATCTAAAATCACCTATAAAGGCACGCGTCTACGCGGATGATCTTGTAGTTTTCTGCAAAGGTAAAAATATACAAAACATATTTAATCACACACAGAACTTCATAAAACACTTAGAACTCTGGTCACAAAAAACAGGTTTCTGTTTTTCTACTGAAAAAACTCGTTTCACCCTGTTTTCTAAGAAAAATGTCACAAACATCCCTAACCTAAGACTATGTGATGAGGACCTAAAACGTGTAACGTCAATAAAATTCTTGGGCATGACATTTGAAGAAAATATAAGCTGGAAACTTCATATAATAAATTTGATCTTATCTTGTCACAAGCGATTAAATCTTCTTAAAACTCTGGCCAATAAAGAATGGGGTGCGGATCGCCAAACACTTTTAGTGTTATACAGAACATTAATCAGATCAAAATTAGATTATGGATCTTCTGTGTATTCTACAGCCACTAAGACACTGCTAAAAAAACTTGACAGTCTTCACAATCTATCTTTACGTATAATATCTGGAGCTTTTCGCACAACACCAATCAAAAGTATTTATTGTGAAGTTGGTGAACCGTCCTTAGAAGACAGAAGACTTTATTTAAGTGTAGCATATGCCGCAAAAATCAGGTCTAACCCAAAAAACCCTACCATTAACAATTGTTTTACAGAAAAGTTTCCAAATCTCTTCATAAATAAGCCAAGAACTGCCAAACCTTTCTACGCAAGGATTAGAAGCTATTTAAATCAATTAAACTACACGTTCCCAGAATGCTATTCTTCCCAATTGTCCTCAATTCCTCCATGGCAAATAAAGAATCCTCAGTGCCTAACCCGCCTCATTTCTTTCGACAGACATTCAACAAACCCACAGTTATTCAAATCCGCCTTCAACGATATGCTTCACAACTACAAGGACTATACACATATATACACAGATGCATCTAAATCAAATGAAGGTACTGGTGCTGCAATCATAACCCCAACATCGACAAATAAATATAAACTCCCTTCAGAGTACTCCATTTACTCTGGTGAACTGTATGCTCTATACCAGGCTACCCTTGCTGTCAATGCATCCAATAACACCAATTATATCATACTCACAGACTCTCTAAGTTCAGTCCAGTCAATCCAATATGTCTACCCAACTAATCCTTTAGTCATCAAGATAAAAGAAGAAATCCACACCGCTCAACTGAATGGAAAAAATATTATACTATTTTGGATACCATCCCATATTGGAATTCCAGGAAATGAAGAGGCAGACAACGCTGCAAAAGAAGCTGCAAGTAGTGATAGTGCGGAATGTACTAAGACATTTACGAGTGCGGACGTGAAAGCAACGGTTAAATTTAAAGTGCGATATATGTGGAATGAAAAGTGGAAAGTGTCATCGGCAAAGCTACGCGATGTAAAAAAATCGATTAAACCCTGGCCCACATTACCAACAAGTCGAAGAGACCAGGTAATATTAACGCGACTTCGACTGGGTCATACGCGACTAACGAATAGCTACGTGTTCTCTAACCAACAAGAACCAAGATGTGACAACTGTGATGAAAAAATAACAGTCAAACATATATTGGAAAAATGTCCATCATTAACGCCAAAGCGCATATTGTACAGTATACCCAACAAACTAAGTGACATTTTAGGTATACAGTGCAATATTTCGAACATAAAAAGTTTCTTAACCTCACTTAATATTTTAAATTCTATATAAACTAATATTATAAATGTAATAAAAATTATTGTTCGCTAATAGCCAATTTGGCTGATGCGATTTTGTTAATAAAAAAAAAAATAGATTAATTAATTAAACTAAAGCGTGAATGCCCTAACAACTACAATAACTAAAGTTTATAGTTTGTTGACTTTCTTACCATCTTATCTACCAAATTTTTAGAAGTCAACCAAGCGTTATAGCCTACTTGAGGGACTGCAAGGCCATCAGCCAATGTGGCTTCTATTTCAGTATGTATTGGATTGGTATGTTCTATTGCATTCGTGTAACTTGCACATCTTTCCGATTCTACTCCCTAAAAAAATTGGTTGTATAGATTTAATTATGTTGGCCAACGAATTATACAGTGCTAGCCAAAAGTCCGTTCCCCCTCGTATCTTTTGAACGGTTATACTTATAATAGCGAAATTTGGAGGGAGGTAATAAACAGACGTAGGCTTCTTAAGTAGTTATAATCAGTGACGTAATAGTGACAGATAACATTACAGCGCCACTGTGACAGATAATTTTAAATATGACCTTATGGCAAGTGATACCTCGTTTGAAAGGTATTAAAAATACCTATTCATCCATACTGTATACTGTTGATTGTATACTTTCAGTGTAAAGTAATACAATCAATGCTTCCTCCCTATTCTCACTTATGGTTCCCAAACGTGGACATTTACAAAAGCAAACATGGACAAAATCACAAAAACCCAAATAGCAATGGGAAGACAAATGTTGCACATAAGACTAATGGATAAAAAAGAAACGAGTGGATAAGAGAGAAAACAAAAGTGAGGGATGTTAGACAAGAAGTTGCAAAATTCAAATGGAGATTTGCCGGACACAATATAAGACAAAAAGAAGACCGATGGAACAAAATTTTAATAAATTGGAGACCGTGAGAATATAGACGAAGCTGAGGAAGGCCCCAAATAAGATGGGCAGATCAAGAAGCATGTGGTCTCTAGGTGGATGACTGTAGCGACATACAGAGAAGAATGGAAAAGGATTGGGGAGAGAGATGAACCAAAGATGAACCGAAGAAGGCTAATTAGATAGATAGATTCATCCATACTAATTTTATTTGAGTTTAAGCTCATTTTCATGAATAAGTGGGATGATTCGGAAGTTTAAACAAACAGATAGTGTACAAGATGTCAAACGATCTGGCCGACAACAATTAGTGATGACAAAAAAATTGACATAATTTCAGAAATGGTAGTGAACCCTACTTCTTCTAAAGCACAAGTTGCATCTATCTATGGAATCAGTCAAACGACAGTACACCGAGTGTTGGCTGAAAACAAATTTCATCCATACAAATTAAAAATTGTACAGCAACTTTGATGACCCCGACCGAAGACTAGAATTCTGTGAAAATATGTTCAATAAAATTAACCAACAGCACACAATGTGAGGTATTGGAGTGACACAAATCCTCACGTCTATTTGGAGTTGGAGTGACACACATCAGGTATTTTGGGAAACCACTTAGTTGGACCTATTTTTCTCAATACTAACTTAACCAGCAAAGTGTATCTGGAGGTGTTACAAAATGCAATTGAACCGTTAATACGTGAAATTCTGGGGGATAATCCAGATTAATTCGGCAACTTGGAAATGGCCTATAATGAGCAACTTGGAAATGACGTTTCAACAAGATGGTACTGCTGCACACCATTGTGGTGCAGTAAGACGTTATATAGATGAGAAATATCGCGGTAGATGGATTGGACGACGAGGTACGATAGAATGACCAGCTCGGTCACCGGACCTCACACCATTAGATTTTTTTTCTGTGGGGAAATTTAAAATCTAAAGTTTACGCTACAGCACCCAACAATATTGACATTTTAAAACAAAAAATTGTTGAAGAATGTAGGGCAATTTCCTCCGACACATTTGAATGAGTACGTCAAGATTTTATGATATCAATAGGATGCATTAGGTACTATCAGGAAGTGGATAGAGCACATTTTGAACACTTACTATTAGAACTGGTAAAAAGGTTGGACGTTAACATCAAGTGCGGTGGGAGTTGTCGTAAAAACAATTAGAGAATTGGAAAACGTAAATTTTTTGACAAGTAACCAGAGGCGGAGGTTTTAATATTTATTAATTAAATGCGAAACTAGAATTTTAGTACCTATTTAATTTATTTATCAAAATATGTTATATGTGTACTTACAATGACTTTAATACTCGGATTTAGTGTCTTAACTGCTACGGCCACCCCAGCTAACAGTCCTCCTCCACCGGTTGGTACTATCACAGCGTCTATATCTTCTACTTGTTCTATAATTTCTAGTCCGATTGTTCCTTGGGCAGCTATCACCCGAGGATTGTCGTATCTTTAATAGAATAAACGTAACATTAGCTTATTTTTTTAATGAGAAAAGAAAGAATAATAATAAATTATAATAAATATTTTGGTTTGGCAGTGTTGGCATGTTTTTATATTGTATATGCTGTATGCTTCAATTATAAAGAGAGAAAGCTTTAGAAAAGTACATTTTGATTATATTATTTTATGAATTCTGCAATTTTTAAATTTATATAAAACAAGAACGAGTAAATATTTGTTTGTTTCGAGATTATTTGCAATTAATCATTAGAATTTTTTTTGGCAGTTGCCTTTGATAGATTAGCGAATAGATTTGGCAATCCTCAAACCACCAGTTGCCAAATTGCAACAGATGTCCACCAAATGATAATTTTAAGACCGTATTTACTCGTTCTTGTTTTAAATAAATATAAAATTTGCAGATTTATTAAAATAATATAACTAAAATGTACTTTTTTAAAGCGTCCTCCCTTTGTATTTGAATCATAAAACAATCATTATAAAAATATGCTAACACTGCCAAACTGAAATATTTTGTTCCATGATTCCAAGAAGGGAGTAAGTCACGACAAACTAGGAATCCCTTTTCTGGAAGATTCATTTTACACGTGTATAATTACGGTTGACTTAAAGAACCAAAAAGAATAATTAATAATTTGATTTCATTGAAAGTCACGGGGAGACGCTGTCTAGTAAATTACTAGTAGGTGCAATGAAAAATGCTCACACTCTCTATGTCGTTCTCTGAATTTGAATTTGTCTATAATTTATCATAGGTAAGTAGCTTAAAATCGTGATGACATGTTGATATTTTTCAAATTACAAATAAAGAAACTGGCAAAGCGTTGTGTTTCTGAGCTATAAATTGCCCTGAATACATTCAAGTTACAGAAAGCTTTTTAGAAAAGTCATTTTTCATATTAAGGTTAGAAAAAAAGGAGAAAAAACAATGAATGATACATTTTGGTCATTTATTAGGAGCTATAGAAACTCATAGGAACTACTACGGCAAAGAACATAACACCTGTGCATATTTGTTATAGATAGGTACTTGAAAAGCACAATTATAATCTTGTATTTTAGAAATTTTTTACTTACCCATTAATAAAAGTCCATCCCTTTTCTGCCGCCAGTTGCATAGCTCTTTTCTTCGCTTCTGCCATATTCCTTCCTTCCATAATGACGTTAGCATTATATTCTTTACATTTTTGTATTTTCATTATTGGAGCTGTTATTGGCATTACCACTGTTACTGGAATTTCCAATTGGTATCCATGATAACTAATAGCTTGAGCGTGATTTCCCAAAGAAGCAGCAATGACCCCTCGTTTTTTCTCCTCTGGTGTTAGTTGTATCAAAGCGTATCTTGCTCCACGTTCCTTAAAACTAAAACAAATAATTTGGGTTTAATTTTGTCGTTTACATAAATATTACACCATTGTTATTTACATTGACACCAAAACTTTTGCCGAAACGACTGATTCCAGTTTTAGAAGAAAATAAATTTATTCCAGACGACAAATTAAAAACAAAATATGGAGCAGTTGAACCGGTCCATAGAATAGTAAAAAAAATCTCCTTCGTGCTAAAATCCACAGAAGTAAAATCTACAAAGAAGCATACTGCGACGTTTTCTTTATTTGATCTACACTGCAGATCTTCCTAGCAACGATATAGAAGTTTGTATCTCCTTCAATGCCACCTAATTTTTAGATCTGTTAAATATCTGTTTTAATAAAATCAAAATTTCTTTAAAAATAACAACTTGGAGAAAATGACACCAAGTGGCGAATAAATTAAGATCAATTCTTATAATAAGATTCTAATAGATTCTGAGGTAAATTAGGTAATTGAATCAGACGTTTACATTTCTCCAGAGCTGCTGAAGTGGAGTCTGTTAATTCTGTGCTAAATTTTGTATGTTGTATGTAACCAAGTGCCCCATCTCTGGATCATCAAACAAAAAAAATACACTATGTGTTAAAGTACTGAAAAGAGAATGCCAAAAATGACATTGTAAAGAAATGTCAATGTTTGTTTTTTATTTTTAGAAATAAATTTATTAACAATGAAAACATTAATGGTAAAACAAACAACGAAATTTATAACAAATATTTTCCTTCAATAAAAGAATGGCTGCATAACTTTAAAAACATTTTGGTGACTAATCGCAGAACATGTTGATGATGAATCTTGATGTTTTATCAAATAAAATGTGTAAGCTTACCTTCCAGTTTGTTGCAGAAAGTCTTTTTTTAAATATATATCCATCCCAGTCATACTAGACATATGAGATCTCTAAAAATGGAAAAATATTAATATATTTTACCACTTACATAAACTACTATGAATTGAAACAAAACTTAATCGCACAAATCACAAGATGTGACGTCATCGTTTATCCTGATGAACCAAAAACACGAGAGGAAGTAGGAATAGAAAGGGAGGTTACTCTCATTATTTTGCAGGAATACTCCTATAATATTTCAAGCTCATTAGATTTTTGAGCTAAATGGTGTTTAAAGAAACGCCTCAATTCAGCCAAAATATTTATTTCTTCAGACAGTAACAATTTGCAACAACAAAAGAGTCCCTTAAGCAACTGGCAGGGTGCAACAAAACTAGTCTTGGCAAAGAAGAAGCTAATACTCCTTTTACCGGACCAGAGCCATCTTGTGCTGTACTAAAACTTCTGCATAATGAAGGATGTCCTAAAATTCGGCAGAAACTTAGTGTAGCCTACTGGGAAAAAGTTTCAGACCAAAAGTAAGTAAAAAAGTTAACCTTCTGCTCGCTATGTAAAAATATTTTGGAGCATTGACAGATTGAACTCAGTCAATACAGTTGTTCTCACTGGATACTGCTGACTGAGATATCATCTCTGTAAAACGAACAATGTTGACAACAGAGCAACATGTAGCTCCAAAAGCTCCAAAATATTTTGGAGTTGTAAAAGATTAATTTCGGGATCCATTTCGAACAGCTCTTTTAAATGGATACTGCTAAGATCATGGACGTATAAATAAGTCCATGGCTAAGATATTATCTCTATGTAAAGAATAATGCTCATAGAGCATTGTTGCTCATAGAGCAACATGTAGATTTTGAGAAACTGCAGAGGAAATGGCCTATAATGAACTTTTTTAGAAGCCTATATTTGTTGGACTCTAGACAAATTTGGGTGGAAAAGTCCAAGATGCCAATCGATTCCTTGGAAATCTACAATTATATGAATGAAAAAATATTAAAAAATGAAATGGATGTCAAAATAAAAAAAAAGTTGTATAAATAAATAGATTTTAGATAGAAACATTTATTTTTCTTACCACACATGGAGTGTATGCTACTCCGCTCCTTATTTTGTAAGCCGCTGATGTTATTTCCTCGAATGGGACCATTACGGGTTTTTTTGGGTTGCACATTGGATCTTCATAATCAATTTCTAGTTCCTAGAAATATATAAATCAATATATTAGTCCAGTAAACATTGTTAAAACTTCTTAATCCTTAGAAAGGCGGCTATTAATGCCTAGGAATCATTTTTACTAATGAGCATAAACAATTTATTAAATAATATCCATAAGTTGCCTATATAAACTTTAATTAATTTGTAACAATAAAACACTGAAAACTTTGTTTTCAAACTTTCACAAAATTTATTTTAAATCTTATCACTACAGCTGTTTCAGCTGTTTCGGTTGATAGCCTTTCTCAAGTGATCTATTTTTGGCTTAGGTTTACAAATTTATAGTCGGTTGAGTATGAGTATAGGTTGAGGAGGGGAGAACTGTTTGTCTCAAGTTGGTCATTCAGAATTATATCTGTGTTTTTTAATTTGTTGATTTCCATAGATTCTAACAAAGATAGCTTAAGGCCTTTATTTTGAATGTGAAGAATTTTAAATTTGTCATTAAAAGAATGATTATGATCTAGAAGGTGAAGTGCGTATGCCGAATCTGTTTTTCTATTCTTGAAAGCCCTTTTATGTTCTGCTATTCCTTTATCAAAGTTTCTACCAGTTTGACCGATGTAAGTTTTTGGGCAGTCGCCACATTGAAGTTTGTACACACCACTATTTAAGTGTTTTTTATTTTGGCTCTTGTTATTTTTAATATACCTAGGCAAATAACAAATAACAACCTAGGCAAATATATTTTAATATATCTATACCTCCCCGTATGAGAAATTGCAAGGAAGACAAACATTAGAACCATAGAATAATTTTTTTTCCAGAATTATGCTAGACATTACTCGTTATAAAAAAGTATTTGCCAATTGTATATTTTTGGAAGGAATAAGGTACAGACAAAATTATGATTTAATGTTATCTAAAATAAATTGATAGCTTATTTTTAATTTCGGCTGATATTTGATGATACATTGACCCCCTTTTTATTGTTAAGTACTACTGTATGATTAGATACTTATACGGTACCACGTGTAATAATTTATATCTAAATTATATAGACATAAGTATTTATAGTATATAATGAAAATCTTCCGTTGAATAATAAACTCTCTGAAGTCCTCGGGACTTTAGAAGACCCGCTATAAGAATTTCTCGACCATCTTTTTCATAGCGTCGTCCGTTCTGCGGGTAGAGACAGAGTCCAAAATGAGGGTCCTTCCTATTCGTTCCTCCATATTTTTATTTGTAAAGTAATCAGTTTTGACTCAACTTCTCAGTCATCAGTTTTATTTACGAAAAATCGTATTTTAGAAATCAAAATTTGCAACAAAAATCGTACCAAGTCAAAATAAACACAGTAAAAGTTATTGGATTTATTTGTTACGTTCTTATGCTATTAACTCATTACTATTGGCATGTTCTTAATAACACCAACAAGTTAGTAGCAAATCAGAGACACATCATCTATTGCCTACATAAGCATACAACACCTTTCAAAATTTCGCTTAAAACATGGCTGATGCGTATAGGATAAAGGCCAAATAAGTCACCTGTTAAATTAGTATCACTATCTACCACCAGTTATAAACATTTGCACACGACATAAATTGAAGATTTATTTTCAAAATATCATCATTCCATATGCTTTAATAGTATTATTAACAATAATAACATGTGATTTTAGAATCACGTGGCTCTGATCTATGTTTATTTATAATGATAGTTTTACTTTTATTTAGCAACATTTCAAAATTTTTATTCTTGAAAATTCGCACAAATAGTTAAGGTCAACAAATCAAATACACCGCCAAATATTGCTAATAGCAATTTGGGTTTGGGCGATGGACCAACTACTCATCCCTGGAAAGAAGCTTAAGATACGGAACTAACATATGATCCTCGGAGTATAGGAAGGATTGGTCGGTGACGTCTTTGGCAACGAAATATGAAATGCTGATGCGCAGGGAAACCTATTAAATAATCTGTCCAGACATAAAATCACAATTGCAGCAATTCAAGAAACAAAATGGTTAAGTAATGAGATCAGAGATATAAAAACACACACTATTTTACAAAGTGGTAAGCCAACTAGCAGTAAAGAGGTGGAAGTTGTAACATCGTCTCCGCATCGTCAGGGCTCTGTGGATACGCACTCCCGCGAAAAAAAAGAGTCAATCGATGTTTAAAAAGCCTTCGACCAAGTCTCACATGCTGAACTGGTCAAGAAACTATTGAACTATTTTCCAGCCTACAGCTGCAGTTCCACAAGGTTCTGGTCTCGTAACAACATCTCGAGACGCAGATGTTCTATGTATGCTTACTCAAAATCGCCTTGACCGGGTCGACATGTGGTGTGGGAGATGGCGAGTAACACCTAACCCTAATAAAACACAATTGATTATATTTAGACTCCCCAATCTCAGCGGATACATTAATATCCTGGAGGCAACTCCACTTTTTTACCACCGTAACTAATAAAAAGCTCACTTTGAGCTTTGCTACGGACAGGGTGGAATCGGTTTACTGTGGTTTCCCAATCCCGTTGCACAATTATGAAAAGGACATTTTAACTCAGAGCCTATCACCTCTGACCACCATGGATACCACCTTCTCCGCAGGACTATAGCCACCGACGCGTACCATCAGTCAGCACAATGCAGCGACAAAGGCCGACACCAAACAAAAACAAACGTCGGAGTTCCGCTAGAGTGCTGATCTAGTGGAAACTCCACCGGGCCTCTGGGTATTGAATGTAAGCCAACTGTCTGAGTTCCTTCAGAGTGTGGATCTAATAACAACTTCACTGACACGCTTTCAAGGAAAACGCAGCAAGCATGGGGAATGGTTGATGTTCTTGATGATGGTTGTGTAGTGAAGTGTAAGTGGGTATACAAACGAAAGGTTGACAACTCAGGTAAAGTGAAATATCATGCAAACTGGTCACAAAGGGTTACACTCAAAAGTTTGGAGTCCTTTTTTCCAGTCATAAGGCATTCTACCGTAAGACTTGTATTTGCTTTGTCAGCAAATTTGAATTTGGATATTTTTCATCTTGACGTAGCGACGGCTTTTGTAAACAGTGATCTAACAGAAAATGTTTTTATGACAGTATTTGAAGGTTTAGAAGTTAAAAATAACAAAGTGTTAAGGGTCAATAAGGCCATGTATGGTGTAAAACAGTTAGCACGCCTTGGTATGAAAAAATCGATAACTTCGTAATTAATCTAGGTTAGAAGAAATCTGATTATGAGCCATGTCTTTACACAAAGATGAAAAATAGTCTAAAAACCATTATTTCTATATATGTTGATAATTTTTAAAATTTTTCCCAATGATTTAAATGAATCAAATAATTTAAAGTTGAAATTAAATGAATGTTTCTTTTTTTTTATTGAGTTTAATGCGTCGACAACTAATGGTCATTGGCATGGTACAGTGAATTTTTACAGTCAGATACCTAGTGTAGTGTGTGTGTGTGTGTGTGTGTGTGTGTGTGTGTGTGTGTGTGTGTGTGTGTGTGTGTGTGTGTGTGTGTGTAGAGTAATTGTCTTGATACTTAGCAAAGTCGACGTCATTGTCTTTGCTAAGATACGCTAATTGTATCCGAACGTCTGCGGTCCCTCCGGTGAGTACCGATCGCACAAGGATAGGAATTATTTTTATTCATTAATTTTTAATAAACGAAAATTTCTCCACCCAGGTGAGATTCGAAGATTTAGGAGAAATTAAGAACTGTTTAGGATGAGAGTAACTAGTACTAAAGAGATTCGAAAAAGGTTGTTATCCCAATGGAGATCCGCTTAAATTTGAATAGAGACGATAATGCATCTCCTCAAGTGCCTTATCAGAATTTAGTCGATGGTCTTACGTAGGTATCTGTCAGTTTTGACAAGACCAGACATTTCATATTCTGTAAGTTATCCCAGTCAATTTAATAATTATCATTCAGAAATGCATTGGAAACATGTAAAGAGGATATTACAATACTTTAAGGCTACAACAGAGTATGGTTTAAGTTTTTTAAAAAATGATAATTGTTTAAAAGGCTATGTAGATGCGAGTTGGGGGAGTAATTCTCAAGACAGAAAATCTTATACTGATTTCTATTTTCAGTTTTCTGGTGTACCGATTGTCAGGGAAAATAGAAAACAGAACAGTATTTCTCTGTCAAGCATAGAAGCCGAATATATAGCAGTATCGGAAGCTGCTAAAGAGGATATGTTTTTTAAAAATTTGGTATATGAGATGTTCGGTATTGATGAAATCGTTATACACTTCTTCTTACGGTGCCTTATCCTTAAGAACGTTGGCCATTACATTTGCCCATTTAATCTTATTTGTAGCAGCCCTAAATAGTTCTATGGAGGTCATGTTCGTCCATTGCCGTAGGTTTTTAAGCCAAGAGTTGCGTCTTCTTCCTGGTCCTCTTTTGCTATTGACTTTGCCTTCGATTATAAGTTGGAGCAGTTCATACTTTTGATTTCTTATGATGTGACCAAAATATTGTGTTTTCCGTTCTTTTATTATAAGCATAAGCTCTCTTTCCTTATTCATTCTTAGCAAGACTTCCGCATTTGTCGTATGGCTCATGTAGGATATTCTGAGCATTTTACGGTAACACCAGAGTTCGAATGCTTCTGTCATTGTCCAGGCTTCGACACCATAGATCAAGGTGGAGAAAACATAGCACTTAAGTATTCTAGTTCTCAATGAGATGCCCAGCTGGCGGTTGCATAGAACTTTTTGCATTTTGTAAAACATTGTACGTGCCTTTTCCAGGCGTATTCTTATCTCTAGTGAGTGGTCCCAAGTTTCATCAAGATTACTTCCAAGGTACGTTGTTCTTGTTACTCTTTCCAGATCTGTTCCATCGACATTGACCTTCACCCTTCTGTTTTGGTGCTTGCTGATGACCATCGTTTTTGTCTTCTTTGTATTCAATTTCATTCCAAATTCTCTGCAGGCTGTCGTTACTCGGTTCATTAAGCGTTGCAGGGCATCAGCATTATCTGCCAGTATGACAGTGTCATTAGCATATCGCAGGTTATTTATATATTGCCCGTTTATAATTATACCATCCGAGGTGCCTTCCGAAGCTTTCTGAAATATCTTCTCAGAGTAAACATTGAACAGCAAAGGTGATAGGACACATCCCTGTCTTACTCCCTTCTCGATATTGATTTTTCCAGATGTTTCACTTTTTATTCTGATTTTAGCCTATTGTTCTTGGTAGAGGTTTGAAATGATCCTTAAGTCTTTATCGTCGATATTACATGACCTTAAAATATCTATTAGTTTATCATGTTTCACAACACAAGTATATATCAGAATCGACATCTCTACATCTTTTAACTAGCACATGTATTGAAAAAAGTGCTTCTCTTGTTCCGAACCCATTCTTAAAACCAAACTGAGTTTGACCAGTGTGTTCGTCTAGTTTATTGTATACTCTATTGTGTATTACTCGTAGGAAAAGCTTCAACATATGATTCATCAGGCTAATAATCCTATGGTCTTCACATTCCTTGGAGTTTCTCTTCTTTGGTAGTGGTATAAACACCGATGTCAGCCAATCATTTGGTATTATGCCTGTTTCGTATATTTTGTTAAATATATCTTCCATTACTTCGATGTGTTCATCATACTACATAATGATAATCTGGGAGCTCAGAAATTAGCAATAAATTCTGTATTAAATAGAAAAACGTAATACATTGATATTGTTTTGTCAAGGAAGCTGTAAACAAAGGTTTGATAAAGCTAGAATATTTAGACACGGCTAAAGTGCCATCTCTTTACAAAACACTTGAGTCTTGTAAAACATAACAAGTTTTTGAAACAGATTGGGTTAGTTAAAATTGTGTAAGAAACATTTATTAATAGTATTTTTTTAAATTTGTTTATCTAGTGGGAGTGACGGATGTAGATATATAAATTAAATATTTTCTAACAGTGCCATCTAGTGGCCACTTTACTAATTATTGTATTGTGCCACCTTTTTGTTTCAAGGTAGTAGCAAAAATATAGCCATAGAGTAGCTGTGCTTTACCACATGTTGTATTTTTTTATCAAATCTCCATTTTTGTTCGACAGTCCTATAATTTATCAACACCTTAAACATCTAACAACCTACTCCCACAAGGAAGCAAGAAAATTGTACCTTTATCCAGAAGTCAAGACGAAGATTAAAGACACACTAACCAATCGATATATGAAATCAGTAACAAGATAGATTAGGAAATATGTCACTGGCTATATGACCAAAGTTCCGAGCCAACAAAAACACTCAAGCCATCAGTAGTGCTAGTATTTGTGTTACTTTGAGATAAAATATTACATAATAAAATTGCTTACCGATTTTATACAAGTAGTAATTTTCATATTATAACAGTTTTCTTTTTGGAATTCATCAATACACTCGACTTTATTAATCAAATACAAATGGTTACTGATTTGAAACTAATACTTTCTTGTTATCAAATATAAAATAAAACAATCATTAAATAACCAAATCAACTGTGGCTACAGAATAAAGAAAATTATTCTAGTTATTAATATTTATATTAATTATTAGCAATTACAAGATATAAATAGTTTTTGGTAATAAACAACATATGAGAGAAAGAGTTCAATCGATTTATGTAAACTAATTTACTAGTTCCAAAAATATCATTGCTTTGTACGTAGGTATAAAATTTGATCGTTTATTCCCCATTTGATAATATTGTGTTTACTTTCAGTGTATGTATTTGTAATAAAACATAATAGAGAACGTTGAATCTGTTTATTGTGAACTTTGATATATTCAGAGGCGCACCCAGGAGGATTTTGGGGGTTAAACCCCTCCCCTCTCTAGGGCACCATTCCGACACTATTCCTCACAAATTTTAAGGACATAAAATGGAGGTAACATAAAAAAAATTTCGGTGCCCAATCAAAACCCCCTACAGGTAAATTCTGGGTGTGCCACTGGATCTATTACTTATTCATAGCTCATAGTTTTGTTTATACAGGCTGATTGATTATTGGAAAGCAGATCTATTATAGTAATATATCAGTTTAATACAAAAAAAAATATATAGCTTTAAACTCCATATTTTAAAATTATTCGAAAACTTATAGTGTTTCATAACGGCGTACATCAAAGTCTTCTTTAGGTCGCAAATTAGGTCGTAATTCTGTAAGAACCAAAGAAGAAGTTTTGACAAAGCAGGTCATAAAGTTATTAAAATATTTTAATGAGATAAATCCCACAGAAATAAAAAAATGTGCCTATAAATACAAGAAAAAAATTTACATCATCCATTTTCCAAAGAAAAAGAAATTGCTGGAAGATGGCTTGACGGCTTCCTTAAAAGAAATCCAACTAAGGCGACAAGTATTAACCGCATATCTGCTTTTAACAAAACTAAAGTAAACCTATTTTTCTCTAATTTAAAATCCATATTGGATAAATATAAATTTCCGGCATCCAAAATATATAATGCAGACGAGACAGGCATAACAACCGTCCAAAAACCCGGAAAAATACGTGCTGAAAACGGACAAAAGAGAGTCGACTTTATTACAAGCGCAGAAAGAGGTCAAACAACAGCCATTATGTGCTGCATAAGTGCCTGAAATATCGAGACGAGTAAGAATGGGATGGGCAGCGTTCGGCAAACTTTCTTACGTTCTAAAAAATCAAACAATCCCTCTATACTTACGAAGCAAGGTATATAACTCCTGTATAATACCGGTACTCACCTACGGAGCACAGGCATCGACATTTACACAGGCCAATTTGGATAGGATAAGTAAGGCACAAAGAGCGATGGGGAGACAAATGTTGGGTGTATCACTTAGAGATAGAAAACGTAACCAGTGGATCAGAACCAAAACAAAGACAGTAGACGCGATAGAACAAGCAGCAAAACTGAAATGGAAATGGGCTGGACACAATGAACGTCTCCAAGACGGACGATGGAACAATGCCATCGGAAAGTGGCGTCCATACAATGCAAAGAGATCAAGAGGCAGGTCACAAATGAGGTGGAAAGATGACATCAGGAAACAAGGAGGTCCCACATGGCAGAGAACAGCTCAAGATAGGGAAAGATGGAGAGAACTGGGGGAGACCAATATCCAACAATGGAAGGATAGAGAATAGGTTCAAAAAAAAGTGCCTCAGGAACATATATTCCACTTTTGTTTATTTATGCTCGCAAAAGGATGAAATCAGAGTTAAAGAAAAATGTGCCACCTGGTGTAGTCTACTGCTGTTCGGATAATGGGTGGATAAATGAGCAAATATTTCTCGAATGGCTCCAGCATTTTTACAGCGACAAGAACCTTTACATCGTTAAAATCAGCGTATAATATTGAATGTGGCAATTATCTTCGAAGTCATCCTCATGAGCGTATCACGACATTTGAAATAGCTGAAATATTTAAAAATTCATACGGTCGTGTAGCCACACCAGTCAAAGCCATTACATGTTTTGAGAATACAGGAATATTTCCATATAATCCTAAAAATTTTACCGATGAAGACTTTGCTCCAGATGAATCATCCATATGAGAAAAAGATAATAAGACACTAGACCAAGAGAAAAAAAAAAAGTGAATCAGATAAGGAGAAGAATGATAAGAAAGTTAAGGTGAGTAAAGAAAGTTCGACACATGACAAAAAGTTTGAAGTATCTTTTGTTCACATAATTCAACTACCAGGATGCTCAAAAAACAGCGGAAGAAGGAAGAGTAAATGAGAAATAAAGCCAGCAAAGGAACCAAACGAAAAATAGGCATCGAAGAGTCTAGTCCTCCGTGAATAGTTCCAAAAAGAAATTGTATAAGAACACAGAAGATATATCAACTGAAGATGAGGATGATGACGATGACCGTGATAGGGACGTTAACGAAGATATTTGCACAATTTGTGGCGAATTCGGTAAAAACAGAGAACTCTGGATCCAATGCAGCATTTGCGGACAATGGGCACACAAAGATTGTACCACTTTGGAAGAAGCAAAATTTATATTTGCGATTCTTGCATTTAATTATTTTTTAAATGGGGGTAATAGTGACATAGGTCACTTTTACCCCTCGGCAGCGGGTAAATATGGCCACCATCAGAAGTCTGGAAAACCGTTTTAATTTTTTTTTTCTTCTGTTTAAAAATTTTTCGTAAATAGAGTTTGAAGTACTAAGGTTTGAAGTTTTATTTACGATAACAGTATATTTTTTAAAGCTATGTATCAGTAAAAAATAAACCAAAATGTTTGGGCGATCACTATTCCCACCCTTTCCCTTATAAATATATTTAAGATAGGTTTGTTTGTTATAATAACAATAATTTAATGTTTTCTTTACTATCTTCTTATATTTATTTTATTTTTAATTTTGTTACTTTATGTATGTACGCTGTATACTTTTATTTAAATTTTAACAAGATCTTCCTATTTTGAAGTCGAAAGGTTAATAATAGAGAACGTAGTATGTAATGACCCATATGTGTAATGTACGTCTTTCTCAAAACATATTTTAACCAAAGAAACATCCACATTTTCTAATTAAGTAAAAAAATAAAGAATCGTTCAGTTATGAAGCACCCACTAAGTTCGTGATGCGACATACTTTTCTTTCCAAAATTTTACAAATTTTATTTAAATACCACATCCAAATTTTCCATTACTAATATTTACCAAATATTTATAGACTTTGTAAGTTTTATGGGTCACTAAATGTAACAAATATATATCACAAATCTCTATATATCCAACTCTATATATCCACAAGTAAAATTCAACATAAAAAAAAACTTACACCTTCCGATTCCTCCGAGTAATCTGGTGATTTCGTGTAGTTTTCCATGCTTTTCTAGGCTGGTGAAAAATTAAAAAAGAACTCACAGTACAACAACAATAAAACAGTGTCTAACTCACTGACATGCACTAGTTAGTTCGACTAAAAACGTCTTCTTGACCCCTCGCAGAGTTATCACTTGTTTTGTGAAAGATAAAGTTTATTTTTATTTCGGATTGAATAAATGCTAGGCACTAACATAATAGTTTTATAATTGTAGGAATTGTATTAACGCATTTTAATGTGTTTTTGGATGGATTTCTCGATAATTTGATAATTGGTAGACAAAGAGCAGTTTTATGAGTGGTTTCTTGATTTATACATTTCCTTATCTGCTAAAGATTATGATTACCTTACTGTAATACGTATTGTTACGTTATTAAAAAAATAGTCTACAGTGATGTAGTATTTTTTAATCAAATTAATATCAAACACATAGGGTAATTCTAGGAGAGATGTTGTACAAAATTTATAGCATCTGAAAAGCTCCAAAATTACTTGCGTACATTGGAGAATTTATTTTTATTTTTACGCACAACAGGCCGTTAAGGCCTAGGGCATTATTTTTACACATAATCCTAATATTAACTAATTACAATTATTTTAAACAAAACTTTAACTTAAATATGTATATAGGTACAACATTCTTAACTACTCTGAAGGACCTGGTGGACAATATTTCTCCATTCGCTTCTATTTTGTGCTTTTCTTTTTCAGTCCCTCACCTTCACGTCTTTAAGGTCTTCCTCCACTTTACTAATCCACCTCGTTCTGGGTCTACCTCTTCTTTTGAGGACGATTAGTTTTCTGGTTATTACTAGTTTGGGCATTCTGTTTGCTGCCATTCTTTCCATATGTCCCAACCATCCGATTCTTTGTGACTTGACGAACTTGGTAATGGTAGGTTCTTTGTATAAAGCCATTAATTCATTGTTGGTTCTTCTCTCCCAACCATCTTCTGTCTTCCATCCTCCGAATATGCGTATCAATATTTTCCTTTCCCATCTTTCCAGAGTATCCTCTTTCTTCTTACTTAATATCCATGTCTCACCGGCATATGTTACTGTGGGTTGAATTACTGTTTGATATATTCTAAGTTTACTTGTTTAGAAACGTATTTTGAGTTCAGTAGGGCTCTTAAACTACCTAATTTTTTATTCTTTTTTGCTATTCTGGCTTCGAGCTCCCATTTCTCTTTTCCATTTTCATCGAAAACTATACCCAAGTATTCAAATTTGTCCACCCTTATAAAACTATAGCTTTTACCACTTGACCTCACACTAAAGTCTTCTTTTTTCCCTTCTATCTCTCCCATGATCATATATTTTGTCTTCATTTAGTTCCAATCCGAATTTCTGTGCTTTTTTGATGATTTTCTTCACAGCTCTTCTTAATCCTTTCTCGGTCTTTGCTAGGATCGTTAAATCGTCAGCAAATGCTAAGCACTGGTGCTCATTTTTCAAGATTGTTTTTTCCACCTTCGTGTTGAATTTTCTGATTACAGTTTCTAACACTAAGTTGAATAATGTAGTGGATAAAGGATCTCCCTGTCTCAAGTCTTTTGCAACCGTAAATTGATCTGATTTGTGACCCGCCAAGCAATTTCACACTTAGAGTTATTTAATGTCATTTTTACTAGCCGGATCAGTTTCTTTGGTATACCCAAATGTTCCATTGCTGGATACATTTTGACTCTATCGACTCTATCATATGCTTGTCTAAATTCTACAAACAAAACATGCAGGGGAACTTTACCTTCATAACAAGTCGTTTATATCTTCTTTAATGAGAAGATTTGGTCTACAGTAGATCTGTCCTTTCTAAAGCCGGCCTGATGTTCATGTAGGATTCTTTCCGTGTAGCAATTAAGTTTATTGCTCAATATTCTTACCAAGATTTTGTATACCGTGTCTAGTAAGGCTATACCTCTATAGTTGTCACACTTCAGTTTGTCTCCTTCTTTATGCAGAGGGCCTATGCGGGCCTCATACCACTCAGATGGCATTATTTCCTTTTCCCATACTTGCACTAGTAGCTGATATATTTTTCTTTGTATTGTTCTCCACCAAACTTGATCATTTCTATACATATGTCATTTTTACCAGGACTTCAGTTATTTTTCATTTCTTGTATTGCTGTCACCACCTCCTCCTCGGTAGGCTGCCTTTCAACTATCGCATCTTCTCCAACCAACCAGTTGTCTACTGTTTCGTGGTCCACTTCACCATTTAATAATTCTTCAAAATGTTTTTTCCATTCCGTCATTATTTCTGCCGGATCGCTAATTAAATTTCCGTCTTTACCTTTCATATAACTACAGTGGCTTTGGTAACCTTTTCCCATCTTTTACTCTTCTTGATGGAACGACCTCACCTCTTTGTTTTTAAACTTCTCTTCTATCTCTTTTAATTTCAACTTATTGTGGTATCTCTTTTTTCTTCTACACAGAGCTTTCAATCTTCCTCGAATTATGCTATATTCTTGTTTTTTTACACTGTCTATTATCTGTTAATATTGCTATATTAATACAAATAATCTTTGTTTGTACTTCTCTTGGAGTCGCGCTTAACTATTTTCTCGCTAGCTTCTTCTACGGCAGATTTAATTTGTTCCCAAGCTTGATCTGTCTGTAAATTTTGGTCACATTGTTGTAGAATTTTATTTATTTCTTCTTTATATTTATTTTTTAGTTCTACTTCCTTTTTCAATGTTGTACTTTCTCTTCGTTTTATGGTTCGATTTCTCTTTTTCTTCCAGCCTTCTCCCACATGTGACTTTAACGAGGTAGATAATGGTCCGAGTCGATTTCAGCTCCTCTCATACTTCTTACCTTCTGAACGATATTCATATATTTACTTTCAATCATAACATGATCTATTTGATTTTGATATTTATATTTCAATCATAACATTGGAGAATGGGTTGACAAAATGGAAAATTAAAGGCAATAACGAAAAATCAGCCCACATTTACAACGAGTAGACCCACTTGTCCACAAGTTAGTCTAAACAATGGTCTCATTCCTGATAGAGACGTTGTGAAATATATTGGGTTGCATTTGGATCCAAAGCTGACCTGGAAGCAACACATTAACGCCAAAAAACTTAGCTCAATATAAGATTAAAATAAATGAATTGGTTACTTGGCAGAAAGTCACAACTGTAATTGGAGAACAAAATGCTGCTTTACAAAGTCATACTAAAACCAATGTTGTATGCTTACGGCGTAAAATTCTGAGACTATAGCAAGCCTTCAAACACAAAAAACACAAAAATTTTGCAGACCTTTCAATTAAAAACACTGCGTATGATAGCTAACGGCCCTTGGTATGTGAGCAATGCAACCATCCACAGTGATCTAGGGGCACCAACCGTAAAGATGTCATATCACTCCACGCCAACAAGGCCAAAATTCTTAATTCAACGCACCACAGCCAAATTATCAGTGAAATATATCAGCCACCAATGGAGGAACGAAGACTGAAGAGGACTTGGCCAGACGACCTGGTTACATAGGTGAAAATGGAGAACTGCCGCTGGATGGTACCCAAGTCAAGTCAATATTGTCATCACAATTACTAGTTACTCAATGTAGGTTTCAGTAAAGCAAGATTATATTTTAAAAAAATTTTATTTACAACGTTTCAGCATTAAAATTTTACAAACTTTTAAAAGAATCTTAATAAATAATGTATAACAGGTTACTTTTATATATTTTTTACAAAACTAAAATATGTTGTCAAATAAGAATTATGTATTTATAAATATTTATTCTTTGGAAAGTATACACCACCTTTTTATTACAACTAATATAATCTATAATTAATATAAATAGAAATTAACAAATTACAATGGTTATGTTAGAGTGTAGCTTGTGTTATAATACTCTAGAGCAATCGCTTTATTAGTTTTAATCAACGTTTCGTCTGCTGTGAGGAGTACAATGGGAGAAATTTATTTTTGTTCTTAAGTATATTGACTACTGGTAACAGTATCCAATGGTTTATCTTTCCGATTGTAGTCCTAAAGTTGTTAAAACGGAGTTCAAAGAAGTTGAAAATTAAACGTTGAGTATAACTTAAAAAACACGAAAGTCTCTATTAAAAGGACCAGTAGCGTACCTAGAATTTTCCTGTGGGTTTTAGTTGGGCACCGAAATTTTTTAAATTTTTTTAGGCTACCTTTTTTATATTGTGTGTAACAGTGGCACACCCCCCCTCCTGGGTGTGCCACTGTTATGGACATTTAATTAACCCTTTCGCTGCGCAAGCCTGATATATTCGCAATTTTTTTCATGCTCTAAGTGCGCGAGTAATCTATCGAGTGATGGCCAGAACAATTATCGGAAGATAGTTTGACCAATACGAATAAAGTGACGTGATTACAATTTATACGCTATACGGAGTGAAAACATGGACTCTCCATAGTTTCTCTAGACTCTCCAAGTTGACATATTCTGAATTTTGATCAAAACCGCTATTAACACACTAATATTCCTACAAATTATGTAACGTGATACGACAATTTTTTTAGAATTCAGCAGCGAAAGGGTTAATTAGCTATAGATGTCAAATATAATGTATAGTATAAATATCAAAGAATGGCTACAAAAATGATTAAATCACTAAAAAATAAAAATATTTTTTATATATTATACATTTTACACATATACCCCTATAAAAAATGAAGAGAAAAGAAGTTTTCTACTTTTCTACTCACGTTAATATTCATGTTAATATTAGTTTTCCATTTCAACTTTTTTCTTTTATTTCTTGCTCTTATTTTCTCAATTTCTTGTGTTAACATGGGTAACCTGCATCTCATCGTCCCATCCATTTTTTAAATTATTTTTTTTGTGGATAATATTCAGTATGTGGCTCAAAGCAGATCTGATTTTCCTGAATTTTTAGTGTAAAATGCGATAATTAGAATTTAATCGATTTTCCATTTTTTTTTACTGAATATATATATATATATATATTATTATACTTCTTCTTCCACAAACGCGGAAGGAACAAAAATAATTAAGGAATCCATCGGAAGTAAGTTTTTAAGAAATCTGAAGACAAAATATGTATTAATTTTAAGATAGAAAGTTTGTATATTTGTAAATAGATAGATTAGTACCGAAATTTTATGACTTATAAAGAACTAAGCCATTCTAAACGAGTTATTGACAAACCATTTGTACATTATAGAAAATAAGCTGTTACCTGAAGGATTAGTCCGGTATTGTGTTGTATAAATCTTCTATTATGACTAAGGCAAAAATCTTTGAAATGTATAAAAATTATTTGTTTACAAGGAAATGACCATTGTTAAAAGATTAAAGTTCCTTGCTTGAAAACGGTAATTAGCATTCCAACAAGTGTGGTAAACAAATTTGGATTTTGTGATGAGACGATCTTTTTGGAAGGAGAAATCGACAGACCGAGGGTTGATAGAGTTTTTGTTGGTTCGAGAAGAGAGTGATGTTTGAGTGATCGAAAAGAAAGGTTGCGTCTCGACAGGCGGTGTGTTCGTGAGTTGGAGGCCGGCATTGTTAAGTGGATAAAGTTACCAGTCTTGTTAGCAGAATTGTGGAAGAAGTAGATTGCAAGTCGATGTAAAGAAATCCTTGAATCTAAAGTGTGCAGTTTCTGGAATACGTGTTAAATAGTTGTGGCACCAGGTGAGAAAAGAGATCCTTGGGTCACGAAGAAGTTATATGAATGTTTGAAGAAGTGATTTTCGTGTGTTAAGTGTTGGAGAATTGAGTCAGGAGGTTAAATTAAGTCAGTTAAATTGGCTGAAGGAGCAGATACTGAAACAAGAAGCCGAGGCGCAAGGTGGAAGAACACATTGCTGTGGAAGGTGGACAATTCTTTGTGTGGTCCTAAAACAATCCAGGGAAGAAAGGTCAGATATTTTCCTTTTTCAAGTTGAAAGGTGTGTAAATCTTAAATGCGATTTGTTTACCTCATTGTTGTTACCAGTTTAAAGCAGGATTAGACCTTTTTACATTTATCAAATGTTTTAAAGTTTTGTTTCCATAATAAAATAGATTTTTTAAATATAAGGAAGATAAAAGTTTATAAAGGTATCCAAATTTAAATTAGTTTCAAATTGTTTTGTCTCAAGAAGAAAATAAGAATTAAAATTTTCTTTTTGTATTAATTTCATTACATGCATATTCGCTGATTGAAAAGATAACGGCAAATTTAATAATTGTTTTTTTTTTATAAAATAAAAAATATCTGTATTTTATGTATTATACTTTTTATTATTATCCTTTGTTTTTCCTATCCCGATAAATACAACTAGAAAACTTTGAACTCACTGAACATAAGAAATATCAGAAGTTTATTTTTTAGGACATTGATAACGAGAAAGTATATTTTTGTGATTGTTTCAAGTAAATAAATTAAAATCAAAAATACAAAATCATAACAATATATATATATATATATATATATATATATATATATATATATATATATATATATATATTCATATTCATAAAACTAAGGACTTTAGATGTGATACTAATAGCTACCAATAAATATATAGCAGATTTCATATATCAAAGAAGGAGAAATGAATCGAAACTATCGACAATTTATTATATCAATATTTTTGGTTTTTTGGTTTTAGGTCAGTTTATAACTGATCATTCTACACAACTTGTATATTTTCGATAAATTTGGAAATCATATTCGTAAATGTATTCCATATTTTTAAAAATCAATAAGTTATTTTAAAAACAAACTTAGCCCGGAATCTTAGCCTTCTTTTAATTCCAAGATCTACTACATACGTTTGACTTAAATTTGTATAAATTGAACGATGGCGCAAGTGCAAAGAACCAGCGGACCGACTATATATAATACAAATTATAAATTGTGTTTTGTTGATGTAAACCCCAACTCAGGCACACTTTTTATATTTTTTTTGTTTAATGTTTAAAAAATATACCTACTACACAACTCTTGCGGTAGGCGTATAATGCATTCGTTCAAATTAAGATGGGGGCAATGGGGGGACTGATAGCCAGTGGGTAATGAGAGCCACCTTATTATTACGGATTTTAAAGCCTTAATATAACTGCCGAACGCATTCTTGAGCTGTAATGTAAAAGTAGTAAAAGTTTCATTGCATCACATCTGATTTTCTGTTAAAAATAATGTCGTTTATATAACATTTTATATAAAAAATGGACCCATTTTTAAATTGATTTTAGATGCTCACGACATGGAAAAGGAAAATCGATAAAGGTTCGTGGACATCAGAAGACTTCCACAAGTGGTGCTAGGTTGATGGCTAATGGAATGGATATAAAAAAAGCAGCCCTTCAATTTAATATCCCCTACCAAACATTGCAAAGAAGATTAATGAAGGACAACTTGCGATGTCCGGCACAATTAGACACACGTCCTTGTTTTACAATTAAGAAAAAGAAATGGCTGCCCATCTAATTAAAAACTTCCCAACATGTTCTATGGTTTATCAAGGTGGCTACTTTGTCGCCTTGTCTATAGATGTGCAGAAAATCCTAAGATAAAGCATCTTTCTAATACCCATCTTTCAGCTAGCTGTAAGGTTTCTTGAAACGAAATCCTACCGTTAGCGTCCGTAAGCCCGAAACCAATAATACCCAAGTATTAATTGTATCAAAGGTTTCAACAAGTCAGAAATCATACTGTTCTTCGAAAATCTTAAAACCGTTCTGTACAAATATACATTTCAAAAGTCAAATATATATAAACTCATGGATAAAAATATCGAATATTTTGGAATTTTTCTATTCTTTTTGTGTAGTCACTATTATTTCAAAAACATTTTAGATTACTGGATTACTGGGTACTACTCATGTGGTAGGCTGATATACTCAATTAGCTTGAAATATTTTAACGTTTATTCAGCGTTTATTGTCATTTTTGAATTTTATCATAAAAAACCTTCTTCAAGTAACGAAAAAAAAAAGGTAAAAAAATCATGGTAATTCGATTATTTTAAGTTTATTCTATTAAGTTTAATATTAAATACTGATTTGATTCAATTAAGTTTAAAACAAATATGGCACCAATTCGACACTGCGATGAAGCCCAAGTTGCACAGGTTGTAATTTTATACGAGGAAGGGTATACAAAAAAAATTTCGCACGACGTCTCAGGAGAAGTCAATTTACAGTTTCTAATATTTTAAACAGATACCATGAGTCAGGTAATTTTTTGCGGAGGTCTGATCAAGGACGTCCAAGGTGCACAACCGCAATTAATGACCATTTTTTGGTTGTTAATTCTACAAGAAATCTCTCATTGACATCGATACACCTCAGAAATGAGCTACTAAATGTCAGACAAGTTAATGTGAGCTTAAAAACAGTTAGACGAAGATTTAAAGAAACAGACTTAAAGCCTAGACGTGCTGCAAAAGTTCCACGCCTTTTCCAAAATCTTAAAGCTTGTCGTTTAGAATTTGTAAGAAGACATAGTCATTGGAATATCGACAACTGGAAAAATGTTCTTTTCACTGACGAGAAAATCCTATTATATAAGCCAGATGGTCGAAACCACGTCTACATAAGAGTTGACGAACGATTCGCCACCTGCAATCTTACCCAGACCCTTAGTTTTGGAGGTGGTGGCATAATGCTTTGGACTGGTATTAGTTGGGAGGGATGCACCACACTTATGGAAGTGATTGGACGAATGACTGGTGACACTTACTTTCAAAATATCCTGCAAGATCATGTTTTGCCATACTTTGGTTACAATGGATATGCCAGATTCATGTTAATGCACGATAATGCTCGACCACATGATGCTGCCATAGTAAGTAATTATCTTGATGGAATCCAAGTTCAAAAATTGGATTGGCCACCATTTAGTCCGGATTTAAATGCAATTGAGCACATGCGGGATCAGCTAAAATACCGTATGCGACAAAGAAATCCCGTTCCAAATATGATAGAGCAGCTTCGGCTTGCTGCACAAGATGAATGGAATGCTATTTCTCAAGAGTATGTCTAAAATTTACTTGTAAGCTTGCCAAGAAGGATGCAAGCAGTAATAAAAGCTAGAGGGGGGAATACTCGTTACTAAACTTGTACTTGTTTCAATTAAAAAGACTTGTTTAAGCAATTTACGTTAGCATTTAAGTTTTGAGTAAAAAACCGTATTTACCTAGCATTAAGTAACATTTTTTTCCCAGTTTTCTCCGCATAAAAATTTAAAATTTTTCATTAAGCATCGTTAAAATAAACTCTTTTCACAATTAACGACTTGATTGACCAGAAGTTATTTTCAAAAAAAAATTAGAAAATTCCAAAATATTCGATATTTTTGTCTATGAGTGTAATATGGATGAGACCGGAATTATAACGATTCAAGAACCAGGAACTATTTTAGCAAAAAAGGACAAAAAAAAAATAGGTTCAGCTTTATAATTGGTAACGTGACAAAAATATTACGGTCATTTGCACCATGTTGGATCATTATTTGCCAAAAAATATTTCCTTAGGTGGCTCCCCCACTCACCAAATTCGCCGGCTCGTGACAGTAATTTTCTCACTTCTGTGTAATAGACATAATGTCTAATGTAATAAATATACTATACAATGTTAACAGTTTAAGAAAATATCTGAGTTTATAACACAGTCACTTTACATTTGAAAGGCACTTTTATAATTTTTAATAAAATATTTTAACTGCAAAGATTAATAGGCAACTCTTTATACACTTTCCCTAGTTTATTATTTTTCACAAAAGGAATGAACGTGTTTGAAATATTAAGAGTGTGTCACACACTGAATCCTTGTGCACAGTGTTGAACCCTATTATCCGGAGGAGGATATTTACAGCAATAACTCGACACGATTCCCAGAGCGGCGAGAACTAACGAAAGCGCAGAGAAACCACATACTGCGCCGGATGTCATATCTGCGAGAGGTGTGCCTTGTTTTGGTTGTTTTACTAGAAGCACCAATAAAGCCATGCAGGTTAAGAGGCTGAAGACGCTGAGAATAATGTATCCTAAAAAAAAAAATAATATTAAATTATTTAGTATATTATTGACTGGGAAATTAGGTTTGGTAAGGCAAACAAACACTCAGTCCAGTAGCAGGAATGCTTGAGGAGGTGACATTAAACAATGAGGTAAAATATTAACTACGTTTCACTTCTATATCATCATGAGAGTCTTTCTGGAGATATTCGAACTATCATAAAATGTTTATTTAAAAAAAAAAAAAAAAAAAATTTAGTTGAAAGCATCCACGTTTCTTCTAAAGCACCCAATAATGTGGGTAAGTGTATGTCTAATTCCAAAGACACCATCAATTATATGAACCTTAGTGGTGTTTATAAACCAAAATGTTCAGATTTTGATGTCACCTACATAGGAAGAACTTGTAGATCACTGTCTTCAAGCTCTTTAGAGCATACGAAAAGAGGAAATACTTAAACTTTCTCTCAACATCTAAAGGAACATAATCACACCCTCGATATCCCAGAAGATGTGTCCCTTATTCACAATATTCTCCAAAAAAACTTCCTAAAACGAGACTTATATGAAGATCTTGAAATTATCAAAGAAAAGCAGAGAAGTCCAAATTGTGTTAATCGCCAAGTCTCATTCAATCGAGACTTCCTTCCTCTCCATCGCCAACATCCTCAACATCTACTGTTACATTAAAATTTACACCAATTTCTCTCCTTTTGTCATTTATTCATCTTTTTCAGCCCACTTCAAATCACTCTTTCAATGCATCTAACTTTTCCACCATTCCCCACTTCTTTCTGGTATTCTAAAATTCCCCTCTGACCCCTATGCCTAATGTTTTTCATCCTCCATTGCTACATAACTAAATTCTATTCCCACTCTATAAACCATCAACAATCACACAATAATTCAACCCTCCACTCATATACACCCCTTCACATTCACATACCCAGATAATTTCATGGTCCATCTGAAGTCAAGCCACACATCTGAATCTCCTCTTATCAATCATAACACTTTAGTAACGTCTTCTTCAGTCAATTTTTTTTATCACAAAAACAATAAAACACTACAAATCATAACTCTAACTAAATAGATTTACCCTATACCCCTAGTTTTTTCAATCTTCAATAAATCTGTTAACACACATTTAACAACGATTTTTAACCAACTCTTGCCATTTCCACTATTACTTATAACTTAGACACCTATAATTTTTTTTAGGTTCCAAATGTAATATTTGAACATGTATGGCCTTAAAATTATCAATGAAAAGAAAAATTAACTTACCAGAAATGTAGTTTCTGTTAGGCAACCAATATATGTTCCTACTTCTAAATCCTAGTAATCCTAATATCAAACAAGTAAATCCAGCTACCACCCCAAAATCCAGAAAGTACTGTCTGTCCATAATTTTTATCATATAAAAGCTCAACCCAGACGTAACTGCTCCACAGAGAACCATCATGATAGCAGAAAAAGTCAAAGTCGCCTTAACAGGAGCTTTTCTAATACTCAAATTTGACCAAGAGTCGGATTTTGAGTACGTGGTTTCGCTGTAAATGCTCTGTATAGGACTTGAGCACATAGGAGCTACTATTGCTGTGTGTCTTTTGTCTTGAACAATTTGTCTCGTAGCTAAAGTGTAATTAAGCTTCTGTTGAGCTTTGGGAGCAGGCTTTTTCATCCTTTGTGCCGTTTTGCTTTGGAACTCTTTGGCAATCGGCGAAAGGGGAGGTGGCATCAGTTTTCTTGCAGATTGTGGAGACAGAAGTTGATTTGTTGGTTTCTTTGGTGTAGAAAGAATTTCGTGCAGTTTTTGGGTAGCTGTAGGATTAGCTGGTCTCGGAGATTGTTGAATATGAGGCCAACTGAAAAATAAATAAATAAGTTAAGTGGTGTGATTAGGTAACGAAAACAGAAAATTTTTTTGAAAATATAGTTTTATTACCGTTTTGACGCAGCGGTTGAAGACCTAATGACAAAAATCCAACAGTCAACTTGAAACGCAATCCCTATAATAACCAGCGAAGGATAAACACACGAACTACGTCTATCACTTAAAGAGAATATCAATATTAAGAAAAGAATGGATACAAAACAGAACATTTATTAGTAGGAACAAAAATTATATACTGAGAGAGTACAGGTACTGAGTTGCTGTAGCTGAATGATGAACCACAACACATCTGCTAAAATGATAATGACTACGATTATGAACTCATACTCATACATTAGATGTAAGTAAGTGTATATAGTAATAAAAAATAATGAAATAAAGTTAGTTACCTTGTTTGAGGTTTTTTAGGTGATGTCTGGATATACTCATATCGAGTTGGACTTTGAGGTATCACTGGTTGAGGTTCTTCTTGAATATATTCGTATCTACTTTTGTTTTGAGTTATCATTTGTTGTTGGGTAGCTGTTATCGATGGTAAGTGGTCTACAGGAACTAGAGCGTATCTTGTACTTTGAGAAGACAGTTCAGTTTCTTCTTCAGCTTCTATTACTGCATACCTATAACATTTATATTAAGTACAACTTTAGTATTCTAAAATGAACGAATAGATTATATATATATATATATATATATATATATATATATATATATATATATATACAGTGTAGGTAAAAGTTTACGGTCGGTATGTACCTTACGTGAGATGAAATGAGAAATACCTATTTAAAAAGAGAGAGGTATAATAGGTACGCCCTTTATATCGTCGAAACTGCATTAGTGGAAATAAGAAAAAAAAAGAAGTTCAACGTTGCCAAACTTATTGGTTTTATTTGACCTGGTGTCTTTTTAGCATTTTAACAACGTTCTGAGATAATCAAATTTGGGCGAATTGATTTAAATGGCAACTTACTGTTTTTTATTTTAAATGTTCCACAATTTTCCTTTACAATAAGTTTAATTTAACATTTTGATTTCCACTTTAGGAATAGTTTTATGTAAATAAAATTTATTAATGTTTCGTATTTTAAGTACGATTTCCGAATTGGCAATCTAAACATCAAAATAACCTTGTTTTAAGGTCACATTGTGCCTTATTCCCCAAAAAAAAAATAATAAACTGCATGATAATACCACAATAAAAAAGCTTCTTACAAAATTATTTGGCAACGTCGAGTTTTTAAAGTAAGGACACTATAGTAATGAGAAAAACAGTAGAGGTGCGTCGTTGACGTTTTTATCGTTAACGAAACTGAACCGCTTTTCGTAAACAAGTAACAAGTTGAAAAACTAATTAAATTATTTAACAGGTTGATTGTTTAACAGTAATTTCAAATAAGCGAGTACATAAACAAACATGCTTTCTTGAATAAAAGAAAAATATAGTGAAATACAGAATAAATTCAGATTTACATTAGACAAAACAGCAAATCCAAATAAAAATTATGTTTGCTAAATAATATAAAACGTGAATCGTAGACTCCCATGTGTTAATATTTCAAATTAAAAATAATCGATCATTGCAAAATTCAGAAAGTCGAGCATAAAAGCTGCATCTTCTACAAACGTGCATTTTTTGAAAATACAATTATTACGCTTGTACTAGGTAAATGAAATATATCAAAAGTTGAAGTCAGATATTAGTAATACACAGATGGGGTTCAGAAAAGGGCTTGGTGCTCGAGAAGCACTCTTCGGTTTGAATGTTCTTACACAAAGATGCCTAAACGTTAATCAGGAGGTACATACGTGTTTTATCGATTTTGAAAAAGCGTTTGACAGAGTACGCCATGATAAGCTTAGAGAGATTCTTGAAAGGAAGGACATAGATAATAAAGATCTGCGAATAATTCTCAATCTATATTGAAATCAGAAAGCTAACATCAAAATAGAAACTGAAACATCACAAGCAATAGAAATACGTAGAGGAGTACGACAGGGTTGCATTTTGTCACCTCTATTATTTAATGTATATAGTGAAAGCATCTGTCAGGAAGCCCTTTTACAAGCAAACGGAGGAATCGTAATTAATGGAGAGATTGTAAATAATATTCGATACGCGGACGACACTGTACTAGTTGCAAGAACAGTAGAAGAATTACAAAGATTACTTACAGACATAAATATTGCTTGCAACAATTATGGTATAAATATCAATATTAAAAAAACCAAGTATATGGTCTTCAGTAAAAACATGACACAACCAGCGTATATTAGTATAAACGGCACTCAAGTTGAAAAAGTATCAAGTTACAAATACTTGGGAACTTTAATAAACGAAACTGGAGACCAAAACAGTGAAATAAAAAGACGTATCGAAATTGCCAGGGCCATCTTCATAAAGATGAGAAAATTCTTCTGCAACAGAAATATAAGCATCCCTCTACGATTAAGAATGCTGAGAGGCTATGTATTTAACACGCTATTATACGGTGTAGAGGCCTGGACTCTCAAACAGAACAACATGAAAAATATTGAAAGTTTCGAGATGTGGTGCTACCGTCGAATGCTGAAGATTAGTTGGGTTGAAAGAATAACAAACTGTGAAGTAATACGAAGAATAGGAAAAGACCCAGAGATTTTGTTAACGCTAAAGCGAAGAAAACTCGAATATTTTGGTCACCTGATGAGAGGACATAAATACGCATTACTTCAAAATATAATGCAGGGAAAAATAGAAAGAAAACGGAATCCAGGCCGTAGAAAAATGTCATGGTTGCGGAATTTGAGAGAGCGGTTTGGCTGCACCACTAATGAACTCTTTAGGTCAGCCGTAAACAAGGTCAGAATAGCCTTGATGATTTCCAATCTCCGATAGCAGTGGCACAAAAAGAAGAAGAAGGTAAATGATTTTAACTAAGAAAAATACTTCTTAATTGAATATTTACAATAAAAAATCCTTTAACGAACTATCAATAAAGATTTCAGCTTCAGAACAACTTCAACTAGTTGGCTTCCCAGTGAGAAACCGTAGATTCGTTAACGACAAATAAACGGTTGAATAAAACAGTTCGGTGATTCAACGCTCATCTCTACCATGGCGTTGAATGGCGATGTTGCCAAAATTATCTTAGATTATTCAAAATTGGGTTACAATGTCGTCAAAAAAAAAACGAGAATCTGTAAATTTTTCATGGATTTAAGAAATTTTGGACCAGTATTTAGGTCAATTAATGTTTCATTTTTAATATCATCTTCCAGTTTTGAATGGCAGTATAACCGCACCACTAATCGCCAATTTTTTAAATCAATTCTATGTTTTAATTCAAATATGTGATACACCTGCCGTTGTTTCTTACGTATAAGCTAAGCTGGATCGGAAATAACCGTATCTCGTTCCTTAATTTACGTGTATAAATAATGTGGAGGGGAGACCAAGGGGAAATATATTTGTTTTCTTTGTCTATTCGCTGAAAACGAAGAAGTACGTCGTAGAATAAAAATAATAGACGCCATAAAAAATGGAAATATAATATATATTTATGGAAAATTGATGATTTAACCTTTAATTTTAGACTACTTAGAGGGAAAAAGAAATAGGCCCATAAATTAGCTTTAATCAGTTAGCTCTTGGTTTTGCATAACGTACTCCATCATTTGTACAAAATGGTGCTGTGTCGTTTCCCATTTCATGACTCATGACTCAGTAAAATAGCTTTTTCCTGTCTGGTTTTTGCCAGATTTTGGAGTAAGTGTCATTCTTAGGCTTCTAGCCCTTACCCTCAGGATTCATTACTGGACATGTGCAAGTTAAGAAACACCTCATACAATGATACTGTTTTATGAAGACGTGATCTGCAGACTTTGTAGGAGAGGACCTAAAATAGTTAATCATGTTACAAGATTGCTAAACATTATATCGCAAGTGGCAAATACTTTTTGGAGACTTAGTAAAAGGTTCCAGGAATCTAGAATTAGTATCATGAATGAATGAATTATTAACACAAGCAAACTAAGCGCAGTACGACCGGTTTATAACAGACACCTTCCAAAAAGAAGTCTAAAAAATTCTAACACAATGTGATAATATATACAAACCTGTGTACTCGTCCTGGAGACACCTCAACATCTTCGTGATACTGAGGCTTCTTTGGGGTTATTTTTTGTTCTTGCATTTGGATGTATTCATATCGTTGACTTTGACTTCTAGTAAGCTTTGGTTTGGTTGGAGTAGGTAAACCATATCTTGCCCCTTTTCGCTCCTCACTTTGAGAAAATCCGTATCTACTACCATATCGATCTTCATTTGGCGGAATCTGTAGCAGGTAGATTTTTAACTCTACTTACAATATTTTCCAATTATGGATTAAATAATATCTATAAAGGATAACCTTTATTTTGGTCTAATTACTTTTATCCTTCTTATGTAAATATAAAGTTATTTAACAAAATAACCTCATTGTAAGTGCAAATTTTGAATCACTTGGTGGAAAAAATGTTATAACCAATGTTTGAAAAATTTTATTATTGATCAAATTTTTTTTATAAAAACATTGTAACATTGTATACAATGTTTTTCTCGAAAAGTTTATTGAGTAAGTTTTTACAAATTAATTGTAAGCTGTGATATAAGAAAGCAAGGTAGTAGAATATTACTATAAATAACGTTCAAATCAATTTACCAGGCTCTACTAATCAGGAAGATGGCAGACAAGACATTCCTTATTAATAACTGCTGAGCATAGTAAAATCTCGCGTGAAAATACTAGTTTAGAATTTCAAACAAAAATAATAGCACCTACATATATCATTTACGATCTAACTAACTTCTACTGATAAAAATAAGGTACCAATGTTGACGTTGCAAGATACATGGACAGCGGAAACTTCTACATACACCAAAGGTATAAGTTTATCATTAAATACGTCTGTTAAGAAAAAACAATATCCAAAGAAGAAAAATCTGGGAAGGGAGAGACAAAGTGATCAAAGTATTAGGAAAATGGAGAAACTGTGAAACTCTGGCCAAGAAGATACTAGTAAAACTGAAAAAGTATCGAAAATGATAATTGGGACCTGGATGTAACGATAAATGTAACAGAAAATGTAAATCGAAATTATCTGAAAATGATAGAGTCAATTTATTTAATAATTTTTGCGAAATGGCTGATCATTACAAACAGAGCAAATACTTGTGTAGATATGTTCTCAGATAGGAGAGAAAGGTTGCAAAGTTAAAAGAGTCCAAAAGAAACTGGACACATGAATATAATTTGCAGTTAGCAGGACACCGACTCCAAGTTTGTAAAACACATTTTTGGGTAATTTTAACATGACAGATATGTGGTTAACTACGCTATTAAAAAAAATTGATAGTCTGTGGTTAAAAATTTGGAATTTTTTTGAACATGATCCAAAACTTTTTTAAAGAGCATAAATAGACGTATCATAAAAAAAAGACTCTAGTTCAAAAATTGAGTGAGTTATAATGAAAATAAGGTCAATACCTCATTTTTTTACGAAAAAATCGATGAAAACAACCCCCTAACCACCTCCATAATTAAAATCGATCTTCACCCTTCTGCAATTCTCTTTGTACATGTATTGTTAATACGTCCAAGAAGTTTGACCCATTTAAAATTCTTAGTTTTAGAAAAAGTACAGCATAAAGCGAGAAACGATTTACAATTTCATATTTTTTTACCCTTCTTTTTTTAAATATCCCCGAAAATACTGAATATATGAAAAAAATGTACTAAATAGTAGCTTTTTTAATGACTAAAATTTTCCTTTATTTAGATTTGTTGTACAAAGAATATTTGGCGAGATATAGCCGTTTAAAGCATCGATTTACGATCGAGCACCATCTTTTTAGCTACAGCTTTAGCTTTCTAGCTCTTAAAAACCTCTACAAAATCGTTTTTGAAGAAACACTCTATCGTTAAAAATGAAGGAAATACGTTAAAAAACCAACTTATTTTTTTTTCCGGAAAATTCCATTAGTATAGTACAATACATTTCGGAGCATAATAATCTACAAAACTGGTATATTAGGTAGTGGGGCGTTATACAGTCGAAATTTTAAGCGTTCTTATTTTGAAATCCCATACAACAGAATAAAACATCTACTCATATGTCTATGGCTTGGCAATAAAACTATCAGAGCAACAGATTGGGGATGGTATTCCAAAGATGGTTTGTTATTACCCGTACGCATGAACAAACAACCTGCACCCGATGAACTTTTGAAAATTATTTTTTGCCAATGCAAAAAAGGATGCGGCGTTTCATGTGGGTGCAGAAAAATTAGTTTATACTGTAACTCTACTTGTTCTGGGTGCTCAGGTGAAGGGTGCAATATTAGTTCACCAATAATTGAAGAAGATGAGGATGACATAGATCACGATGAAGATGTAATTGATTTTTTCGACTTTTTTCAATTTATATCTATTAAATTAGTTTATAAAAACTGCAATGTTGTAAAGGGTGATTTTCAAAAGTTGAAAAGTTGCAAAATTTTGGCACAAAATTGTTTTCACCTACAGAACTCATAACAAGGTGATTTTTAAGGGTTGAAAATGTATGAAATTGTATTTTAAAGTATAAAAAAACCACTATTTAACTAATCCAAACCAAATTTCACTCATCTTATGATTTGTAATGTTATTTTCCAATTTTTGAAAATTAGGGGTAGTTTTCACCCCTAGGAACAATTAGGGTTTATCGGCATGACATAAACTATAAAGCAGAGGGTGAGTTGAGCTTAATTCCAAATTTTTATGCAAATCGTTCCAAGGCGAAATTATTTTCTTCGCATTACTACTTTTTTTTACATTAATCTCTAACAAGGGTCGCTTTTTAAGGGTTGAAATATGATGGAACTTTATTCAAAAGCACGAAACTATCATTATTTAATTAATTCAAACCAAATTTTACCCATATTCAGGTTTAATATGTTATTTTATAATTTTTGACAATTAGGGGTAGTTTTCACCCCTAAAACCCTTCAGCGCACTTCAGTTCGATATAGATTTTGATCCTTGGACTATCACCTACCTTCTTTTAAAATTTCAACTCAATTCATGCAGGACGAAAAAATTGCGAAGTTTTAACTTTTTTCGAGCTTAAATTCCTGAACTATTATCGCTTCCTTTACGCAAACAACATTGTTGCGAGACAGATAGTTGAACGATATTTTATACAATGTCTATACCCAGGTATGGATTTATTTTTGTCCAAGTTTTATATTGGTCCACTATTTCAAATGCAGTTCAAATTATTCATATATTCATATATTAAATTGTATGATCCGTTTTAAATTCGTTCAATCTGTATGTCACACCTGCTTCAATCTGCAGGATAGTGATTCCGATGCTAATAACAGTAACCAAGACAGTAAGGATGAAGACATTGACGAACTTTTCACTCAATACAAAGAAGCCCAGAAGCAATTATAAAATTTAATTGTGTCAACTGTATATAGGTACCCCATACCGCACAGAAATCTTTGGCTTTTCTTGAAATTTTCATTTGTTTCTAGTTTTTAATTGTGTTAAAGCAGTTGTCCAATAACTAATTTTGAGTGTCCTGTAACTAAATAAACTGTCCAATAACTATAATTTGTGTAACTTTTTTTAATAAATATGTATTTACAAACAAGATTTAACACTTTATTTAAATCCTTTTAGCCATATTGTAACAAACTGTTTAGACTACGTTTTGTATAAATTTCAATTCAATCTGCAGAGGACAATGTGAATTATGACTTTTTAAAGTTGAAATTTTCGTGTATAAAGTGTATAAAGTGTCCAATAACTGTATGGTTCACCCTTTTTGTTACGAATTATCGAAATATGATTTATGAAAAAGACAATATTTATCTCAAACAAACAATTCTTACCTGTATATACTTCTTCCCTTCGTTATTCTGTGCTACAACAACAAACTTTTTATCCGTTATAAATCCTTTATCATCAACTAGAACCTCCTCATAAAACTCCTGTTCCTCCAAACATTCCTCGATATGTTGGATATCATTCCGTCCTCCAACTTGATCAACATTTTGGGGAATGCACTGAGCACCAACAGGGGAATGCCGCACACTTTTGGGACTTAACACACGAGGGGGATAATTGTTGGAATACTCACTTTGTTGACAAAAAGCCGGATTCAAATAAGAGTTTGGGTTTTTAGCCATACTTAACACTTTTCATTAATAGAATATTTAACAAAATGCAGAACATTACACTGTACACTTACCGAAAAATATACTTTACTACTAAATTTTTGTTCAAAAACTAAAAAAATATATTTTATAACTGCGTAGATGTTTTGACGGTTATTTTGCCGGTATTTTAAAGGGCCGTCGATAGATAGAAAGGTAAAAGTGCGACTGGTGGTTACACTAGAGCGTAACGGTTGGAATAAGGGGGACACAGCTGCATATGCCGAACGTCATGTGTGAGGATGGGGTAGATTACATAGGCGTATCTT
The DNA here is from genome assembly GCA_918026665.1 of Diabrotica balteata. NCBI lineage: Eukaryota > Metazoa > Arthropoda > Insecta > Coleoptera > Chrysomelidae > Diabrotica > Diabrotica balteata. The sequence goes on from OU898282.1 coordinate 138,102,593, forward strand.
ATCAGCAAAATTTGTTTATTCCCGGTTTTTTTATTTGCAGATATTTGTGCTGGACTTCAAATTGATAACTAAAATTATTATTCATGTTATCCTGGAAAAAACCTAATCTAAATGCATCTACTGTGTATTTCTTTAGTAATAAATTAGGATTTATTAAAAAATAGTAATAATAAAAATAAAACAAATATATATGTTAGATGTGTTAGACGAAACTAACCTGATTATTTTAAACGACGGACGACCTACCAAGATAGTCAGAGCCAACGATCGACCTTCTGCCATAGATCTTACTTTTATCTCACCTAATCTTTTAAGTTACGCAGAATGTAATCCTCTAAATAATACACTTTCTCCGACCATCTCCCTATCTATATTAATATATCTGGAGAATATATCCCCACTAACAAATCATCTCGAGAAAATGGATTGAATCTTCAGCTGACTGAACGCTTTTTCAAAACCTAATTGAAACACAATATTTTAACAATAACAGTGGTAGTAACTCCTTTAAATATTTCATGAAAGTAATAAATGATGCAGCTTCTAAATCAATGAAATCTCGTTTAGGTAAAAGTAAAAAACCTCCAAATCCTATTTGGTGGGATGATGAATGCACCTTAATTGTTAATAATGGGAAAGATGCATATCTGGAATATAAAAATACCACGAATTACGAAAATTATCTCAAATTTAAGCAAATTCAGGCCAATGCTAAATTACTTTTTAAACAAAAACAACCATTATGATGGAAAAATTTTATTATTAAATTAAATAAAAATGCCTAATATTATCAAAAATTTGGAGTTTTATAAATAAAACATCTAACAAAAACTCAACTTTTAAAAAACATCCTATATCTGAAGAACTAATAAACCAACTTTTTGTTATTGTAGCACCTAGTTTTGAGCCAAATATGCTTGAAGGACCAAAAGAGAACATTGGCAGCCACATTTTGATACAACGGAATTTGAAGCTGCAATTAAGACCTTTAGATGTATTGCTCCGGGTAATGATTTTGTTACATATGGCATTACTAAAAATCTCCCCCAAGTTGCTAAATAATTTATAATAAATATATACAATGGTTGGTGGGTGAATGCAAACTATGTTGAGCAACTTAAACAAATTACCATTTGTTTAATTTTCAAACCAACTAAAGGTAAAAATACTCCTTCTTCTTATCGGCTTATATCTTTAATGTCATGTATAACTAAAACGTGTAAAAGAATGATAAAAACAAGACTGGAGTGGTACATAGAGTATAACAATATCTCAATACGGTTTTAGAAGGTGAAATGGTACTTTGGATGCAGTAACTCATTTAGTAAACGACATCCAAATTACTTTTTCTGGTAACCAGTATCTAGCTTGTTTATTCCTAGATATAAAAGGGGCTTACAACTCTGTAAATATAGATATACTTAAACAAAAAATGGTTAGGATTGGTCTTAGTGAAACGACTGCCTTACATACAATCTGTTGGAAGAGTGTCTTGTTCTTTTTGAACCATTATAATAAAAGAGTCATATGCAATGGGTATGGCGGTGGATCGAAGGAACTGGACTCGAAGCTCTGGTTGAGGACGAAGCAAAACTAAAGCAATTGGATCTGGTTGCTTTCTAATTTCTAGTACTTGGAAAATCCAAACGGGCATATCAGTTTTCCTTCGAAATCGTCTAAGTCATATAAGTGAGTGGAAAGTTAGGTGGTGATTACATGCTGCTGGATTATCTTGTTAAACTAGAACTTCTGACCTGCTGCTTTACCGTGAGTATCGGGTTGCCAGACATAATTTTGCATGAACAAGCATTTGGCTTGGACAAAAGTGAATTGAAGTCTTGTATTTTTTCCCGATAAATCGAGAAACAATGAAATTATAACACTAGCAGAAAAACAACAAGGTTTTAGGTAGGAAAGATCATGCACCGAACCTATATTTATAATGAGCCAAGTGCTGCAAGAAAAATCATTAAAATATAACAAACCCACATATTTATGTTTCGTGGTCCTTAAGAAGGCATTTAACAGTGTCAACCTAAAGGACGTTATCTACTTACTGTACACAAGAGAGATACCTCTAGGAATAATCAAAACGATTGACAATATCTACCAAAATAACACAATACAAGTAAAATTAGAGTAACTAACCGACCCTATTGAAGCTGGCAATTGAATAAGACAGGGAGATCTCCTGAGTCCTCTATTGTTCAACCTGATTATGGATGAAATAAAAAAAAAGTAAGAACTAAAAAGGATACCAAGGGAGAGAAAAACAACTTAAAATATTCTGCTATGCAGACGACCCAATACTACTATCTCAAAGCGAGAGAGTAGTATTGCGTCAAATTTCCCCACATAGACAAAATGCATGGTTATAACAGCAAATCTTCTAAGATGTAAATTGGAACTGGAGGCATAAAGCTCGAAACAGAATAGAAGAT